>CM067370.1:195582072-196782072 GCA_034401795.1 Chaetoderma sp. LZ-2023a | reverse complement strand
AGTCAGCTTTAATGACAGTTATCCCTTGCTTGGCTAATAGGGGAAGTGATGAAGTAAGTACATTAAATACTTTAATTAAAGGCATGGTCAATCTAAGACCAAGGACTCCCCTGTGATTCCGTCTTTGGGTTTATCACTAGTGCTACAAGTATTAGCTGATAAGCCATTTGAACCACTAAGTTCCATTTCCATTTCTATGAAAATGTTGACTCTTAAAACTGCGATTTTAATTGCAACAGGCTTGGCTAGGCGGAGAAGCGAAATGCATGCCTTATCTGCCGAGGCAGACCATTATGTGGTTACAGAGGAAGGCCTTAGGCTTCTACCTAAGATAAATTTCATGGCTAAAAACCAGTCTTTGAAATATCCAGGTCAACCCATATTTTTAGCAGCTTTGACTAGATATGATCCTAATTCAAAGGCATGGTGTCCAGTCCGTGCATTAAACAGGTACAACAATGTACCCGGGAATGGCGGACGGACCCAACAGTGTTATGGTTGTCGTATATTGAACCTCATAGTAGGGCTTCCAAGGACACCATTTCCAGGTGGATTGTAGAATGTATTCAATTTTGTCATAAATCCGCCACAGGTAAACAAGTTGACTTTGTCAAGGCTCACAGTGATCATGGCGTAGTGGCTTCCACCGCCCTATTTAATGGGGTCCCTGTGTGCACTGTGAGTCAAGTTTCACCGACAATTACCTCTGGGACAAAATTTTGAAAAAAATAATTTAGGTGTGCATATTTTGATGAGGTTCTCATTTTTAGCTCACCTGGCCTGAAAGGCCAAGTGAGCTTATGTCGTGGCTTTTCCTTTAAAAACAACTTCCTCTCAAGAACCGCTGGGACGATTTCAATTATATTTGTCAGGAACTATCCTTAGGGAATAGTCATCCAAGTTTGTTCAAACGAAGCTGATCGACCAATTTGGCCGGTGGCCATCTTGGATTTTGGCCAATTTTTAGAAACGTCTTTTAAAATCTTCTCCGAAACTGCTTGGGGGATTGATGCAAACCTCATGAAATATGATTTAGGGCAAGTGCCGAACCAAGTTTGTTCAAGCGAAATTGATTGGTCAAATGGTTCGGCGGCCATCTTGGTTAACCTAGTAGTAGCGAAAACGACTTCGTCTCCAGAACTGCGTAAGGGATCCGGCAGAAATTTGGCAGAAATGATTAGGGACCAAGGGCCATTAAAATTTGTTCAGGGGAAGTTGATCTGTCCAAAAACCTGGACACCATGGGCCAATCAAAATATAGCATGTTTGGCGTCCATATTAGATTTTTTTATTTAATGGATTTTGAAGCCGAAATTGGTGTTATATGTCTTTTTGGGTATTCTGATCTCAAATTTGCAATTTTCGAAACTGTCGGATAAACGGTTTGGTCTTGTTGATGAAGCGCATTCTAGTTGAAATGCCTATGGTCCAGGTGAGCGATACAGGCCCCTTGGGCCTCTTGTTTATATATATCACAATTTATCAATGTAAACAACCACTTGTCTGGACTGCATCAGTCTTCACCAATTGGAAGATGATGACAGCATCAGGCAATTCGCATGGTCTGTCTTGTTTATGTGTTGTTCTTTGTTGATTGTTTTGTCACGTGACCCTTCGTTATTAATATGGTGATGGTACGTGTTTTATGTGGTTCATTCTTGAGAGTATACGAAAATGGAGCCTTTTTTGTCTAATGTCCTATAGTACAAGGCACTGGTACGGAGAGTGTATGGAACATTGAAGTCATTCTGTCTCCCTCCCAAGAAAGGGGGGGGGGGGGGTTGCGAGAGAGCGCATATGACATATGGTCTTCTCAGCCATCGGTTGTGTTATGCGATGTTCAAATCATTTCCTGGTTGTGTTTTTCTCACAATTTCAGAAGTTTAAGTGCCTTAGTCGCAGAAAAACGCATAGGGAAGAGCTGGTCTTTTGACCTCGCCTCCCTCCCGCCGAATTCTCTGTCGAATTCTGGCAATATCAAACAGTGTTAGGGAGGTAAGTATACTCTTGAAGTGAAATAAATGAAATCACGGATTTCTTTTTTCACAAGAGAGTTGATACTTACCTCCCTAACATGGACCCGGCATCTCCGCCCCACAGAGGCTCTTTCTTCAGGCTTTCTAAAGTTGCATTGTGTCAGCCAGTAAATTAGTCAGAGGAAGTGTTAGTCTGCGCATGTGCGAGGTTGGGGCTGGCATCCGCCGGGCTGTCATCTGACTACTTACCAAGTAGGGGCACCTAACTGTTTTTAATCGGAGTATTTATTGAGTGAAAGTCGATATTTTGGAATATCAAAGAGTGTAAGGGAGGTAAGTATCAACTTACTCGTGAAAAAAGAAATCTGTAATTTCGTTTAGTCTCTGGAAACAATGGCTTTCAGTCAAATTGTTTTGAAACTAGACAGTATTTTACCTGTATGACGTAGTGGCTAATCAGCTTAGCATGAATATAACTGAGCTTATATGACCTGCTATAGCAGGTACTATTTATTCGCTCAGCATACACCAGAGCGCATGGGTCCAACTTCGTCACTAATTGGTTCCCACCATGAATGTCATAAATGGTATTTAGCGTCTTTTTCTAATTATTCTGATTTATTTCTGTTTTTCACACGTAGGTTTTAAGTGATTTTATCCATGGTTTGGGGATTATTCGTCCGACAGTTGCCAAGTCATTGACTTCCTGAAATCTAGTAATTGTTCTTCAAGTCTTGACAGGCAATCATTTTGAACATCTTGGTTCGGTTTATCTGAATCTTTTGACTCTTAATTCATTCTTTTTAGTTGCGCTATCTTCGATTAGGAGTCAGTGTGAGGTCCTCGCTCCTTCCGCAGGGGATGATAGAGTTAAAGCACTTGGTGATGGACTAGTTCTCCTTCTGAGAAGATAATTTTTATCAAATTTCAATCGGGTCTTCATCCAGCCCAACCTATTATTATCCCCCTGCTTTAGCGAAAAGCAGGGGGGATTATGTTTTCGCTTCTGTCCGTGCATGCATCTCTCCATCTGTGCGTGCGTCCGTCACACACACACGCACGCACGCACGCACACACGCACCCACACGCACGCACACACGCACCCACGCACACACGCACCCATGCACTCACGCACGCACGCACACACACAGATTTTCTTTCGATAACTTTACTCTTGCTTGGAATATTGTGATAACACTTCATGGGAAGGTTGGATATGGTAGTAGGCAAATGCACCTTAGTTTGCCGGTCAGTCAGCCCGTCCCTCTGTCCGTCCATCCCTTTGTCTCTGAATTTGTGTCCGTCCGTCCATGCAAATTTTGGGTTTTCGTTGAATAACTTTATCTTTGCTTGGAGTATTGTGACGAAACTTCATGGGAAGGTTGGCTATGGTAGTAGGGTACTAGGGAAATGCACTTTAGTTTGAGGGTCAGCCAGCCTGTCCATCTATCCCTTTATCTTTGCTTGGAGTATTGTGACGAAACTTCATGGGAACATTGCCTATGGTACTAGCGAAATGTATATTAATTTGTGGGTCAGTCAGCCCATCCCTCTGTCCATCCATCCCTTTATCTCTGAATTTGTGTCCGTCTGTGCAAATTTTGTGTTTTCGTTCAATAACTTTATCTTTGCTTGGAGTATTGTGACAAAACTTCATGGGAACGTTGGCTATGGTACTAGGGAAATGTGCATTATTTTGTGGGTCAGTCAGCCTGTCCATTTATACATTTCTCTCTGAATTTCTATCTATCCATGTAAGTTTTGGACTTTAGCTCCCATTTGTGTGTGTATCCATCCATATGTCTATCCAAATCAGTGGGATCATGTCATCCCATGAACATGGCTGCCATTGCGGGGGGGGGGGGATTATTTGATTTATATCATCTAGTTATCAAAGTCCTCCGTCTTTTTCTCGTCCAACAAACTCTAGTGCCTGGTCAGAGCATTAAAAATATACAATTAATTGTGTTCTGACATTAGAAGACAGGTTTCTTCACACGTTTGTGTTTTTTATGCAGAGGAGGCAGCCAGACCTGCCTCTAAGAATTCAGTTACCCCTTGGATCTGCGCTATTTTTAAAAGCTGCCACGATTTAGCATCATCTGGTAACAAGCAATAGATAATGTCAAAACTCACATCGTTCATAGCATGGCGACCTCTTTTGCTCTTTTCGGCGGATCATACATAATTGAGATCATGCAGGATGTTGGATGGAAACTTGAGTCTCATTTTGTTTGAAAGAATCCAGCGGCCTTTTTCTTTAGAAACATAAACATTTTAACTAAGTAAGCATAGCCTCATTTACCGAGCACAGCTCACCATTTTCATTGAGAATGATTGTCTGTATGACATGGATGAGATTTTCTTTATTCTATTGTCTTGTTTAGTTTATTCTGAATTCAGTTTTATTTGGTTGTTAGTAACAGTGTGATTTTGAACTTATTTACTATTATGTTGATTTTTTGGTATTCTTAGTTACTGTATTATTTTTAGCTTTCTTTTAAGGGTTTTCAAATTTCCATCCACCAGTTGGTTTTAAAGTGAGGCACTGACCAAATCTACAGGTTTAGCAAGCAGTGATTGAGTGGTACAGTTGTTAGTGGTGTAACAACAATGACCACAGCCCCCCCCCCCCCCCACTTTATTGGTTGATCTGTAGTTTTATTGATGAAATAAACATACTTACCGTTGAATCACAAGGACCCGACCTCACAGCCACCCAGCTTGGGAATGATTTGAGAGTTCTATTTGATGGTTTTCACCCAAAAATTTTAAAGTGTATTAATATCCTTGCAGTTTGCAAGCGGTAGCTCTTGCGCATGAGCAGTAACCCAGGTGACTCAGAACTGTCTAGACTGGTACCAGTATAAGGTATAAGGGAGTTAATTCATTCTAGAAGCCTATAATAGAATAGAGTTATAGTTCTTGCATTGGGAGGCTTAAAGGAATGGACCAGGGAACTAACAAATGCGCTTGAATGATAGATTTAGATAATAATCAACCTATATCCACCAGCAAAAACAGAAATAAATCAGAATCATTTGGAAAAAGCAAATAAATACCATTTATGTCACTCTGGCAGGAACTAATTAGTGACGCAGCTGGTGCTATGCACTCTGGTGTATGCTGAGGGACTAAATAATAAATAATACCAGCTACAGCCGGTCATATAATCTCAGTTATATTTGCGTTAGACTGATTAGCCACTACTTCCGGAAGGTAAAATACTATCTAATCTTAAAACGATTTAACTAAAAGCCGTTGTTTCCAGAGACAGGATCTACATTCAGTTACACAAATTTCAAAATATTCAGTAGACATGTTGCGACCTTGGAAACCAGCAGTGCATTTTGAAATAATAATATCCGAAACTCGTTGCTTCCACCAGAAATAGTGACTTTCAAATATAATGTTTTCAAAAGGATCAGTAGTGAATTAACAGTAGCGAGTTAATCGCTCTACATCAGCGCCTATAGAGAATATTATTCATACTGCTTACGAAACTATATTCACGTTTGTTTTTGTTATATTCGAGTTGGCGTTATACCTGCGCACACAGGTGACACACGACGGAGTGCGAAACACTGGCTACGTCACTAATAGTTAAGCGCTCCTTGATTTAGTAAATGTTTTTTCTCAAACAATCCCGATTCATTTCCATTTTTAGCTCACCAGGCTTTTATTTCAGAATTTTGATCGATCAATTTTTTTAGGTGAAAATCATTTTTTATGAAAAATCTACTGGAAATGGTCAACATGCTACTCCTCCTCCTTAGCTGTTTGACATAATTCAACCAAATTTGACTAGATGCATTCTATGGTGGTAGGCTGTAGAACAACTTTTCAGAATTTTGATTGATCAATTTTGTGGGTGAAAATCTGAGATTTTATGAAAAATCAACGGGAAATGGTCAAAATGCTACTCTTCCTTAGCTGCTTGACATATTTAAACCAAATTTGACTAGCTGCAGTCTATGGTGGTAGGCTCTAGAACTTCTATTCAGAATTTTGATTGATCAATTTCCTGGGTGAAAATCTTAAATTTTATGAAAAATCTCAAAATACTACTCTTCCTTAGCTGCATTACATATTTCTACCTAGTGTGGCTGGAAGAACCGTTTAGGTGTAGGTTTCAGAACTTGTATACAGAATTTTAATTGGTAAATTCTTTTATGAAAATTGACCGGATATCATTTAAAACGCTACTCATTAACTGCTTGGATGATTTCAACCAGCCTTGGATGGAAGGACCCTATGATCAAGTACGCATAATTTTTAATTGGTCAATTTTTTGGTGGCCATCTTGGATTTCCGAAAATTATCCATCATGTCTTAAAATGCAAATGGTTCATATGCTAATGATCCAGGCGAGCGCCACAGGCCCTTGGGCCTCTTGTTTACCGATGGTAGATTATTTAATATTATATGAAATTACCAATAAACATCTATTTGGGCTATGAATATGAAGTGGCCAGACCTTTAAACAAGAGCCATAACTCCGGTTCATTACAGATATTTATGTATTGAACCCTATGGGAAACATACATTTGCTTCATTAAATATTGATGGATTAAAACCAAATGTAGCAGGTGTGTTCCTCCTAATATATATTTGAACCATGAATACAACTTGAAATAAGGGCCATAACTCTGGTTTACTAAGGCCTTTTAAGTATTGAATCCCATGGGGAAAATACATCTGTAGCATGTTTCGTTACTTATTAATGGATTAAAACAAGATTTTCCTTTAGTACACTTTAACTGTTTAACAGACAATTGTATCAGGGATGGCTGCCCCATTGAATAATGCTACTTTTCACAATGGTCAATAATCTCAAGGATGCATTAATCATCCAATTTTTTTATTGTTACCATTGCCGCATTGATAAATGGCATCTGTTATGCATGTCCCATGCGGTGATGCACATGTTTATTATTGTAACGAATTGACATGCAGAAGTGGAAACCAGGTACTAACCAAATCCCATCGGAGCAAGAATGAGAGAAAGAGTTTGTCATGAAAATTAATCGATAAAAATGAATTGATAATAATAGTTTTGTAAAAATATCTGACCTGCATGAACTGGCTGACATACAGTGCACAGCCAGTCCAGGAAACCATGACAAACAGCGCACAGCCAGTCCATGAAACTATGACAAACAGCACACAGCCAGTCCAGGAAACCATGACAAACAGCGCACAGCCAGTCCAGGAAACAATGAGAAACAGCACACAGCCAGTCCAGGAAACCATGACAAACAGCGCACAGCCAGTCCAGGAAACAATGAGAAACAGTGCACAGCCAGTCCATGAAACCATGACAAACAGCGCACAGCCAGTCCATGAAACCATGACAAACAGCACACAGCCAGTCCAGGAAACCATGACAAGCAGCGCACAGCCAGTCCAGGAAACAATGAGAAACAGCGCACAGCCAGTCCAGGAAACCATGAGAAACAGCGCACAGCCAGTCCAGGAAACCATGACAAACAGTGCACAGCCAGTCCAGGAAACCATGACAAACAGTGCACAGCCAGTCCAGGAAACCATGACAAACAGCGCACAGCCAGTCCAGGAAACAATGAGAAACAGCGCACAGCCAGTCCAGGAAACCATAACAAACAGCGCACAGCCAGTCCAGGAAACAATGAGAAACAGCGCACAGCCAGTCCAGGAAACCATAACAAACAGCGCACAGCCAGTCCAGGAAACCATAACAAACAGCGCACAGCCAGTCCAGGAACCCACGAGACAGTAATAAGAACATATTTTTAGAACCCCCGCTCAAGTGGTCCACTTAAGAACTGAAGTTATCATACATCATAGTTGCCTGTAAAGCCATTTAATATGCTGATCAGTTTTCAATGATCATAATTTTTAGATTTCTGGAAGAACTGGTTTCAAACTAAAACTAGATTGATCGGTCTATGACGCGTCATCACAAATTCCACGTTCACCACTGTGAACTTTTTACACCACTCCCCACCACATCCACCCCAAATGTAAATGTCTTTTTGCATTCCACAGTCATATGGGCAATTCACATACCAAATTTGGTTGAATTTTGTCCAACAGTGTCAGAAGAGTTGCATTACAATCAATTTCATGACCTTTTGACTCCATCCCTGGTGGGTGGGGGTGGCAAATGTAAATGTGCTCATCTACCCCACATTAATATGGGTAACTCACATACTAAATTTGAATTGAATTCCGTCCAATGGTTTCGGAGGAGTTGCATTGCAATCAATTTTTTAGCAATTGGCCCCCATCCCCCACCCACCATTGTAAGTGTTCTCATATACTCCACATTGATATGGGTAGCTCACATACCAAATTTGGTTGAATTCTGTCAACGGTTTCGGAGGAGATGTGTTACAATCAATTTCTGCAGTTTGAAATTTAACCTTTTAACCCCTCCCCACCCCCTGGGAGCGGAGCCAAATGTAAATGGCATCTTGCACTCCGCAATCATATGGGTAACTTACATATCAAATTTGGTTTGAGTTCTGTCTAATGGTTTCAGAGAAGTTGCGTTACAAGTGATTTGACCTTTTGATCCCCCCCCCCCCCTGCTGGTCGAGCCAATTGTAAATATTGTCTTGAAAAGCGGAATTATATGGGTAACCCACATACCAAATTTGGTTGAATTCCACCCAATGATTTTGGAGGAGATAGCGTGACGGATGGACAGACAGCCGGACGGAGGTGATTACAATATCCCCCGACGTTTTTTTTAAATGTGGGGATAATAATAATAACAATAACAATAATAATAATAACTAGATTGATCAGTCGATGACGTGTCATCGCAAATGCCCACATTCACCACTTCAAACTTTGGACACCCCCCAACAACCCACCGCCGGGGGAGGAGCCAAATGTAAATGTCCTTTTTTACTCCACAATCATATGGGTAACTCACATACCAAATTTGGTTGAGGAGTTGCATAACAATCAATTTCATGACCTTTTGACCCCATTCCCCACCCCCTGGGGCCCCCAAATGTAAATGTGCTCATCCACTCCATATTGATATGGGTAACTCACATACTAAATTTGGTTGAATTCTGTCCAATGTTTTCGGGGGAGTTGTAAATTTTTTACCATTTGGCCCCCACCCCCACCCCCACCCCCACCCCCACCCCCACCCCCACCCACCACTGTAAGTGTGCTCATCTACTCCACAATCATATGGGTAACTCACATACCAAATTTGTTTAATGGTTTCAGAGAAGTTGCATTACAATCAATTTTTTTACCATATGGTCCCCATCCCCCACCCACCACTGTAAGTGTGCTCATCTACTCCACAATCATATGGGTAACTCACATATCAAATTTGTTCGACTTCCGTCTAATGATTTCAGAGGAGTTGCGTTACAAGTGATTTCACCTTTTGAATCCTGCCCGGTTCCCCCCCTGGGGGCGGAGCCAAATGTAAATATTGTCTTCCAAAGCGGAATCATATGGGTAACCCACATACAAAATTTGGTGGAATTCCATCCAACAGTTTGGGAGGAGATAGCATGACAGATGGACAGACAGACGGACGGTGGCGATTACAATATCCGCAACTTTTTTTTAAATGTGGGGATAATAAATTGTGTAACGTCTATCTCGTCAAATATAGGTTTTTAAATGCATTGCCTTTTTACTAAAGACAGAGGAATCATGACCCAGTGCACTGCACCCATCCTGGTGTGATGTCAGTGCACCCATCCTGGTGTGATGTCACCGCCGATCCTGGTGTGATGTCACCGCCGATCCTGGTGTGATGTCAGTGCACCCATCCTGGTGTGACATCACCACCCATCCTGATGTGATGGCAGTGCACCCATCCTTGTGTGATGTCACCGACCATCCTGATGTGACATCATTGCACCCATCCTGGTGTGACATCACTGCGCCCATCCTGGTGTGATGTCATTGCACCCATCCTGGTGTGACATCACTGCGCCCATCCTGGTGTGACGTAACTGCACCCCCCCTTGTGTGACGTCACTGCACCATCCTGGTGTGATGTCACTGCGCCCATCCTGGTGTAGCGTCACTGCACCCATCCTAGTGTGACGTCATTGCGCCCACCCTGGTGTGACCTCACTGCACCCATCCTGGTGTGACATCACTGCGCCCATCCTGGTGTGACGTCACTGCACCCATCCTGGTGTGATGTCATTGCACCCATCCTGGCATGATGTCACTGCACCCATCATGGTGTGACTGCATTGCACCCATCCTGGTGTGACGTCACTGCACCCATCCTGGTGTAACATCACTGTGCCCATCCTGGTGTGACATCACTGTGCCCATCCTGGTGTGACATCACTGTGCCCATCCTGGTGTGACATCACTGCACCCACCCTGGTGTGACGTCACTGCACCTATCCTGGCGTGATGTCACTGCACCCATCATGGTGTGACTTCACTGCATCCATCCTGGTGTGATGTCATTGCACCATCCTGGTGTGACATCACTGTGCCCATCCTAGTGTGACATCACTGTGCCCATCCTGGTGTTACATCACTGTGCACATCCTGGTGTGACATCACTGCGCACATCCTAGTGTGATGTCATGGTGCGCGGTGTTTTTTAGATTGATCTAGCATTGTCAATATGCAATAATAAATTTTGGGTGAATATATGGGGTGAATAAATTTCTGTGAATATGTAGTATAATAAAGGTTATGGTGACTCCCTTTCAATCAAATGTTGATTGTCACAATTGACAATTAAATGTCGCACTGAAAGAAGATATACCCATGTTGTTTGTAGAGCAAGTTTGCCAGATCATAGTGAAATATACAGCGCTCTGGGAGCTAATAAATTTCTTCCATCTTATGCCAGTGTAGACAGTGTACGAGAGTGTATTCCAGTGTATGCCACTAGTATAAGCCAGTGTACGACAGTGTACGACAGTGTATGCCAGTGTACGCCAGTAGTGTAAGCCAGTGTATGCCAGTGTACGACAGTGTATGTTAGTGTACGACAGTGTATGCCAGTGTACGACAGTGTATGCCAGTGTACGACAGTATATGCCAGTGTACGACAGTGTATGCCAGTGTACGACAGTGTATGCCAGTGTATGCGACTGGCACAAGCAATATATTTAACTATCTGCTCAGGAGATACTAAATTAATTTTGTACAGGTCGTAATCGTGACAAGACACTTTGTATCAACAGTCTTCAGGCCTTTTGTAATCTCACATAATTCTTGCCACTATCCAGCCTGAATGCACTTCAGTAGGCAGTTCTTTCACATATGTCTGTGTTTGTTTGCAGATCTCCCATGTTCTATCATCCTGGTGACTACAGGATACCGATGCAGATGGCCCCCCCTCAGAGTAATCCAGTTGACCAGGAAATAAAGACACAAGAAGACTCTAGTCAGGGTGATGGCAGCCTTTTAGGTAACTATGAAGCATTGTATTTTAGAAATAGAAAAACAAGTATCTTTCCAGCAGAGATATATGCTCTATCTATCTCGAGTAAGGCCACACCAGTCTTTATCTCGCCGAAGTGATAAAAGAGATTTTGGGAGAGGGTGGAAAGATGTTGGCGTCCGGTCAGGTTAAACTTTTTAAAATGACATTTGTGGTTATCCGATTTAAAAAAAAGTACACAGATGTGTTCTAGGTGATGCTTAGGACTAGTCTGCATCAAAATTTTATTGATTTTTATAATTTTGTCCATACTTTTATCATGTTTGAACATGGAATATTTTATGGGTCCAGGGTTATCTTTCTCGGCTGCGTTAAGTTTTTTTCAAAAGACATTTGCACCCTCAAGGGTGTATCCGATTAAAAAAAAACAACCCACAGATTTGTTCGATGCTTAGGACCAGTCCACGTCAAAATGAAATAGACTTTCATCAAGTTTTTCCCAGATTTTTTCAGCGTTTGAACATTGATTATTAGCTCACCTGGCCTGAAAGACCAAGTGACCTTATGTCGTGGCAACTGCTCATCCATCCATCCGTCCATCAACTTTTCCTTTAAACGACTTCTCAAGAACCGCTGGGCCGATTTCAATTATATTTGACAGGATGCATACTTAGGGCATAGGGATCCAAGTTCGTTCAAATGAAGCCGATCGGCCAATTAGGTCGGTGGCCATCTTGGATTTTGGCCGATTTTTAGAAACGTCAAAATCTTATCCGAAACCGCTTGAGGGATTGAAGGAAACCTCATGAAATATGATCTAGGGCAAGAGCTCAACCAAGTTTGTTCAAGGGAACTTAATTGGTCAAATGGTTCGGCGGCCATCTTGGTTGACCTAGTTTTAGCGAAAATAACTTCCAGAACCGCTGAAGGGATCAGGCCGAAATTTTGCAGATATGATTAGGTGCTAAGGGCCAGTAAAGTTTGTTCAAGAGAAGTTGATCCGTCAAAAAACATGGCCGCCGTGGGCCAATAAAAATATAGCATGTTTGGTGGCCATATTGGATTTTTTTATTTGATGGATTTTGAGGCCCAAATTGGTTTTATATAGGTTTTTAGGTATTCCGATCACAAATTTGCAATTTTCGAAACTCGGATAAATGGTTTGGTGGCCTTCTTGGATCATTTTCCCGCCAAAAGCTCCCATACTAAAGCAGTAGGAAATTAAAAATATCTTCTTCTCGAGAACTACTGGGCCGATTTCAATTATATTTTGCATGAAGCATCCTTGGGGCATAGAAATTCAAGTTTGTTCAAATGAACCCGATCGGTCAATTTGGGCGGCGACCATCTTGGATTTCGTCCGATTTTTAGAAATGTCTTTAAAAATCCTCTTCTCTAAAACCCTTTGAGGGGTCGATTCAGAACTCACGAAATATGATCTAGGCCAAGAGCTGAACCAAGTTTGTTCAAGGGAACTTGATTGATGAAATGGTTCAACAGCCATCTTGGATGACCTAGTTTTCGCGAAAATGACTTCTTCACCAGAACCGCTGAAGCGATCAGGCCAAAATTTGTGATATATAATTAACGATTAAGGGCCAGTAATGTTTGTTCAAGAGAAGTTGACTCGTCAAAAAACATGGCCACAGTGGACCAATCAAAATAGAGTGTGTTTGGCAGCCATATTGGATTTTTTTATTTGAAGGATTTTGAGGCAGAAATTCGTTTTATATAGATTTTTGGGTATTCTGATCTTAAATTTGCAATTTTCGGAACTGTTGGATAAACGGTTTGGCAGCCATTTTCAATCATTTTCCCGCCAAAAGTTCCCATAGTAAAGCAATGAGAAATTAAAAATTTCATCTTCTCGAGAACTACTGGGCCAATTTGAATTATATTTGGCAGGAAGCATCCTTATTGCATAGAGATTTCAAACGAAGCCGATCGGCCAATTTGGCTGGTGGCCATCTTGGATTTCGGCCGATTTTTAGAAATGTTTAAAAATCTCCAAAACCGTTTGAGGGATCAATTCAGACCTCATGTAATATGATCTAGGGCAAGCGCTCACTCAAGTTTGTTCAAGGGAACTTGATTGACCAAAGGTTCAGCGGCCATCTTGGATGACCTCGTTTTCGCAAAAACAACTTCCCCAGAACCGCTGAAGTGATCAGGCGGAAATTTGTGATATATGATTAGGGAGTAAGGGCCATTAAAGTTTGTGCAAGAGAAGTTGATCCATCAAAAAAACTGGCCGCTATGGGCCTATCAATATATGGCATGTTTGGCGGCCATATTGGATTTTTTTATTGGATTTTGAGGCCGAAATTGGTTTTATATATGTTTGTGCATATTGTGATTTCAAATTTGCCATTTTCGAGACTGTCGGATAAACGCTTTAGCGGCCATCTTGGAATATTTACCTGCCAAAATCTCCCATACTCAAGCAATGGGAAATTTAAAAGGTATTTTTACGGCATCTTGGATTTTGGTCGATTTTTAGAAAAGTCTTTAAAGATCTTCTCCAAAACCGTTTTGGGGATCAATTCAAAACACATGAAATATCATCTAGGACAAGAACTGCACCAAGTTTGTTCAAGGTAACTTGATTGGCCAAACGGTTTGGCGGCCATCTTGGATAACCTATTTTTTGCCAAATCAACTCCAGAACCACTGAGCGCATTGGGCTGAAATTTGGGAGATATGAATCGGCTATTAAAGACTGTTCAAGGGAAGGAGCTTAGTCAGAAACATGGCAGAAGTGGACCAAACAAAATGTAGCGTGTTTGGTGGCCATATTGGACTTGCAAAAATATCCACAAACTCATTTAAAAGACTACTCCTAAACTACCCACCAACAATTTTGACAAAAATGCATAGTGCTCCAGGTGAGCGACATAGGCCCCTTGGGCCTCTTGTTTTATGGCTGATTTGCATGCAGGTTATATATCTGTGGTATGGTTCTTGGCTGTGTTAAACCTTTTTCAAATGACATTTACACCCACAAGAGGTTGGGCGATTTGAATAAAACCACAGATTTGTTCTATACGATGCTTAGGAGTAGTCCATATAACAAGGAAATGGACTTTCAAATTTCCGGATTTGTTTGGCGTATCAACTCTGATTATTTTATGGCTGATTTATATACAGGTTATGTGGCCAGGTATAGGTTTTGGTTGCATTAAGCTTTTTATACCCCGCCAAAAAATTTGGTGGGGTATTATGTAATGGCGCCGTCTGTCCATCCGTCCAGGCGGGTGGGTGGGCGTACGGGCGGCAGAGTGGTTTCCGGATGATAACTCCATTACTGTTTGTCGGATCCCATTGAAACTCCATAGGGTCATGTTGGACGAGGTGTGGGGAAGAAATCAATGATGATCCGAAATCCAAGATGGCCGCCAGCCACTGGCAGACATGTTGAAAATTGGTTTCCGGATGATAACTTCGTTACCATTTATCTGATCGCTTTAAAACTGCATAGAGTGCTTGGACTAGGTCTGGGGAAGAAACCTATCAAAATCGACGATGATCCGAAATCCACGATGGCCGCCAGCCACAGGTGGCCATCTTGAAAATTAGTTTCCGGATGATAACTCCTTAACCGTTTATAGGATTGCTTTGAAACTTCATAGGGTGGTTGGGCTAGCTCTGACGAAAAAAACTCTAGAAGTCGATGATGATCCGAAATCCAAGATGTCCACTGGCGGCCACCTTGAAAATTGGTTTCTGGATGATAACTCTGTTACCGTTTACCGGATCGCTTTGAAACTTCATAGAGTGGTTGGACTAGGTCTGGTGAAGAAACCTATTGAAATTGACAATGATCCGAAATCCAAGATGGCCGCCAGCCACCATTTAGAAAATTGGTTTTCGGATGACGACTCTGTTCCCATTTATCGGATCGCTTTGAAATTTCATAGGGTGGTTGGACTAGGTCTGGAGAAGAAACCTGTCGAAATTGATGATGATCCGGATTCCAGGATGGCTGCCAGCCATGGGTTGCCATCTTGAAAGTTGGTTTCTGGATAATATCTCCATTACCATTTATCGGATCACTTCATAGGGTGGTTAGAATATGTCTGGTGAAGAAACCTATCAAAATTTATGATAATTCAAAATCCGATATGGCCGCGAGTCCTGTGACCATCTTGAAAATTGGTTTCAGGACGATACCTCCTTGACCATTTAACAGATCGCTTTGTCACTTCATAAGTGATGACTGGTCTGGGTCTGAGGAAGAAAAAAATATTGGCTGATAGCTCTCATTTATTGGTTTGTCATCATGGCGGGGTATTATGCGCGGTTTACGGAGTTCTTGTTTCAAATGACATTTGCACCAACAAGGGGTTATCCAATTTGAATAAAACTTTGCACATTTGTTCTATACGATGCTTAGGACTAGGCCACATCAGAAGGAAATCAACTTTGGCATTTTTTCCAAATTATTTCACCTTTAGAACATTGATTATTTTAAGGCTGATTTGTGTGCAGGTTATATAGCCACGTATAGGTTTTGGCTGCGTTAAGCTTTTTATCCCCCCGGTCTGGAAGGCAGGGGGGGGGGATATAGCGATCAGCATGTTCATCCGTTCACCCGTCTGTCCCCATCTTGTCAATGTAACTCCTCTTACAGTTTATTTAGTTCTTTTGAAATGTGCTAAATCTAGTCATTGCCATCTGAAGATGTGCATGTGCTTTTTTCGAGGCCCAAAAATTGTTCATTACACAGTTTTTCGCGGCCCAAAAATTGTTCATTACAGAGTTATCTCCCTTTAAATACCTTAAAGCTGATACATAAACTGCATTTCCAATCATTTCTTCTCAACGCAACTCCTACAGTTTAGCTCCGATTCTTTTGAAACTTGCTAATTGTTACAATTACCACATGTGCATGTGTTATCCGTATACCTGTACATCCATCCGTCTGTTCAAAATGTATGTATGTCTGTCTGTTGGTCCATCTATCTCTGACAATCATTTCTTATCAACGCAACTAGAGGTCTCAATGGATTGACATAAAATTGTGTCCACAATATCAGTATCATGTGCAGATGTGCATGTGCTTTTTTCACAGCCAAAAAATATTCATTACAGAGTTATCACCATTTAAATATCTTAAAGACGATACATAAACTGCATTGCCAATCATTTCTTGTCAACGCAATGCCTCCTACAGTTTAGCTGCGATTCTTTTGAAACCTGTTAAGTGTTATCATTACGACATCAAGATGTGCATGCGCTATCCGTATACTTGTACGTCCATCCATATATGTTCATCTGTCGTTCCATCTTTGTCAACGCAACTCCTACAGTTTAGTTACAATTCTTTTGAAACGTGGTAAATCTAGTCATTGCCATCTGAAGATGTGCATGTACTTTTTTCGCGGCCAGAAAATTATTCATTACAGAGTTATCCCCCTTTAAATACCTTTAAGCTGATACATAAACTGCAGTATCAATCATTTCTTGTCAACACAACAATTACTACAATTTAGCTGTGATTCTTTTGAAACTTGGTAAGGGTTCTCATTACCACTTGAAATGTGCATGTGCTATCCATATGCCTGTCTGCATAGAATGTATATATGTCGGTCTGTTGGTCCCTCCATCTCTGACAATCATTTCTTGTCAACGCAACTCATACAGTTTAATTGCAATTGCTTTGAAATTTGGATGTATGTACATCCATTTGGTCAGAATGTCTATCTGCATGTACGTCCATCCATCTCTTCACAATGTCTGTCCAAGTGTTCAGAGAAAGAATCATGTATTATATGATGATGTCATCTTTGTTGCCTGCATATGAATGTTCTTAATAGGAAACATGGAATGGGTAAAGAGGGTTTATCTCCTATGGATGATATATTAAATCCTGATTTGTGTTTATTTGCAGCCAATTCACATTCCCCTAATAGTGTAGGCTCTTGTGTCATAAAAAATAGCTTTCATGTCAAATGTTAAAAAGCAAAATTTCACTTGATTCATTATTAAGTACTTACAAACGCTCTTAAAAAACTATGTTGGCAATTTTTCGGAAGTCAAAGTTAGGAAATTCATCATTAGAAACTCTTGAAAAAAACAGTCGTTATACATGCAGTCGTTCCTAGGAATTTTAAAGAGATTTTGTCCTTCATATGCAGAATCGATTTACTAAGTATCTTACATAGCTAAGAATGTCGCGTTGCGGGTGCTCTTGCAATTTAATCATTACTTGATGCAGGGCTGTTATTAAGGGTCTAAGGGGCTCTGGAAAGTCAGGGGTGGGGGTGCACGGGGAAATTTTGAAATATGGATGCTCTCAAATGGCGTCTCATGTGTTTATGCAGGTAAATATAAAACTGCTTGGCAGGAAATTATTCTACTTTTGCTTTTAATTACTGTTTATTATGGGCCCTATAGTTACTGTTTATCATATGCCCCTGTAATTGTTGTTTATCATGGGCCCCATAAATAGTGTTTATCATGGGCCAGATAATTACTGTTTATCATGGGCCCTATAATTACTGTTTATCATGGGCCCTATAATTACTGTTTATCATGGACCCTATAATTACTGTTTATCATGGACCCTATAAGTGTTGTTTATCATGGGCCCCATAATTAGTGTTTATCATGGGCCCTATAATTACTGTTTATCATGGACCCTATAATTACTGTTTATCATGTGCCCTATAATTGTTGTTTATCATGGGCCCCATAATTAGTGTTTATCATGGGCCCCATAATTAGTGTTTATTATGGGCCTTATAATTACTGTTTATCATGGACCCTATAATTACTGTTTATCATGTGCCCTATAATTGTTGTTTATCATGGGCCCAATAATTAGTGTTTATCATGGGCCCCATAATTAGTCTTTATTATGGGCCCTATAATTACTGTTTATCATGGACCCTATAATTGGTGTTTATCATGGGCCCCATAATTACCGTTTATCATGGGCCCCATAATTAGTGTTTATCATGGGCCCTATAATTACTGTTTTATCATGGGCCCTATAATTACTGTTTATCATGGGCCCTATAATTACCATTTATCATGGGCCCTATAATTGGTGTTTATCATGAGTAGTAGAGTCGGAATTAAAATGATACCACCTCCCTCAACTGGCAGCCAATCGGCGATCCGTGGCCCCCACCACCCTCTCAATCCCTGGGGCATAGGATTTGAGACATGTGTATAAAACTCCCGTGCGGACCCCACATGTCCGGGAGAACCTCCTCAGGATACCGGCCAGTGGCCGGCCTCTATTCTGACCGGTATCCTGAGGAGGTTTTTCTATCTGTGGGACATTTTTGTACCTATCCTACCTATCTTCTACCCCACCTATCGTCTACCTCACCCTGTTGATATTCCAGCCGGCTGGTGCGTGTGTGTCTGTGGTGCTTTAACCCCGTACTGGGGAGTGTCGCGGTGGGTCTTTATCTAACCTGGTCATATTACCCCGGCCCTAGTGTCTTACCTAGTTTCAAAATTTCAGGTACGTTCTAGCGATGTCTTTTGAGCGAGATTTGAAACCAGTCAGCAGCCTGGGAACGCTATGCAATTCCACAACTCTGTCGATCGACCCACCGCAACACCACTAAAATCTCGTCTCTTAGTAATCTTATCTCTGAGCGTGAGTTGTGCAATCGCTGTTATGCACCAACACAGCAACATGTGAACCCATAACTTATCAGCTATAATAATGCATACATAGTTAATGCGATGCATACATGGCCGAGTTAATAATAGCAAAGATCTGGGACTGATAAGCGCAGCATATGAGAACACATAACTTATCAGCTATATTTACTAATGCATACATGGTCGAGGTAGTTAATGCGTTGGTTCAAATCCTTCTTTTGTGGTATTAGCAAACTTAAAATCACAGGTTCAAATCTCACTATTAGAATTTGTGGATAACTCAGCCATTTCTGATCCGATTTTAAAATGGTAAACAGTTTTGAAATTATCGCTTCATTCCGGTCCTGATCGGTACCACGAGAATGAAGTGATTTAATCCCCAGTACCAACTCGGTACAATACAAGCATACACTCTCACAATACCGACACGTGTTACCAGGGATGTGTGCGCATGCGTGTTACGCATTCTTACGGCTTAGCCATACCTCTGTCATAGGGCTTTGTACACGCGTACTATCCTATCCAGGGGGCATGCTTGGAATGCATGGTCGTCCCATACCTGGCCTAGGTGGGACGGCCCGTACCCGTCACACATCTGATGCCCATTTAGAGCCAACGTCCCATACCCTGGGACGGCCCATACCCGTCACACATCTGAGGCCCCTATAGAGACAAGCATCCACTATCACATCGACGGACCACCCACATCGCCTTGTGATCAACCACACATAATAGGGTCTGAACGCCCATTTAGAGACAGGCATCCACAGTGATATACACCATGAATACTGTTGCACAGCTTCACGAGGTTGCAAAGCAATTTGGCCTTAGAGTAGCCTCTAAGGCCAAGAAAGCTGACCTGCTCCAGAAGATCGGACAGGCCTGTGCCGAGGAGTCGCAGAAGCGTCTCTTCCGAGCAATGAAGACGGGAAGGTTTCCAGCCCTTACCAAAGATGATCCTTTGAATCCCCACAAGAAAGCGCAGCGGAGTCCGTGAGCTTCGTCAGGTGGACAAGGAGGTGACTGCTAGGTTGCGAGCCAAGACTAGCGAGGGAGCCCGTGGCTGAACACGATAGGAGCAGCTCAGGACTGGGTGTCCGCAAGAGAGCAAGCCCGCCTCGACACAGACAATATCGATCGACCCAACACCAAGTAGGCTTTCGTTCGATCAATCAATGTTGAGGTCAGGGCTGTCATCGACCGCCAACCTCTGCTTGGGACAGGCCCCCTCCCAGACTGGCTACAACAGAAGAAGAGTATGGCTGCCCTCGACACCTACAGGGACAACATGTGTCTCTGGAGATGTCTAGCAGTCCACCGAGGGGCGAGAGCTGATAGAAGTACAGCTCCTGCACGAGAGCTTGCCACACAGTTCTACGGCAAGACAGTACCTGATGTCCGCAAGACCTCGCTGGATCAGCTGGACAAGGTAGAGTTCTTCGCCAAGATCGGGATTCGCGTGTATGAACCAACCGAAGAGGGCACCTGGCACTTGATCAGGCAGGTGTAGTTCGGATCGACCGGTCGGGTACGCGCCGCCCGTCCTGGATTCATTCCCTGAACACCCCCCCCCCCCCCTGCGTATATGGGCCTATGAGAGAGATCGCGTTGCGAAAACGACTAAGTTCGTTAAAGCACATAATGCGCATGCGCGCTTAGATGCTATTTTTGATGGAGCACGTGATTTACGACCAAGATAGGATGACGCTTTTAGTGTACTGAGATGGTACCCTGTAATCCTTTTTGATTACCTATTCCCGTTAAATCTGGCATTAATCAAGACCAGAATTCGACGGGCTTTTTAAATCTGTAAACCATTTCAAAATCAGTTAAGAGATGGCTGAGTTATCCACGGAAAACCCGTCTTGATTATCTTCAAAATATTGCTGTGACGTCATAACCGTGTGGACACAGAACTTATAGAATATTCCAGAACATTCGACTGCGCTATTATTAGCTACACGCTGATTGGCTTTTGCTCGAACGATGATTGGTTGGAGCCTGCGCCTGTGACATCACGAGAAGTATAAAAGGAGACGCGATCCAGAGATCGAGAGCATCCTCGGCCAGGGGCCGAAAAGGTTGGACCTGTACTAGCTACTATCGAGTGACAGATCTTACGCATATAACTTCGGTTTCTGACGGGTTCTCTCCCGTAGCTAGCAGGGCCAACCCACTGCACTAAAAACAATTTTGCAACTCCCTACTTGCGGGAGCAATTTGGAACTTTCTAACTATCGTTCACGAATATCAAATCTACTTCGGAACACGAACTTGCGGTGAGGCCTTTACGGTACGGCCTGAACATGTGATTCTACAGATGTAGAGGCAGGACGTTCTTTGATGGATGACTCGCCGGAGCTGCCGGCCATGCCTAAAAGTGGTATTTCAACTGTCACCACACTAATGTCGTGTAGGTTCTTCTAACTTTCGACCGCAGCAAGTAAACTCTGCCCGGTGCGTCTTCAGAGCTGGCTGACGTACCCAGCACCGTTACGCTTTGTTTTGTATCTTCATTTGCATCTGACAACCCCCGCTTGTGATCGGGTTGTTGTCAACTTCCATCTGTGACATCGGCGTACGGGAACTTTCTTCACAGCAGTAATGCTATGGTATCTCTTGCTGACTACTCGTTAGACATCCTATTAGGCTTACAGTGCTGAGCGATGTACTCCCTCCATGAGTGTTCTTGCGGGAATCCTGTTTGCGGAAACCAACTTGTGGGAACCGACCTGCGGGAACTTTCCAGCTTCCTGAGAATGCATCAACGCACGTCAAATCCGGAATGACGTATCAATTTCAGTAACATGGTAGCCTAACTTAAGAATGACTACCGAGTATTCAAGTAACTATACTTCAGATTTTAATTATTTCCCTATATATACTTCTCTAATTATATTGTATCCGTAAGAATGGTCCCGATTACTAAAGGGTACCGTAACGGTCTTAGGACCGCTAGTTATAATTTCTGTATTTGTTTATAGTTATTCTCATTTTCTGTAAAGTGTTTTACTAACCGCACCATAGTAGGTTCATTAACCTGTGCTAAAATACATAATTCTGATCATATTACACTGTATTGATTGTTCTGGTTAGTTTATATATATATGTATTTATATATATGACCAGTGGCCATCAGTTCATATGTTTTGTTTATTCATAGAAAATATAGGACTGCAGTGCACGTAGGAAACATTCTACAGCAACACTTATATATGCAGCACTTTCTCCCGCCACCAACAATTTTTCACTGAGGTTGCTGTCCATGCTATAACTCTGTTTAGCCCAGCATGCTACCGACTAAATCGTTTCTATTCAGCTCGATAGGATAGGTTTAAAATGATTAGAGACACTTTCTTCGTTAAGAAATCTGTAGTATATTCTTCTCTTCCGGCAGTGCGAAAATCTAGCCCCGCACTCCGGTAAGACTCATAACTCCAAGATTTTGTCTCTTCATGCTCCACTCAGCCTTGTGGCTTCTTAATTGTTTGGATGTCCCTATCCGCACCATGGGCTGATCCGACTCTGGGAAACTATTGGGGTTTCTGAGCGGTGATGGCCAGGGTGTGGTATCACATACATTCCCTCTGTATCTTCGGATACTTAGTAGTTAGCACATTACCCAATGTAGGAAAAGCACTGCGAACACATATCTTAATTATTATTTTATTTGCTGAACCATCCTCCCGCACCGCAGTGCAAAACTGGGCAACTTGTACATAAACCTAACGACAGGTTAAACGGTTAGTTCCATAGGACCCGATGACGGGCGAGATACGTAGCCCCACCGAATTCCATAAGAATGTCTGGGCATGATATTTACATCTGCCACGTCCTCACGGGAAGGACATTTACGGTGGGTATTAGTCTCTCTTACCCCCACCATAACGATAGGACAATTGCCTAAAAATGCTTTCGTGAAAAGTAACCTATGTCCTGTAACGTTTTATGTGGTTACGGAGCAAGATGTTCGGATTCTTATCCAGTTCGGAGATCTTACTAAGTAACATGTATGAGCGCTGTCTTCAGTATTGATGTCTTAGGGCATCTGTTCTCAGTGACAGCCATGTCTAATAGCTAGGTAGATACCAGCCATTTGCGGCCTAAAATACTTGTTGTTTCTCAAAACTAAAAAAAAAGCTAATAAGCAAAGCAGAAGGCCCGCATAATTAAGCGGCAACTACTAATTCAGCATACTAAGAATCACATAAGACGGTGACGTGGGATTCCTTCGGGAATCATTCGTCCCATCTTCACATAAAACCGCACGCAACCTTATAGTCATAATCTCACTAGGTATGGTCTTTTCTTTTTCAAGCATTTTTTGGTTGAAATATTAGAGTGGGCCCATTTTCGCCTACTACTCTTCTCCCGCTTTAAGCAGTGGCGACACCTTCCTGAGACGAAGGCCCGCGCAAGGCACTTGCCTCTCGCAAGGATTCAGCGATGACGGTCCACGCGAGGATAATACTCCTCACCCAAATTAGCACGAGGAGTAGTGCCCGCGTGAGGCACACAACTTTTCGTCCGAGATAATCTTTTTCCTTTCGGCTTAGAGGTATAATAACTTATATTAAGTTAATTAGTTAAGTCTCGTGTATGGAAGCTTCCCTTGCGGGGATACTTCTGCGGACCTACGAGTCTGTATGGTACCTCCGGGAGCCCCATGTTTAAAAGTTTATCTGGCTGTCTCTATGTCTCATATTTTCATATGCTCTTATTTAGTTTTATCTGGCATACTCATAGTTGTTTAGGTAAAATCATTGTATAGACTTAAATTTTTAGGTCATCAAATCAAATATTGTAAGTCCATAGATCACGAAATTGCTATGGACTGGCATACTGGTGACACAAATTCTTGTGATGAGACAGTTGTATTTAATGTTCGCGACAGTGGTCGCATGGCCCCACCGGAACAATTGAGTTCCACCGGCCTTAGGAGCCAGTTTTTGTTACCCACATGGCAGTCTCGTACAGGATCCATTACCCCGAGACTGGATACTAACCAGCGTCATCATTCGTCGTGCACTTGCGCCGCGGCGAGTCGACATGATACACCGGAACGGCCCGACACTACCCCACGAGCGACACAAGTGGCTCACTACCGTGACACCATGACCATCGGAGTGTGGGACCACCATGCCTTCTACATCAAGAACATCTCCAAGCTGGCACATACAATAGTCTGCAGTCACTGTCGGCAGAGGTTTACACAGGCATGCAATCTTCAACGCCACGCTGATCACTCTACCGGCGGCAAAACAACAATCGTGTGTCCTGGCGAGAAGGTGGAGGTGCCACAGTCTGCGTATGAGAAAGCCTTCTATCCGCCCCAACCATTCAGTTCATCGGCTACTCGTTGGATTGAATATGAGTCGAGAAACAGAGGCATACACATACACCATGTAGAGTGTGGGCACGGTGGCGAGCGTTGGATCGAGGGTGCTCCCGTAGATGGTTATAATCCGACCACCAACACCGTTTACCAGTTCCATGGCTGTGTCTGGCACGGGTATCCACAACACCAGCGAGGTGAGGATGCCGAACAAAGATACCGCAAGGCAATCCTGAGAGAGGGGAAGCTGAGAGCGTCTGGATGCACGCTTGTGGTACAGTGGGAGTGCTGTATAAAATGCTGTCCAAGCGTCCCTAAATGAGTTCAGACTGTCCCATACCCACACTTCATAGTTTACGACTTTGAAGCACTCCTAGATGGTATCAAGACTCATCCTATGGAGATCACGATCAAGAGTACTCACATACCTATCTCTGTCAGTTGGCTGCTCCTTAGAGGGCACCACGAGTGAGCCCACTCACCTCTGCAAGCCTGACCCCAAAGAACTGATCAGAGAGTTCATGCTGGAGATCCAACGGTGAGCATATCTAATCCAGACAAGGGTTAGGGCACAGTACATACCGACAGACCTGGACAAGCTCCCAAAGCGACAGCAGCGACTGATCAACGAGTGGTGTGACCAAGTGCCTGTACTGGGGTTCAACTCTGGGCGGTAAGGACCTGAACCTCATCAAGAAGTTCTTTGTCGATGAGCTGACTGACAGTATAGGTACAGTGAAAGTCGCCAAGAAGGCTAGTCAGACCATGTTCCTCATAACACCTGAGCTACGGTTTCTCGATGTGCTGAACTAGCTCGGTCCAGGAGTCTCGTACGAGGTATGGGTCAAAGCTTACGGGTGTACACAGCAGAAGAGCTGGTTCCCATATGAATGGTTTGACACACGAGAAGCTCAACTATCCAGGGCTTCCTGACTACTCAGCATGGACATCTAAGCTCAAGGGTGACTACCTCTTGACGCGATCAGAGTGGGAACAATGTAACCAGACATTCAGCGAGCACGGAATGCGAACATTCGCCGACTGGCTGCGATACTACAACAACCTGGACGTCAGTCCATTCATCGAAGCCCTAGAGCGGATGCGGGAGTTATACACAGAACGTGAAATAGACATCCTCAAAGATGCGGTGTCTCTCCCAGGTGTGTCACTGCAGTACCTTCTACGTGGAACCACTCAGCACATGCCGGATGTTAGCCTCTACTCTCCGGGCAAGGAGCCCTACACGAGATGCTGAAGGACGCGGTTGTTGGAGGGCCCAGCATCGTGTTCACCAGATACCACGAGGCAGGTGTGACATGCATCCACCAGAGTGAGCGTGTCTGCCAACGTCTACTCGGCTACGACGCAAATGCTCTGTACCTGTCAACGATGGTCAAAGAGATGCCCTGTGGTAAGGAGACAGTGCGCCGTTGGTCCGGTGCCAGTGGTGTAGCCAGCTTTAAGGAGGAGCTCCTAGCAGACCGCTGGTTTGGATTTGCCGAGGTGGATATAGAGGTCCCTAAGGCTCTGCGGGCAAAGTTCGAGGAAATTCCCCGGTCTTCTATAACCGCAAGATCCCGGTAGAGGCCGTCTCTTCTGAGATGCAGGCATATCTAGAGCGTACAGGGCGGAAGTGACCCACCACCAAGAAGCTGGTCGGCGCCCTCTCTGGCAAGAAGCGGCTGCTGTATGCACCGACACTCAAGTGGTATATAACCCATGGCCTGGCGATCACTGCTGTATACCGCACCATAGACTATGAGGCCAAGCGCCCAATCGAGTGGTTCGTGGAGAATGTTACGGAGGCCCGCCGCTCGGGAGATGTAGATAAGCGCAAAGTACTCTTGGCAGATCTCTTCAAGCTCCTCGGCAACAGTGCCTACGGGAAGCTCATCGAGGCCCTAGAATGCCATGGCAACACCAGCTTCACGAAGGATGAACGCGTGGTAGACAAGGCCCTGCGTAGTGCATGGTTTGAAAATCTCGAGATCGGTGAGTCATACGAGCTCCAGAGTCGCAAGCCGAGAATCACTATTCGAAGGCCCTTCCAGGTGGGGATAGCTGTTTATGAGCTCGTGAAGCTGCGAATGCTGGAGTTCTACTATGACTTCCTCAATCGCTACGTAGCTTGTGACAGCTTTGAGTACCTGCAGATGGACACTGACTCCGCGTATATCGCTATGGAAGGCTCCAACCTCGACGACGTCATTCGCCCTGAGATGCGAGCAGAGTACCAGGCTCATAAGCGGGACTGGCTAGCTTGGGACAAATGGTCTGGACGCACTCCGGGACTGTTCAAGCTCGAGTTTGAAGGCTCTCATGGTATCACTCTCTGCTCCAAATGCTACTACGTGGAGAGCACAGCTGCAAGTAAGTGCTCGGCTAAGGGAATGTCAAAGCGGCAGAATGAGGTCTCTTGGCAGAGGTTCTACAGCGCCCTACATGGCGGGGTGGACAGAGCTAAAAACCGAGGCCTACGCATGCGCAACCAGGGTATGGTGATGTATGAGCAAGAAAAAACTCAGACTCCGCTTACTATGATAAGCGCCATGTGCTGCAAGATGGTGTCCATACCGAGCCCATCAAGTATCATGTTAGCACTATAGGGGGTGGTAGCTGTGTGTCTGCAGGGACTAGCTGAAGCTCTTCTACGACAAATGGTCACCTAGGCACTCCGTGCTGGCATGCCAGGTAGTACAGTGTAGGCCACCCCTCCACCTCCACATACCTGTCAAGCCTGTGAACATCTATCGACCAGCTCACCAGGCTCATACAGGAACCGAAGCAGAGCATCAGGTGGTAGGCACTCCTCTCCCTTATTCGCTCCTCTAGAGCTGTGACTGGCAGCAGCAGAGTGTCTGATAGCCTCTACCGGCTTCTTCCCGATTGGCCTAGTAACCTCGGCATTGGATCTCTCCACCACAGCAGGCAGCCCTCTCACCCATACTCTAGAACGTTCACTCGGCGTGGCCATTTCCTGGGCGTATTGGTGTGGGAACAGTCTCTCTGCCAGTGTCCGATTCGACCTCTCAACGATAGCCTGGGCACGGTGATGCCCTACCTCGCCTCGCCTAACTGCCACACCGTGTTTCCGCATGAGGGCTGCAGTCTCACCTCTGAAGTCCTTACCCTCATCCACCTGCAACAATTCCGGCCATTGGAGGGGATTTTCCGAAGCCTCGTAGACACCCTGGAATGCCTGGGCCACCTGGCCAGCTGACTTGTCTGTGAGCGGTGCTGCACCCTTGTACCTGCTGGCAACATCTACGATGGTGAGGGCAACAGAGTCGTGTTGAAGGAATAGAACATCTGCCTGGTGAACTCTGTTCGGGACAGTTTCATCGAAATGGGCATGCCTGATGAGCCGTGGATGAGGTCTGTATATCTGCCACATCGCCTGGCGGCTGAGCCACTGGCTAACTGTCTCCAATGTGAAGTTGTGGCCCTTGTGACGTGCAGCCTCGAGTAGTTGAGGGTGCTCACGGTAATGTCCACCAGGCTGATAGTAGAGTTCGTCAAGAAAGACCGTTGATTTCATCACTGATGTCCACTCCCGTCCTGTCACGCACAGCCTGGGTGATTTTATCACTGACGTCCACTCCTGTCCTGTCACGCAAGGCCTGGGCGAACTCTAAACAGACGAACAGATGGCCGTCATTCATTCGACTATCACTGAAGACCTCCTCAAACACCTCCATACACAGGCGTCTAGTGTCTGCTGGATCCTCACTGAACGGTAGTTTATCGATTAACCCTCAGAAGTTAAGTATCTTGACCAGGTCGTACAGAGACACCATCCTTGTATAGCATGGCTTAAATTTTCAGCACCCCAGATGGCCGCGAGTGCTATGGCAGTGTACGGTAGCCAAGGGCCTGCGACGCCGAAGAACGTACCTACTCTTGAGGCGATGGCTGGTATGGCTTCAGAAATCTTCTCCACACCAGGGAGAGCATTGTTGGCGATCTTGTGGACAGTCTCACCAGCCTTCGTTGTGAACAGAGCGATCAGAACCCCAACTGCTGCCAGCGGCCCGATATAACCTTTTGCGTAAGTGTGATAGATTCCTTTCACTCTGTGTACTAGCTTGCGGGATTCAAGCTCTACATCATCATACTCACCACCGACCTCGTAGTCTGCATCATAATGCTCCTCATTATAGTCCTCGTCATCTATATCCTCGACTGGATCTTCATAAGCCTCTGGTTCATACATATTCGTCGCTGGGGGACAGCTATATAGTAGCTTTAAACTGTAGACTATAGCATGGCATCCGCAATCTTGAATGCGGGCGTGTTTGCCTTAGCGAACTGGG
Source organism: Chaetoderma sp. LZ-2023a (assembly GCA_034401795.1). Lineage (NCBI taxonomy): Eukaryota > Metazoa > Mollusca > Caudofoveata > Chaetodermatida > Chaetodermatidae > Chaetoderma > Chaetoderma sp. LZ-2023a. The sequence goes on along the minus strand of CM067370.1, from coordinate 196,753,443 downwards.
GGCTTCGCTGACAAGAAGGCGGCAGAGGTCGAGCGTGAGCGTTATAACCAGGCGATGGAGAAGCTGTCTAAGGAGAAGTTTGAATACAGCAAAGCACTCGAGCATATGCGCCAGAGGGAGGCACGCCGATGACAACTCCGAGCTCAGGCCAACCAGAGCATCAAAGAGGCAGATGAAAGTCTCGAGGAGTACTACGAGGCTGTATCTGAGCTAACGCTCGACTATGAAGCATCGACAGGTCAGAAGACAGCAGAGCTTATAGTAGTGGTGGCAGCTGTAGCTGTGATGACAGGAGTCATGCTTTATGCACGCTCAAGCTGAATACCTGATGTGTTCGACACGCATACCTTAGCATAGCCAAAGTAAAGTACCGTCACACCTAATGAGCGAGTCCCAGCTATGAGGTTTCCGATGTTGAAGCTGAGCCGGTTGCCCTGATTAGGTGGGATGTTCCTGCCCCCGAGGTGGTGATGGCCCTCGAGTGCCGACTCGAGATCATCGCTTCCACTGGTTAGCCACAGAAGTGCATATGACTTAGTTTTCTGTCTGTAGAGTTGGCAGTCAGCCAGCTCGCGTACCTCACCAAGAACATTGGTCCCAGCAACCACAAGCTTGAAGTCGTCTAGCTTATCCACCTGCTGGATGGCTCCTCCCTTCTGAACTACGACCACAACAGCGACACAGTCCGATGCACCACGATGCCATGTCAGCTCTACCCGTTGGTTAGCTGTGGCTTGGACCTGCTGGTGTTCTCGCCCCACATGCATGATCCGCTGTTTGGAACCCGTTTGCTTCAGTTCCTGGTCATTCTCGTCATGCCAGACATGAAGTCTTGGAGCATTCATCGTCACATCGGCGAGCTGCTCAGTGTACACCCGGAGGAACAGCCTATCCTGCATGGTAGCCGGATTCATGGGGTGTTCTCGAGGAGGGTTAAGAGTGGAACTGCCACAGGCTTCTCGACACCTTCCCGTAGTTCGAATTCTGTGAACCCCTCATTGCACCCCACAGCGTAGTACCCCTTTCGCTTCGCATAGGTTGGTCCATGAGCCAGCGGACCTAGGACTCGGTACTCATCGTTCACATAGGTGGGGTCCACGGTACTGTTGCTCTGCACGATCTCCCACCTGTTCAGAGCCTGCGGGAGCTCTACCGTCTGTTCTATTGTGCTCTGAAACTTGAACTCGAGTGTCATGCTCTTGATCTCGTGGATCTGTGCCGAGATTGCAAAGTCGATGTACTTCCCGGCAGCGGACAACGGGTTCTCATCATGTATACTGGGTAGAATGACCGTCAGGCAGTCCTTCCGAGGATCAGTGCGTTGCGATGTCGCAGGTTCAATGGCCCCATCCGGATGTTGCACATACTGCAGCATGTTTAAGGTCTGGGTATATAGAGGTTTTAAACGGCTGCCATGTTTGGTAAAGTTCTCCAGCAGATTGTCTTAGGCAGCAGGACAAGTCGGCACGACAGCCACGGTGTGCATTGTCCCACTGTGACAGGGTCCGAGGACTGCTTCATGACATCAACATTATCCACGAGCGAGCCACGGTTACACCTCCGTCTGATGCGGAGATACTGGCCACCATAGAGGAAGGAGCTACAAAAGAACTCCTGGCTCGGATACTCTACCTGAAGTTTGACAGCACCCAGGGCAGGGCACTCAACCTACCTGTGGCCCAAACTAACAGTCCTGTTATTCTAGCTCTCCAAAGGGCGAGGGTCGATCCCAAAGATCTACTAACGGTCGAGAAGTGGGCTGCCGTATTTAGCCTCCATAGCCAGGAAGAGCGAGATATGCTGGATAGCTTCCAGTCTGGAGCAAATGACTACTTCAGAGAGGATGTCAGTGCCGCTGTAGCGGAGAGCCATGACACTGGTCATGCAGAAGGTACGCAGGAGGGGCTCACTGTTGGCCGCAAGGAGGCTGTTGAGCACATCTTCAACGAAAGGGCGCAGGCGATTGGCCAGTAATCTGCCAGTATTTCTGAAATTCCCAGATAACTACCAGGACTACCTCATCAAATCCACTTGCAAGTCAGATGCTTGTCGCGCATGGACAAAGTGGATCTTCCGTGAGAAGTTCCAGAAGAAGAGAGTCCTATCATCTAACCCTCAGTGGATAGAATTTCAGCGACAGGCAACTGACGAAGTTCCTCAAGCTTCTGACGAAGTTCCTCCAGCTTCTGACGAAGGTCTTCAAGCATCTGACGAAGTAGCGGAGACAGATGAAATTCCTCAGCCTTCTGATGAATGAAAAAAGTTGCGACCGACAGTCTGTCAGTGATGATGCATAGAGCAGGCTAGTTTCCTGGCTGGATTCAGCTTGTAGGTGAAGGGCTGCACCTTTTCCAGAGAGGGCTTGAAGTGTGACAGCTCACCTGTCTCCTTGTTGCTGAAGATGAAGCAGTACAGATCAGCTGCCCTCTGTACACCTGCGATAAAGTCCCCTTTGGTCTCCTTGAGGGTTAGGCTGTCGTATATGGTCTCGAGCAGGACACGTCCACTTTTGGAGCTGAAGTATAGCAACCGTGCATTGTGGCGGATGTCCGGGGAGATCTCAATGGTGCACTTCTGAAAGAGGATGAAGACAGTTATCTTTGTGTGCCGGATGTGCCTGGTGATAGGTGACTGTCTTTTGGTCCATTGCTGGGTCATCGATACCTAGATCAAGTGGTTCTGTCAGTTGGGCTGCCAGCAGTTTCTCCATCAGTGCTTGCAGGTTCTGCGTCTTGGTGATTGGGCCATTGTACCATTGATCATTACTGTCAACTGCCTCAGCGGCGGAGTCAGACACCAGAAGGATGTATTGAGAGTGTAGCTGTTCGACCAGGAGAGCCTGCAGCAAGATGTTTTTCCCGTGTCCTGACGGGGCAATGATCAGCACCACCTAGCCAGCATTGGCTGGCCTACTGTCGAATGGTACAGACATCCGCGCGGAGGATGGTTAGCACTTGGTTGGGAGTAGCCTCGTCTATATCTGGGAGAATAAACGGCAGTACTTCCTGCACCAGCTCTTTCTCCTGCAGAGCGGGGAATCCTGCACCTCCGGCGGCTACGAAGGATGTGATGGAGGCGTCAAGCATGAAATCCCAGCAGCAGCTGAGAAGATAGCGTAGAGGGCCTGTGTCAGCACCCACAGTGTCTAGTACATCCAGTATCTGTATGATACATGCATGGGAAGCCATGCCTATCCTGTGGTCTTAAATGGCAAACCAAAGAACCCTGACTTCTTCACCTCTGGTAGCTGGAGGCTGGTGGTAGCACCCTCTGCGCCATCAACAGTGATCTTGCTCAGCCTGATGGTGCCTAGGTCTTAACCGGCAAACCAAAGAACCCTGACTTCTTCACCGCTGGTAGCTGGAGGCTGGCGGTAGCACCCTCTGCGCCATCAACAGTGATCTTGCTCAGCCTGATGGTGCCTACCTTGAGATTCTCTCCATCCTGTTGGAATGAGCTCCGTGGTTGCAGTTGATCCGTAACCAGGTCTTGTGCATAGGACTCAGCCATAACCTTGATAGCTCCAGCCTCATCGACTCCGAGCATACCTCGCATCGTCGGCCTATCCTTGATACCCATCCCCTTGTATACAGTCTTGGCCTTGTTAATGGCGGATTGTCCTACCGTATCAGTGTTCCCGATGAGATCTCGGGATAGGATGGTACCGCGGATCTCCCGTGGGTCTCCCTTCTCATCGAAGTCTAGGAAGGAGATAGGAGCAACAGTGTCCTCTGAACCGAGGCGTGCCTCGCCCAAGTGAGCAAGATCGCCTAGCTCTTTGCTTTCTAGGTCTGTGAGGGACAGAGTCGTAGTGCTATATACACGGCTTAAACCTACTAGTCATACCCCAGTGAAATAGTTGGGCATAGGAGGACCACGCAGTCAGCCAAGGGAATAGGTAACTCCTCAGGGTACTGGCCCTCTCTGCAGGGGCACGCCTTGTGGGCGGTCCACCATTCCCGGGCATTGGCAATCCTCAGTCCGCGTGCGCGACTACGGGCTACACACCACCCTCCGGCATGCCATGCCCCATATGCTGCAGGGGTCTCGTGATCCATCTCTCACTATTCAGAGTGGTTAAACGTGGGCGACGATGATCTCAGCCATTGCACTCGTTGCTAGCCCTAGAACCGCGGCCTCCATTAGTGTAACACGTTCACCCATGATCTTGGCGGCGGCAGTGTAGGAGGCACCACTGATGGCGATCTTTGGGATGGGGTGAGTTATTCTGAGACAGTGCTCAGCCACCCCACTAACCACTGTAGCGAGGACAGCCGCAGTGGCGGCAGGAAGAACATCATTTCCACCTGTCATCTTCACCACGGCCACATTCGCCACCACATTACTGGCGATAAGCCTGGGGCTTAGCCTGTGTCAGTAGCTTCTGGGTCTTGGTTCGCAGCAGGTTCTCCACCTTCTGAAGACTCGCCTGGCTCTCGGGCAGTTGCTTCACGATTTGTGCCGTTGGCGTCATTGTTTAAGCACTGAGGATACAACGCAGTTAAACGCATGCGTTCCCTGTCGAGTGAGCTAATAAGATTTTCCCAGTCTGCATCTGCCAGGTGTCCGGATTGGTACTCAGGAATATTCATCTCTATTGAGAATCTTAAAATGTCCGGGCTCACGCTATGCGAGGAGTACTGTGAGGTCTTCCGGAGGGAGTTGAAGGACTACAAGAAGAAGACACCAGATGAGCTCGCTCAGCTCTCCGGTGCTGAGCTGACAGAGGAGTTGACAGCTGTGAAGCTCTATCTAGGATTTGGTACGGGGCAGATCTGCTTCCTCGAATACCTTATCATGGGCGGGAGTATCGTCGAGCAGCTCCTGCAAGCTAAAGGTTTCTACAAGGATTGGGAGTGTCTGTCAGATGTGTTCCAGCAGTTGCAGACCTCCATGGCCTCACCTGTCTCAGAGCTGAACAAGGCTCTGCGATACTACAAGCTGGAAAAAGGATGTGCTGTGGAACCATCCAGCCCTTGGATGTGTATGTTGGCAGCGTGTATAGGGGCTGTAGGGCAGGCCAAGCTGTTTCAGTGTCTCACCGTGGTCCCCACTGCTGCTGTAGAGAGTCAGGATAGTCTTATAGCTGATTTGCTAGCGGCGGAATAGGCTGATCCCGAGCGCCATGATAGTTAGGCCTGATACCACTCGTAGAGTTACCACGGGAAGTGGTGTCGTGTCGACTGGCTGCAGTGTCGGGGTCGGAGCTGCCATGGGAAGCGTCGTGTTGACTGGCTGCAGTGTCAAGGTCGGAACGACTATGGCCCGTACTACGCGTAGGTGCGTTGATATCAGTGTTGAAGCCGAAGTGGACACCGGGGGAACTCCCCTCGACTATCATGTTGTTATAGCCCCTGACTTGGAGGTCCTCGATGTTCACGATCATGTTGCTCGGAATCAACCGTAGGTGTGGTGAAATAGCAAAGTCAAGTTTGCGACGGGCCTTCTGCAACCCCTGCTGGAACTTAGCAATAAGACTGCTGGGATCTGCCACGATGATCATATTTTCAACGAGACTGATGAACATGGCCTGGACCTCTGCTCCGCTGACACCATCTATGGAATGACACAGCTTGGTCTGTGCTGTAAGGTGGCAGTAGCACAGTGCTTCCAGGGACTGGTTGATCCGAACGATCCCTGCTAGTGTGGGGCCTGAGGTGGTGTGTGGGACAAAGTACTTCCACACATCTGAATAATCCTGCCGCAAGCCAGTGATGTGCATATTTTGCACCAGCGCACCAGGGTCGGAGTCCGGATCGAACGAGAATGTCGCTGTCTTCTGACAGCCTACTCGTCGGGGTGTTCGATATGGGAATCCTGAGTAGTCACGTCTCGGGTCACCGTACATAACCCCTAGGCCGCTGTTGTCCCCACCATGCCACCGATAGTCTGGGTGAGCGCTGAACTCTCACTGTAGTCTGCTGGCCGCTGAGATGCTATGACTGTTGAGCTGAGTTTGTATCAGGGAGGCTTGCACCCAGCTCATGGAAGATTCGTCGCACCGTGAAGTACACGTGGAATCTGAGACAGCTGGCAATGAGCACAGCTTCAGGAGTACCAGAATAGGAGTGAAGCAGGGTGGAACTTATTCCACATCCTGCCGTGGCACGCCACACGGCAAAGTTCAGCTGCTGATTCCAGTATGAGAGGCTTGGAGCAGCCATCCAAGTATGAGCTTGCTTCGCATTCCTTGATGGTGATGGGGCGGTTGGTCAGCGGTCGTGGGTTGACGGAGAAGCTGGTTCGGGACAAATGGTTCATCGGCCATTTTGGTTGACCTAGTTTTAGCGAAAACAACTTCTCCAGAACCGCTGAAGGGATCAGGCCGAAATTTGGCAGATATGATTAGGGACTAAAGGCCATTAAAGTTTGTTCCAGGGAAGTTATTCCGTCAAAAAACATGGTGCAGTCGGCCAATCAAAATACAGCATGTTTGGCGGCCATATTGGATTTTTTTATTTGATGGGTTTTGAGGCTGAAATTGGTTTTGTATAGGTTTTTTGGGTATTCTGATAACAAATTTGCAATTTTCAAAGCTGTCGGATAAACGGTTGGGTGGCCATCTTGGATCATTTCCCCGCCAAATGCTCCCATACTAAAGCAATGGGAAATTTAAAATGTCTACTTTTCGAGAACTTATGAGACGATTTCAATTATACTTGGCAGGAAGCATCCTTAGGTTGTAGAGATTCAAATTTGTTCAAACGAAGCCGATCGGCCAATTTGGCCGGTGGCCATCTTGATTTTTGGCCGATTTTTTGAAACGTCTTTAAAAATCTTCTCAGAAACCGCTTGGTGGATTGAAACAAACCCCATGAAATATGATCTAGGGCAAGAGCTGAAGCAAGTTTGTTCAAGGGAACTTGATTGGTCAAATGGTTCGGCGGCCATTTTGGTTGACCTAGTTTTAGCCAAAACAGCTCCAGAACCGCTGAAGGGATCGAAATTTGGCAGATCTAATTAGGGATTAAGGGCCATTAAAGCTTATTCAAGGGAAGTTGATCCGTTAAAAAAACATGGCCGCAGTGGGCCAATCAAAATACAGCATGTTTCGCGGCCATATTGGATTTTTTTATTTGATGGATTTTGAAGCAAAAATTTGTTTAGTACAGGGTTATGAGTATGCTGATTTCAACCATGCCATTTGTGAATCTATCAGATAAACGGCTTGGTGGCATGTAGTAGAATTGGCATTTAGTACAGGTGGTCTTTATAGCATGTTTAACTGCATTCTAAAACCCTTGTAATCATTTGACAGAGTGACCAAACTCACTTAGCAGCAGTTGTTCACTAGTTCAAAATAATAATTTGACTGAAAGTCATTGCTGCCTTAGAATGCAACAACTTTCTGTCAAATAAATATCAAAATATTCAAAGTCATATATGTCAGCCTACGCAATACATATCTTAGATATTTAGCCAGCATAGGAAAACATTTAATCTTGTAATTTAAAACCACAACTCTAATTCTCAGGATTGAAATGAAATTAATACCCTGTGAGGTAGTGAGCTGATGAAGTGTACCATATTCACATAATGATTCTAAAAGATTTATTTAATTAATTCATCATTAACCCTTTAGCACTCATATCAGCCAAAAACGGCTTCTGCAGTGGTCGTGAGAAATGTCCATTTGCCGACTAAAAGAAGACGGTTTTTGAAAATTTACCACTGGAATGACTGGCTTGATAACCGAGCCAATCATTCCAGTGATAAATTTCCAATAATATAGTCTCTTGGTCTGCAAGTGGAAATTTTCTTTGAGAAAATTTAAATTGTCTTGAATAAATTTGAGGGTTAGAGGGTTAAAGCCAATTAATTCTAGCAAGGAACTTAGTTGAGTATTGCGTTATTCACAAGTTTTGTTGGATAGCATGTAGCATGGTGACGGACATTTTGAAAATGGTTTTTCTGATGATGTCTGTTACTGTCAAGTGCAGCAACAGTTTTCAGCATGACTATTCAACCCTTGTCACACCAATGTCTAGAGATTAATTGTTACAAAGCCAGTATTAGAAAGGCTGGTGTACAGTTTGTAAACACCATTGCTGTCATAGACAGTGCTGTTGCTGTTATACAATTGACAGCAACAGCTTACACAACAGCTGTTAAGCAACAGCGTAGCACATTATTTCCAGTTAAATGTGTTAATCAGATTCGCTTCTTATCAATTTATATTATTGCTAGGTTAGGAAAACGGTTAACCCTTTGGCCATCATATCAGCCAAAAACGGCTTCGGCAGTGGTCTTGAGAAATGTCCATATGCAGACCAAATGAAGACTATTTTTGAAGATTTTACCATTGGAATGATGGACTCTTTTTAACGAGCCAGTCATTCCAGTGGTAAATTTTCAAAAATAGTCTTGGTCTGCAAAAGGAGATTTTCTATGAGAAAATTTAACTTTTCTTAAATTCAATGGTTAAATGGTTAATTAATGTGCAATTGGAGTTTTATTTCCACCATCCATTGACATATGACAGCTTTTATTGCCATAATAGATAAAAACTAAATTAACAGGTTAACCTTTTCCCTGCAACTGCTGCCTAAATATTTAAGATATGTATTGTGTACTCTGATACCTATACTGTTAAAATATTTTGAAATGTATTTGATTCATTGAAAGTTGTTGCTGCCTAAGTCAGCTATGACTAAGTCAAATTATTTTTTAAATAAATTGCAGCATCGCGAACTTGACCATTCAGCAAGATGTACACGTGTTAAAAGGATGCTTTGGAATATACTCAGTTGAACCTGCTATAAAGACCATCTGTATTAACCCTTCTTAAATTAGTTTAACGGAAAGCCAATGTTTCCTAAGGCACAACGGCTTCGCATCAAATTAATTTCAAAATAATCAACAAAATAAGTTTTATATCATAAAGAATATACTTCTTTTTCCGGGATTTATGGGTGAAAGGGTTAAGAGACCACCTGCCTTAAAGTGTAGATCATGGCTGGCATTTTCTTTTGAAAACAGATAGAGTGATGCTAGATTAACATGTTATCATGCACTTTTATTCTTTTTAAAACGTGTATGCTAGAAGAACGTGATTATAAATGTTGAAAATTATGCCTTTTGCTGCTTCCTAATATCACTCGGCAAGTTCCGTAAAACCAGTGAAATGCACAACGTGATACGCGTCACAAGTGGAAGGGACGAGGGAATTCCCTTTAGTCGTTAACGTGTTATTTAGTCCGACTGGCCAGGAGAAGAGTTGCATTTAGATATATTTATGCAATTAATTTTGTTAAAATGACACAAAGATGCGTGGTACGATATCGAAACACACGTGAATAATTTATCCTTTGATTAATTTCCATCAGATTAAACTTTGGCAATGTTTGCCAAGCGATAGTATTGAGATTTTGGGGGTCTTGGTGGTAGGCATACATGTGTTAAACATACATGAACTTTCACATTCAACGCTAGAAAAATGCGTCGTACTATTGATTCTCATATAAAAAAGAATTGTGAATCGTGTTCTACAATCCCGCTGTACATATTAGAATATATTTTCTAATATTAAACGATTTTTAGCGACAGCTCAATCGCCAATCCATCCTGCTAGCATTTAGCATTGCGCGAATCGAAGGTTCGTCGTATCTTCTTTCCAGCAACAAACGGGTAAATCGAGTCCACTAAACGATTCCTTCACAGGAATGCTGGAATCGCGATAATGATTGGATAAAACCCGCATTCTTTCAGCTCATACATATTAATGAGCAATAATAAACACGAAAGAAGGAAACCCCTTTATCTGAAATAAACTTTCTCGAGGTTCTGTAAAAATGAAATCTGTCAAAATCATCGGCAGCAACACATTTATATCAAATTGCCATTGAAGTATTATGTAGTTATTAAATGTCAATTTGTCAATGTGTCCAAACTGTTTGAACATTGATAAATTGGCATTTAGTAATTAAATGGGATAGTTGCTTACCAGTAGTGAATGGGTCAATAACTGACTTTTCATAAACTTAAAACTTATGGATTTCTTTATAGATATCCCATTTCTCAAGTATGATTTGGCTTTTAAATTTTTTGACATCATACACTATTTCCTTTTTAAAGATAAAAGCCTATGTAAAAAATGTAGCTGTTATGATAATAATTTTGAATCTTGAAAGCCAACACATCTGGGAAATGGGCTAAAGCTGAGCCTATAGGCTTATATATGTTTAAGCTCCTTGAGTGAACACTGATAGAATTGGAAACCTGGCATAAATCATGAATGTTACCTTGAAAATATCGACATGATAAATATATCAAACAAACAAATAATTTAAAATCAAATTTAAGGGAGTGGCATGGTTCTCAACAATGGACTACTTAAACGACGAACCCAGTTCACGGCTCAGTGGTGGATTATCTTACCACAGGAGGAAACATTGGCAATCTTCTTGACTCTTCTCTCATGCACCCAATAGTTGCCTACCTGTAGTGAACACTGATAAAGCACAATCAGATTGAATGAAAGGTTCCATTGAACCAATAAAGAACCAACATGGCCACCAAACAGTAAATTATGATTGGTCCATGACAGCCATGTTTTATCACTGATCAATTTCTTTTGAACAAACTTTAATCACCCTTAGTTATCGATGAAATACCAGGAGTTTCAGCCTGAACCGTACGCACTTCCTGTGATGTCATTTTCAAGAACAAGATGTTCACCTGAAAATGGATCAGTTAAAATTCCAGGCACTCAATATGGGGTACTCCTGGCCGAATTTGGTTAAAACCGGGAATTGATTAACCCAATAATACTCGTGCCACCCAAAAAATTGCTTCTGTGGTAGATCTGAGAAATGTTAATTTTCAGACCAGGACTCCAGTAGAATACTATTTTGTAAATTTACTACTGGAATGACTGGCTCGATAATCAAGCCAGTCATTCCAGTGATAAATTTTCAAAAATAATCTCAACCTGCAAATGGACATTTTCTATGAGAAAGTTGATACTTATTTTGAAGAATTTGAGGGGTAAATGGTTACGGATGAGACATCTGACCAATCAAATTTCTGAATAGAACTTCTGGAGCGTACCACCATAGGGTCCATCTAGTTAAACTTGGTTAAAATCAACCAAGCGGCTGAGGAGATGCATTTTGACAATTTTCGGGAACTTTTTCATAGAATCCAGGATTTTCACCCCAAAACTGACTAATCGAAGTTCTGAACTCTGAAGCGTAGCACCATACGGTTCTTATGGCCAAATTTTGTTGTGAAATCCACCAAGGAGATGAATTTTGATAATTTCCAGTAAATCATTTACAAAATCTAAGATTTTCACCGATCAATTTATGGATCAATCAGAATTCTGAAGAGATGGTCTGGAGCCTAACACCCAGGGGTAGATTTTAAGGATTTGTTCTACTAACCTAGACAGGATAGTGCATCATTGATTTTACTATCCCGCAGCAAACTTCACTAACCCAATGTTTGTAAGCTCAAAGCTGATCACTTCTTTAATCCAATCACTGATACAGAGAAGCCGTTGAATATTTTGAAATTAGTTTGGCTGGAAAGCCGTAGCTGCCTTTGGGGGGTACGCAACATAATGACATTAGAATAGTATTTTTTTGTATTTCCTCTTTTGAGAGCAACTAACACAGACAGGTTAGTGCAGGTGCAGTTTTACTAGCCCATATGAAATTCTACTATCCTCGGGTTAACAGGTTAGTCTTATAATTGAGCCCTGCTAACACGATCAGATTCTCCCAGACAAATTTGCCTGAAATTGGTCATAGAAGATGCGATTTTACAGACAGCTGAGTCACAACCATCACGGCATAAGCTCAATTTGTCAGCATTTATCTCATAATTGACCATAACTGTCATGATTTTTTACCTGCATCGCCAGACGCAAGGGTTAATATGAGAATGGAGTGCTTCGACTTCTTTTGGGTAAAAATCACAATGCAACAGCTTTCAGCTACAATTTCCTGAGTGTACTGTGAAGGCCCATGCTTTCATTGTGCTATGATTTCACATAGAATGGCTGTACTAATACCTGAGTGGACTGTGATGGCCCATGCTTTCATTGTGCTATGATTTCACATAGAACGACTGTACTAATACCTGAATGTACTGTGAATGCCCATGCTTTCATTGTGCTATAATTTCACATAGAATGACTGTACTAATACCCGAGTGTACTCTGAAGGCCCATGCTTTCATTGTGCTATGATTTCACATAGAATGACTGTACTAATACCTGAGTGGACTGTGATGGCCCATGCTTTCATTGTGCTATGATTTCACATAGAACGACTGTACTAATACCTGAATGTACTGTGAAGGCCCATGCTTTCATTGTGCTATGATTTCACATAGAATGACTGTACTAATACCCGAGTGTACTCTGAAGGCCCATGCTTTCATTGTGCTATGCTTCTCTGACCCCTGTTTGCTTTAGCCCTTTCACGGATGAATTCCCCATATCTAATTTTCAAGGCAGCCATAGAGGAAAACTGTTGAATATTTTGAAATTGATCTGACTAGAAACTGTTGCTGCCTTAGGAAACAACAACATCCAGTTAAATCAATTTCAAAATATTCAACAGAATAAGTTTTATGTCGTACGGAATTTATTTTTTCAGGGATTTGTCAATGAAAGGATTATGCTAACACTGCCTTCCAGTAAAATTATTTGCTGAATATCCAACAGCTTTCTTATATTGTATTAAACCCCTTGAAAAAGCTATAGACTGTCAGACTGACACTGGAGTTTCATGGATAAAACCAAAAGAATTAAGAGACTCATGGACAACAAAACATCATGGATAAATCTTGCTCACACTTGATGCATGTGGTTACGGTAAAGGAAAAGGGAGCTTCCAAATGGTGTTGATTGGTAACACCATAGAGTAATGTAACTACTATCACCAGTAAAGAAGATACAATGAATCACAATAACTTAAAGCAACTAAACTACCTTAATATGCCTCCCAATGCTCAGATGCGTGAGGGGAGATAAATCTAATTCTGTTCCTTTTTACAAGCGGTCCTGTTATTACTGTACTTGTTATATAACAGTGATCTACTAGTATATCTGCTAGTAAAAGCGATATAAAATACCCGGAACTATTCTGAAAACAATTTGACAGGCCACTGGTATATGCAGCAAAGAATTTCGGTGAAAATGGTTTCAAATTATTCGCTGGCATCATTTTGTGACCATAGAAACAATCAGTGAAAATTACACTAGCCAACTGGAAAACATTTTGACTGAGAATCCTTGCTGCTGCTAGCAACTACTTCCAGTCAGATTGTTTTCAAAATAATCAGCAGTATTGCACCAGTAAATAAGCTCTGTTATAAGTATCAATGCACAAATGGAATACTATTTGCGTGGCACTTAAACCCCACTGATAGGCACTTAGGTCCACTTACATCTTTGATTGTTTGCAATATGGGTAAAATGATTGCTCCGATTATTCAGATAAATACATGGTTAATGTCTATGTTTAGAAACATCGTTTTACGTTATTCTGATTCATCTCTGGTATTTTACTGGAGTTAATAGTTTTATTCCTCTATGATGGTACCAATCAACAACATTTCGATGTTCATCTTTTCATTTTCTTTAAATTATAATATATTATGGTGGCTGTTCTGGAGGTAGCGTTGATTGACACAAATCTTTGAAATTAATGATAATTTCAACAATTTCAAATGACTAATAACGAAATTTGACCATTTAAGCAATAATAAAAGTTTTTATTGTGAAAGATTATTAAATCTGTTGTATCGCAACTGTATATATATGATAATATTCTCAGAACATAGAGTCATAGACAGTAGAATTCCGCCTGGTGATTAAAGCACAATATGTACCGAATTTTTTCCCATATAAATCAAATCTGCAGACAGTGAGTGAAATGTAGCCGCATGTATGAATACTGCATATTGTTCACAGTAGGTTATCAATAATAGGTGTGTGTCACTGAAGGAAGCCTCCACACTGAGTGTCCGACATGGCGATAGTTCTCACCCTGCCAGGGGATTACAGCAGTTCTTACTAAAGCACACACTATAACATCACATATTCAACTGAGCAAAGTTATGCACATGACACTTCGTTATCTCAGAAAGTGGGTCTAGTCCTCTAGATAAATGGTTAAACCACCTAAAATCACATAGATTTCCTCAAGGGCAGTGTCACTCTCAGGATAAGTAAGACTGACACTCTGCTACAGAAGACTTCAGTACATGAGTAACACGACTATCACAGACCTGCAAAAGAAAGGACAGTTAAAGAGAGATGTTGAAACACATGTATGAAGCATGTTCCCCGAGTTTGTTGAATCGATATGAAGGATATTGAAGTGCTTTCAGAAGTCTACTCTTTAAGTGAACAAGAATTCAAACTGAGACATACTTGGAAATAATACTGCTTTTAAACTGTTATTGTCTTGAATAGCTTACAGCATTATTCTTTCTAAAATATACATCGGTGTATCTACTTTCATAAAGATCTGACCTTTCTAGTTACAGCCTCTCGATATCAAGAGCTATTCAATAATGATGTTGTGAATATTTTGAAGCTAATAATTTGACTGGAAGTTGTTGTTGCCATAGAGAGCAAAAGTTCCCAGTCAAATTAGTTTCAAAATATTCAACAGAATCTCCCCTACATTATAACAAATCGGTAATAGCTGGTCTGTGAGAGATAAAGGATTAATATCCTAATTATTATGCTTTGACTAAACAGAATTTAATCATCTTGTCACCTTTAGTCGTTTTACTTTCAAAATATGGAGACACTAGTGCTTCAGTTATTGTACCTGTAGGCTTATCATGATTGTCTCATTACCCTTGCCCTGTAGAGGTAATAAGGTATTGCATTCAGATCTGATAGTGTGTCTGGAGCTCAGTATCGCTCACCTGGAGTACTGTTGTCAGCAATAGTTTTTAGTTTTAAAAGCACACATTGTGGCCAGACATTTGTAAGAGTAACCTGTTAACCCTTTAATGGTCAAATTTGGTCAAAAAATTTTAATATCTTCCTATTGAATGTCTATTTACAGGCCAAGAGAATACAACTCGGGTATAAAGCCAGTCATCCCAGTGGTAAATTTTCAAAATTGTCTTCTCTTGGTCTGTAAATGGACATTCCTCTAGACCATAACAGAGGCCGGTTTTGGCTGGCATGACCATTAAAGGGTTAAACAATTTTGGATGCCTAACACTATAGCAGCCAAGTTTGATTCAAATCGGCCCAGTAGTAAAATGTATTAATTACTGATAAGTATTTTTTACCAAATTTCATTCCTAATTTCAGAAATCCAAAATGAGCACAAAAGATTTAACAACCAGATTCTGTATAAATGTCAAGAATCATACATGTCTCTCCAGGAGAATTTCGAAGCGGAGTAATCACCTGCTCTCCTGAATTTAAATTTAAACCAGTGAGGCGAGCAGTGTTAGTACTCGCCTCTATATTCTATCATCGTTACTAAACAATATAGGCAATCTATGAGATGTTCGCCTAGGATTAACCTTAGGCAAGAGGAGAGCAACCATTCGCCTCTCCATAAGTCATGATCATATAATGTAGCATCTTAGAGGTAATTACATACAGGGCTTGTTGAAACATACTGTCATCTTTAAGACAAAAATGTGTTTTGAAAGAGTTTTGAAATCCTAGATAGCCATTGTAAAAATCAACCAATCAAGTAATAGTTTTTATCAAAAAATTCCATGCGGTTTAAGGTCATGCCAGCCAAGCTTGGTTAAAATTGGGTCATTTTTAAGAAGATTTAATTATATGTTTTGAAAGATTAAAAAAAATTATAGTAAAATCCAGGATGTCCAGGTCAAATCTTCAGGTGGCCATTGGAAAATTTACCAATCAAATTTCTGGATAAATTCTGGGAAGCCTACTATCATAGAGCTATCTAAGCACAATTTGATTAATATCGGTGGTTAATGGCCAGAAGTATTTTCATAAAAAGAATTATAGATGGGCAGGCGACAGAGGCAAAGGTCACCATGGTATAAGCCCGCTTAGTCACTTGTCCCTTCAGAATGGGTGTGCTAAAAATTACTGATCAAATTTGGATAAAATTTTAACACAATAAAGGCTGATACTGTGAAGAGAATTTTCAGATGTTGGCTGTGATCAGTCAACCAATTTGGCTCAAATTTTAATAGGAAAGTTTGTAACCGTACATTAGGCTTCCACAACATGGCCATGTTTCATACGGAAAATCCGTCATTAGGTGGAGGGTGATCTTGCTCGCTCTGTAGTTAATATTTACTGGAAAGCAGATGTTTGCTTATCAGGCTGAAAGTTCATGTTTCTTGTACAGCAATAACCGAATCAATATGGGGTTCTAGCATGCATGATGGTCAAGAGATTAATTTTTGAAAACTTATCACTGGACTTGATAATGGAGCCAGTCATTCTAGTGGTAAATTTTCAAAAATATAATTCTCATGACCTGCAGATGAACATTCAGTAAGGAGATATGCTGATTTTTGTTACCAAATTTAACCATTAAAGAGTTAAATATCGAAACATTTATCCAGACAGACGAGATCTCTCTTGACATAAACAAAACCTTTGTACTACAATCAATTCCGGAATCATAGTTTAATCCTCATCCCGTAGGTGGTAATGCATTTGGTATCCAGAAGTGTATCTACTACTGAGCTGATTTGGCTCAAATCTTAGCAACAAACAAAGGATCGTTCAGACTTTGGCCGCGATCCGACCACCCGTGAAAAATTCAGACGTACATGGCCTACAAAACAAATAATGGTGTTACGGATATCCCAGAAGATACTGGTGTGTGTGTGTGTGGGGGGGGGGGGGGGGGGGTGGAGTGATTGTACACTAATTCCACTACTTTGTTTATGTTAACGCCCATTTTCTAACTTCAATGAAACCTTCAGGTTCAGTGAGGTCACCTTTAAAAACGGCTTCTGCAGTGGTCTTGAGAAATGTCCATTTGCAGACCAAGAAGGCTACTTTTGAAAATTTACCATTGGAATGACTGGATCGATAAGCGAGCCAGTCATTCCAGTGGTAAAATTTCAAATATTAATCTCTTGTATCAGTAAATCGAAATTTAAAAGAAATTCAAGGGTTAAAGGGTGAGGAGACTGTATACAGTGGCTACTTGTTTGTGTTCCATAAGGTGGTCTCTTCATAGGCATATAATTTCCACTCTGTGATAATATTACTGATTAACTTGGAGGCATTTCAAAATTAAATGGAAATCTAAACTCAACCATTCATTGATTCTAAACGCAACCATTCATCGAAGAGAACTAACATGACAGATGCCAGTATAGACTGGCGGTATAACCTTTTTTTATTTTGGCCTTAGAGAAGATTGTGTGCAATATATCTGATATTATTTAAGTCCTCTATTGATTTTTTAAAGAAATTCTAATTTATGACGATAGTAATCATTACACTGCTTGGATAATTCCCATGCCGGTTTGTACATGTAGCAAAATAACCTAATGCACACCAAACATACACAACAGCAAGATGTTTTAACAGTAACTAAATCAATATACATCATTATTATAGTTTTCTTACAACACACCTTTCCAGTTTTAGCTATGCCCCACTCATCTCTAGCTAAGCTACACCAACACAATGCTCGTGTGGGGATCGATCGATCCCTGCACTTCTTGACTATCAATTTCCAGAAAATTATTCAGGAAAGCTGTTGACTATTTTGAAACTGTGACTATTATTAAATAGCAAATACATACAATTCATGCAATGTGTCGGACTGTTAAACATTTAAATGGACTAAATTGAGTCATTCTTGCTGTAATTGATTACGACGTCATACTATGCGTCACGTAGTTGATTATGATGTCATATGATGGATGGATAAATTGGAAATATCCATTACGCTTATGTGTGTGAACAAAAGTAAACCTCCATCAGCGTGCTAATGTATATTTCCAGCATGCTAAACAGTTGACGATTGGTTTGGTTGGGTGCAATTAATGAAATTAATTACCTTCTAATAGGATTAATAAAATAAAACTAATTGTTTGAACAATTACAATATGTAAATAATAAATTTATGATTATACCTTTATAACTTGAAAGCGAATTGACACCTCTGAGTGTAAAGTATCATTTCTTGCCCCCACGTCGACGTTGTCCTGCACTGACTCAGTCATGGCTCGTCAATCACGTGCTCATCGCTACAAGCCAGCTTTTCAAGTGTACTCCAATCGTTGGACTATCAAAAGAATTAATTGGTATATTCCGTCCAATGTGACTTTTAGTGCTCTACGATACACAGAATTTCTTCATTTTGACTTTCTATAACCTGATAAATGTGTGTTTACAAACAAAATTTTCACAAAAACAAATAAACATTGTGAGGAACCGATTCTTATATACCAGTACCCGAGTACCCGCTAATTGCCTTTGAGCGGCCTCGCTAAGCGATTGTCCGGAAATGTGTATTACATTCTCCGCTTCAGATGCAGTATTGATCAATATTTTAATTCTATACGCTTATTAGCCCCAATCGACATCCACATATCATATTCCCAATTTCCATACAAATCTGTCACGTCTGAGACCGAGTAGTCTATCGGGAAACGACGGCGTGTCTACTTTTTTCACGGGTTCCACTTGTGACGTCACAAGTACGAGGGATTTCCCGCTTCCCAGAAACCAGAGTTTTTGTTCGGCAATCCTCGGAAATTAATGATAATTTGCCTATATTTTTTTAATACAGCATTTATATTATTAACTAATACAATTTTCGAGTAGAGGAGGTTTATTTACCTAAAATAACTATTACTCTTGGTAGCCGAAATCTACACTTTAAAGACTATTTTCTTCATTTGCTAAACGCAATTAAGCAATGTATTTGAAACTTTATTAGCCCTTTAATGGTCAAACCAGCGAAAACCTGCCTCTGCAGTGGCCTTGAGGAATGTCGATTTGCAGGCCAGCATGAGTATTTTTGAAAATTTACCACTGGAATGACTGGCTCGATAATCGAGCCAGTCATTCCAGTGATACATTTTCAAAATGCTCCATATCTTGGCCTGCAAATGGACATAACCTGAAATTTTTGTTTTACTGAAAAATCATGACCATTAAAGGGTTAAGAAACCAGCTACCATAAGAGGCTGTCTTCTGATTCTCACTTGAGGGGTGTCTTAATACAAGTTTGACTGCATGTCATCAATTTCTGTTGTTAGTACTGATGTCTTCTATTTTTGCTTAAATATTGTTCAAAAGAACCTTTGCAAAATAACCATTTGACTGAAAGTCATTGGAAGTGGCACTGATTGATGTCAAACTCCATAAAGATTAGTTGAGTTGTAAATGTTCCAGGTGAGCGACACAGGCCCCTTGGGCCTCTTGTTTATCATGGGCCCCATAATTACTGTTTATCATGGGCCCTATAATTACTGTTTATCATGGGCCCTATAATTGTTGTTTATCATGGGCCCCATAATTAGTGTTTATCATGGGCCCCATAATTAGTGTTTATCATGGACCCTATAATTGTTGTTTATCATGGGCCCCATAATTACTGTTTATCGTGGGCCCCATAATTACTGTTTATCATGGGCCCCATAATTACTGTTTATCATGGGCCCTATAATTGTTGTTTATCATGGGCCCCATAATTACTGTTTATCGTGGGTCCTATAATTAGTGTTTATCATGGGCCCTATAATTGTTGTTTATCATGGGCCCTATAATTGTTGTTTATCATGGGCCCTATAATTGTTGTTTATCATGGGCCCCATAATTACTGTTTATCATGGGCCCTATAGTTACTGTTTATCATGGGCCCTATAATTGTTGTTTATCATGGGCCCTATAATTGTTGTTTATCATGGGCCCTATAATTACTGTTTATCATGGGCCCCATAATTACTGTTTATCATGGGCCCTATAATTGTTGTTTATCATGGGCCCCATAATTACTGTTTATCATGGGTCCTATAATTAGTGTTTATCACAGGACCTATAATTACTGTTTATCATGGGCCCTATAATTGTTGCTTATCGTGGGCCCTATAATTACTGTTTATCGTGGGCCCTATAATTAGTGTTTATCACAGGACCAATAATTACCATTTATCATTGGCCCTATAATTGTTGTTTATCATCGGCCCTATAATTACTGTTTATCGTGGGCCCTATAATTGTTGTTTATTGTGGGCCCTATAATTACTGTTTTATCATGGACCCTATAATTACTGTTTATCACGGGCCCTATAATTAGTGTTTATCATGGGCACTATAATTACTGTATCATGGGCACTATAATTATCCCCACGTTTTGAAAAAACGTCGTGGATATTGTAATTGCCTCTGTCCGTCCGTCCATGACACTAGCTCCTCCCTAACCGCTAGGTGGAATTGAACTAAATTTGGTTTGTGGGTTACCCATAGGAATGCGCTTTGCAAGATGACATTTAGATTAGGTTCCGCCCCCCCCCCCCCCCAAGGGGGCATGGCAGGGGTTAAATTGATTATAATGTATCTCACCCCAAAGCATTGCGTGGAATTCAACAAAATTTGGTATGTGGGTTACTAATAGGAATGTAATTTGCACGACAATATTTAGATTAGGCTCCGCCCACAAGGCGGTGTGGCAGAGGTCGAAAGGTCAAATTGATTATAATGCATCTCACCCCAAATCATTGCGCAGAATTCAACCAAATTCTGTAAATGGCTTACCAATAATAATGCGCTTTGCAAGACAAGATAAATATTAGGCTCCGCCCTCAAGGTGGCGTGGCAGGGATCAAAATGTCAAATCAGTTGTAACGCAACTCCTCTGAAATCATTAGACGGAACTAAACCAAATTTGATAGCTAAGTTACCCATATGATTGCGAGTGCAAGAGGCCATTTAGATAGATTTGGCTCCCCCCACCACCCCCCCCCCCCCCACCCGGTCAAAAGGTAAAATTTTAACCTGCAGAAATTGATTGTAATGCATCTCTTCCGAAACCGTTGGACAGAATTTAACCAAATTTGGTCTGTGGGTTACTCATATCAATGTGGAGTACATGAGCACATTTACATTTGGCCCTGCCCCCAGGGGTGGGGGTTAAAAGGTCAAAAAATTGATTATAATGCAACACTGTTGGATGGAGTTCAGTCAAATTTAGTATGCCAGTTACCCATATCAATGTGGAATGGATAAGCACATTTACATTTGGCCCCGCCCACAGGGGGTGGGTGATGGGGGTCAAAAGATCATGAAATTGATTGTAATGTAACTCCTTTGAAATTGTTAGACAGGACTCAACCAAATCTTGATATCTGAGTTACCCATATGATTGCGGCATGCAAGAGGCCATTTAGGTTTGGCTCCGCCCCAGAGGGTGGAAGAGGGGTCAAAAGGTCAAATTTTAACCTGAGTAAATTCATTTAATGCATCCACCAAAACCATTGGACGGAATTAAACCAAATTTTGTATGTGCGTTACCCATATCAATGTGGAGTGGATAGGCCCATTTACATTTGGCCCTGCTCCCAGGGGTGGGGGATGGGGTCAAAAGGTCATGAAATTGATTGTAATGCAACTCCTCTGACACTATTTCACGAAATTCAACCAAGTTTGGTATGTGAGTTACTAATATGATTGCCGAGTGCAAAAGGTTGTTTACATTTGGCTCTACCCCTGGGGTGGATTGTGGTGTGTCAAAAGTTCAAAGCGATGAATGTGGGCATTTGCGATGACACATCATCGACCGATCATTCTAGTTACTGTTTATCTTCGGCCCTGTAATTATCCCCATGTTTTAAAAAAACAGGGATATTGGAATCGCCTCCATCCATCTGTCCGCCTGCCCGTCTGTCCATCCATCACGCTATCTCCTCAAATTTGGTATGTGGGTTACCCGTATGGTTCCGCTTTGCAAGACGATAGTTAGATTTGGCTCCACTCCCGGTGGGCCGTGGCAGGCGTCAAAAGGTCAAATCAATTGTAGCACAACTCCTCTGAAATCATTAGATGGAACTCAACCAAATTTGATATCTGAACTACCCATATGATTGCGGAGTGCATGGGGCCATTTAGATTTGGCTCCACCCCCAAGGTGTGGAGGAGGGGTCAAATTTTTACCATCGGAAATTGATTGTAATGCATCTCCTCTGAAACCGTTGGACAGAATTCACCCAAATTTGGTCTGTGGGTTACCCATATGAATGTGGAGTACATGAGCCCATTTATATTTGGCCCCGGCTCCAGGGTTGGGTGTGAGTCAAAATGTCTGAAATTGATTGTAATGCCACTCCTCTGACACTGTTGGACGGAATTCAACCAAATTTAGTATGTCAGTTACCCATATCAATGTGGAGTGGAGGAGCACATCTGCATTTGGCCCCGCCCCAAATGGTGGGGAATGGGTTAAAAGGTCATGAAATTGATTGTAATGCAACTCCTCTTAAATAGTTTGATGGAACTCAACCAAATTTGATATCTGAGTGCAACATTATGATTGCGGAGTGCACGAGGCCATTTAGATTTGTCTCCGCCACCAGGGGCCGGGAGAGGGTCAAAAGGTCAAATTTTAACCGGAAATTGATTGTAACGCATCTCCTCCGAAACCATTGGACGGAATTCAACCAAATTTGCATTGTGAGTTACCCATATGAATGTGGAGTGAATGATCACTGATCACATTTACATTTTGCCCCCCTCCCCACCCCCCAGGGGTGGGGGGATGGAGTCAAAAGGTCATGAAATTGAGTGTAATGCAACTCCTCCTCTGACATTGGACGAAATTTAACCAAATTTGCTATGTGAGTTAACCATATGATTGCGGAGTGCAAAAGGACATTTACATTTGGCTCCACCCCTGGAGGTCGGTAAGGGGGGGGGGGGGGGTTGTCAAAAGTTCAAAGTGGTGAACATGGGAATTTGCGATGACTGTTTATCCTGGGTCCTATAATTGCTGTTTACCTATATATGTATGTATTGCATGGATTGCTATGTGTGATACTAAAAGTATTAAGTTTGAAAGTTATTTGTGCAATATCCTAAGCGAGGGAAATTAGTGCTTCATTTATTTGCTAAAGTGCTTCTAAATGTATATCTCTGCTTGATGGTACAGTAGGAACGGCATCATTTGTTGATATTCTATGTTTCAGAAACTTCATCTGATGTGCAGGAAGGGAGCAAGAAAATCCCATCACTTCTTAACATGGACGTCTATCCTGTGCCATCAGGCTTTCGCCAGCAATGGTAAACATGACCTTCAATCAAATAATTCAAATGATGATTTATCATATTTCTGTTGTTCCTCCCCCACACACTCATTATCAAATGCAGGGGATAAAGAGGATTTGAAACAGGTCACCATTTCATATTAAATTTAGCACACAAGTTTAGGAAAATGTAAGTTACCAATTTTTCAAATCCGCTTAATTGATCGGGTTGTTTAAAGGAAGCTGATTGGTTAATTTTGGGGTTTTGTGCTATTTTTAAAAACACCTTTAAATATCTCAGAAACCGAGGGATGTACAGCACAAGAAACTTCATCTAGGGCAAGAGCTGTGTCATAGATGTACAGCACAAGAAACTTCATCTAGGGCAAGAGCTGTGTCATAGATGTACAGCACAAGAAACTTCATCTAGGGCAAGAGCTGTGTCATAGATGTACAGCACAAGAAACTTCATCTAGGGCAAGGGCTGTGTCATACAGCACAAGAAACTTCATCTAGGGCAAGAGCTGTGTCATAGATGTACAGCACAAGAAACTTCATCTAGGGCAAGAGCTGTGTCATAGATGTACAGCACAAGAAACTTCATCTAGGACAAGAGCTGTGTCATACAGCACAAGAAACTTCATCTAGGGCAAGAGCTGTGTCATAGATGTACAGCACAAGAAACTTCATCTAGGGCAAGAGCTGTGTCATAGATGTACAGCACAAGAAACTTCATCTAGGGCAAGAGCTGTGTCATAGATGTACAGCACAAGAAACTTCATCTAGGGCAAGAGCTGTGTCATACAGCACAAGAAACTTCATCTAGGGCAAGAGCTGTGTCATAGATGTACAGCACAAGAAACTTCATCTAGGGCAAGAGCTGTGTCATACAGCACAAGAAACTTCATCTAGGGCAAGAGCTGTGTCATAGATGTACAGCACAAGAAACTTCATCTAGGGCAAGAGCTGTGTCATACAGCACAAGAAACTTCATCTAGGGCAAGAGCTGTGTCATACAGCACAAGAAACTTCATCTAGGGCAAGAGCTGTGTCATAGATGTACAGCACAAGAAACTTCATCTAGGGCAAGAGCGACAAAGGTCACGGTTATTGTGACATTGGTAAAAACATGGATTTTTTCAACATTGAAGTTTTGTGTTTCGTTCAACTTAGGAGTTGTATACAGACTTCCTTATAATAAGAGGGCACAACACAATGACCTTTGGGCTAAAGTGTCAAAGTTCAATATTATTGTGACATTGGTAAATGACTGTTTTTCAGCATTAATATTTTGCGTTTAGCTCAGCTTGGTAGTTCATATCTCATGTTTTGTTAATCATACTGGGCCCAAACTTAAACACATGCTTCCTTATAATGAGAGAGCATGGTATAATGTCATTCTGTGTCAACAGATCAACAGTCATTGTGGTCTTGGGAAATAGTTTTTTTCAACAGGAACGTTTTGTGTTTAGCCCAACTTCACTGTTTATATCACATGCTTGCTTAATCATACTGGAGCCAAAGTTGGACACATGCTTCTTTATCACGAGGGGGAATGACACATGACACCTTGGCAGCAAAATACCAAAGGTGAAGGTCACTGTGTCCTTGCTAAAACTATGTTTTTATGAAAACTCATTTTATGCTTAACTCAACTTAGCAGTTTATTTCTCCTGTTTGGTTAAGCACACAGGGACACATCTCTTCTTATAATGAGATGGCATGACACAATCACCTTGGCAGCAAGAGGTCAAGGTCAGTGTAATAATGACAAAACTCAAGGGTTTTCTCAACAATAACATTTTACTTTTACAGCAACTTAGCAGTTCATATTTCATGTGTTAATCATGCTGCACCCAAACTTGGACACTTGCTAATGAGAGGGGATGAGACAATTACTTTGGGGTCTAAAGGTCAATGCTCATGGTCATTGATAAGTATTTTCATAAGCCTTCTATATTTATTTTATGTTTGATGTCAAGCGTCATCGGTAATTGCAGTCGTAAAGTCGAGCTTCATTGTTGCATTGCAACCATATTTCTGGTTAGTAATTCCAGTTGTTTTGTGTCTCCAAAAACAAAAGACCTCTCAGGGAAACGGCTGGTCTAATGACCACGCCTCCATCACTTCAAATTCTTGTACGAATTCTGAGTATATCATGGTCATCATAATGGTAAGTATACTCTTGAAGTGAAATAAACAAAATCTAGGATTTCTTTTTTCATGACAGAGCTGATGCTTACCATTATGAAGTGACCCAGCCTCCGCCTCACAGAGGCTATGCCATATTACACAGTTACTAATTGTAAGCCAATGAAATTAAGATCTTAGTGATTTGTTACATGGCGCATGCACCGTGCGTGAGTGGTCGCGCTTAGGTATGACATATTCTGTCACCTAAATACTGAGTAGCTAGTATAAGGCGGGTTTATGTAAAATTATAAGATGAGTTTATGTATGACAAATTCTATCACCTGAATAGCTGTTATAAGATGAGTTTTTGTATGACATATTCTATCACCTGAATAGCTAGTGTAAGATGAGTTTGTGTGTGACATATTCTATCACCTGAATAGCTAGTGTAAGATGAGTTTATGTACGACATATTCTATCACCTGAATAGCTGTTATAAGATGAGTTTATGTATGACATATTCTATCACCTGAATAGCTAGTATAAGATGAGTTTATGTATGACATATTCTATCACCTGAATAGCTGGTATAAGATGAGTTTATGTATGACATATTCTATCACCTGAATAGCTAGTATAAGATGAGTTTATGTATGACATATTCTATCACCTGAATAGCTAGTATAAGATGAGTTTATGTATGAGATATTCTATCACCTGAATAGCTGGTATAAAATGAGTGTGTGTGACATGGTCTATCATCTGAATAGCTGGTAACGTATAATATCAGTTTCATGAGTATAACATTAAGAATGTTTTACTTTCAGGCCTGCATATTATCAGCCTGCTTTCTCCAGTAGCGGAATGTATATGTCCAGCTACAGAAACAACACCTGGAGAGGTGGTAGAACAGACACAATTAAAAGTGACATTAAAACAGAGGACATCTCCACAGTGAAAGCTGAAGATACAGCTGCCTCAATGTCAACCGAAGCAGAGACACAGATAACTACTCCAATTACAAGTGAAGTGGATCACAGTATTTTTAAAAGTGAATTAAAAACTCAAGATCCCATCAAGTGAACTTCAGTGGCTTGAAGCCACATTCATTAAGTAGTGTCATGGTGCTATTAGGCCAGGTATAGGAAATTATGTGTGGAGTTATATGGTATTGATAGTAACCAGCATAAATTAGAATGTTCATAATTGTGACCAACTGAATCATATGATTTGCGACGATTCTAAGAGTATAGTGGATAGAGGACAATAGCCCAATTAATAGCCAGGACAA
This sequence comes from Chaetoderma sp. LZ-2023a, assembly GCA_034401795.1. Lineage (NCBI taxonomy): Eukaryota > Metazoa > Mollusca > Caudofoveata > Chaetodermatida > Chaetodermatidae > Chaetoderma > Chaetoderma sp. LZ-2023a. Next base: position 196,726,838 of record CM067370.1, on the reverse strand, counting down.
TTAAAGCGACACAGCCTGCAGTGTGGACATAATAAACCACAGTATTCCAAGACATGTATATGCTGAACATTTATACATGTTTATAATCCAATACCCATTTTCATTCTGAATCCCCACAAACATGTGTTCAAGACATTGGCATATTATGAAACCTGCATATTATTTTGGAAATGATTTGACTGAAAGTTGTTGCTGCCTCAAGCAGAAACAACTTTCACTTTGATTATTTTCAAAATAGTCATCAGGTTTCTTAATATGCCAATGTCTTGAACTCATGTTTGTGGGGATTCAGAATGAAAATGGTTATCAGATTATAAACATGCATTTTCATAAGTATGTTATTATATATAAAAGTTCAGCATATACATGTCTTGGAATACTGTGGTTTATTATGTTCACACTGCAGGCTGGGTCACTTTAATTGTCCTGGCTATTAATTAGGCTATTGTCCTCTATCCACTATACTCCTAGAATCGTCACGCTTGATTTCATATGATTCAGTTCGTCACAATTATGAACAGTCTAATTTATGCTGGTTAATATCAATGGTCTATAACTCCACACATAATTTCCTATACCTGGCCTAATAGCACCATGACAGTAGTATCGGGGAACTTATTTATAGAATCTGTGTACATAATAGAAGCTGAGGGAAGAATATTTTGGAAACTAGCATTGATATGACTTTTACTGTGTTGAGCTGGACATAGAGTAACGAAGGTTACATCCTGCATTCTGCATTCTGCTCAACTACAGTAAATATATTAAGCCTCTGTAAAACAAACTTTATATTAGCATTATGACATTTAGTATTATGACATATTAATGGTAATTTCTTCTCTAGTCGTTTCCTGTTCAGAGGCATCACTCTGTCCATATATCTCTAGATCACCACAAATTTGCTATGCTAAAGGGTCTTCTCCAGATTTAGCTACTGAAGGGGTCATTAGCAGACTTACCAACTGAAGGGACCTTTACCAGACTTACCTGCTGAAGGGGTCTTCTCCAAACTAGTCTACTGAAGGGGTCTATTCCAGACTTACCTACTGAAGGGGGGGTTGGGGGGTTCTCCAGACTTACCTACTGATGGGGTCTTTACCAGACTTACCTGCTGAAGGGGTCTTTACCAGACTTACCTATTGATGGAGTCTTTACCAGACTTAACTACTGAAGGGGTCTTTACCAGACTTACCTACTGAAGGGGGGTGGGGGAGGAGTTGTTTTCTCCAGACTTACCTACTGATGGGGTCTTTACCAGACTTACCTATTGATGGAGTCTTTACCAGACTTACCTATTGATGGAGTCTTTACCAGACTTACCTATTGATGGAGTCTTTACCAGACTTACCTATTGATGGGGTCTTTACCAGACTTACCTACTGATGGGGTCTTTACCAGACTTACCTACTGATGGGGTCTTTACCAGACTTACCTATTGATGGAGTCTTTACCAGACTTACCTATTGATGGAGTCTTTACCAGACTTACCTACTGAAGGGGGGTGGGGGAGGAGTTGTTTTCTCCAGACTTACCTACTGATGGGGTCTTTACCAGACTTACCTACTGAAGGGGTCTTTACCAGACTTACCTACTGATGGGGTCCGCTCCATAATTACCTACTGAAGTAGTCCAGTCAAATTATGGATTGACCAACCATTAATTGCAACAGTAATGAAACCACTTTTATTTTGTCTATTTAGGTCTTAGAAATGATGTATAAAAAATCTTTTGAGTGGAACATGTTGAATTCAAGATGAATGCCAAGATGGCTGCAATCGAGTATAATAGAGTAATATATCTCGAGAACGGTTCATTTTAGACCAAATAGATGTATTAGGGATATTAGATACAGGTAAAAACATGTCTCCAATCTAGCAAAACCAGTATGTTTGCACCCCATGACCAGTCTATGACATCACAACCCAACAGTTGACACTGAAGTTCGATGTTTGCGAACCATTTCTACATTGACTGACAGTGTTTAGTTCTCATTATTATCCAAGTCATCATTTGACATATTTTGACAAATACTTCTGCATCCAGAACAAGCAATTCCATGATGATTGCACCCACAATGCATAGTTCCACAGGGACTGCGGGGCAGGATCCAAATCTGAGTGTGCTTGGTGTCATTGTTCCTTCAGAAACTTTCCAGCCACATTCCTCTGCCTCCAAGGTATTTTTCCTTTCCCGCGGTTGGATCTGATGGAACACTCAGAGGCTGTGGGACCTCACCATTGCAGATGTTGCTGGAAACATTCTGACAACTTTGCCTATTCCAAATACTCTGGACATTTTATCGCACCCGAGGAAAGCATGTACAAAAAGATATTCTTCTAGACATTTTTCCCTAGTACATGCCTGATTGGATTGACACTGATACATTTGACATCTGTTAATTTCTTTGTTTCAGGGCGGTAGTCGATATCATGCTTGTTTCCTCCAGTAAGACGTATGAGGAGAATGAGCAGGTCGCAGGTTTTTGAGGCACAATTAATACATCAGCATCCTGTGTGGCATAGGCTACCTCGCAATCCGGCATGTTTTTCTCCCCTAGTAAGACAAGGAATCGTTGTTTATTCTCTTTGAGAGAATCTCCCTTATTCAACTGCAGTTTTATGGATGGATGGAATATCACTGCATGTCTCATACCCTGCTTTGCCGACTTACCTACTGAAGGGGCCGTTACACGACTTACCTACTGAAGGGGCCGTTACACGACTTACCTACTGAAGGGGCCGTTACACGACTTACCTACTGAAGGGGCCGTTACACGACTTACCTACTGAAGGGGCCGTTACACGACTTACCTACTGAAGGGGGTCTTCTCCAGACTTACCTACATAGTGCGTTACCATAGTGCGCTGTCATATGGTTACTATACTCCCGCAATTTCTTGTGTGTCACCCACCTGTCAAGGAATACGTTGAAGAAAAGCACCAATCAAGTACGTATTTGAAATTCAGCACTAGTTGGTGGTGACACCAACTTGCTTATTTTCCTCATACATCTTGCTAGATGAAACAAACGTGATATCTCCTTGAAACAAAGAAAGGAGCCGTTCTCCAATGTATCGGTGTCAATCCAATCAGGCATATACTAGGGAAGAATGTCTATAAGAATATCCTTTTTGTGCATCCTTCCCTCGGGTACGATAAAACGTCCAGGGTATCTGGAATAGGCAAAGCTGTCAGTCTAAAGCTCATCAGTGGTTCCGTGTCAGGCCACAAAATCTGTTGCAGTTAGTGGTAGATTATGTCAAATCTATTTTATGTTGACCATATTAGATTGGTCTTCTCCAGTCTTACCTACTGAAGGGACCTTTACAAGACTTACCTACTGAAGGGGTCTTCTCCAGACTTAACCTACTGAAGGGGTCTCCTCCAGACTTACCTACTGAAGGGTGTCTTCTCCAGACTTACCTACTGAAGGGGGTCTTTTCCAGACTTACCTACTGAAGGGGTCTTTACAAGACTTACATACTGGATGGGGTCTTCTCCAGACTTACCTACTGAAGGGGTCTTCTCCAGACTTACCTACTGAAGGGTCATCTCCAGACTTACCTACTGAAGGGGCCTTTACAAGACTTACATACTGGATGGGGTCTTCTCCAGACTTACCTACTGAAGGGGTCTTCTCCAGACTTACCTACTGAAGGGTCATCTCCAGACTTACCTACTGAAGGGTCATCTCCAGACTTACCTACTGAAGGGACCTTTACAAGACTTCTGCTGAAGGGGCCTTTACAAGACTTACCTACTGAAGGGGTCTTCTCCAGACTTACCTACTGAAGGGGCCCTTACAAGACTTACCTACTGAAGGGGGTCTTCTCCAGACTTACCTACTTAAGGGGCCCTTACATGACTTACCTACTGAAAGAGGTCTTCTCCAGACTTACCTACTGGAGGGTCATCTCCAGACTTACCTACTGAAGGGTCATCTCCAGACTTACCTACTGAAGGGACCTTTACAAGACTTCTGCTGAAGGGGCCTTTACAAGACTTACCTACTGAAGGGGTCTTCTCCAGACTTACCTACTGAAGGGGCCCTTACAAGACTTACCTACTGAAGGGGTCTTCTCCAGACTTACCTACTGAAGGGTCATCTCCAGACTTACCTACTGAAGGGTCATCTCCAGACTTACCTACTGAAGGGACCTTTACAAGACTTCTGCTGAAGGGGCCTTTACAAGACTTACCTACTGAAGGGGTCTTCTCCAGACTTACCTACTGAAGGGGCCCTTACAAGACTTACCTACTGAAGGGGGTCTTCTCCAGACTTACCTACTTAAGGGGCCCTTACATGACTTACCTACTGAAAGAGGTCTTCTCCAGACTTACCTACTGGAGGGGCCTTTACAAGACTTAACCTACTGAAGGGGGCCTTTACAAGACTTACCTACTGAAGGGGCCTTTACAAGACTTACCTACTGAAGGGGCCTTTACAAGACTTACCTAATGAAGGGGGGGGGGTGGAGGGTTCTCCTCTAGACTTGCCTACTGAAGGGCTCTTCTCCAGACTTACCTACTGAAGGGGGTCTCCCCCAGACTTAGCTACTGAAGGGTGTCTTCTCCAGACTACCTACTGAAGGGGCTTTTACAAAACTTACCTACTGAATGTGGTCTTCTCCAGACTTAACTACCAAAGTCTGACATACCTGTCTCTGAACCTTAACACTCATATCAGCCAAAAATTACTTCTGCAGTGGTCTTGAGAAATATTCATTTACAAACCAAGAGAAGACTATTTTTTTTAATTTACCACTGGAATAACTGGCTCAATAACCGAGCCAGTCATTCCAGTTGTAAATTTTCAAAAATAGTCTCTTGGTCTACAAATGGACATTTTCTATGAGAAAATTGGAATTTTCTTGAACAAATTCTAGGGTTAAGGATTAAAGCATGAAGTTTGGTTAAAATGTTGGAATAAATTGAACTGGAAGCTGTTGCTGCCAGTCATATTAGTTTTAAAGAGGCTATAACCTATAGATCTCAAAATGTAGTATACAGCAATCAGTGTTGCATCCAGTATGATGGTGCAAGTGGCACTTGAAGATGCATTGAAATGTATGTGGGCAGAATGAACATGTAGTAGGGCAGATATGTGAAAAAGATGTTCCATTCTGGCAGAAAGCATGAAATTTGGCATATAGGTGGTTTAAGGTATCCTGATCATAATTAGATGCGGTGCCATGTGATTCTACCAAGGGAACCCATTCAAAATGGTGGATTCAAAATGGCCACCTTCCCAGCAGAAAATTCACATTACTCAAGCTCTAGACGGAGTAGAGAGATGGGATTAATGTCAGATTAGGGGTTTCATGGGTCAATCGTTATAATTCTACTCACTACAATACTCTAAATATGTAAATATCAATCCTTCCATAGCGACCACCTGTGTTTGATGTCAAAAGACGGTGGCTCTTTAAGATGTGTTATCTAAAAGATCCATCTCTTGAGAACAAAAGCAATATAGCATCTAGAAATAGTTTAAATTACTTGATTTCTTAATATCAAACCAAGTAATTGTCGTTATAGATACGTTCAATTATCCTATTAGAGTATGCAAGGCTATACACGATGCTGTTGATTGTTGAATCATGATTCACAGACGTCACACGCACTGTGCACCGCATGAGCACAACTGTGTACAAGGTAAGTTGGATTTATAGCATTTGCATCCGCCAGTACAATTACTTTTGCAAGCACATTTCACGAGTTCCCGGCATGCCTTAGATGCGTCTGCAAGCAAACTCCATTGCGGTGACCAAGTGTCTCCATCTCTGACCCAACCCCAGTCAGCTGGCGATGGCGTTTTTGCATTTGCGTGGAGTGATTGGCCCCAAAGATGACCTGCCTGGAAAGCAAAACGAGGAATGTTTTCTAGCTGCCTGTTGCCAAAAGCGAAAAGCCGTTTTCGTGCCTCATTAACCTTTGACAATGGTCATGTGCGTTTGTACAGTAGTACGACAAACCTCTCCAGCGTTTCCATGTCATTGGCACACAGAGACGCCGGGGCATCAGACAGTCTCCTAAATAGTGACTTGAATAGATCTGAAGTCTTCCAAACTTCCCATGCTGTCTTCTTGCCAATCCTACAAAATGCAGACACAGTGTCACACCCAGAGAAAGCATGCATAAATAGCAGTCCTTGTGACGTTTCTGCACCCAAAACTGTTGCAATGCCATGAGCTGATACATAGCAAGTGATGGGGGGCCATGGATGATTCTCATGCTCAAAGAATGAATCACGGTCTCCGTCTCTGGATTGGCAGGAAATATACAGTCTAGAGAATAACTGTACATCTCTCTTCATTCAACAAGCTTCTTGTTGGTTCTGGTACTCTTCCTCTGTTTTGATTTGAACAAAGCCAAATTGTTCTTTTGGATTGGGTCATATACCGATTCTGATGATACAGATAGTCGATTTGCGACGAATGCGTGGTACTGTCTGATGCCTAGTTCTTCTGCTGTTCGGATCGCATTCACTACAGACTTGGACATAATGACTTTGGTATCCTCGCTGGATTCTAATTTTGCATTTCTTTTCACGGCGCGATCAACCCGAGTCTGGCTACAGAGATGCCAACAAGATTTGTGCCACCTAGCACAGTTTTCTATGAGCGTCTCCGCAATTCCAGATCCATCATTCAACCTACATATATCCAGGTATGGTGGAAGGGCATGGAGTTGCTGTAGCCTATCATGGTTATCAGCTAATGACCTATAACTCGTAATCACATTGTCACGATTTGTGTTACTACATGGATCTATGAGATGCTCCGTTGTGGACTGCTGGCAAATAACACACAGGGACCAGTTCGTGTGTGCTAAATCCACTGTGGGATCAGATGTCAATTTCACTTTCTTTGACATATTGACTTGAATGCGAGAATATAACAGGCTATTGTCTCTGTCTATAAGCAGAGCGCAATACGCGTGTGCATGATTGCTATGCAGCTATGTATTCTCCTGATATATTTAAATAGTCAGTGTGAGTTTAGGAAACTACAATAATTATATGGAAATCCGCAATGAAATAATGCTTGGCGAAGCGAGGGGCTGGCATACAATTACTTTTACTGGACGACGACCACAACAACGACAACGACGACGACGATAATAATAGTAATAATAGTAATAATAATAATAATAATATATTTTTCAGCATGTTTATCTATTTAGAGTATTGTAATGGGTAAAATCATAACCAGTGACCCAAGAAACCCTTAATTTGACATCAATTCCAGCCCTCTACTCCATCTAGAACTTGAGTAATGCAGATTTTCCGCTGGGAAGGCGGCCATTTTGAATCCGCCATTTTGAATGGGTTCCCTTGGTAGAATCACGTGGCACCGCATCTAACTAAGTTCAGCATACCTTAAATCACCTATATGCCAAATTTCATGCTTTCTGCCAGAATGGAACATCTTACCTCAAATTTGTTACATATCCACCCCACTAATGTGAATAAATGAATAATAAACTCTGTATGTTTTATATTATTGTCATCTTTTAGAAGGATCAAGCATATTCTTTGTTCAAGAGCATTCATGCTATCAATATTCTGTCCATCCATCTTGCTCGCCTGTCCATCCATCTCGCTCGCCTGTCCATCCATCTCGCTCGTCTGTCCATCCATCTCTCTCACCTGTCCATCGACTCACTCTGTCAGTCCATCCATCACTGTGTTTTATATCTCGTGATAGGGTCATCACTGTTCATCACTAAATTTTGACACATGCTTACCTGTAGTTAAATGGATGCAGTGGAATTATATTGAGGTCAATGGTCAAGCTCATCTGATGCCATCCAATCCTAGTCAAAGGCCAAGTTGAAGGTGTACTGATTGAATTCCTAATGCTAAATTCCCAAAAACATAGTGACAAAACTTATTCTGTTCCAAGGGTGTGGGCTTCTTTGGTCTGGCGCATGGAGATGGTGTGAATCGTGGTTGAGGGACCTTTTGTGCAGCTCGGGTCCTTGGACCCGGCTGTTTACTAGCACCTTTGGCATTTGACACCCTCTGCGGAAGAGGAGGAAAATCCTCAGGAGAGAATGGTGGCGCTGGTGGAGGTGAATCTGGTAGAGGGATCATAGAGGGGTCCACTGGAATGTAAATACTGTGGTCACTGGATGTGCCAGGAAGAGAGCTAATGGGAGACGGTTGTTTATCTGGACGTTTTAGTGGTGGTGAGGCCTCTGCAGGTGAATGTAGCCGCTTTTTGGGATGAGCGGATTGTACTAAATTTGCATTTTGTACTGGTTTGCTAACAGGGGTGACATTTGGTGGTTGAGTAACAGGCTTATAATTCGGATCAAGTGGTCTAATAAAATCATAAAATGCTGAGATGGCGTTGTGATCCAATTTTCTGTGATAATTCTTTTTGGCCCAATGGATTGCAGTGGACTTAGCCCGACCAAGGTCTAAATAAGGAAGAGTTTGGGCTGAGAGTAGCTCAGAACGGAGGACTCCTAGTTTACAGTTATAATGGCGAACCCATGTTTTAATCATTGTTTTCGCCCATTCAAAGTTGACATTACGAATGTCGAAGTGGACCTCAGCATCTGGCATGGCCGGTTTGCAGAAGTCTGTCAAACTCTTGACCTTTCGACCGAGGCCATTTGGCACGGTGTCGCTGTCTAGATGCGTGTTCAGCACACCCAGGTGGTGAAAACATTGGATTACCATGTAGTATACTTTAACCAGGCGTGCGTGAGCAGATGATGGGTGGTGTGATTCAGCGTCATCACCAGCCCTTCGCCTACCCCCGCGTTGTCTAGCCATGGAATCACAGTCAATCAATCAATCTAAATCTTAATTAATCTCAATTAATCTTAATCAATCTCAATTAATCTTAATCAATCTTAATTAATCTTAATCAATCTTAATTAACCAGGCAATCAATCAAGTTGGCAAATCGGCAAACAACCCGTCCACCACCTTATCAATCCACACAATCAATTCAAGCAACCAATCAATCATGCAACCAATCAATACAAGCAACCAATCACGCTACCAATCAGATTAGACAACAAATCATGCAACCAATCAAATCAAACAATCAATCACGCAATCAATCAATTCAAACAACCAATCAATTCAATCAACAAATCATGTAACCAATCAAGCAACAGGTTACGCAAGCAATCAAATCAAGCAAGCAATCAAATGAAACAACCAATCAAATAAAACAACCAATCAAATCAAGCAACTAGTCAAATCAAGCAACAGCTCTAACCCCCAATCAAGCAATCAATCAGATCAAGCAACTAGTTCGATCAATAAATATGGTGGGGCTAAGTCATGTAGGCATTTGAACACGAAACGTGCGACCTTAAATTCGATTCGTTGTTCCACTGGCAGCCAGTGTAGCTCTTTGAGGACTGGTCGAATGTGTTCATGCACTTTTGTTCTGGTTATTAACCGGGCTGCCATATTTTGTGCTCGTTGGAGACGTTGTAACTGCGATGATGATATGCCTGTGAGAAGAGAATTGCAATTGTCCAGCCTTGATGTAATGGTTGCGTGGACGAGGGTATTGACTGCATTATAGTCTAGCAATTTCCTAATTTTACCGATGTTGCGAGTGTTCAGAAATATAGATTTACAGATCGACGTCACATGGCTTTCCATAGACATAGTATTGTCAAAGACTACGCCAATATTTCTCGCATTAACACTAAAAGGAATGTTGGCGCCACCGATATGAACCGATTCAATTTCTATTTTTGGTCTCAAGTGACGGGAAGCGATCATAATTATTTTTGTCTTTAGTTGCAAAAGGTTGTTTAACATCCAAAGTTTCACATCGCGAATACAGTCCTCCAGAATTTCCCGGGCATTCAATTGGTTGGGTGTGTGAAAAGCTAGATACAGCTGAGTATCATCGGCGTAGAAGTGATAGCTCATTCCACGTGCGTCTAGAAGTCGTCCCAGTGGTGCCGTGTAGATAGTGAATAATATAGGCCCGAGCACAGACCCCTGCGGCACACCAGAGAGCAACTCATACTGAGATGACCTAGCTTCATTTAATGTGATTGTTTGATAGCGACATGTTAAATAGGATTGGAACCAACTCAGTGATGTACCAGATATGCCCAGTTCTGCTAGTCGTGATAGCATAGTTGTATGATCTATCGTATCGAAGGCTGCAGATAGGTCTAGGAGTGTTAATAGCACACACATACGATTGTCCATAGAACATAATATATCGTTCTGCACGCGTAGTAAAGCCGTCTCTGTGCTATGAAGCTTGCGGTAGGCACTTTGGTACAACTCACGTAGGTTATTTACTTCTAGGTGATTCTGAAGTCGTTCTGCAATCACTTTTTCTAACAGTTTTGATAGATATGTTAGATTCGATACCGGTTGGTAGTTGTTAAGAAGGTTAGAGTCCAGAGATGGTTTTTTGAGCAGTGGTATCACGTTTGCTGATTTAAAGATAGTAGGCACAGAGCCACTCTCCATGGACATATTTATCATATTTGTAATGACTGGTGCAAGGTCGGCGATACAGTCTTAAACCAAGTGTGTGGGTATTGGGTCTAGAATACAGGACTTTTGTGGTGATTTCCTGATTAGTGTTGACACCTCACTGATGGAAGCTGGTCGAAACTCTATCAGAGGACATTCTGATACTGGTACATCGTTCAGAATCTGTACTGAATAATCTGGATGTCTCAAAATGTTTGCACGAATGAGTTCGATTTTTTCAGTGAAAAACTGTCCAAAATTGCCAGCTAGCTCAACTGAATTGCTGTGCTGTGGTAAGGTATTTCGTCCTTTATCTTTGTGAAGGAGCCTGTTGAAAACGGAGAACAGTTTTTTCTGGTCTGCTTTGTGTTCGGACACTAATGTTGAGTAGTAATCCTGCTTTGCTACAGTTATCATTTTGTTAACCACTACACTGATCAGCATATAACTGTAAACGAACGTGTAGATTCGTTTTGTGTGCAAGGCGTTCGTATTTTCGTGAAAGTCGTTTTGCTTCCTTTATCTCACTGTTGTATATCGGTCAAGTAGGGAAGACACTTCTTGGAAGAATTCTGACGAGGGTGGGTTATGTTTTCCAGGTGGCGGCCGATATATTGTTATGAGTCTTAATAGGACTGAGTTATGCATAAACTCGCATTCAAGACAGTCAAATGTGTGATATGATGGCGATTTTATTACTTTAAGATCGAACGCCTCTTTATATAACACAGCGACTCCACCCCCTCTTCTCCCATGTCTGGGGTTGTGCTTTAGCTGGTACCCGGTGGGTGTGAGGTCACCTATTGTTATATTATCACACTCAGTCTTGAGCCAAGTCTCTGTTATTGCAATAATATCAAGGTCCCTTTCAAGTATATAGTCCACAATACTAACAGTTTTATTGCACACTGATCTAGCGTTCAATAATCCACCCCTGCACATGTCAGCTGGGCGAGGTTCTGTAGGTACATGGGTTAAGTCAATAGGGTTTGGTACGATGGATACTTGAATCAGATTGGCAGTACATATGCCTTGTCCAGATTTACACTTTGGTCTGCTCTTAAGTGATGTTATTAAAGTAGGTATTGTTCGCTGTCTTTTTCTGCCGGCTCGACACCCACGTCTTGTAGGGTTAATAATACCGTATTTGTGAAGACAGTTCAACACGCTGATATCCAATTTGTTCGAATATCTGTGATTGTATTGTGAAAGCCGTATTGCTTTCAGGTCCGACACCGAGTATTTAATCATTGTTGTTAGTAAACAGTTCACTATACTTGTCCTACTACCTGAGCAGTGCTCACTACCTTGCTGAACTACTAATGGCCGCCTATACTCTGGTTCTATTCTAACCACGTTGAAATTTAAATCACTAACGATAGGTAACTTCCAAAGAATAATCAATAACTGATATAAGAAGCACAATTTACATTTACTTAGAAACATTTTGACTCAAAAAATACTTCAAAAACTTGACGGCAAACATAAAAAATTTGATAAAACGTTGGAACAGAAAATTGCATGCTGCCATTGATTTGGCGCTACAACTTAATATCAAGATATCAAGCTTCAGTTGACTGCCTCAAGCAAGATGGCATAACTTATGCTAGCAATCAACATCTTAAAATCGTTCATTACTTCGCTTATTGAGAGAAATGACAGGAGATGTGCTCTCAGATAGAAATGCGCCATAATAATCTGATAATTAATGAAGACATCTCGTCATTTATGAGTAAACTAACAGTATCTAAAATGAGTTAAACAACAAATGGTATAGACTTAATTTCTCCTTTGATCCTCAAACAGGCATTAAGCCTAGCAATACCATTAGAAAACTTGTACAATTGTTCCTTTAATTGCGGAATTCTACCAGATTGGAAACCATATTGTTGACAAGAGATGATTTGGTTATCTTCGCAAAATTTCATCAACCGCTTCAGGAATATCCTCTATAGTATGAGGTCTTTCATTGAAGAGTGCATATGTTGACTTTAATAAATTCTCTTTTTAGCTCACCTTGGTGAGCTTTGCCCTCAACAATTGTGGAAACGTTTGTTGATAGATTAAAACCAAATTTAACAGATATCTTCCTTTTGGCAATATCTAGTTGGCCTATGAAGATGAGGAGGCCACGCTGACAAATAGCAGAGTTATGGCCCTTAGTATATTTTCAAAGCATTGAAGCCTATTGAGAAAATATGTTTGTGACACATTTCGCTATTTATCAAAGGATTAAAACTAAATTTGGCAAACAGTTTCCTTTACGCAATATCTATTGAGGCTATGAATATAAAGTGGCCCCGCCCACAAGTAGCAGAGTTATGGCCCTTGCTATATTTTCAAAGTATTGAAGCCTATGGGGAAAATACGTTTGTGGCACGTTTCGTCATTTATCAATTGATTAAAACCAAATTTGGCAGACATGTTCTTTTAGGCAATATCTATATGGGCTATAAGGATGAAGTGGCCAGCCCCTTAAACAAGGGCCAAAACTCTGGTTCATTAATGCGTTTTTGACTGTACAGCTTTTATCCTTCTCCAAAGGGAAACATATTAGGATGAATATTTTTACAGCCACCGTCTGCTGGGTAATGTGGTATTGAGTGACTAAAGGCCCCTTCAGGTATCTCCATACTCTCTCCAATGTTGAGATCCATAGTAATTCACCTGAATGCTAATCTCGATATGTGGCAGGAAGAGGGTTAACACATTACCCATAGTATGCACACAAAGTCATTAAGCACAATGACACCCTCATTGGCTGATAGTAATCACGTGACTTTTGTCCTTAGCAACAGACATCATTCATTTGACGAAATCCAGTGATATAATGCAGCTTTTGCAGGTCCATGAAGAGGAAGTTGATTCGGATTGTTCGGCAGCCATCTTGGTTGACCTAGTTTTAGCAAAAATTACTTCTCCAGAACCACTGAAGGGATCAGGCCGAAATTTGGCAGGTATGATTAGGGACTAAGGGCCAGTAAGGTTTGTTCAAGAGAAGTTGATCCGTCAAAAAACAAGGCTGCCGTGGGCCAATCAAAATGTAGCATGTTTGGCGGCCATATTGGATTTTTTATTTGATGGATTTTGAGGCTGAAATTGGTTTCATATAGGTTTTTGGGTATTCTGATCTCAAATTTACAATTTTCGATAAACAGTTTGGCAGCCATCTTGGATCATTTTCCCCCCCAAAAGCTCCCATACTAAAGCAATGGGAAATTTAAAATATCTTCTCAAGAACTACTGGGCCGATTTCAATTATATTTGACATGAAGCATCCTTAAGGCATAGAGATTCAAGTTTGTTCAAACAAACCCGATCGGCCAATTTGGCCTGTGACCATCTTGTATTTCGGCCAATTTTTGGAAATGTTTTTAAAAATCTTCTCCCAAACCATTTGAGGGATCGATTCAAAACTCACGAAATATGATCTAGGGTAAGCGCTGAATCAAGTTTGTTCAAGGGAACTTGATTGACCAAATGGTTCAGCGGCCATCTTGGATGACCCGGTTTAATGTTTGTTCAAGAGAAGTTGATTCGTCAAAAAATATGGCCGAGGTGGACCAATCAAAATATAGTGTGTTTGGCTGCCATATTGGATTTTATTTGATGGATTTTGAGGCCGAAATCCGTTTTATATAGGTTTTTGGGTATTCTGATCTCAAATTTGCAATTTTCGAAACTGTCGGCTCAATGGTTTCTCGAGAACTACTTGGCCGATTTGAATTATATTTGGCAGGAAGCATCCTTATGGCATAGAGATTTCATTTTGTTCAAACAAAGGCGATCGGCCAATTTGGCCAGTGGCCATCTTGGATTTCGGCAGATTTTTAGAAATGTCTAAAAATCTCGTTCTCCGAAACGGCTTGGGGAATCGATTCAAAACTTATGAAACCTCATCTAGGCAAAGAGGTAAGACAAGCTTGTTTAAGATGACTTGATTGACCAAATGGTTCGGCAGCCATCTTGGATGATCTAGTTTTCCCGAAAACGACTTCTCCAGAACCGCTGAATGGATCAGGCCAAAATTTGGGAGATATGATTAGGGACTAAGGGCCATTAAAGTTTGTTCAAGGGAAGTTGCTCCATCAAAAAACATGGCCGCCGTGGACCAATCAAAATGTAGCGTGTTTGGTGGACATACTGAATTTTTTTATTTGATGGATTTTGAGGCCAAAATTGGTTCTATATATGTTTTTGGATATTCTGAGCTAAAATTTGCAATTTTCGAAACTGTCGGATAAACGGTTTGGTGGCCATCTTGGATAATTTTCTCGTCAAAGGCTCCCATGCTAAAGCAATCGGAAATTTAAAATATCTTCTCGAGAACTACCAGGCCGATTTCAATTATATTTGGCAGGAAGCATCCTTAGGGCATAGGAATCCAAGTTTGTTCAAATGAACCTGATCGGCCAATTTGCCCAGCGGCCATTGTGGATTTCAGCCGATTTCAGGAAATGTCTTTAAAAATCTCCGAAACCTCTTGGGGAATCTTCATCTAGGCCAAGAGGTAAGCCAAGTTTGTTTAAGAGGACTTGATTGACCAAATGGTTCGGCAACCATCTTGGATGACCTGGTTGTCACGAAAATGACTCCTCCAGAACCGCTGAAGGGATCAGGCCGAAATTTGGGCCATTAAAATTTGTTCAAAGGAAGTTGATCCATCAAAAAAACATGTGCGCTGTGGGGCAATCAAAATGTGTGTTTGGTGGCCATATTGCACTTGCAAAAATGTCCACAAACTCATTTAAAAGCCTGCTAAACCACCCACCAACAATTTTGACAAAAATTTATGGTGCTCCAGGTGAGCGACACAGGCACCTTGGGCCTCTTGTTTTTATCCATTATATAACTGAAATTTAGTAATTATACCAAATTATCGGTTAAATACGCATACCCGGGTATAATATTAGACTAAATGATATAATATCTTAACTGAATAGTCTAATTCTACTTAAGTATCGATTTAGAGTACAGTATTTTAAGTATTGAGGAAAATACGTTGTCGGCAATTGTTGATAGATTAGAATAAAATTTAGCAGATATGTTCCTTAAGTCAAATATCTAATTGAACTATGGATATAAGGAGTATGCAGCTTTAGACAAGGGCCATAACTCTGGTTCATTAATTCTTAAACCATTAATCACTAGTGAAAATCCATTTGTTTCATCAATTGTTGATGGAATAAAATCAAATTTACCTGATTTTTTTCTTCATTCAAATATCTATTTGAACAATGAATATAAAGAGGCCAGACCTTTAAACAAGGGTCATAACTCTCATTAAGTATTGAAGCCTATGGGGAAAATATACGTTTCATCATTTATCGATGGATTAAAACCCAATTTGGCAGATATGTTCCTTTAGGCAATATCTTTTTGGGCTAGGAATATGAAGTGGCCACACCCACAAATAGCAGAGTTATGTCCTTTGCTATATTTTCAAATTATTGAAGCCTATGGGGAAAATCAGTTTGTTGCACGTTTTGTCATTTATTGATGGATTTCAGCTAAATTTAGTAGATATGTTCCTTAGGCAACATCTATTGGAGCTATGAATATGAAGTGACCACACCCTTAACCAAGGGCTATAACTCGGGTTCATTGATGCATTTTTAAGTATTGAGCCATATGCAGAAAATATGTTTTCACCATTTATTGATAGATTAAAATCAAAATTAGCAGATATGTTCCTTCAGTCAAATATCTAATTGATTTACTTTGACCATCGTCCAGTTGGTAAATGTCCTCTGCTGGGCCAATAATTTTGGGGATTGTTGCCCCATTGGTCAATGGTATTTTTCCCATTGGTCAATAGTGTCAAGGATACTAATATTTTGGCGGGATATTATGTGGTGGCGCCATCTGGACAGGCTGTGGAATGGTTTCCGGATGATAACTCTGTTACCATTTACCGGATCACTTTTGAATTCTACAACCACATGAACTCCCAACATAACAGTATTAAGTTCACAATGGAGAGTTCACGAGCCAGTGTTTCGTTCCTGGACACAACGGTCATCAACAAAGATGGCTCTACCATCAGATTTGACCTTTTCACAAAACCAACAGATACACATTACACATCAGCCCACCCTTCCACGTGCAAAGATGCTAGCCCCTATTGACAATTCTTAAGACTACGCAGGATTTGCACACATTTGGAGGACTATGATAAAAATAGCAATCGCCTGGAAAAATATTTCCCCGAGAGAGAGAGAGAGGCTACCCACACACTGTGATCTCTCCAGGCATACAAAAGGCAATGGATAAGGAAAGACCAACCGCCCTACCTCTCCCCGTCCAATCCACCCCATCAAACAGACCGATATTTGTTTGCGAATTCACAAGAACAGGCACATTCCTTAAGACAATAATCAATAAGTACTGGCCAATCCTGCAAGCCAGCCAAAGGTGCAGGGATGCCTTCAAAGAGAAACCCCTGTTTGGTTATAGGAGAAATAAGGCCATTAAAGACCATGTAGTCAGGGCCAAACTACCCGACTGCACATATCGGAATCCACTCACACAATACACAACAAGGAACTGCACAATATGTAGTAATATGGAGAAAACATGTTTCTTCAAAAGCAACTACACAGGTTTGACTTATAGATGCAAAATCATAGGTGATTGTGAAACACGTAACGTGGTTTATCTCCTAAATTGCAGGCTATGTCAAAAACAATGTGGGAGAAACCTTGAGACCCTTCAAAATCAGAATCCATGAACACATAAGATCCATAACTAATTTCCGCAAGAAAGAAAGCTATGACACACACACATATACATAGTTATTATCGTTTACATTCCAGATGGGCCCTTTCCTGTTAAAAAAAAACCCTTTAATTAAACACTGAATGATGGCTTCTCACTGACTGTTTATGACGTCAACATATGACGCCCTTCCCAACGCCCTAGGATGACATCATAGACGTCTCCAGCAACACTTACACTAAATTCTCACACAAACCACATAGAGCGACACGTGTGCAAAGTTTGTAATATGCAGATGCAGGCGGCTTAAATAGGCACAAGGCAAGCCACACAACATCAGAATAACAACACAACATCAGAATAACATCCATCAAAATTACAACACTGCACCACGTAAACCAGCCAAACAACAAGCACACCAGAACAACATCCATCAAAATCACCACACTGAACCACGTATACCAGCCGTGCCACAAGCACTCAGTGAGTCTCAAGGAAGAGACCATAGGAGCCAGGCCAAACCAGGTGTGCGGCAATACAATGAGGTAGTTGCAGGTACATCATACACACACCGCCATAACAACAACCACAGGCTACAGTCAGATAACCATCAAAAACTCAATCCATACCAGCACCCCAGCGCTGCACACAAACAACACCAAACACTGAGTTCATACCAGCAACACCCCAGCACTGCACACAAACAACACCAAACACTCAGTTCATACCAGCAGCACTCTAGCACTGCACACAAACAACGGCACCCAAGCAATAGGCTCTCACCACAACAACAAAGTGGACATTCCAATGATAAGCAGAAGAATAATGTTCCTCTAATTGGAAGCTCAACTTTTAAAAAACTAAGCGGGCGATATATGTCATCCGATGATACCGACATCAAAATTAGGTCCTTCAGCGGCGCGCGTATAAGCGAAATCACATACCAAATCGAGAAATCTGTAGCCGATGAACGATACGATTGGATTGTGGTACATGTAGGAACAAATGATATCGGTCGTAAGAGCCTTGACAGAAT
This sequence comes from Chaetoderma sp. LZ-2023a, assembly GCA_034401795.1. Lineage (NCBI taxonomy): Eukaryota > Metazoa > Mollusca > Caudofoveata > Chaetodermatida > Chaetodermatidae > Chaetoderma > Chaetoderma sp. LZ-2023a. Next base: position 196,708,609 of record CM067370.1, on the reverse strand, counting down.
GATAGAGGACTACACTACACTCATACAAACAATCCGTCGCCAGTCACCCGAAACACAGGTATTTGTATCATCACTACTTCCACGCCCAAACGAACCATATGAAAATGATCTGGTCAGTGAGTTCAACACACGATTAGAATCCCTAGCGGTGTGGCTCGCTGTGACTTTCATTAACCATTCTTCTATTTTCAGCAGCGAAGAAGGCCAAGTATATGGTGAGTTATTCTGGGACAATGTCCATCCCAACAAATCAGGAATAAATCTATCCACTAACATCCAAGATTACATAAATTATTACCTTTTACAGGATTTTCGAAATGGAAGGACATGGGAGGTGCTAGTTTTACCATCTTGCGATCAATCCGGTACACGGCCAGTCATATATAAACAAGTACCAATACAACTATCAAACCATTTCAGTTTATTACACAACGAGTCCATAGCCACTCCAGATGATGAGCCATACATATACACTATCAACAGCAATACAAACACAAATACTGAACTGCATGTACATTCCCAGGCAGAAATTAGCACAAATCAATTGCCAAAACATTTACAATCAAACAACAATGGAAATTCTAAAACAGTAACGAACACATGTATATACACAAATGCAGATAGTTTGATTAATAAAAAGGCTGAGCTCGAAACACTAGTACAGAATATTCGCCCTGCAATCATATTAATCACGGAAGCCTTACCTAAAAACACAACCATCAACATTAGTGAACTACAGATTGATGAGTACCAACTATCACTGAATAATAAACCATCAAGGGGAGTTATTATATATATACACATGTATCACTAAATGCTCAATCCTGTGACATCTTGAATGACGATGACTTTACCGAATCAGTATGGAGTACATGGACGACACAACAAAAGGAAAGAATTATCATTGGTTGCATCTACAGAAGTCCCAGCTCAGATGGCTCAAATAACAAAAACCTCTTAAATCTACTACAGAAAGTTGATGCAGCAAATACAGACCATATTCTTATAGTAGGGGACTTCAACTACCCATCGATAAATTGGAACACAGGCTTTTCTCCAAAAGAAGAAGACGCTTTTCTTAATACTACCAGCGATATTTTTCTACAGCAACTAGTTACTAATCCAACTCGACATAGAATAAATCAGACTTCAAATCTTTTGGATCTAGTTTTAACAAACAACGAAAACATCGTCCATGAAATAACTCACCTACCGCCGCTAGGTAAAAGTGATCATGACATTCTACAAATATCACTACATCCTGACATCTTAAGCACAAGCAAACAAATAGCTAAGCCAAAACTACTGTTGAACAAAGGACGATATAACGAACTGCGAAGAGACTTAGGAATGACTGACTGGAATCATCTACACCAACTTAATGCATCAGAAGCTTGGAACTTCCTACACAAAACATTGAACACAGTGAAAGAACAGTATATACCTACAACAAAAAACCATGGCAAGAAAAAGCACCTCTGGATTGATCGGGCGGCAACAGATTCACTCAATAGCAAAAAGCGTGCATACAAAAGATACAATGAAACTAAGAAAACTACAGATTACACACTCTACAAAATTGCTAGAAACAAAGCAACAGCATGCATCAGAAAATCAAAACAGACATTTGAACGTAAAGTGGCAACTGAAAGTAAGAAAAATCCTAAAGCCTTTTGGAACTATGTCAAGAGTAAAACAGTTCTACGTGAATCAATTAGCAAGCTACGTAACCCTGCAAACGACACCATGACCACAGATGATACAGAAAAAGCAAACATTCTCAACACATTTTTCTCAAACATGTTCACTCCAGAAAATCTTCTTTCTACACCAATCATTAACCCCAGAAACAATGGTACCATACTAAAAGACATATTAATAACACCTATTGCCATCGAAAATAAACTAAAAGGTCTCAACCCCAACAAAAGCAATGGCCCGGATGAAATACCAGTGAGAATACTAAAAGAAGCTGCTAAAGAAATTAGTACACCACTATGCATAATTTTCAACAAGTCTCTTGAAGAAGGCATTTTACCCGACATCTGGAAAATGGCAAATGTATGCTGCATACACAAAAAAGGCTCCAAGAATGACCCAAGCAACTACAGACCAATCAGTCTCACTTCTACATTATGCAAGGTCCTAGAATCTTTTATAAGAGACAGTATTGTAAATTTCCTGGAAACGGCTAATCTATTTACCAAATGTCAGCATGGATTTAGACGTAAAAGATCATGTAAAACTCAACTACTAGAATACCTGGAGGATTTAACAGCCATGCTTGACTCAAACGAACCTGTTGATGCAATATATTTAGACTTTTCAAAAGCTTTCGATACTGTGCCACATCAACGACTCCAAACAAAACTGAGAAGCTATGGTATTGGCGAAAATTTAGTAAAATGGATAGGGAACTACTTAAGCAACATGAGCCAGAGAGTTAGAATTAATGATGCATCATCGGACTGGATTGAGGTGACCAGCGGCGTGCCACAAGGAAGTGTTCTAAGACCTATACTTTTTCTGATATATATAAATGACCTACCTGATCGATTAACCTGCCACTGCAAAATATTTGCAGATGATACAAAGATGTACGGCAACCCAGCTACCAGTCAGATTCAGGAAAACATAAATAAAGTATGTAAATGGTCGCAGACATGGCAACTATCTTTCAACACAGACAAAACGCATGTCATGCACTTCGGCAGAAATAACCCTCAAACCAAATACTATATGACAGATACACCTGATCCACATCCTGTATCAACATCAGATGTAGAAAAAGATGTGGGGGTTCATGTCGACAGAAACCTCTTGACATACATATAGGGAACATTGTATCCAAGGCAAACAGTACAATAGGACTAATCAAGAGAACATTTACCAACATTGATCAATCTACTTTCACGCTACTATACAAATCACTTGTGCGACCCATTCTTGAATACTGCACCTCAGCATGGTCTCCAAGACTGAAAAGGCAATCGCAGCTATTAGAAAGAGTACAACGCAGAGCAACAAAACTTGTCCCACAAATCAGAGAGTATAGCTACACAGAAAGACTTGAAGCCCTAAATCTAATGTCACTGTAATATAGACGGTTTCGTGGAGATTTGATTGAAACATTCAAACTCATCAAAGATCTATATAATATTGATAAGAACTACTTTTTCGAACTGTCCAATGTTACACGGACCAGAGGTCATAGGCTCAAGCTCAACATAAAACGTAGCAGCAAAGATATTCGGAAGCACTCCTTCGCAAATAGAGTGGCACCACATTGGAATTCACTGCCAACAACAATAGTCGAAGCAACCACAGTCGAAATATTCAAGGGCAAACTAGACATCTTTTTCAAAGAAAGAATATTTGAATTCGACTGAACACAATTAATTGTGGTGTGGCTTTGGACGTTGCTGTTACACATATGCTTATACAACATATGTGAGCCATCAATTCCCAAAGTCATAATACAATTATTACATCACAGTGGACTAATCTTGAAACAGCCTGTGCATCTACATGAACATGCACACATGAAGATAGCTACACGTGTTGTATCCAGACCAGGGTTGCCTGCCCTACCAGTTTGGCACTGAGGCAATAACAAGCCAATGGCTTATGCCTTGTAAATTGATGTTGATGTTGAGGCGAATTCAAGTGGCTATGTGCGTCCTGTGGAGGGGAATTTATGTTCTCCCGTCTAGAATACCTAAGAAAACACCTATGGAGGGCCCACGGAAAGGATATGAGGGCTCTATCAGATTCCTGCTGATCTGTGAGATCCACCATATGGGAGTAAGAGCCGTTCACCCCAGGCCCCCAATCAAGCGTACCAAGAAAAAGACATTCTACCCAGGCACATTGAATGAAGACCCGCTGGTTGGACCACTGCTGATGCCTCCAACCCAGCCAGCGGAGGTATGTGAGCTGACAAACCCATATCCAGCGGGCTACAAAATTCCCAGGATAAAGAATTCTGAAAACAAATCGCTGGATGATTGCCTTTCTATGCTACTCAATGTTGCAAGCCCTTCTACCGTATTCGAGGAATCCATGGAACGGGTGAAGTCTCCACGTGACAGGACACCTTCTACCTACAGCTCCGGATCCTTGGCACTTCTACCTCCACCGGAAGTTGCGCTGTCATCCTCACGGAGCATGATTTTATCGGACATGTTCTTGGCTCCTCCAGTCAAGCAAACGAGAACCCAAATGACGCTACCACCAGCTAAGAAGATTACAAATAAAATCCAGGGACTGGACATGGCCTTCCATAGAAATACCACGGACATCCTTAAAAATTGTGGTGTTATGGGTGGCATTTGTACATTTTTTATGTCGATTGCCACAAGTGCTACACAGTGTTAAAGAAATGTATCGCTACAAACAAAAAAAACTTGTGCAGAAAGGCTACTACCCATATAGACCTACACTGCATCCACACATCAGGAGACACGTCATTACAAGATTTCTATGGCGGCGACGAGCGGTGACCGAAAACGTCCAACAGAATGAGCATGCATATGGGCAAACAAAAACTCACTTCAGCTAAGAGAACAATTCTTCCATCCTTTCTAATTTTGTTTTATTTCAATTTCTTGTTCATTTACTCTTGAAAATACTAAAGATGAAAGTACACATACATAAAAAATACAACCTTTTGAACGAAACGCTTACGTCTGAATCAAAATAACCAACTAAGCATACAAACTGCCACAGTGTTATTTAATATCCTGAATGGTCCCTTTCCCCTGACCAATACACCCAAACACCAACCCACAAACAGAACCCCCCCCTGCAAAAAAAACCCACCAACCCTCTACCAAAAAACGCATAGACCCCCCCCCTCCAGACAAACAACATAAGCCCCCCATAAAGGCTGCCAAAAATGCCCGCCAGTCACCCAAAAATTCCAATGAAAAAATAAAAACTATCATGAAGTCCAAGGGCCGCCAAACCACTAGGCCGCCTAAAAAGCGCTGGGCTGCCAACCCGTCGGGCCGTCAAAACAGGCCGCCAACCTGGGCACCCGCCCCACCCCAAACCCCATTACCCTCCAGCGCATGCATGAGCTATACCCAAAGGCCTCCACGGCCCTCCTAGAGCCCCAAAAAGGGGTATATAAGGAACTCCATTCTACCTTCAGACCATTCAGTCTTACTTGAATTTCACAAACTGAAATCGAGCATCAGGATTACAGCACTTTTTCTCAAGTGTTTAATACGTAGTTATCAGCCCAATCCTGAAATATAAGCTGAAAAGTTTTGCTAAGCGCAAAAACTTAATGTTGAAAAAGCATTGTTCTGTATCACGGTCACAGTCACTTTGACCTTTGATCTTGTGACCCCAACATCATCATGCTGCTTCCTCTCATTATAGGTAACCATGTATCCAAGTTTAGTTGCAATAGGCTTAACCAATCCTGAAATATAAGCTGAGAGGTTTTGCTAAATGCAGAACCTTAATGTTGACGCCGTTACCGTCGGAAAAGTGATACCTATGTTCCACTTTTTCTGCTTCGCAGACGAGAAAAAACTAAGTCGACGATGATTCTAAATCCAAGATGCCCCCCCCCCCCCCCAGCCTTGGTGGCCATCGTGAAAATTGATTTCTCCATTTCTGTTTAGCGGATCGCTTTGAAACTGCATGGAATGACAGGACTAGGTCTGAGGAAAAAACTTATGGAAATTGTAGATGATCCGAAATCCAATTTTGCTGCCAGCCACCAGGGTCCATCTTGAAAATTGATTTCCAGACCATAACTCCATGACTGTTTAGCGGATCACGTTGAAACTTCATAGGATTACTAGTCTACGTCTGATAGCTCTCATTGAGCTCTTGTATTAGTGGTAAGGGTGATTGCAGCATTGGTCAATAATGATAAGGACCATTGTCATCTGTCTATGGCAACAGTTATGGTTGCCTGATGGGCCAATGATGCTTGTTGTACATTAATTAATCTAAACATGTTTGCAGTTCCTCATCAGCTAGGTGAGCACTATGGCTCTTGGGTCATTTATTTAAAGATATTTTGGTGTTCCTTTTTGTTTGTAAATAATTTGCTGCTTCTCTTTTATAATCCAGCTGAGTTCTATTTTGTAAGTCTTTGTCCACTTTGCATTGCAATATGTTAGCTATGGGATAATGAGTGTTGTCTTAAGTGGGATTAATGGTTTTAGTCGCCATAACACACCTAGGTTTTTATGACTTTTTTGCTAATGTAATATATGTGGCATCTCCAGGATAAATCGACGTCCAAAAGAACACCTAGACATGTAGCTGAGTTTGTTTGCGCAATTTCATTGTTGTTGATCAGGAGTTTTGGTATTTTATTTCCGTTTATTTTGTTGCTGTATGTGAATAACATATGTGATGTTTTTTCTACATTTAATTAATGAGAGTTTGGTGGGCCACAAACCACTCTATAATTATGCTCATTTCCTCATTTACTGTCATATAGTGTATTTATGTCTGTGAAAACTAAAGGAATTAGTATCATCTGCGAAGAGTAAGAGAGATATGGTTGCATAGTTTGGGTAAATCATTTATATAAATAAGAAAGAGTAAGGGGCCAAAAACTGATCATTGTGGAACACCACAAACTACATGTGCTGGATCAGAAAGGTGTGCATTGTATTGAACATATTGTGTCCTGTCAGGCAAGTATGATCTAAACCAGTCAACTGCCTCTCCCCTGATACCGTAATAGTACAATTTCTTCAGGATGATTTGATGGTTAATCGTATAAAATGCTTTGGAAAGATCCAAGAGAATGCCAATGAGTTGATATGTGAAAAGACCCTGGCCGCCATTCACCATTCAGACTTGAGCTATCTTTGGTTTATAGATTTTCACAGTGAAAATGGTCATATATATTTTGGCACTCGCTGAATAGAAATTTGATTCTTTTCTATCTGACTGATTGTTAGTGGCAACTAAAATGCACTAGAGGGAGATGATGACTCACACCTTTGTGCGCTGTCTTGACAATGCACTACGTGACCTAGATAGTTGAGCTGTTGCCATCACACTCAAGGCAATCATAGTGTCATAATATGAAGGTGTGTGCTAAATCAGCTGATTCTACCTTCTTGCATTCTAGAGTTATGGCCAAAAACATGTATTCTGGTATGCACTTTGTGACCCCCTGACCTAGATACGTGATGCTTTGTCAAGAAATTCATAGAACTTCTATGATGGGATGTGCCAATTTTTGCTGACTCTACCTACTTGCGTTTCTGATTTATGGCTAAAATGTGTATTTGGGGATGCACTTATCTTTTTTATACTAATATTTGTATTTCCTCCAAAAGTCTCATACTTTTCATTTTCCTTGCTAGCTGAACTGCCGAATGTCTGTCGCCTGTTCGTCATCTGTTCATTACCTTTTAAATAACACCTGCAACATGAGCATTCAATCTAGATGAAGTTTCTTGAGTTTCAGAGATCTTAATGCTTATTTAGAACAAGAGTTTTAGTGACACAGTGCATCACAAAGGACATCCCCACCTTCCGTGGAACCCCACCTTTCGCTGAATGCATGCAATTAATCTTGGAGTTGGGGGAACCATGAATCGGATACACAGGTACAATGCATTAGACGAAGATTTGGTAATGTATATAAAAACTTAGAAAACTTTGCCAGGACAAAATTTTGTATGATGTTCAGTGGACCATGAAATGTAGGTCAAGCTGACCTACTTTTGATACATGACACACGTTTAGGCTACGATGCATCCATTTACCAAGTTTGAAAATATGATGTGGCCAAAAATTGGGGGTGGGTGGAAATTCAAGTTTCTATGATGTTCAATGAACCACAAAAAGTAGGTCATGGTGACCCACTTTTGATATGCGGCATAACATTAGCCTACAATGCATCCATGCACGAAGTTTGGTTACTGTACACACAAAGAATCTTGAAACCTGTCCGGACAAGAATAAGTTATGATGTTCATTGACCCATCAAAAGTAGGTCTCGCTGACCTACATTTGATGCATGACAGGTTATGATGCATCCATATTTGTTTGGTGACTATACGTGAAAAACTTGAAATATTGGATAAAAATAAACTATGCATACATCTTTTAAAATGGCGGGATATGTCACAGGAGGTATCAGAAGATAACAAATATCTCACATTTTTAAGTTGCCACAGGATCCAGCTGCCGCAGGACCCGGTCTGACCAGAACTAAATTTTCTGTGAAAATAATGTCATGTACATATATAGAACAAAGGCTATAAGAATATAGCCAGCTTACAGCTTACCTGTATATAAATTGTACATCACAGGATATGGTGGACCACTGGATAGTTTCATTTGAAATTTGACAATCCACTTGTCGATTCAAAATACCCATGGATGATACTATCCAAAGGGCAAGCATAGCTTTGTAGAAGCATAGCCTGGCGACTGAACCATAAAGCATTGCTGCCCGGTATTAACAATGACTACTGGCACACTGTAATGAGTATAATAAGTATTTTGTTACATTAATTGTCTCGGTTCTGCACATTGTGGTTCTGGGTTTTACCATATTAGTTCTGTCCGGTTTCTGCATATTGCAGTCCCGGGTTTTATCGTTTGTATTGATACCAATATTCGAAAATAACCAACAACGTCTGATATCTTACCGTGCTCCACCGCCAACGTGATTTTGTACGTCGTCGCTGGCGAGGAGATATAGTATTACAGTCGAGTACTCGGTTCCAAGCGATTCCCAGTCACGATTTAATACTATTTACGCTGGATACTAAGAAATTAAATTAGTTTCAAAATATTCAACTTTATAGCTGAATATCCCAATACGGACAAGGTGTGGGTGCTTAATTCACAACGGACTAAGAATTGTATGTCTTTACTCCCAGTCAAATTAGTTTCAAAATATTCAGCTAACCCGAAAAATACATTCAATTAATATTCAGCAATTAAATGTTGCTGAAAATACTTCAAATTTTCAGCAACATTTAATTGTACATATTATATTATATTGTATTTGTATCAGGGCATAAAAATGATATTGTAAAATTAAATAAGTTAGTTGCTGAAAAATTAAAGTATTTTCAGCAACATTTAATTGCTGAATATTAATTGAACATATTTTTTCGTGTTAGCTGAATATTTTGACTCATTTTACTAGCATCAATATGCTGAAAACACCTTAACCTATGATCACAAGTGGTGTCTTAGGATGTATACTCGCTGGTGATTTCACGATTCACTCCCGTGTGTTGAAGCCTTCTCATGTACCAAAACTTCTGTAAGTTCGCATGCATTCGTCTTACGAAAGAATGCCCAATAATAAATACACTGTGATCCTCCATAACAAAATGATTATGACTGACGAATCGGGATTATCAAAACGATAAGATTAAAAAGAACTAATTTCCACAAATATATAGGCAAATTCTGGACTCTTAATGCGATTAAATAATGTTAAAAGGATTAATTTTCCTCTTTGATCATTTGCCGTTGAAACCATTGCGAGTTTGAGTGACAATCAAAGCCTAACGGCAAATTGCGCTAAGTGGTTCTGACTTTCAATGGCTTGACAGGGACAGAATCGCCAGTTGGTTGGTTGTATGAAAAGGGATTAAGGTTTTCAAAGAAGGTGCCGTCACAAAGTCCCGTCATTATTTATTTACTTATTGATTTATTATTTATTTATTTATTTATTTATTTATTTATTTATTTATTTATTTATTTATTTATTATTTATTTACTTATTTACTTATTGATTATTTATTTATTTATGGCTACATTTGCCAAAGAAGAAACTGTGGTTCTGTGGCCACTGTAAATAGATATATACTAGCAGACGTTGTTTCGACGTTGAATCAATCTTGAAATTACGTCATGACATAATTACAACATTGATTAAACGTCAAAACAACGTCATCACAACACTGGGTAGTCAAATGGCTTTAAAATACTTTGAAAATGATTTGACTGGAAGCCAATATTGCATTCGGCTTTTCAACATATTCACTAATAGTTCTCATTTTGTCTTTTGTCTGTTTGCAAGAAATAAACTAATATATTGTTGTATAGTGTTGTATATAATCAGGTATATTAGAATTTTAATTTCAGTTTGATTATGTTACAAAGCAATAAAGTATTGTTTGTAAATATTTGTATATTATTTTGTTGGTCTTTATTTTCCATGTCCCGGCCCAATACAATTTGGGGTGTATGCGTGTTTAGTGTCTGTTTCAGATGTCGATGTACATAATATATATATATATATATATATATATATATATATATATATATATATATATATATATATATATATATATATATATATATATATATATATATATATATATATATATATATATATATATATATATATATATATATATATATATATATAATAACGAGTACACTAGGCGTTAATTACGCCACATCAGTCTTATGCATGTGTGTTGATAAGCTGTCGTCGTATAAAAAGATAAAAAATTTAAATAGGGATAAGCTAGATCCGCCAACAACTGATGTCAACTATGATGTAGTCTCCCTGGTTATCAGGGTAATTGTTACTATGTTGTAATCCCCCTGTTCATCAGAGTAATGCTAAACGAGTTAGCCGCACCGTCACCGAGTTAGTAGTTATATGAAGGCTTTGTACACAGTTCAACACGCTGTTAGTCTTTGATTAATCCATGCACTAACTTCAGGAAACTAAATACAATGTCATGAATGTACATTTCGCCCGGAATAACTTGTCTCGACTGCATAGTTTGGATGTGGTAGTTCCGTGTTTAGATTTCTGCTTGCCGAATTTATGTAGGTAATTAAGATCTCTAGCTCTGAAGTGATGTACTCTATAGCAGAGCCAGTGAGATGCAGATCGATGGTTTCTAGTAGTGACTGCTTGGCAGCATTAGACAGCAGTGAACATTTGTTTGGGTCCAGCGTTAGACTGAGCAGTGTATCATCTTTAATATTGATAGATACTAGACTTTCTATAAGCTTCCGGTAACAGACTGCGCTGGAGTGAGCATTGGTGCATCGGAATAGGAATTGTAGTCCGGATGAATGTTTCTCAGACTCAATTTCAAATTGATATAGGTGTTGCTCCTGGATATGTAATATATCTGTGCTGCTTAGGAGCTCCTCAAGGTATATCCGATTGCCTACTGCGCCTTCAATATTAATGGTGGCGATTCAGATGGGTTCAGGCCTACGACTAAAAAATTATGTTGGTCTTTGGGCTGGTCAAAAAGATGGTAGGAGTGTGACTTTTTCGGAGCAGATAATACTGTTGACTGAGGCTATTGTGGTGTCGGTAATGATCCTTATTGAGACGGGTGTGAAGGTAACGATACTGAATGCGGTGGCTGAGGATTAGATAATGATACTAACTGAGACGACTGTGGAGGTAGGAATACTGGCTGTGGCTTGGATAATGACACCACTGGCTGGGATAATACTGTCTGTGGCTTAGAAAATGGTACTGGCTGAGACGGCTGTGGTGTAGATAGTAATACTGGCTGGGATGGTTGTAGTATAGATATGACACTACTGGCTGAGATGGTTGAGGTGTAGATAGAGCTACTGGCTGCAACGGCTGTTGCATAGATAATGTTACTTGATGAGGCGGCTGATGTGTGGATAACGACACTACTGACTGAGACAGTTGACTGAGTTGAGGTGTATATACTAGTGCAGGTTGAGACGATTGTGGTGTGGATAATGATACTGGTTGAGCTGGTTGTGGTGTACATAATGCTACTGGCTGATGTGGTTGTGGAGTAGGTAGTATTACTGAATGAGATGACTGTGGAGCTGGAGCAGTTAAAACTGGCGCTGTAACAGTTGTGGAGAGGACGACCGTGAAGCATGGTGTGTGGCTGACTGACATTACTGAGGAGCAGATATTGATACTAGTGTTGGTCGGGGAGATTGTTGTGGCATGGTTGATGCTGCTGCTTGCAAAGACTGATATAACTGATGTGGAACGAATACAGAGGAGGGTTGCGAGAAGTTCTGTTGGAGCGAGGCATATGAAGGTGGTGACAAATAATTACTCCTTGATGCTGCTGCTGCCTGCTGGTATTGCTAAACATTGCCAAGTATTCTCTGTATATATAGTGGCTGTCCTATATAGGGAAAGCCCTGAGGCTGATACGCATCATATGACACTAGGCCAGGAAATGTGGAAGACTGGTAATGTGGCAGAAGCACTGCTGCTGAAACAATATCCTGTGGAGCTAATGATGGATGAATACCTGTATTCGTAGGCGTAGGTTGAAATACTGTAAGGCATGGAAGCTAATTGAGATGTACTGAATAAGGGTACTGGTGGTGGTGGTATTAGTGGATTATATCCCGATGCTGATGAATCGAACTGAATCATGCTTTGGTTGGGTGCTAAGGTAGGAGTGGCCCGTATACTATTTAGTATTAATTCGTTCTGTACTGTAAGGTTGCTCAACTTTAGCTTCATGATTTCTATGTCCATCTGTAATTGAGCATGTATCTATGACGAAGTTGAGCTGTTTGGACGGGCACTGCCTAGGTAGCAGGGTCTGCTTGAATTGCTAGAATGGACTTCATCATTCTGGGCTGTTATTGTTGGAGATGATGAATGAGTATTATGTTGAGAAAATGTGTTGATCTGGGCTGTTTGTTGTATATGAAGTGAGTTTTTAAGAGTGTTGTTTTCTGTTTCAAGTTTTGCTATATATAAGCGAGCTGAAGCTAGTGACTGATTTGACTCTGCAATTTCTGCTGTCTGTTTTTTTCAATTCTTTTTCCCACTTTTGAAGTTTTAGCTCTTTGGCTGTTAGATCTTTTCTGATTTGGGAATTGGAGAAGCTGCATTAATCGTCAAACATTTGCTGGGTAGTCTGCGAGCTTGTATCGCATGATGAGGTTATTGCTTTGGACGGTCTCTGATCAACATGTATTGCAGATTTCTATAGGATGACATTCTTTAGGCTGCAGCTAGCACACACATATGTGGTGTCACTGTTATCAATATGATGCCGAAATTCAGCTTGATTACGGTTGGTGCATTTTATGTGAAGCCAGCTGAGACATGTGGCACATTCGATGGAGTCCTGCGCAAATGTAACCTCTTGTTCGCAGATGATACATGGAGTGACTGTAGTATTGTTTTGCTCAGGCTATAGATTACTCGCACTAGTTATAGCTTGTATTGAATTACTTGAATTATGCGGCTCGGATTCTGTTGTCTGAAATGTATTGTCTACTGTCTCCAAAGTGGAGTCTACTGTTTGTGCTCTGATTGTAGCTGCTGACTGTACAGAATTTAAAGTTACTGGATCAGAATGGCTAATTTGCTGTATTTGTAATGTACTGGTTGTTGCTACTGCGATAGAGTGTGGCTGCTGTAGACTTTCTGCTTTACTAGACTGTTTTTTGCGTGCACGCTTCTATTTATGGCTGTCTAGAATTGCCTATAGGCACAGCCATTTCACGCAGGGGATTGTGGGACTGTGTCTCGCGAGATCTCCATCGATACGAGATCTAATAATTCTAGGCGCGAAGACACAGCTCTATTTTTAGATTGCTGGATATCTCATAATTATTATCTTCATGCGCGTGATTATTGGCGAGTTCTCTTATTTGTTCTGGTCCGACTGTAATAGAGTTTGCGCGGCGATGACCGCTTAATTATTTTAATAAACAGCCAACGGAACTCCAAATAATTACTCTAAATAAGTACTCTTTTTTTGCTGGAGGACTGCGTACAAAACATGTTTACCATTCATTCTGCAGATGAAAGTACTCAAGCACACGCCCACTCTCGGCGAAAACTGACCACAAATGGCTTCTTGCGGTGATCGTGAGAAATGTCCATTTGCATTAGCTACTCGCGGGAGAACTTGTTTTGAAAGTTTACCACTGGAATGACTGGTTGGATAACCGATCCTATAATTTCAGTAGTAAATTGCAAAAGAAAACCACAACGGTCTCTTGGACGGCAATTAGACACAGGACATTTTCTATGATAATGGATTTTTCTGATCTGTTTCTGCAGTATATGACGTCATAATTATTTAGGTCAGATGTAGCTGGATGTCACAATCAAAATGTGTTATGAATAACGTATCTAGCTCCACCAGGAACATTTAATAGCCGGTCAAGTATGCGAATTGCACGTCTTTACTATTTAATCAGCATGCTGTTGAATATTTTGAAACTAATTTGACTAGACGCTGTTCGAATTGTATGTCTGCTATTTATTCAACAGTCATTTTCTATGATAATGGCTGGGTTCGATCTGTAACTGAAGGATATGACGTCATAATTAATTACGTCATATACAGGCTGACGTCACAATCCAAAATGTGTAAATGAATGGCGTATCCAGTTTAGTCATGAACATTGAATAGTCCGGCAAGTGTATGAATTGTATGTCTTTACTGTTTAATCAACATCGTGTTGAATATTTTGAAACTAATTTGACCTGGCGTTGTTGCGGCCAGAGGCAGCAAACCTTTAAAAGCACCCAGTCAAATTAGTTTCAAAATAGTCATCAGCTTACCTGTACAGTTACCTTGAAATTGGAAGTCTGGGAATTCATTATTCAGCGTATATATATACATCGATTCCAACACGCAAAAAAGGCGTGGAGCTTAGCTAGAAATAGGCGTGGCATACCTAGAAATGGATCCCTCTATTGAAATTGTCATAAGCAAATTGAGCATTACATGGCTAATACCACTTGGTAATGCGTGGCCCACACAATATGGACCACTTGTATTAAGAGACCACCCATATTTATAGGTCACATATTTTAACAAGGCCAATCATAGATTGTTGCCCTGAATACAATATACTCGTCCTCTGACGGAGGGAGGATAATTAATACCACTTGCTAATGGGCATTTTCATGTTGTCTATCCATCATATTACGTCATATGATGTCATAATCAACGACGTGACGTATAGGATGACGTCATGACTGACTCGATTTAGTCCGTCTTAAATGCTTAATAGACCGACACGTTGCACGAATTGTATGTCTTTGCTATTTACAAAACATACTGGTCAATATTTTGAAACTAATTTGAATGGGCGATGATACTGCCACAAGCAGCAACAGCACCCAGTCAAATCGGTTTCAAAATAGTCAACGCCTTACCTGTATAGTTTTCTGGAAATTGATAGTCAAGAAGCTCAGAGATTCATCGATACCAACACGAGCGCGGTATTAATGTATTAATCAACCATCCGGATTCAGTGACCGATTGACTAACGTTAGGCCTATGGAAGTCATTTCAAGCAACCGCCACCAAGATGTGACTTACTTCGGCACAATTGTGTGTTTTTCTAACAGAATCCTTTAGAATGTTTAACACCGAAATTTCAATATCTCAGATAAAGACAACTATATGAATATCTTTTTAATACTTTGACTGGTAGCACACCCTACCCTACCCACCTACTTGTTGCTATCATAGTCCCGTATTAAGTATTGCAACTACAACGACTGTCCATGTAATCCTATCATTTTCTCTTATTGTAGTTTAACCCTTTCATGAGGAGGCCACCAAAACCGGCCTCTACAGTGATCTTGAGGATGTTAATTTGCAGGTCAAGAGAAGATAGTTTTTGAAAATTCACCACTGAAATGACTAGCTCGATAATTGAGCCAGTCATTCCAATCGTAACTCTTCAAAACAGTCGTCTATTGGCCTGCAAATAGGCACTCAATAAGCAAATATTTCTTTTATATTCTTGACTCAATTTAGGTAATACAGGGTTAATAAATTATGAGGACGACGATGATGTACCATGTCTGTTTAACCTTTCCCGTATTGTATTATAGTATGATTCACATTTGTTGCATTCGAGATAGGGTAAAAATTACAGACTTGTTACAGACAATCCTGAGGCGTACTACGTGTGTGGTAAATTTCAAAAGAAAAACATGCATAATAATATTGTAGAGGGCGAAAAAGTAGACAGGGTTCGCTAACAATAATGGATCCATCTAAAAATAAAAGCTTGGCTTCTTCGAAACTACACCTCTAATGTAATGACCGGTTATCTTTTTACATTATCACACCGACTAGACTGTTACACAGACTCAACTTCGGATATCAGACAGACCGGGACCCAGTCTATCTCCGTAGCGGACTGTAAAAGCAACACTGTGGAGCGTGAAATCACTACGTCAATGGCTACTGAATAGACCCCTACATACGAGATACATTTCTCGATCTCGTATCGAAAGAGCACTCGCGGGATACGAATGAATAATGGATGTGTGATTATCAGTAGTATCCTTTTGTCTTTAATCCATCCGTGGGAATAAATCCATGTAGGGGCAATGCAATTATGTAGCAGTATTGATAGATTACCAATGTTCCAAATTTCCAGTCAAAACTGCTGTCAATAATATTGTAGCAGATTGTCGAATACAGACATCAACCGAAAGTGTAGGCCTATGCATGTGCTAAGTTAAAGGACAATTCCGGGATTGGTAAAAGTGTACTTTATTTGAAAGACCGTTATATGACTAACATATTGGATCCTAAATAAAAACAATAGACAAATAATACGAGTAATTATACCATCGTAAACATGGGATTATTTTATCTTCCGGGCGGCGCCATTTTCTTGCAATGAGAGCGAGATTTTACGAGATCCTGACGTCATCCCCGCACCAACGCTATCTTTGCCGAGCACGAAGGTTGTACAGTAAATATGTATATGCATGGAGGCCTAACATGTGCTAATTTGTAATCGTTAGGACATTGTCCAGTTAAGCTAGTAAGTTTTTCAAGTAATTCCAGTATCTGAAGTCGGTGAGGAATCGTTAACCCCTCGACCGCTGATGCACAGATTCCATTTTCTCTATCCTATCAGAATGTGTTCATTTTGATAACAATGCTGCTGTAAGTCATTGCTGTGCGCGACAGCAACACGTTTCAGCAATTTTTTTCTCTCAAAATGTACCCCGGCACTATCTCGGTAAGTAGGCTATTACGCATTTTACACCATGGGATAAGGGTTAAATGAAGTGGCACAGTTGACACGTGCGTATTTTCAAATACTCAGCCAACTCAAGATACCGTTATAGCGTGTGTCGCAGGCAGTGTAAATATATATTCCAAGAAAGCATATGATATGATAATATTGCCGGAACCACAGAACCGATTGCAATAATTCCGACACCTACCTGTAGCTGCAAATTCGAAGATTTATCCAATGCTGGAGTGGGTCAAAAGATACACTCTGAGGGAAAAACTAAGCCAGCAAAATTTCAAACAAAAATTTCAGGATCCGCTCTATCCATCATCCCATATCAGAATGAGTATTACAGCTACAATGACAGAATTTACTGTGCCGAAGCTTTACAATTTTATCACACAACCGGAAAAATTCCATCCAAATATTTTAATTATTGAAATTACTACAGCCTGCCGGGAAATATGAAAATTCCCAGATTTTATGTCAAAATGTTAATTCATTTGGCGATATCTCTGGCAATATTTACGTGTGCAAAATTATAATTGGTCAGGCAAATAGCCATTTCTTTCAGCTTTAAGCACACAATTTAATAACAATGCGCAAAGATAGAGTCTACGAGACAAAAAGCATCTCGCGCTGATTTTTACCAAAAAAAGATAACATATTCTCAGATCGTATCTTAGATGAATAATTTGTTTTAAATATATATTCCAGTCTTTGTACCCTCTTGTCCGATATTAACATCCATTAGATCATATTAATCCCGAGGTCGGCACCTGTTTAGAGATCCTAGAATCATTGGAATCGCTTCAGCGGTTCGTTTGCTATTAGCATTTACGTATACTTCCTTAAAATATATACCCGCATCTATTGGCCTCGCTCCTCCAGTCATAGCAATATAGGCAGTGCGGGGATGACGTCGCTAGGCGCAATAAAATGGCAGCGCCCAGATGTGCGAAAAATTGTCAATTTTACCGACTTGATCTAGCGATAGTTGGTTCTCTATTTCTATCTGGTTATTATTCTGGCGCAATTTCATTAAGCATGTAATAATCATTCAAATAAAGCACACTTTTTATCATCCCGGAATTGTCCTTTAAAAACGTCTACAGGAAATTCGGCCACAGAATTTCAACCATATAGTTAGATAAGTATATCAATACGCTAGTAAAGTAATGGATTGAGGTTAAAAAAGATTTTACCATGAAGTAATTTCGTAGTGCACAATTTCATACCGAAAATTTGCTAAATCTCCGGTGATTCACAGCTTTCAGCGCCCTATTGTCTGTAGTATGCTAAGCCCCGTAATTTCACCTGCATAGACTTGAGCCTTAATATACTAGGTATATTCCAAATATAACAAATTCTAGATGAAATAATTTTATTAGGCAAAAATTGGCTTGAATGTTGGGTTTTTCGTGCTTTTCGGTGCCCTACTGTCTGTATGTAATATGGTCGGCTCCAGAACTTCGCTCACATAGACGTAGAGGGATTTGAATACGATAGTTATATTGGGAATTTAAAAAAATTCGACCGTGAGGTAATTTCGTAGTATACGATTTCATCGCATAAATTCGTTCCAATTTTGGCAGATCTGCGGGTTTTCAATGCCCTACTATTACCTGTCTGCAATAGGTTTGGCCACATAATTTCACCGATATGGTTAGATAGCGATATGAACACGCTAATGAATCTTGGGATTTCTACCACGTAGTAATTTCGTAATATTCAATTCAGTAGCCACAGACAGTTGTCAAATGCCAACAATTTACTATATTCGGTATCAGAATGTCTGTTCTCAATTTGTAATAATTTTTTTTATATATGGATGTATATAACTCAATATGAGCTAGTGCTTTTGCACAATTCTACCATCAAGTAATCTCATCGTAGGTAGTTATATATTCGCCGTATGGCCTCATTATAATATGGTTGGTTCACATTCACCACATTCAGATAGGTGTCGGTATGTCCTGGCATATTGCTCATAATGGGTTCGGCCCCAGAACGTCACCCATATGTTTAGATAGGTATAGGCATACGCTTAAGGAGTAGTGAGATTTAAAACTATCTACCATGAAATAATTTCGGCTTAAATTTAGGCCGATTCACGGTTTTCGTTGCACCCAGTCAAATTAGTTTCAAAATAGTCATCAACTTGCCTGTATAGTTATCTTGAAATTGGAAATCTGGGAATTAATTATTCAGCGTATATATATATATATATATATATATATACATCGATTCCTACACGCAAAAAAGGGGTGGAGCTTAGCTAGAAATAGGCGTGGCATACCTAGAAATGGATCCCTCTATTGAAATTGGCATGAGCAAATTGATCATTACAGGGATAATACCACTTGTTAATGCGTGGTCCACACTATGGACCACCTGTATTAAGAGACCACCCGTATTTATAGGTCACATATTTTAACAAGGCCAATCATAGATTGTAGGCCCTTGCCATCCCGAACGCACGTAGACCCGAATACAATACACTCATCCTCTGACGGAGTGAGGGTAATTAATACACCTTGCTAATGGGCCTTTTCAGGTTGTCTATCCATCATATTACGTCACATGACGTCGTAATTAATTAAGTGATGCGTAGGATAACATCATAATAATGACGTCATGACTAACTCGATTTAGTCCATCTTAAATGCTTAATAATCTGACACGTTGTACGAATTGTATGTTTTTGTTATTTAATAGAAATGCTGTTGAATATTTTGAAAGTAATTTGTCTGGGCGCTGTTGCTGCCATAGGCAGCAACATGACCCAGCCAGTTTAGTGTCAAAATATTCCACGGCTTACCTGTATAGTTTTCTTGAAATTTATCATCTGGAAATTCAGAAATCCATCGATTCTATCTCGAGAGTGGTATGGGTGGAGTTTAGCTAGAGATGGGCGGGGCATAACTAAACTGGAAAGGTTCATTGTATTAATAAACCATCACAGTTTTCTGTGCCCTATTGTCTGTAGTATGTTCAGCCCCATAATTTACTCCACATAGACTTGAGCTTTAATATGCTAGTTATATTCCGAATGTAACACATTCTAGATGAAGTAATTTTAATACGCAAAATTTAGCCTAAATGATGGTGTATTCGTGGTTTTCGGTGCCCTGCTTTCCGTAATATGTTCCAGAACTTCGCTCACATAGACGTATATGAGTTTGAATATGCTAGTTCCATTGGGAATTTAAAAGAATTCGAACAAAGTATTTTCGTAGTATGCGATTTCATCGCATAAATTTGTTCCAATGTTGGCAGATCTGCAGTTTTCAATACCCTACCGTCTGCAATATGTGTAGCTACATAATTTCACCCATATGGTTAGATAGGGATATGAATACGCTAAGGAATCTTGAGATTTCTACCACGTAGTAATTTCATAATATTCAATT
The DNA here is from genome assembly GCA_034401795.1 of Chaetoderma sp. LZ-2023a. NCBI lineage: Eukaryota > Metazoa > Mollusca > Caudofoveata > Chaetodermatida > Chaetodermatidae > Chaetoderma > Chaetoderma sp. LZ-2023a. Next base: position 196,688,234 of record CM067370.1, on the reverse strand, counting down.
TAGTAGCCACGGACAGTTGTCAAATGCCAACAATTTACTATATTCAGTATTAGAACCTCAGTTCTCGGTTTGTAATCATTTTTTTTACATATAGCTGTATATAACTGAATATGTACTACTGCTTTTGCACGATTCTACCATCAAGTAATTTGGTAATATGTAGTTACATATTCACCATATGGCCCCATTGTAATATGGTTGGTTCACATTCACCACATTTAGATGGGTGTCGATATGTCCTGACATATCGCACATAATGGGCTCGGCCCAGAATATCATCCATATGTTTAGATAGGTATAGGCATAAGCTTACGACATAGTGAGATTAAAAAATTTCTTAACGTAAATAAGCTCAAACTTAGGTTATTTCATGGGTTTCATTGCAATACGTTCAACCCCAGAATTTCACCCACAAATACTTATAGAAAATATGCTAGTTGTATTCCGAATTTAAAAAAATTCTACAGGAACGTGATTTCATAGTACACAATTCCATACCGAAAATTGGCGCAAATTCTGTCAGATCAACGATTTTCTGTACCACACTGTTTGCAATAGGTTCGACCCAAGAAGTTCACTCATATGGTTAGATACGTATATGAATATGCTAATAAAGTATCAAATGTTTAAAAAATGTTTACTATACAGTAATTTCGTCATATGCAATTTAGTAGTGGCACACCATTGTCAAATTCCAATAATGTACTATATTCGGTACCAGAATATCTCTACATGCCTTGTAGCCAGTTTTCGAACATAAGGCCATGTAGAACTCACTATGTTCTCGTGCTGTCGAAATATTATAATAATTCTACCACCAAATATTTATTACAGTAATGTGAAAATATTTCTAGATCCCATATTATTATCCGTGTGTACTGGTAGAACCTGACTTATCAGACTTACCCTAACATTTGTACATATGGGCAACAAGATCGTCATCATTACAACGGTTGAGGCCGATTTTGGCCTTTTTGTGGAGCAAAAATATTTGATTTAATAGTTCATCACTGTTTCCAGTAAAGATATCGTTTAATAGGCGACATAGATAGGATAGCTAAATGAAACAGATCACAATGTCGTGGCTGTTTCCCACTGGGCGTCAGTCAGAATGTTTTCTACTATATCATTTTCATTGGAGAAAACTAGGTTCACGGCATTGGTTCTATCCTGGCCACTTAACTTTGTTGAAAAGGTTATCTGTCGGTACAGATCGGGGTCCTGTATTGCATCAAAGATATACTTGCTTTGTACATTTCACTAGCATTGCAGTGTATATTTCGCCAATATATTTCCGGGTAATAAGCTCTTCACGTCTGTTTAAGAAGGTATCAAGATTTAGGTTTAAAATATTCTTTACAGTCTTCTTTAATGTGTTTGAATGGATGTCAGGGTCTGTACTGCTTCTTGCGCCGATTTTCTACTGACTGGGTTGCCAGTTCTGTTGATTTCTTTATCTTTACAAGTTGTTGATACCTAATGACCCAAATTTTATCTGTTACGCTCTGTTGATGCAGTAGTGCAAATTTCTCATCACTGGCTGCTCTTAATTGTGTCTGTTCCTCTCTCTCTCTCTCTCTCACTCTCTCTCGCTCTCTCTCTCGCTCTCTCTCTCTCTCTCTCTTAAGGAGTTTGGCCTGAAGAAAAAGGATGGATGGAAAAATTGTTGGACTGACCAAAAATATAGCTGCTTTTCCTAGCCCATAGCCAATACTGCCCATATCTTTTTGCAAGAAATAGTCCTTCTTTTGTGGTATTGTCCGCCTATATTTTTGTCATGAGTGGCTTGTATGCCTTTATATAACTTCATTTTTTCATGAAACAGTTGAGTTTATTCTCAGAATTATAATAACCTCCGGGCACGCTATTTACCATTGATGCCTTGCATCAATATGTGTACTTGTCTTAACTTTGCTTTGGGCTATCTGTGTTGTGTTTTCTTGCTGGACTACATTGATCAGAAATGTTTTTATCTTTTCATTCAAGGCTTTCAAATTTGCTGAAGGATTTCTGTCTAAATTGTTTTTCATTGTTTTTGAGATCCTAGGCATGTCGACTGACAGGAAGTGATTTTTTACTGGACCGTTTACCAGAAAACTTTGACTGGTGTGATAGAGGCTGATTGTATATAGCTTTCTTGATCCATCGAAAACTGATGTCACAGACGACACAACATTTCCTTCTTCATCTCTTTTTTTGCATACTTCTTCCTATTCGTAGTCTATTGTTGTCATAGTTTTCAAGGTACAGCTCAAATGCATGTCGGAACAATTAGTAAGTTGCGGGCGTGAACTCTGCTCTGATGCCTCCACCTGTATGCCATATCGTGACATCTTCCTCACGTTCAGTCGACTTAAGCATCTTCTTAAAGGCTACATTTTTGTTAAGCCTGTAATCTTCTTGAATTACTTCTGCAGAGGTACTGTTAGGAGATGATCTTTCTATGGTGTGTAACTTTGTGTAAGAGTTACTTATCATAATTTGATTTAAAGTTTGTCGATTAATTGACTAAAAGATCAGCAATAGTGATTCGAATTTCAGCAATATTCGCTAAAAGTTCAGTAATAATTGTTAAAAGATCCTTGATATTTGTTAAAAGTTCAGCAGTACTGGATAAAAGTTCAGCTATATCGACTAAAAGTTCAGCAACAATGGCTAAAAGTTTGGTTCTCAATTAAAAGATTTGAGGAATATTGGTATCACAGTATAGACTAGACATGTATGATGATACAACAATAAAAGCAATGATGATGAAACAACACGTTGATGAACGAACACTATAACAATGATGGGTCTGACGGTACGAAGCAGTAAAAACATGAAACACTGAAGCAATGTGCCATGCGGATGATAAGATTGTAGTTCTAGTGGTTGGATGACTTATGCATATTGGATCGAATCACGGGATATAAAGATACTGCAAACTGTTCATCTACAAATGCTGCCTTCATTTTGAGTGAGACTATTGCAGAAGCCAAAGATACAAAAAGTGATCAACACATAGTATTCATGGATGCCAGCAAAGCCTTTGATATTGTTAATCACAAAGGACTCCTTAATACCATATATAACCAGGAAATAACAGGGAAACTATGGACAATTGTTAGCAACATGCACACATATATAACATCAGCTGTCAAATGGAGTGGTAACATTTCCAAAACAATCACTGAGAGCCAAGGAATCAGACAGGGTGGTGACTCATCCACTGATCTATTTAACAGCTGCAGTAATCCATTACTAAAAAAATATGAAGATCATCCGACTGGATTCAGAATTGGAAATATTTCAACATGTGCTGTCATGTGTGCAGATGATCTTGCTCTGACGGCTACCACTCCAACTTCAATACAACTTCTTACCAATGAAGCACAGATAGACGCAGCTAATGAATTCTACCTTTTCAACAGTACTAAAACAAAACACATGGCAATGAGAAGTACAAAAGCAGCATCCCTATTACTCAATGGTGAACAGCTCGGTAATACAAAGGAAGAGACACATCTCGGAGTAGTTAGAACATCAGATGCCAGTAACAAGTGCACAATAGAGGCTAAAATTGGATCCTCAAGAAAGGCAGCATATTCACTCATGGGAGCAGGCCTATATGGATTAAATGGTTTGAACCCATTAACCTCAAAACAGCTCTATAACATCTATGTGACCCCTGTTCTTCTACATGGTCTTCAGGGACTTATACTCACTTAGACTGAACTTAAAAAGTTGGAGAATGTCTATCAGTCACAACTGAAAGCAATTCAGCATCTGTCAGTTTCAACTGCAAATACAGCTGTCTACATTCTCTTAGGACCCTACCACTTGAGGGAGAGCTACACAAAAGAATACTAAACTTCTTCATACAAATGCTACATCATCAAGATTCTGTTGAAAGAGAGGTTCTAGAAAGGCAATTGGCTGTGAACCTACCATCATCCAATAGCTGGACTGCAAAGCTAAAGAAAATGATTCAGCAGTATGAACTACCTTCTGCATACTCCCTTCGAGCAAACACCCCTACTAAGGCAACATGGAAGAAGACAGCCATGTCAAATGTAAACAACTACTAGGAAAACAAACTAAAGGACGAAGCTGCAAATAAAAGCACTCTACAGTACTTGAACGTGGACACCTATAAGATCTGTGTACCACACATAGTATGAAGAAGCTGTGAGACAGATAAAACCTCAGTCTACAAAGCTACAGTGAAAGTAAGACTACTCGTGCAGAGATATCATCTCTTTGGAGGCCCAACCAGGAACAGAGGAGGAGCAGTAAAATGTCAGCTATGCAGCCATCACAGAGAAGATCTGCAGCACTTCCTTATCGACTGCCAAGAGCTAGAGCATGTCAGACAGCCATATCTCATAAAAATACGAAAACTACTAAAGCGACTCAACATTAGCATGAACAGTGAGCACTATATGCATGCTATTCTAGATGCTAGCAAGCTATCAGACACCAATCTAGAAACATTCGAAAAATTATCAAGAGAACTCTGCTACAGTCTACACTCAAAACGTTCATCACGTATGAACACATCATCTGTTGGAACTCTGTTAACCCATTAAAATCAGTCTAAAAAACTACTGAACTGCACATTTAAAGTCACAACACATGACAAATCCTGCGGGTTGAACATTGACATTCAACAAAAATTCAATAGTCAATACCTTGTGTATAGATCTATATATCTAGCGCGATGTGTACAGTTAGCCTGATATGTACAGTTAAAGTTATAATATAATAGGAACTACTCCATCACGGAGGTTCGCCTAAAGGATTCTGATTCCCTGGATCATATTCGAGAGGTGGTATCTACACAACAAAAAGAAGAAGTAGGTCTATAGTATAGTCTAGTATAGATCGATAATAGTAGGTTTATAGTCTAGTCTAGTATAGATCGATAATAGTAGGTTTATAGTATAGTCGACTATAGATGGATAATAGTAGGTTTATAGTCTAGTCTAGTATAGATTGATAATAGTAGGTTTATAGTATAGTCTACTATAGATGGATAATAGTAGGTTTATGGTATAGTCTAGTGTAGATCGATAATAGTAGGTTTATAGTATAGTCTAGTATAGATCGATAATAGTAGGTTTATAGTATAGTCTACTATAGATGGATAATAGTAGGTCTATAGTATAGTCTAGTATAGATCGATAATAGTAGGTTTATAGTATAATATAGTAGGCAGCCTTTAAAGCCAAATATACACCGGCGGCCTTTTTTTAACACAGTGGCGGCCTTTTTTACTGGCAGCCTTTATTACCATACTCCAATAGAGTCGTAACATCCAAGGTAGCAAAGAGCATTGGCATTATACGCAGACTAAAACCCTATCTAACACTGAATATTATTAAAAATCTGTACTGCACAATGATACTTCGTGACATCACTTACTGTAATGCTATCTGGACTAACACATCTGAAGCTAAACTAAAAAAACCAAAATCACTACAAAAGTAATCTATTAAATTATTTGCACAAACAGCAGGTGGCCAGGATATCTTTAAAGTGGAAAAAAGTCTAAAACTCGAGAACATTTGAGGGCTCCAATGACACACAATTTTAAGAGACTTCCACAATGGCCACTTACCCTCTTCTGTAACCAGTATCTTTACACTCAATTCACAAATACACTCTCACAACACTAGAACACGAAATAACCTACACACAAGACACCACCAAACAAAAGCAGGACGACAAAAACCCTCATATAAAGCAATACAATTATGGAATAACACATATACAAAGAAACGCACAGACATTATTACTCTACAGTCAATTAAACAGAAGATCAAAAATATGATTATAAACACCTACTAGGCCCTAAAACACCCCCACTCACCACCCCCCACCCCCAAAACCCCAATAAAAACACAAAAACCCACACCACCATGGCCTTATCATACTTGCACGCAGTCACCAAAACAAATAATAATAAAAATAATAATAATAATAATAATAATAATAAAAATAATGTAACGAATTGGGGGAGAACATAGGCACACCGGAAAACCCGGGAGGCGGCTGTAATCGAGATGGGTTGAAATGCCTATAAATAACTGGACTTGGAACTGGGCCAGTCAAGGACTCAGGTATAAAGGTTAAATGAGCAAGAGGTGCCTCAAGCGATGGAATTGGAGTAGCAGTTACACTCTTTACTTCCATTCCATCTCCATGCTTACCTATTCGAGGAAGCCCACTTTATATGGAAGCGTCAGGGGCATCTGAAAAAGAAGAAAAGGCAAAGGTGTGCTTGTTTCTGTATGTTATTGGCGAGGCTGGTTTAGAACTCTATATTCACATCCAGTTCAATGAAGGTGACAATTTTAAGCTTGTCAAAATTATTGAAAAATTTGAAAACTATTGCTCTCCAAAAAGAAGCACCACGTTTGAAAGATATAAATTCTTTACGTGTGCCCAGAGACAAGAACAGACAATAGATCAGTATGTTAATGAACTCAGAACCAGAGCAAAATCATGCAAATTTGGTGAATTAATGGATTCACTAATTCGGGACAGAATAATTTGTGGTATTCCTGATAATAATTTGAAAGAGCACCTTATTCGTGTTCAAGATTTGACTCTTGAAAATGTAATGTCAACTTGCCGTGCTGCAAATCCAACAAAGGAAAGAATGAAGGCAATGACTCTTGCAGATTCGAATGAATTAGTAAATGCTGTACAATCAAAACCACATGGGCCTAAACAGATTGCAAAGAATCGTTCAAGTACCAACCAGGACTGGCATGCAACTGCTTCTGCAAATTATTCACCATCAAAACGGTACAATAGAAATATGTTAGAGTGTTGTCGATGCGGACGCAAACATACTAATAAAAAGTGTGCTGCTGCAGGTAAAACATATAATTCTTGTAAACGTCCATGTAATTTTGCCAAAAATAATAAGCCTGTACACACAGTAGATGATGGACAGGATTCCGCGACAGATAGTGACAATGAATTTTTCGTTGAGTCGGTTCAGGCTGAAAATGATAAAACGGAATGGCATTATAGTTTGCTCACAAATGGTACAAACATTTGCTACAAGTTGTTTCCAAGTTTGATTTTGAGAAACTAAGCAATCATCCCAAGATTCACAAAACATCAATAAAACTTACATCCTATAGTGGAGGTAACATACCAATTGATGCATCGTGTATTTTATCTGTGCAGCACAAAGGGAAAACTGTAAAATTATATTTCATTGTGGCTAAAAATCAAGTAGTGCCTATCCTTGGCCTCGTTAAACGCGTTTTCACAGTGGAACACAGTAGGCAACAAAATAACAGTAATGTAGCCTGGAAAATTATGTTGAGTCCCTGTTTTATATTGAGCCCAGCAGGAAAGGTGACTGGGACCGAGTGGTCTAGTAACAAGCGGATACCATACGTAACCACGAAACAAATGAGTGAACAGTGTGGACAGGAATGGGGGAAAATTAATGAGCAATGTAAGTATGTTACATTGGTGGCAGTGGTGGGATTAAATCCTACTTTGTTAGTTACGGTCAGTAAGATGTATTGCCACTGTAATCACAAACATCTTGAAATTTTACTTTAAGGTTTGACATTTCCGTGATCGTCATTTTCAATTACCATGATTACGATTGGTGAGTTGCATCAGTATTCGTAGCATTTCTAAATGTTTAAAGTAATATAGTTGGATGAATGTAAAATGTTTGTTAGTGGCTGATTCTAGGGTCTACAGCTTTGATAAGCCAGCACTGTATAAGCAACCGGAGGGGTTGAACTTGGCTTATATTATAGAGCATGGAGGAACTATTCAAGGGTTACGGCAACACAACTATATCGTTTATTAAACATTTGCCAATAAATGTAGTTGTTTGTTAAAATTGCCTGTGGTATTAACAATTGATTGAGTAAGATTTCTCACAGTTACAGTAAAGGTGTTGAATTTGAGCTCTCGTCTGTCACAGCAGAAGAATTGGTTAATGAATTGTTACAATTTAAATCTGATATTAAAAATGTGTGCTTTAGTTGGTTTCATAACTATTCCGGCAGCCAAGCTTGTAAATTACCGGCGTGATTCAGTAGCCCAAAAAGAGTTATTTTCCCACAATTCGCTGAAGCCCAGACTCGGCAGTTCCAATCTGTGCTGATAGTTAAACTTAATTATATTAATCAGATATTGAAAGCTGAAAATAGTAAACAGCAAACAGGCCATTTACGTGGATGTTGGACAGTTAGTTGGGATGAGGACATCATAAAACTTCATAATAAACGCTATGGTAGAGCTAGAAAACTGAAAGTGGTACCGCGACATCTCTTTCATAATCTCTATGATGCCCTACACGCTGTCTCTGAAGTGAAACATTCTTGGTCCAATAGGCTAGTGGGCGTACTGCAAGGTGAAGTTCGATACACAATTAAAGAACTGTCGAATTCAGAATATTTTCAGGACAATAGTGCTACAAAAGAGGGTATTCAAAATATCGACAATGCTGTGACATCTTCAGAAGAGAGCTAAGACGATGACAATAGATGCTGGAAACGCAGGCGAACTAATTCTGTAAGCAAAATTATTGATTATGGCAGAATCTAAACCTTTGTACATTGCTAATTCTCCTGCATTGTTTCAGGGAAATCAGCCCGATGACTCTGAAGATTGGGTTGAGCGATTTGAAGTCTGGACAGAGGTTCATGCTGCTGGGATAGATAACAAGCTAAAAATCTTGCCTACATTATTAAGTGCCCCAGCCTTTTCTGTATACAGAGAGCTTCCTGGAAAAAAACAAGCATGAATACCAAGCGGTAAAGGATGCTTTTATGAAAGCCTTTTTTCCATAGCTTTCATTGATGCATTCAGATCTGAGCTAACAAGTAGGATTAGGAAACCTAATGAAAATTTAATTGTCTATGTAGGTGAATTGCAGAGGCATGTAAGGCGGGCTTATCCAAAATACAATCAAGAAGCTCGTGAGGATGTTGTCTTGACAAGGTTTTTGGCAGGAATTGGAGAAATTGGTGTGAAGATAAGACACAAGGATCCCAACACAGTTGATGAAGTATTAGAGAAGGCTGTCAGGCTGGGGTGTCGCTTGGCTGTGGAGAAGGATCTGTCTAACAGTAATTCATGTCATGCCCATGTCAGCCAAGTTACAGTTGCTGAGAAATCTGACAAAGATCAGTGTATGGAAAATCTGGCCCAAGAGGTTCATGAATTAAAAGTGCAAATTGTTGCATTGTCACTTAGGGGTAGGGGCAAGGGTAGCCCGGGTCCATGTTGGTCTTGTGGGGCCTTTGGGCATTTTCCCCATGAGTGCCCAAATAAACAGTATAACTATGATCACTTTAACACTACTAGAGGTAGAGGTTTTGGATATTCTAGGGGTCGAGCACGAGGCAGAGCCCGTGGTTATGGTAATCAGGGTAATTATACATCTTACACTACCAACAACCAGGATACCTCTAGAGCTTCCTATGGTAATCAACAAGATGTGTTAAACTAGAAACCGCCAAGCCCCAAGTATTGGTGGAAAATGCAGAGCTAGGGGAACCCAAAACAGTGTCAGAATCTACTACATTATGTGATATTAATATTGAAGGAATCGATACGAAGGGTCTTCTTGATACAGGATCGAGTATTTCGATAATTAGTGCAGGATTTCGGGAAAGTTTTCCTGTATTAAAGTGTCATAAGTTGGAAACAAATAAAAAATTTCAGACTGTATCTGTAAATAACCTTCCTGTACAAATTTTAGGATCTGGTATTAAAAATGAAATTAGGTGCTCTAGATACTGAATTTGACTTTTACGTTGCCAGAGATATGTCACAGCCAGTATTAATTGGATGGGATTTCCTTCAAGCAAAGGGTATCTTAATTGATTCCAAATTTGGCTGCCTTAAATTTGACGGTGGTTCAGTTCCATTGTTACCATTGTGGAAAGCTTTTCCTCGGTTTTGTTCAGATATAGCTGACACAACAGTTGATATACCTTCACGTTCAGAGATGGCTATTAGTATTAAATTAAACCCAGTGCATGCTTATGATATGGTGCCGGATGGTTACACAGGAGTGTTGGAACCTGCTGGAGTTTTCAGTAAGGATGATGGTTTAATGGTAGCTCGTACAGTTGGTTCCGCAAACCACGGAAGATCACTAGTAAAAATTATGAATGTTACAGATCACCCTATAGTAATAAATCAGGGCACTCCAATAGGTACCTTTTATGCGGCAGTGGAACATGGTGTGAGGATAGCTAGAGTTGACATCTATAATGGATTCCCAGCCAATTAAAATACCATTGGATAAGGATGTTGACAAAGAAGAAAAGAAGCAAAATATTTCAGTGCATGATTCGTCATTATCCAACAGTCAATTGAAAAAGGCTTCTCAATTATTGGATGAGTATGAGGACATTTTTTCTTCCGGTGAAAATGATCCGGGGTGAACAAATGTCTTATTTCATACAATAAATACTGATTCTTCTCTTCCTATGAGACAGCAGTCTAGACGAATACAAATACAGCTAAAGGGGGAGGTTGACGGGCAGGTGGCTGATATGTTAAAAATGATGTTATTGAGGAAGGTCATGGCCCCTGGGCTTCTCCAATAGTGTTGGTAAAAAAAAGATGGCTCGATGCGATTTTGTCAATTATCGACACATTAATGAGGTCACTCACAAAGACGCACACTGTTTGCCACGTATAGATAGCTGTCTTGATGTTTTAGTGTGTGCCAACTTTTTCAGTACAGTGGACTGTGCCAGTGGCTACTGGCAGGTGGAGATGGATAAAGCTGATCGTGAGAAGACTGCGTTAACAACAGGTGCTAATTTGTACCAATTTAAAGTAATGCGTTTTGGCGTCACTAATGCACGAGCTACTTTTCAGAGATTGATGAATTTAGTATTGAGCAGATTAAATTGGCGCACTTGTCTAGTGTACCTTGATGATATAATTATGTTCAGCTCAACATTTGAACAGCACATCACTCGGTTGCGTGAGGTATTTGACTGCCTCACGGGAGCCAATTTAAATCTTAAGATGAAGAAGTTCCAGTTGTTTAGAAATAGTGTGCCATTTCTGGGACATTGTGTTTCAGCCAAAGGGATTTCACCTGACCCCAGCAATATCGAAAAAGTTTTAAACTATCCAGAACCAAGGTCAGCAGCAGAGGTTAAATCCTTCGTAGCTCTTGCTTCATATTATAGAAAATTTATTTCTGGTTTTTGCTACTATTGCACACCCTTTACAACAGTTGATACTGAAGGATGCAATATTTTCTTGGACAGCAGATTGTTCAGAGGCATTTCAGAAGTCGCGTCAGGCATTAAATAGTTATCCGATATTGGCATACCCAGATTTTACGTCTCCATTTACCTTGTTTACTGATGCATCAAATTCCCCAGTAGGTGCATTACTATCACAGTATAAAGATGGAAATGAGGTTGTTATAGCATATGCAAGCACAACACTAAAGAAATCAGAATGTAATTGGTCTACCTATGACAAAGAGTTTTAGGCAATAGTATGGGTCATTCGTCATTTCCGAGTTTATCTTGGAGGAACAGAATTTATTGTGGTGACCGACCACAAGTCTCTGTTGAATGTCAGGACCATTAAAGCAGGCAGTGACCCAACTGGGAGGCAAGAAAGATGGTCTATCGAACTTAGTGTGTATGACTTCGTCATTAAACATAGAGATGTTTCATTGCATTCCAATGTCGATACATTGCCCAGATTACTGATTGATCAGGTTGAGAAAGGTTTGTCGGTAGTGGCATGTGACCGCTATACTGACTTAGATTATATCGGCAGGGTATAAACAGGAACAATAAAGTGATCCAGATATTGCTGCTGTGGTTAGTATGCATGTCAACCATACGAAACAGCCAAGTTTACCAGAGACAGCAAGCTCTACCTTGAGAGGTTTGTATGTGCAGTGGTCGAGATTAATTGTGAAAGATGGCGTTTTATATTGGAAGTGGGAAAACAAAATGGGTGGTCAAGAGTGGTTGCAATTAGTAGTTCCCAATTCTTCGGCAAGCTTCATATTGAAAGCGCTACATGGTTGTCCGATGGGAGGACATCTTGGCAATGAAAAGACCTTGTCCAAAGTGAATCAACGTTTTTACTGGGTAGGTTATGTCCAAGATGTTCATGATTGGTGTAAGTAATGTTTGGAGTGTGCACAAGGTAAGAACCCACCTCAAGGACACAGAGCTCCTTTGTGCTCAGAGTTACCTTCCAGACCCATGGAAAGAATAGCAATCGATATACTGGCTGGTCTCCCAACTTCTGATAATGGTAATAGGTATATTATGGTCGTGACAGATTATTTTATTCATTATCCTGAAGCATTTGCTGTTAAAGATCATAAAGCCACGAACATTGCAACAGTTCTTGTAAATGAATTTATTTGTAGGCATCGTGCTCCTGACCACAATCATACAGATCAAGGGGCCGAATTTGAGTCCAGTTTGTTTGCGGAAGTGAATACCTTGTTAGGCATAACTAAGACTCACACAAGATCATACCACCCACAGTCAGACGGGCTCGTTGAGAGATTCAACTGCACATTGTGTTCAATGTTGTGGTCATTGGTGTCTAAGAATCAACGAGAATGGGATAAAGTGTTGTCGATGACATTTCTGGCATATAGATCCTGTGTAAATGATACAACCAAGTTTACACCTTATTTTCTACTACATGATCGTGAAGCTAGTTTACCTGTCGATGTTGTGTATTGTGGGAGTCAGGAGAGGTTTTCAGGAAAAACCGACTGCTGTAAAACTGCAAAAACGATTGGACTATTCTTATAACACTGCTCTGGCTCAGAAACGACAGAAAAGCCATTATGACCATCGGGTTCACGGGCCATAATAAGAGGCAGGAGATAGAGTAATGCTATATACACCAGCGTTAAAGAAAGGATTATCCAGAAAATTAGCAACACTGGACAGGTCCTTTTATAATTAAGACAGGTCTTCCTAATTCTGTATTTCTAATCAAAGAGAAACAAGGACGAAGACGACTGATTGTCCATTTTGACCGGATAAAGCCATTCACTGGTAATTCTTCTGAAAAGGATCATCTAACTACAGTCAATAGACACGAAAACCAGTCTTGTTCTGATGGTGGTGAAGTATTACCCGCTACTGAGGAACAAGAAGGGCTACCATATGTAATTTCAACACCAACCGTATTTCTTGACGGATTGACACCAACCTAGGTCACCATGTTAGTGTCGGCATCTAATATCTGTGTTGTGAAAATGAAACTGATAGGACGTCAAATGTCAGAGTTGTGACCCCTTAAATAGTTGCAGTCTCACTATCATAGGGGAAATATAGGTTTGTTCCCACCGTCCACTGATTTATCACCATGTCAGATTTTATTGCCAAGGTAGATTAAACTCCAATTAACAGATTTACCTTTCCATCACTGCCTAAATATGTAAGATATGTGTTATGTGCTCTGACATCTATGCTCTTAAAAATATTTTGAAATGTATTTGATTGAAAGTTGTTGCTGCCTTAGGCAGCACTGAAAGTTGTTGCTGCCTAAGGCAGCAATGACTCAGTCAAATTATTTTCTAAATGAACTCCAGCTCACCCTACCCCTGCTGCTAACTTGGTGATTCAGCCAGATGTGCATGTGTTAAATAGAGTGAGTGGTGGTGTGGAATAACATGCTATAAAGGCCACCTACCTGCCTTTAGATACCATGTTCTTCAATTGTATTTAAACCTCTAGTAACCGTCTGACTGCTGAGTTTTTGCAGACGACATTCCAAAGGTTATATTTCTGAACCTGATAAATATTTTGAAAATAATTGGACTGAAAGTTGTTGGTGGCTAAGCCGCCAACAACTTTCAGTCAAATTATTTTCAAAATATTCAACAAGTCAAGAGCTTTTGAAAATTGAAATTATTGGTTGCACTGGCTTGCAGCAGTGAGACAGTTAAGAAACCGGCTGTTGTTAGCACTGATATCATCTATTTTTGCTTAAACATTGTTCAAAATCACTAATGCAAAAAACAGTCCAGAGATTGTTGTCAATATCTCGAAAACTAAACCATTTGACTAAAAGTCTTTGGAAGTGACACAGATGGATGTAAAACTTAAGTAAGATTAGTTGAAATGCCAATGTTGCAGGTGAGCGATACAGGCCCATTGGGCCTGTTGGTAGTTATTCTTTGTAGAATTGTATAAATAGTTGTACATAGTTCCTTCCTTTTATAGTCCCTTTTCTGGACCCAATTCCCTTCCTGTAAATAATTGTACATGTACCATTTTATTAAGATTCCTTTGGTTTGGTAGGCTGTACTGCTGGACCATTTATCGTGTAGATAACTGTTGATAGTTAAGTTGCTTTGATTTGGTAGGCTGCACTGCTGGGCCATTTTAAAATCCATAAATGTTTGTATCATGCAGTTAAATACTATAGCTCCTTGCATCATGACTTTGTGCTATAGTTACGAGGACATGTTTTCGGGGTAGGGCGGAAGAATGTAGCCTGGAAGATTATGTTCTGGACTAACGAGTCCCTGTTTTATATTGAGCCCAACAGGAAAGGTGACTGGGACTGAGTGGCCTAGCAACAAGCAGATACCAGACGTAACCAGGAAACGAACGCGTGAACAGTGTGGACAGGAATGAGGGCGAATTAATGAGCAATGTAAGTATGTTACAGTACAAAATTTATTATCAAACAGTTTCCAGATGTATTTCAAGGCCTTAGATGCCTGCCAACAATGCATAAGATTGAGATGGGCCCATTAGTAAAGCCCGTGGTACATCCTTGCAGACGAGTTCCATTTAAATTACAGGATAAGTTAAAAGATGAACTGGACAGAATGGAAAAGCTAAATGTGATTTGTAAGGAAGATAAACCATAAATTCTATAGTCATAGTACAAAAGAAAAATAGACACCTCCGTGTATGTTTAGATCCACGTGATTTAAACCAGGCAATTAAGCGCGAACACTACAAGCTTCCGACTCATGAGGAAATAATGGCACACTTAGGAAAGGCAAAATATTTCAGCAAACTCGATGCATCATCAGGGTTCTGGCAGATGAAATCATCCAAATTGACATGTTTTACCACCCCATATGAAATATTCCGCTATCTACGAGTTCCATTCAGAATTTCTTCTGCACCTGAAGTATATCGCAAAACGGTACATATGCTATTTGTGCACCTCGATGGAGCTTCTACCATGATAGATGACATTATTGTGTGGAGAACCACCCTTGAAGAACATAATCACAGACTTAAGTTGGTTTTCGAAGCTACATGATCAGCAAATTTAAAGTTGAATAAAGACAAATGTTTGTTTGGTGTTCAAGAGTTAACATTTATTGGGGATGTTGTTTCATCAGAAGGAATGAAACCGAATCCTATGAAAGTAAAAGCCATCCAAAACTTCAAAACACCAGCATGCAAGGTGGACGTGCAAAGATTTCTTGGTATGGTCAATTATCGAGGTAGATATTTGCATGATTTGTCTACAAAGACTGCTCCACTAAGACAGTTGCTCGAAGAGAAGAATGAGTTTATATGGGATCAAGCTCAGGAAGATTCGTTTACAATGCTGAAAACAATACTGTCAAATGAACCAGTTTTGAAGTTCTAGGATCCTGACCGGGAAACAAAATTGCCAGTGGATGCCTCGAAATCAGGCCTAGGTGCAGTTCTTCTACAGAGATATGATAATGACTGGTCACCAGTGGCATACGCATCAAGAGCAATGACTGGTGCTGAAACACGGTATGCTCAAATAGAAAAAAGATACCCTCGCCATGACTTTAGAGTGTGAAAGATTTATGGACAGACAGTAATAGCAGAAACTGATAATAAACCACTTGTTGCTATTTTCAAGAAAACTCTGACTGGTTTTTTTCTCCATTTTCGCTACAATCTTTTATGTAAATAGCTACGTGTGTGTAAGAAGTGTTGGCGCTTGGAGTAGCGGTGCGTGGGTCTTTGTTGAAAGGAATGCGCTTGGGTTGAGAATGAACTGCAAGGTGACGGGCACGATCATTTCCTAGTGCTTGGGACAGTCGTTTGAAAGTCTGCCAGGTGTACGGTGTTCAAGTGTTTGCACCCTGATTGAATTCTGAACGGCGTATGTATAACTTTTCATATATAGTAATTTATGTGTTTTGAAGTCATATGTATTAGAAATACCGGATTGTAATCGTCATATATTTCTTATTCAATTGGATTATGTGAGTATTGATAATTTCATACTAAATCTGTTTCTGTCAATCTATGACGTGTGTGTGTGTGTGTGTGTGTGTGTGTGTGCGTGCGTGCGTGCGTGCGTGCGTGCGTGCGTGCGTGCGTGCGTGCGTGCGTGCGTGCGTGCGTGCGTGCGTGCGTGCGTGCGTGCGTGCGTGCGTGCGTGCGTGCGTGCGTGCGTGCGTGCGCGCGCGCGCGCGTGCGTGTGTGTGTGTGGTAAAATCACCTGCGAGTTGCGCAGACTTGTCTATCGTCTCATCATCGTCGTCGTCGTCATTGTCATCTTCTCTGTCAACTATTAACACCTGCAAGTTGCGCAGACCTGTATTGTCGTGTCAACATCGTCGTCACCTTCTCAGTAATCTTGTCATTGTTTCGTCATCACCATCGTCGTGGTCATTACCGTTAACATCTGTCACCTATTATCACCTGCGAGTTGCGCAGAAACATTCGTCAGTATCGTGTCATTACTACCATTGTCGTTATCGTTTTCATCGTCTTCAATTTCAAGAAACATTCGTCATTATTGTGTCATTGCTATCATTGCCATTATCGTCTTCATCATCGTCAATTACTATAAACATTCGTCATTGTTGTGTCGGTACTATCATTGCCGTTATCGTCTTCACCGTCTTCAAGTTGAACACACATTCGTCATCATCGTGTCAGTACTATCACTGCCGTCATCGTCTTCATCATCGTCAACTTCCGTTCTTGTGCAATGATATTAGTGTCGTAATCGTCATCAACATCCATTAACAGTTAAAAGTAACAGTCAATCCCCCCAAGTCCGTGAACATTGCCAAAATTATTTGTATTGTATTAGTAGTTTATATTGTGTATAGTATTGTCAATCTAGTTTTAATTTATATATAATTATGTTGACTATCTAATTCCTACTGTTATATATTATATATTGTGCGTACGTCCGTTAGTACTGCTGTGTACATTCTAAGGTGTAGTTGCTGGTGGTGTGCTAGCGTACGTTTGCTTATAAAATCGCGTGACGGGTTGTATTGTATGTAAATGAAGTGTGTGAACATATTGTGTGATTTGTATGTGAATCGTGTGTAAGCTATGTGAACTGTGCGTGATTTATGCATGGATTATGTGTGTGTTGTGTCTGAATGGTGCATGAATACGGAAGAACGTGTAAGCGAATGATTTGCTGTGTGCATGGCCTATGTAGTATTTTATTTGTGATTTTATTTTATGGATTGTTATTAAATTTTTGAAAACCTTTTATCTGGCTTGACTTTTCCTCTTAAGGATTGTGACATTTAGGATACAACGGTTTCTTCTCAGACTTCAGAAGTATAGTCTTGATGTTAAAGGGATATATTCCACTGGGGGATTTTATGCATCTGACGTAAAGTACTAAGTTTCCGCATTAATTTGAGACCAAGAGCACAATTTTATGCCGACAAATAAAAAAGATATCCTCAATTTAAATTGCTAAAGTAACCAGTAGATAGAGGCGCCATTTTGGACAAGCAGCTGACGTCACCGACACACCTACTCTGTTTGCCCGATCGAGGATAGCCGTAACCAGGGGAGGTAAATCTTGCATCTCGTGGATAATTAGCGTACTGGCTAAACAACTGACACTTTGCCGCAGTGTTTGGAGGAAATTAAAGTGCAATTAGTGTCCCGATGATCGCGCCAGTCATAGTAGTTCTAAATTGTCAAAAATTGTTTTCTTATGGGCAATTTCTAATTTTTTAAAAACATTGAAGGGTTATGCCAGGAGCGTGTTTGCAATCAATCAGGTACAACAAATTCTTGAAAAATATGTTAGTTGAATAAATGTTGAATGTAATTTCTCTGAAAGCTGTTGCTATTGCAACTTCTGCTTCCAGTCAAATTCCAGTTTCAAAATATTCAACAGGCAGTAAATATGGGTCAACATTTAAAAATTTGGGATCAATTAGTTAACCCTTTCAAGGACAGAAAAGCAGAAAGCTTAAAATTTACCCTGCATAGGCCTATTGTGTGAAACTAATTAGTTTGGAAGCTACAGCAACATAATTCCAGGATATTTTAATTCAGAATATTCAACACTCAGCATAGTTATTTTAAAATTGGGAGTAAACATTGTAAATGATTAATAACGCTGGATTTCAATAGCGTGAAAGCACTAAACTACTAATTTTGTCTAGCGTACACTTGCCATTATTTACTAGCTGTCACCTAGTATCGTCTACGAAGTAAGCCGCTAAGTGGTTGCCTATAATTGACCGACCGGGCAATCAGCGACATCGTTTCATTTTGGTTTGCAAATCCCGTTTTACAATTGATGCAAGCAAATACGACGTTAATTGTCGAGTTTGATTCTGTTATATTAAAATTAAGTACCGCGCCTTTTGTTTTGAAATGCATGACACATTATTTTAAAATTATACAGACTATATGTTCTAAACTTGTGTCATCCAAATTTAAATGTGGAAGATATCCATCCAGTGCCGATGTTATGAAGCCATCTTTCAGTTAGCCCCTTTTCATGCGGATGCTTCTGTGGATCCGGTATCTGAAAATGTGAATTTCCGTACCCTTTCCATGATCGTTTCTATTACTGCAAGCCCATGCTTGACATGCGGACATGATGCGATTTAACCATTTCACGCCAGCACTGGCCTCTGCAATCGTCAAGTTGAGGACGCAGGTCAAAAGAAGGCTATTTTGAGAATTTACAACTAAAACGACTGTCTCAGTAACCGAACCAGCCATTCCAGTAGTAAATTTTCAAAAAAGGTCTTCGCTTGGCCTGCAAATGGCCATTCAATAAGGAAATATTCTGATATTTTGCTGGTGTGTCGTTGACGTCATAATCTCGCGGGTTCTCTCTCTCGTTGCGAAAAAATGGATGCGCCCAGGAGTCACGTTTTCGAGCATTTTGGGCATATTCATTTTATTATTTCTCGGCAATGGAACAGTGTATTTTATATTTTTTTGCGTCAACTATTTCGGATTATAGTATATTTTTAGTTGACTTATTCCCGATTTTCACTGAAATTTCCCTTTAAATATATCCCAGGTAAATTTCTCCATACAGCTGATGCACTTTCAAGGGCATATGAGATAGTCCAGGAGCTAAAGCTAGGTCAGAATCGTGACGTAGCACACCCAGTATTCGGAAGGTCTGACACTTGCTGTGGCTTGGGGGACATGTCCCACACATTTTAAGCCCTGTTGTACAAACAAATTGTAGTAGCACTAATTAGTTATCCTGATTTCTTTGCATAGGGGGTCTAGGCTTTGGCTGTATCCACAGTGCACAACGATATAAGCATGATCGTGTCATAACTCAAAGTAATATCGTATTAGATTCACCATATATGATATTTAGACGGATATCGACCTAACATATATCCAACATACATTTTGCATGCATATACCAAAGGCGAGGTTCTGGAAGCGCTGCTGCGATTACAATGGCAGTCTTTTTCCAAATGGGTTCAACAAAATGGACAACATGAAGACCACATTACTCCAACAGATTTGGAGAGTCTAGATGAGAAAATTAAGATGTGCCGAAGCAGCATTGACGACTTAGACGCACTGCAAGAAAATTTCAAAGAGGTGTGTATGTACGTGAATAAATTGCAACAGCTGTTCAAATCCTTTAAAGTTGAGTCAAGCTCGAAATCACACCTGTTCGCATTTTGGAACTCATATATTCATATGGTGGAGCTGCTGCTTGGATTCATAAGAGCTGAGAGAACTAGAGATTGGCAGGCACACCTATCTGCTACTGCTGCTATGGTGCCATATTTCTGCAGCATGGACAGAACCAATTATGCAAGATGGCTGCCAATATATCTTGCGGACATGAAGATGCTTCCAAGTACATATCCCCATGTACATCAACAATTCTTGAATGGAAATCATTCCGTAAGTCGCTCACACCATCCATTCAATCAAGTGTGGACAGATATGGCCTTAGAGCAATAGATTAATTTGGATTCCAAAAAGCGAGGTTGTATTATTGGAATAACACAAAAGCCAGGAGCTCTGGAGAGGTGGTTTTTAACTAGCCACGAGAGGGCAGCCATAACAACGGTCACAAAGCAAATGTGTGGGTTACAAGATAGTCACATGTTTGGAGTACATAAGGAAATGGGGACTAATCGAATGAACAGGGATGAAACCGATGTGCAGAAGATACTTTCGATGTTCTCATCAGATATAATGACCAATCCCTTTAATATTGCGGAAAAAGACGACAGCGAGTGTCTTCCGCTTGTAAACATTGCAACTGGCGTGGTATTGCCTAGTGAAATCGCCAAGAGACTTGTTTCCGCCTGTGACATTGGTAAGGAGATTATGGACAATTTTGTTCAGGAGCGGATGGGCACTAACACGAGAAGCTTTTGGGACACGTTGCCACACTTAAAACTTAAAACATTTGCCAGCCTAGCACAGAAGAAAAAACTCAAAACAAATGATGGAAAAATTCACAATGTGAGATCTGACCACGAACTATTTGGTCGATTAATTATTGCCGTAAGGTCCATAGATGTTGATTTAAAACTAGTGATGACGTATGAACTGTCTGCTGTTCCACTATCATTGTCACATACGGATGGGACTCTAAGAAAGAATGTGAAAAGTGTTTTGTTAAGTGAACTAGAAAAGGAAGTAAATGTTGATGGACGGCTTCCACCTGTTGACAAGACAGGTGCGCAACAGCTTATGTAGTAGATGGCATGGCAATTGTGCAAATGGTTAAAACTGGAGGTACGTCTACATTTGGAGAATTGGCTGATAAATACTGGCACATCTTTACAGTTCCACTGAATCAAGAAGACTGCAACAGAGTAGATATAGTTTTTGACAGATATGATAGACTGGAATCTCTCAAAGCGGAAGAGCAGCTAAAACGTGGGTCATCAACAGCATTGGAAGTAAAGATTGCTGGAGAAAATACTCCCGTTCCAAAGCAATGGGCCAAGTACATCAGCAATCCAAGCAACAAAAGTAACCTGGTTGCATCTCTCAGCAAGCGGTGGCGTGATACTGGTCCAAATATGCTATCTGCCGACAATTGCGTCATTCTTGCTGGTGGCTTTAACGATGGAATGGATGTTGTTGTCATTTCAGCGAACAATTCGTCGTATTTGGAAGAACTTCGATCAGATCACGAGGAAGCAGATACGCGTATGACGTGGCAGTACTTAGGATATATACGTATCGTTCGCTTCACTGTTCTGAACTATGGTTCCGTACGGTCACAAAGGACAAATTGCGATACATACCAATACATACAGTTGCTCAAGTACTGGGCCCAGCTATCTGTCTGTCTTTGCCTGGGTTTCATTCTCTAACAGGTTGTGATAGCACTGGTGCATTATTTGGAGTCGCTAAGAGAAAATCATTCAATCTCTTAAAGTCATCTGAATGTCATCAGCTTAGCTTAGCCCAACTCGGCGAACATGTTGACTTATCACCGAATACTGCAATTCTATGTGAGAAGTTTGTCTGTGAGTTGTATACCCCCAGGGATGTGGGAAAGACAGCTGATGAAACCCGTTATTGGCTCTTTTATCAAAAGAGACAAAGAAATGAAAATCTTCCACCTACATCGAATAGTCTAAAGCATCACACCGAAAGGGCCAATTTTCAAGCTCTTGTTTGGAGACGTTCATTGCAAGCTGTTCAGAATCTTCCATTTCCAAATGGACATGGCTGGAGTATAGTGGATGGTCTACTCAAGCCTGTTCTAATGTCAAAGGATCCTGCTCCATTTGGATTAATTGAACTCACATCATGTAGATGTCAAAAGTCTGCCTGCAAAAGAACAGATCTCTGTCAATGCATGGCTAACAATCTACTCTGCACTAAAGCATGCCTTTGTATGGGAGGTGAAATGTGTGACAATGTTCAGCATACAATTGTCGAAGACGACTCTGACACGGATGAGTAACATTCTCTCATTTGCTCACTTGATAAATATGTCCTGCCAGCTTGTGTAGACATGCACTGCATGTCAGTTAAAAGTTTAATTATGAAAAATGTAGAAAACATGGGCATTGTTGTAGCTAAGGTATTGCTAGTCACAAGAAGACCTAAGTGCCCCAATATGTACAAAGCAACATACGGGTGTCTTAAACGAGGTTGATTATGTATAAATCTGCGATATACGATCACTCCTTTCCATTTTGGTTAAGATTGTATTGATATAACATGCGCTTAAGTTTGTGAAAAATTTACCATTGTGAAAATTGTCTGAAAACTACATTCAACACCTATTGTAAATGGGCTTCTCACGGGTTAGTGATACCACAATTTTCTTGTACAACACGGCTCGGAATATACCCAAGACATCGGTCTAGCATAATATAGAGACAAACCTTCTGAATACTGGGTGTGCTACGAAACCATTCTTCTAGACCCCTTTTGAAAATTGGCTCCCGGACTAAGATGACTGTTCATGAACATGATGTTAGTGGTGAGGCCAAAATAGATGCATATGTTGATCTTATTATGGCAAATGTCTCTGCATCAGATAAAACTGGAGCAGAGTATATTGGCAACTGAGAAAGATGAACAGTTACAATTATTAAAATGTGCTATTCTGGATGGATTTCTGAACTGTAAGGAGAACTGTTCATGGATCAATTATGACTTCTGGGATGTGCGTACTGAACTTAGTATTGCTGATGAGATTATAATGAAAGGGAACAAAATTGTGATTCCAAAATTGTTCAAACAGGAAATGCTAAAAAAGTTCATGTCGGACATCTTGGGATTGAGAAATGTTGGAGAAGAGGTCGACAAGTGATGTATTGGCCCGGAATTAATCAACACATATTAGAAATGGTAAATTCATGGTAAATGGCTTGAAATACAGGTCTAGACAAGCATCACAGCCATTAGAAAGTCACCTGGTAACAAACTATCCATGGGAAAAGATCGGTGTTGATCTCTGCATGCTGAATGATAAAAACCATTTGGTCATGTGTGACTACTACTCAAACTACCCTGAAATCTGTCAGTTAAAAACTACAACTAGTCAGTCTGTAATAACAGCAATGAAATCTGTGTTTGCTGGCCAAGGACTACCGAAAACAGTGTTCATTGACAATGGTCCTCAGTTTAGTGCAGCAGAATTTTGTGATTTTGCTAGGATCCATGATTTTCGCCACATAATATCGAATCCAAACTATCCACAGTCGAATGGCCTTGTTGAGAAATCAGTAAACATGGTGAAAAATCTGCTAAAAAAATCAGCAGATTATGGAAGTGACTTTTACCTTGGTTTGTTATCTTACAGATCAACGCCTCTGGAAAGTGGCAAATCGCCCATCGAATTGCTCAACAATGGGAAAGTTGTTAGAACGAATCTGCCCATTTCAGAAAATAAACTTTGTGCAAACAATACAGAAGAGTACATGACCGCAAAAGCCTCACAGAAAGCAAAACAGAAACAGTACTTTGATAAAAAATGTGCGTGACTTATTACCCTTGCATCAAGGAGATAATGTGAGATTGAGAAGTACTAGGAACAGTACATGGTCTACTAAAGGGGCAGTGATAGATAAAGTGGCACCACGTTCATATATCATCAGATCAGAGGCTGGTGTTGACTACAGGAGAAACCGAAGACATCTTGAAAAGTAACGAAAACATTTCTGAAACCAGATCCGATGTTAAACTTGGATTACAGTATTATGAGTATGCCGTTCCTGATGAACAATCAAGTGAAGCAATTGTAGCCCCAATACCTTCACTAGAGCATACTCCACCGGCTCCTATTGCTCCATTGGTCAGACGTTCCGGTAGAACAGTGAAGAAACCTGAAAGACTGGTTGGGGTGCTCTAGTAGCTCAGTAGACTCATTGTGGCATTTTAGACATACATAACTGTGACGTTCATGTCAGTAGATCAAGATTCATTATTTTAACAGTTAGTTTATTTAATCTAGTTTACTTGTCTTCTTTGAAGAAGGGAAGATGTAATGATAGTAAGTATTCAGTTACATTAATTATGTCTCTCGGCTCTGCACATTGTGGTTCTGGGTTTTACCGTATTAGTTATGTCCGGGTTCTGCGTATTGCTATCCCGGGTTTTATCGTTTGTATTGATACCAGTATTCGAAAATAACAAAAACAATCCGGTAGCTTTAGCTATTATGTTTTATTAAATAAATACACTCTAACAAACTAAACCACACACCAAGACTGGCCGAAAGGCAAATGGTCCAAACATGTGCAACGTTCATAGGCTGGAAAAAGAAGAAACATTTTCAAAAGAAAGTACATTAACCAGGCTACATTTAAGAAGCCAATATAGCAAATAAAAACTTGATCTAAACTGGATAAATCTTTGCTGATTACATTGTCATTTGAAACAATATCAATCACAGCATAATACATATAACCCGGATGCAAATCAGCCGTAAAATAATCAAAGTCTAAACCCATTAAAATATTATCAAGATTTTTCAAAATCTATTTCCTTTTGGTGTGGATTAGTCCTAAACATCGGATAGTATCTTCGGATAATGGGTTTTCGAGAGTGTAAGCACATTTTCGCCAATTTAGTATAAGAGTAGGCATTTTATCAACAAATTTGGTCAATTTCGTAACTAGCAGACATTCACTGAAATAAAACATCCTTAAAAATAAAAATAAACCCTAAAATAAATGTACTGCTTATAAATATCCATTACCTGATGCAATCTCAGTAGTGCGTCATGTGTTTTCGAGGGTGATGTAATCTGATTTGAGAAAAGGAGAGTCTGTCACCGACAATAATGCCATAAACGGGTCTGATACAAACACAGAACTTAATTTATAGTTGTAAATCCAGATCAAGTTATATTCCGCTTTCCGTGATAACCGGGTAGGAGCAAATTTCAGCCAAAACATTAAAAAAGTTAAAATCTTTCAGTTTCTCGTTTGGAAATTGGTAAATGTGGTATTGAAAATGAATATAAGTGTTTTGCCTATCGGAAAATACAAAAAAATTATTGAAATTTATGTCGTATGTGCTAACTAGAGCTGCGGGTAGAGAAAAATCAATCTAGATCTGAAAACTACATAAACGAAGTACACATTGATGCAAGGCATCAATGGCAAATAGCGTGGCCGGAGATTATTATAATTCAAGTTGAGTTTCAAATTCATTTTTATATATAATATACAATTTGCAGCAGCACAACAGGTTGTCCACCAAAGACAGCGACTATATCTAGACCTTGGACCCCTACATAGAACAAAAGATAAATTATACATGTAAAAATGGCACGGCATATAGGAAGACGTGAGCTTCAAGTTAAGTTCAATGTACTGTAAAGATATAGCCATTAGACATGTGATAAATTGACAATATATTTTCAGGACAGGGAAATTTGTTTATCTTGTTATATTAACATTCAATATTACATGGGTTCTGACTATCATTTACAGTTTCTTAACTTTCCTATGTAGTGCTGATGGTGGTTGCGATTGTAATACTGATAGTTTCTTGGTAGTGTCATATCTTTAAGATGGTTGTAATTGCATCAGCCTTGGGTAGGAAGAAGCAGATTATATTTTGGCGCAGTCCGTCCCTCTTTCCGTCCATCTTGTTGACCATTTGCGTAGATTCTGGAGTTTTTTGTTTGATAATTCAGATTCTATCTGGAGCTAAATTATAGGATATATAGAAAAATGTTCACATTATTGCAAAAAAATATTTAATGATAGAATTGTGCAATATCAAGTGAGTTCTAGATTCCTGGGTACAAACCGAGCACAGAGATTCTGATACTGAATATATAGTAAATTATTAGTATTTGAAAACTGCAGTCACGACTGAGTTGCGTATTTCGAAATTACTTCATAGTAGAACTTTTTTTAACTCTATACTTTATTAGCGCATTCATATATATCTATGTAAACATATCGGTGACATTCTGGAGTCAAACCTATTACAAGCAATATGTCAGGACTTATCGACATCTATCCGATTGTGGCTAATGTGAACCAACTATCTTTGAATGGGGACATTTGTGAATAAGTAACTACATGGACATACTTGGTAATTATGATATTATTTGATGGTAGAATCGTGCAATATCTCGTACAGTACTGGTACATAATAATGCATATCGAGTTCTGCATGGCCGAGCATAACCTAGACAATAGGGCAATGAAGACTGTGAATTGGCTAAAATTTATACACTATCTCGAATGTTCAGCCCAGTGTTTTATGCTATAATACATAAGGGAAATGAAACAGACAGTACCTGGTATTGTCGTCATAATATATTAAACCATTACTGTCTAAATTTGGTGAAGAATGTTAAAATATTTAGATAGTGAATGTCTATTTGCAGGCCACGAGAAGACTGTTTTGCAGATTTGCCACTTGAATCTGGAATGACTGTCTCGAGAGTCATTCCAGTGTTACATTACCAAGAACTGTCTCCTCATGGCCTGCAATTGGAGTTGCTCAAGATCACTGTAGGGGCCGGTTTGAGCAGTTATGCCATGAGGCGGTTAATATACAATAAGAGATGATGATAGGCCTATGAAGATTTTAAAACTAATTTGACTAGATGACGTCAGTGCTTATAGCCGCAGCACATTAAATTAGTTTCAAAATATTCAACAGAATGAGTATTAAATAGTAAAGACATACAATTCGCACAGCTTACAGACTTCAACGTTCCTGATAGCCATAGCTACGTCATTCATTACGTATTTTGACTGTGACGTCAGCCTACATGTGACATAATTGATTATGATGTCAACACTTGCGTGACAGGTTGGATAACTTATAACTTCTTTCCATAAGAGAATCAGTCCATTGCGGTTGGGTCTAGTTGCGTCTGGCAGGGCAATGCTAACTATCTGAATGCTCTTGTTAAAATATGTGGTCACTTATTACAAGTGGGTGGGCCACACATTACTAAGTGGTATTGGCCGTTTAATGATCAAATTTATTCATGACAATTTCAAAGGTGGGGTCCATTTCCAGCTAAGCTCTGTCCATTCTTTCGGCATGTTGGAATCAATTTATATACTTTGATTCACGACTTCCCAGAATCCCAATTTCAATGTAACTATACAGGTAAGGTGTTGAATATCCTGAAACTAATTTGAATGGGTGGTTTTGCTGCCTATGGTCGTAACAGTGCCCGGTCAAAGTGCCTGGTCAAATTAATTCAAAATATTCAACAGAATGTTGATTAAAAAGTAAAGACATAAAATTTGTACACTTGACGGACTATTCAATATTCATGATAGAGCTAGAGACGTCATTCATTAAGCATTTTCACTATGATGCCTGTGAAGCTTTTATAGGACGCAATTGATAATGGTATAATAAAACATACAATGCCCAGGAAAATTAGCTTCAAATTTTCAACAAGATGTTGATTAAATACTAAGGCCATACAATTCGTACAATGCCCAGTCAAATTAGTATCAACATATTCAACAGAATGTTGAATATTGTCTGTATGGCCACATGTTGGATTTGTTAATAAAGATTGTTTGCTTGCTTAGTTTCTTAACACACTGGCAACACGATGACTTACGTAGTGACTACGGAGTGCACCCGTTAGTTTACTTTGTTGATCATCATTTCCCCTGTCAGGGATCGAACCATCATCCTGCAATTCCGCATACCATCAGCAACCCAGACATCTTTCCGCTGGACCACCGCACCAAGACAAGAATCGGATATACTGATACACTGCCGAATTCATATGAGACTATCTTTTGAATGCACATCGTATGGTGTATTCCATGCCCTCACACATTCTCCATCATGACACTGGCAGTAGTTGATTGATTGATTGATTGATTAAATCCCGGGGATTAAATCGTAAAGACATAAAATTCGTACACTTGATGGATTATTCAATGTTCCTGATGAAGCTATTTACATCATTCATCACATATTTTGATTGTGACGTGATGCTACATATCACGTAAATAATTATGATGTCATATGCTTGGGTGACAGATCAGATCCATCCATTATCATAGATATCCTATGCCCATTTGCAGACCATGAGACCGGGTTTTTTTGGCACTTTACCATTGGAATGATCGGCTCAGTTATCGAGCCAGTCATTCCAGTGGTAAATTTTCAAAAATGCCTACCTGTTAGATGTAAATGGTAGTTTCTCAAGAGTACTACAGAAGCCATTTTGGTCAGTTTGATCGGGACGAGTGTTGAAGTGGAGGTTACGAGATGTACGTGAGTACAGTGGGACAGATCACAATACTATTTTATTTCTGATGCAAATGTACAGTCAGCAATTAGCCCAGGCCACCATCTAGTAGTGCAACTAGCCCCAATAGTGCGGGTATGCGTTTAATGCGCACGAGAAATCTAGACAATATATCCTAAATCTACTATTCCAATCTGAATAGAGACGCTCTCGTTAATAAAAAAAAAAAAAAAAAAAAAAAAAATATATATATATATATATATATACACCTGTGCAAAAGTTAAGCACCACCCTATTTTTACGCACATGCGAGGGTATATTCATGTGCTATGAAGAAAGCAATAGCATAAACATTTATGTACCTATCCATCTTAGTGCAAGAGGTAATAATGCAACTAGAGGAATGCTGATTATGATGGTGGGGAAACACTGTATGTTTTTGTTTGAACTTGAAAACGAGGCCTGAATATGGTTACGTTGACACAACTGACAACTATTGCCCTACAGTTGACACACGTGGCTAGATTGTCATTAATGGTGTCTGAAAACGAAGTTTAACATCTGTGCACGAGTTTGAGACTGTCATTATTAATACCGGGTATATCCACCTTGTGCCTGGATGACGGCCTGGACACGACGTCTCATGCTGGTCACCAACCGACTGATACGCCATTGTGGTATTCGTTGCCATTCAAGATGGAGTGCGTCTGTTAATTCCTGTAGGTTCTGCACAGGAGGATCCCTCCTTCTCACCATGTTTCCCAGAATGTCCCAGATATGCTCAATAGGGTTCATGTCAGGGCTCCTTGCTGGCCATAGTAGGGTTTCGATGGCATTCTGGCGGAGGTATTCATGCACAGCTCTAGCACGATGTGGTCGGGCGTTGTCATCCATGAATATAGGGTGGGTTCCAGGTGCATGATTTACAAAATGAGGGACCACAACTCTATCCAGTATGGAATCTTGATATCTTTGTCCATTTAGTGTTCCAGGTACAGTCAACAGATCCAGCTTACAATCAAATGAGATGCACCCCCATATCATAACGGAACCTCCACCAAATGGAACTTCTTCCATGATGTTACGTTGGTCGTACGCCGTGCGTCTGGACCTCCATACACGAGTTCGACCATCTGTGGCATGAAGCAGGAACCGACTTTCATCGGACCAGTGTACCCGTCTCCAGGATCGCATGTTCCAGTGTCTTCTTTCGTTGCACCACCTCAGACGCTCCTCTTTGTGGTGTGCAGTGAGGAGAGGACGTCTGACAGGTCTCCTAGCTTTCATGCCAGCAGCATACAGTCTCCTTTTGACGGTAGACATTGACACTCTATTGCACGTTTCCCATTGCTGACTGAGCACTCTGCTGTTGGTGAATGGAGATCTCCTAACAAGGCGTACCAGGGCTCGATCATCACGGGCAGTAGTCTTCTTCGGTCTTCCAGATCTAGGCCTGTCCTTCACCTCGTTAGTTTGCCCATGTTTTGCAATCAAACGACTGATTACAGTATGGTTAATGTTCAGCTGTCTGCCAATCTCTCTGCATGACATACCAGTGGTATGCATGCCTATGATTTGCCATTTCACACGATCACTTAACCTTCGTCTTGCCATAGCGGTTCACAATCAAGAGCTAATTCTCTCTGTACAAATAAACCACGGTCATGAACACAAAATTCCTAATCTTGTCGCCTAAATCTGTATGTAATGTTCTACACCTCAAACTGGACTTTTACATAACTGAACACGTGTGCTGTTTCCCGCCACGCACGGACATCAAGCGCGTGAAGTCATGCATGCATGTGCATTTCGTACTTGGAATTATGTCAGCTAACGCGGGGACAAAAAGTATGGCAGCCTAGTTGTACCATCATGTTTCTACGTTCTATTGTTTTTGCTGGTGCTTAACTTTTGCACAGGTGTATATATATATATCGCTCTTGTTAGTGTTAGGAGATCTGGCGAGAACGTGAATGACCACAATCCCTCGTGAAAAATGGCAGCGCCGGCAATGGACCTTTCTAGTCTTAGCTATGCCCCGCTCACCTCTAGCTAAGCTCCACCCACACTTCGCAGTGTTGGGATCGATCGACCCCGCGAATACCCTGACTATCAATTTCCTAAAATCGATACAGGTAAGGCGTTGAATATTTTGTAAATAATTTGACTGGGTGCTGTTGCTGTCTATGGCAGCAACAGCACCCAGTCAAATTAGTTTCAAAATATTCAACAGAATATGTATTAAATAGTAGACATGCAATTCTTACAACAACTCATAGTCCGTCTTCAATGGACCTTTCCAATTGTATCCTTCGATTATATGACGTCGTATGACATCATAGCCAACTAAGTGACATGCATGCTGACATCATAATCATTACTTCATAAATGGTTCTATTTGGCCCGTCTTTAATTCTTAATCGTCCAACACGTTGTAAGAATTGTATGTCTGCTTTTTAATAAAAATGCTGTTTAATATTTTGAAAACAAATTAAACTGGGCACTGTTGCTGCCGTAAGCAGCAACAGCTCCCTTACGGCAGCAACAGCACTGGGTCAAATTAGTTGCAATTAGTTGTGGCGCTTAGCTAGAGGTGGGCGGGAAACTGGAAAGTTCCATTATGCGTTCGTTACGTACTTGTCTAAGTCATTCATGACGTCATTGATTATGATGTCATTCTACACGTCACGTAGTTGAATACGACGTCATGTGATGGATGGATAATGTGGAAAGGTCCATTCTAGACACAACCAAGTGAATACGTAGCGTTGAGCGGCAACGGAAAGAGATGATAGGCCTAGACGCACATCTGTCGTTGTCGTCATGATTTATATACATACTTTGAACAATGACTTCCCAGAATCCCCTTTTCACGGTAACTATGGAGGTGAGCTGTTGAATATTTTGGAACTAATTTGGCTGCTGCTTGTTAAATAGTAAAGCTTTTCAATTCGTACAGCTGAAGGACTTTCAAAGTTCCTGTTGGACATAGCTACTCATTGCGTATTTTGACTGTGACGTCACCTGCCTGGGAACTAATTGATCTATGACGTCATAGCCAACTAAGTGACGTGTATGCTGTCATCATAATCATTACGTCATAAATGATTCTATTTGGCCCGTCTTTTAACTCTTAATCGTCCAACACATTGTAAGAATTGTATGTCTACTAATTAATAAACATGCTGTTTAATATTTTGAAACTAATTTGACTGGGCGCTGTTGCTGCCGTAAGCAGCAACAGCACCCAATCAAATTAGTTTCAAATATTTAACAGCTTACCTGTATAGTTTTCTAAAAATTGATAGTCAGGTATTTCAGGGATCGATCGATCCCAACACAGCGACGTGTGGGTGGAGCTTAGCTAGATGTGGGCGGGGACTAGCTGAAACTGGAAAGGTCCATTATGCGTCCGTGACGTACTTGTTTAAGTCATTCATGACGTCAGGATGACGTCATTGATTATGATGTCATTCTACACGTCACGTAGTTGATCATGACATAATGTGATGGACGGATAATGTGGAATGGTCAATTCTAGACACAACCAAGTGAATGTGTAGCGCTGAGTCGTTGTCGTCGTGGTTTATATACATACTTTGAACCATGACTTCCCAGAATCCCATTTTCACGGTAGCTTTTGAATATTTTGGAGACTAATTTGAATTGGTGCTGCTGCTTATTAAATAGGAAAACTCTTCAATTCGTACAGCTGAAGGACTTTTCAATGTTCCTGTTGGACATAGCTACGCCAGTCATTACGTAATTTGACTGTGACGTCACCCTCCTGGGGACGGGTTGGCGAGGTGGGTGGGTGGGGGTGGGGGGGGGGGAGACTAATTGATTATAACGGCAAGGCTCTTCAATCTCTGACCGCTCTTGCTAAAATATGTGCTCACTTATTACAAGTGATTCGACTGATTAGGCTACGTTCGTTATACAGCTCATAAATAAGTTAAAATACTTACAAAACATAAACAGAAATTCTGTCTTGTTTTGCAAACATGTTAATGTATTCTTTAAATTTCTATACCATCGAGGAGGCGGTTTTACAGTACAGCTCATACATGTAAATAAGGCACTATATTTGCAAAGAAAAACAGAAATTCCACCTTGCTTTGAAAACGTGTTAATTTATTTTTGGGGTCTTCTATACCAAACGCTGTCAGGTTTCACGGAAACTGGGAGATAAAAAACCTCTAACCATTATCTTTCTGCTTTCAAAGCCTAGGCCTAGTTGTTTCACAGTCATTACAAGAAAGATTTGTGTAGATTACGTAAACAATAATGCTGAAAATTGTCTACATGTGTGCAGCAACGGTTTACGGCATCAGTTTCCAAACTGAATACACGTTATCATATAGTTATCATATGTAGATAAATGTTTGTAATTTCAGCGATGTATGCGTTAGGATTTAACGCATTTCTGTCATTCTTACAGCCTCTCAGTCTTCTTCTTCTTTTCGATCGCTGATATCACACTTGGAGAGCCGTTCTCAAGATGAAATCTATGGTTTTCTGCAGTTCTTCCACAGGCCCATACAGCTTTTCAAGAAAAGAGGTTGACAAAGGCCATATCTCTTCTCTCAGCAGCTTATACGTACTGCAACATTGAAGTATGTGCTCTGTGGTCTGTTCTGCTTCTCCACAAGGACAAGCGGGCGATGTCGTAAAGTGGAACCGCCTGTACATGTGTTGGTTTAGTCCGTTATGTCCAGTTCTGTGACGAAAAATAGTCACTTGCTCTGGCCTCGAGAGATGATGGTAGGCATCTTCTGATTGAGGTGTTCTATAAAGTGACTTGATGATAGTCTTCATCTCTGTATGTGTAACCATGTTTTCTGTCTGACTCTCTTCTGCACCCACCTTTGCCATCTTGTCTGCTTCCTCATTTCCTTGGACTCCACAGTGTGAGGGGATCCACTGCAATGCTATCCGAAAGCATTTGATGGTTTGTAATGCTTCTTCAAGTTGTGGCAGCTTACCTTTGGTGATAGCCTCAAGGACGGAGCGGGCATCAGATAAAAAGACAATCTGTGCAATAGGGTCTGCTGTTCTGCTGATGGTATTAGCTGCATGGACCAGTGCTTCGACTTCAGCTCTGTAGTTTGTGCAGTGTTTGCCTGTCGGTATTGCAGCTGACTCATGTTGTCCGTTTGGATACTGTATGTGCAGTCCAGCACCTCCGCTCCTAATTGCGTCTTTGGCTGATCCATCTGTGTAGATCCTTATCCATGTCTCCTGAGGGTACATTTCTTCCAGCATGGCTAGGGTCAGGGCCTTCTTGCTCACATCACTGTGTCCATCTTTGGTTGTGAGATGAGGTACTGTGGTGCGAATAGCTATGTTCTCTAGTTTGTTTTCCCAGGGTGGAGGATCAAGGGTGTGGTTTGGGTCTTCTAGTTGTGCTGGCAACATTTCTTGGTTTTTCCTTTGAAGTGCTTTTGTCTCTTTCACAAAACTTGATCTTTTAAGTCTTCCTGATGACAGCTGTGCTTGCCTGATCTTCATCGGGTGGTTGGTGAATGATTTGAACTTTGCAGCTTGGATCAGTGCTTTGCATTCCCTTCCTTTACTAAGTGGGGGGGATGCCTGCTGTCTGCTCCATTTTTTCTATTGGTGTTGATCTCATTCCACCATTGATTATGCGCAGTGCCTGGTTTTGTACTCTGTCGAGGTTCTGTTGATGAGATTTAGCTGCTGTCATCCATGAGCTGGATCCATACTCAAGGTGTGGTCGTACGGCACCTGGGTGGATGGTCTTAAGGATCCTTTCATTGGCACCCCACTTTGTTCCTGCCAGCTTCCTCATGATGTGTAGCTTTCTTCTGGCCTTTGCCTCTGTGTTCTGGATGTGCTCCTTCCATGTTAATCTTCTGTCATAGGTGACTCCCAGGTATGTCTGCTGGTCCTCGTACACGAGTGGAGTACCGCCCAGTGTCAGATTGCCAACCTTGGTTTTGGTGGACAGTGAGAATAGCATGGCTGATGATTTTTCTTTGTTGATGGTAATACACCAGCGATTGGCACAAGCTGTAATTCTATCCAAGGCGAGCTGCATTCCGTATGTGGCAGTCGTTGTGTACTCCTCGGTGCACCAGAGTACGAGGTCATCTGCATAGAGGGCTGCTTGGATCCCATTGGGCAGCTCTGCTACAATGTCATTAATGAAGAGTATGAACAGAGTTGGTGATAAAACTCCGCCTTGTGGTACCCCTTGTCTCAGCAATACATTCTGTCCAGATTGTCCATCCACCAGCACCCTAGCTCTGCGATTGTGTAGGTATGACTTGGTCCATTGGAACATGTTGCCACTGATGCCTGTGCGCCGGAGCTTCACGAGGAGGCCATCCTTCCACACCTTGTCAAATGCCTTCTGCAGATCGATAAAGGCAGCTAACATCACCTTCTTGGCTTGAAAATTGTCCTCTATGACCTGTGCAAGATGTGTTGTTTGATCTTCTGTGCTCCTGTATCTTCTGAAGCCAGCCTGCTCTGAAACTATAATGTTCTCCGACTCCAGGTACCACTGCAACCGCTGGTTGATGACGCGCTCCATGGTCTTGCATATGCAGCTTGTAAGACTGATAGGACGGTAGCTCAGTACTTTCGTCTTGTTCTTCCCTTTTTTCAGAATAGGAGTCATTCTGGCTTCCTTCCAGCACTGAGGAACCTGTCCATTGGTCCAACTGAGATTACAGATGTCTAGCAACCTGCGGAGAGATGCATTACCAAGGTGTTGGATCATTTCATTCGTAATGCCATCTGGCCCGGGAGATTTCTTCTTCTTCAATTGGCGGATAGCCTTCTTCAGTTCTGCTAAACTAATGTCAACTTTCATTGCATTGTGAGTGTTGGTGTCTGTTCTTTCCTTTTGCTCTTTTCTAACCTCTTTTTGACGCATTCGTGGTATAGAAATGTTGCTTTCTTTTGCATATGCCTTCGCAAAGGCATCTGCAGCCATCTTTCCTGACAGTGTTTGTCCATCTTCTTCAAGAGTAATCTTCTCTCCCCTGACACCTTCATCATTCAGTGCTTTAGTCAGTCTCCATAGCTTTGTGGTGTCTCTCTCTAAATTAAACCCTGCCGTCTTTTCCGTCCAGCTTCTTCTTTTGGCCTCCAGCTTGGTCTTTAGATACCTGGCTTTAGTTTGTTGTAGCGTGAAGTGATTTTCATGACAGGGATTACCCTTTGCATCTTCTCTGGCCTTGTCTAGTTTATCATGTGCTGCTTGCAGTTCTGTTGTCCAGTAGGGGCAGTAAGTTTTCCTGAACCCTCGAGGAATCACTTCGTTGGCAGCCTTGAGGATACTTGAATTAAATTCCTTGACCGCATTGTTGATGTTTCTCCCTTCTACTGCTATATTTTGGGTAAGCTCATTGGAACGAATGCCGAACAGACTCCAATTTGCCTTTTTGTAGTTCCACCTTGGATGTTGAGGTGAACTTGTCGAAATACTTCCAGAAAGAGAGAGGATGACTGGGCGGTGGTCGCTTCCTCCTAACTGCGATCCGACCACTCTACTGAGGTTTCTGTGAATGTCTTCTGTACAAAATTCCAAGTCCGGCGTTGTTGTCGAGTGCCACCAGCGCGAGTAGAAGGTAGGCTGATCTGTGGGATCGTTGACAAGTAAAAGGTGATTTTCATCTTGCCATGCTTCAATGTCTTCTCCTCGTTTATCAAGTGTTCTGTATCCCCAGCTCTGAGACTGGCTATTAAAATCTCCCGCAATGAGGAAGTGGCAGTCCGGGACCTGGATTGTGTCAAGTGAGAGATTCTTGTCATTAGGGCAGTAATAATTTACAATGTCAATCACAGAGTTGCTGGTTGTTACCTTGATCTTGATATATTCTGCCTCTTCCATAAAGGTTTTGATCTGGCTGGCGTTCACGCTGTTTCGGACCAAGGTGATCACCCCG
The DNA here is from genome assembly GCA_034401795.1 of Chaetoderma sp. LZ-2023a. Classification (NCBI taxonomy): domain Eukaryota; kingdom Metazoa; phylum Mollusca; class Caudofoveata; order Chaetodermatida; family Chaetodermatidae; genus Chaetoderma; species Chaetoderma sp. LZ-2023a. Next base: position 196,651,926 of record CM067370.1, on the reverse strand, counting down.
CATTTCTTTCTTCCTCTTCGATCACACCGGAAGATCTGGTAACCTCTGATCTTAAATGGGTTTCCTTCTTGTAGGTGTGTCTCTTGGATGCAGCAGATATCAATGTTGTTTTCGTACAGGAACTGTTCGAGCTCTGATTTCTTGTTGGTAACCCCTTCTGCGTTCCAGTGCATGATGTTGATACTGGGGTTCTCTTTGGGTTTGGTCTTCTCTTTCGGTTGGCCAGTAGCTCTCCATCCTCGTACTGGCTCCACAAGACAAGTTGATGGGACCTCCAGTACCTGAGGGTGGGCTCCTTCGAGGCATGGAGCCCGGCGCTGCACCTGCCTGATGGATCCTCACAGGGCGAGCACCATTTCAGTTGATTCGATCTCCATGTGTCATTCATTAGCGTTGTGAATAATGCTCTGGTTAGCCCCTCCAAATGTCTGGATTGACACCCAGTGGGTTACACCCCTGCGCCACGTTGAGGCCGAGCATATAGTCTTAAACAGGGGGCAGCCTCTCAGTAATACCGTATTTCCCCTATTTATTTTTACCGTAGATTTGTAGTTCCGTATTTTGCATGCTATTTAAGCAGAATTTCTATTCCAATTAACAAAAAAATAATTTACTTGAGTTTTGGAGCCTATATACATATCTGATCGTCTGTGTCAGATGTCAGTCAGTCAGTCAGTGAAGATCCAGCAGTCGAGACATCTATCCCATTCCCCCCATAGTGACCGTATGCGTATGAATGATCAAGCCAATATATATCCTAAATCTATGGTTCCAACTAAAAATAGAGGCACACTCTATCTATCTCTCTAGTGAGCTGTTGGAGACTACAATCCTTTGCGCAAAATGGCCGTGCCTATACTCAGTTCTAGCCACAACCCGAATATAAACGTAGCCGTGAGCGGCCACGCAAACACATGCCAGTTCCACGGTTCGGGAGAAATAAATTACTGCTTTGACAAAGGGTCTGCTATGCTACTCAGGACAGTAACTGGCAGATGTCGTTGGACGCAAAAACTGGATTGATTTGTAAAATTTATTTACGAATTAAGTATTTTTATAATGGGCCAAAAAAGTATTAGTGAAAATACATCTTTTCACTACACTGACATCAAAATGTATAAAATAATCACTTGTAGTACGCGCATCTTTTTAAGATTTACACCTGTGGTGTAAAAATACTGTATCTATTTAATGACACATGATTTGTTGACATGCCTAAGCGGCACGCGCATGAGAACGTCAAAAGTACGTACCCTCGAATTCACATGACCTTCGAAAACACCTCACTGGACGATACAAATCTGTGAAGTTTTATTCAAATCTGATAATACCTTGTTGCCTAAACTGTCATTTGAAAAAATCTCAACCACAGCATAATGACTATAACCTGGATGAAAATCAATCATAAAATAAAGTATAGAAAATTTTTGAAAATCAATTTCCTTTTGTTGTGGACAAGTTCTAGGCATTGTCTAGAACAAATCTGTAAAGTTTTATTCAAATTGGATAACCCCTTATAGGTGCAAATGTCGTTTTAAAAACCTTAACCACAGCATAATGCCTATAACCTGGATGCAAAGCAGCCATAAAATTATCAAAGTTCAAATGCCGAAAAAATATGGGAAAAAATTTGTTTATGTGGACAAGTCCTAAGCATCGTATAGAACAAATCTGTGAAATTTTTATTCAAATCGGATAAACCCATATGGGTGTAAATGCTGTTTGAAAAAGCTTAACCACAGCATAATACATATATCCAATCGGCATAATATACACCTGTGCAAAAGTTAAGCACCAGCAAAAACAATAGAACGTAGAAACATGATGGTACAACTAGGCTGCCATACTTTTTGTCCCCGCGTTAGCTGACATAATTCCAAGTACGAAATGCACATGCATGCATGACTTCACGCCGCTTGATGTCCGTGCGTGGCGGGAAACAGCACACGTGTTCAGTTATGTAAAATTCCAGTTTGAGGTGTAGAACATTACATACAGATTTAGGCGACAAGATTAGGAATTTTGTGTTCATGACCGTGGTTTATTTGTACAGAGAGAATTAGCTCTTGATTGTGAACCGCTATGGCAAGATGACGGTTAAGTGATCGTGTGAAATGGCAAATCATAGGCATGCATACCACTGGTATGTCATGCAGAGAGATTGGCAGACAGCTGAACATTAACCATACTGTAATCAGTCGTTTGATTGCAAAACATGGGCAAACTAACGAGGTGAAGGACAGGCCTAGATCTGGAAGACCGAAGAAGACTACTGCCCGTGATGATCGAGCCCTAGTACGCCTTGTTAGGAGATCTCCATTCACCAACAGCAGAGTGCTCAGCCAGCAATGGGAAACGCGCAATAGAGTGTCAATGTCTACCGTCAAAAGGAGACTGTATGCTGCTGGCATGAAAGCTAGGAGACCTGTCAGACGTCCTCTCCTCACTGCACACCACAAAGAGGAGCGTCTGAGGTGGTGCAACGAAAGAAGACACTGGAACATGAGATCCTGGAGACGGGTACACTGGTCCGATGAAAGTCGGTTCCTGCTTCATGCCACAGATGGTCGAACTCGTGTATGGAGGTCCAGACGCACGGCGTACGACCAACGTAACATCATGGAAGAAGTTCCATTTGGTGGAGGTTCCGTTATGATATGGGGGTGCATCTCATTTGATTGTAAGCTGGATCTGTTGACTGTACCTGGAACACTAAATGGACAAAGATATCAAGATTCCATACTGGATAGAGTTGTGGTCCCTCATTTTGTAAATCATGCACCTGGAACCCACCCTATATTCATGGATGACAACGCCCGACCACATCGTGCTAGAGCTGTGCATGAATACCTCCGCCAGAATGCCATCGAAACCCTACCATGGCCAGCAAGGAGCCCTGACATGAACCCTATTGAGCATATCTGGGACATTCTGGGAAACATGGTGAGAAGGAGGGATCCTCCTGTGCAGAACCTACAGGAATTAACAGACGCACTCCATCTTGAATGGCAACGAATACCACAATGGCGTATCAGTCGGTTGGTGACCAGCATGAGACGTCGTGTCCAGGCCGTCATCCAGGCACAAGGTGGATATACCCGGTATTAATAATGACAGTCTCAAACTCGTGCACAGATGTTAAACTTCGTTTTCAGACACCATTAATGACAATCTAGCCACGTGTGTCAACTGTAGGGCAATAGTTGTCAGTTGTGTCAACGTAACCATATTCAGGCCTCGTTTTCAAGTTCAAACAAAAACATACAGTGTTTCCCCACCATCATAATCAGCATTCCTCTAGTTGCATTATTACCTCTTGCACTAAGATGGATGGGTACATAAATGTTTATGCTATTGCTTTCTTCATAGCACATGATTATACCCTCGCATGTGCGTAAAAATAGGGTGGTGCTTAACTTTTGCACAGGTGTATACATATAACCTGGATCAAAAATCAGCCGTAAAATAATCAAAGTTCAACTGCCAAACAAATATGGAACTATTTTGAAAATCAGTTTACTTTTTAGGTGATCAAGTTCTAAGTATCGCCTAGAACAAATATGTAAAGTTTTATTGAAATCCGATAACCCCTTGTGGGTGCAAATGCCATCTTTAAAAAGCTTAGCCAAAACATAATGAGTATAAATTGAATACAAATCAGGCCTAAAATTATCCAAATAAAAAATATATTTGAATAAATTTGAAAATCCATTTCTTTTTCATGTGGACTAGTCCTACGCATTATATAGAACACATCTATGAAGGGTTTTTTTTAAAATCTGATAAGCCCTTGTGTGTGCAAATGAGTATAACCTAGATACAAATCAGGCCTAAAATTATCAAAGTCCAAACATCCAAAAAACATGGAAAAATTTGAAAATCCATTTCTTTTTTTCATGGGGACTTGTCCTAAGCATGGCATAGAACACATCTGTGAAGGTTTATTTTAATTCGATGACCTTTGTGGTTGCACATGCCATTTTAATGAGAGGTATCAGAAGATACCAAATATCTCGTTACTGCAGGATGCTGCAGGACCCAGGGTCTCAGGTGATTTCGGCAGCCGTGTAATTTCGGCAGCCGCAACTATCAATTCGTTTTCGGCAGCCTACCGAGACGCAAATATGGTGCATAAAAACATTACATTTTCGGCAGCCTCTTACATTATTACATTTTCGGCAGCATGTTTAACATTAAAATTGTTTTACCGTACTGGCGATCTGTATAAGTCTGTCTATGTCTAATAATATTTCCTTTTTTAGGTTAATGCCGTGATTAAGTAACCATAGATCTGAAATTTATAGACCTCATTTTAATTGATGTTTGAAATGTTGAGTATTTTTAAATAAAATTTTCAATTTCCAGTGGAATCGGTTTCAAAATATAGAACAGTTTTCCTGCATAGCTGTCATAAATTTGAGACACGAATGTTAATATGTTTAATAGGTTTCGGCTAGTTCGTTTCATCTAATAGATAGATTTATTCACACAATAGGCCATTTGACCCTTGAGTGCAAATGGTTACACATAATGTGATATGGCGGACAAATCAACTAAGTGCATTACAATTGCAAGAACATATTCATTCTCATATTTTATATGTTATTAAATCAGTAATGTTCGCAGGCTAATTTGGTTCATATACATCTGGACCACCGCGCCAGCCGCGGATCCATCAATGAACCATGGGTCGATTTCCTTAGCAGCCAAAGGGACACCTAGGTATTTGGGGCTACATTATCAAAATGCTCAGGTGTGCTGTCCGCGGAAATCGACAGTAGTCCATCAACAGACCGAGGCTGGTCACACGATAGCCCGATTTGCAACTAAGATACTGATAAACGAAAACAACATCACCACACATGCACGCACGCACGCACGCACATACACACACGCGCGCGCACACACACACACACACTCTCTCTCTCTCTCTCTCTCTCTCTCTCTCTCTCTCTCTCTCTCTCTATCTCTCACCCACACTCAGACAGTATAATGCCATTTCCAATATCACCACCCTTCGTTTCCAAATATGTTAAGTCGAAAGGGAAACGAAGAGCGGGATCCGGTCTAAGTATATAAATCACTCAAGTTCAACACTCCTCGCTTTCGAAATAGCGGGTCGAAAGAAAAGCGAGGAGTGAGACCAGGATGCACGCACTCACACAATCACTTTCGCTCGCACACCTTCACAAAGTCATGCCTAGAAATTAAAATTGGGTTTTGAAACGTTGATTTGGTTCTTTCACATCGAAAGAGGACCACTCTGACACTCCATCACTGGAACCACTGGATTGTTTATCGAGCCAGTCCTTCCAGTGATAAACCATCAGAATAGTACCGCATTCTCCAACGTGACGGGGATGGTTTGACTGACTCCCCCATGTAATGGCATGAGGGCACTAGTTTGGCATTTATTTTAATAAATAACTTTCTTGGTTCCTCTTATCCACTTACTAATGCTCATGTCCATATACGCTCACGCGTTCTCGTGGTCATCCACATACACATGCACGCACGCACGCACACGCACGCACGCACGCACGCACGCACGCACGCACGCACACATATTTATTTATTTGTATATAATATGTATACATATTGATTACTCACGACTCTCACCACGAGAAGTTCAGCCAAATTGAGAGCCAGGTTAGTATGAACAAGTGCATGAACGTGCAAAGATAATTTAGTGAACCATTTGAAAAAACACATTATTATTATTATTATTATTATTATTATTATTATATTATTATTATTATTATTATTATTATTATTATTATTATTATTATTATTATTATATAGTTAGGCTACCACGTTATTATTATCTCTGAAATTAAAAATATTATAATACGATAAATGATTCAATATCTTTACTTGGTTATTATTATTATTATTATTATTATTATTATTATTATTATTATTATTATTATTATTATTATTATAACTGACTAGCATATTTTAGAGACCATATTTAGGTGGTCATTTAATGAATACGCGAGTGTCTACGTGCGTACACGTTCGTCGCCATGTAATATGGTGAAATCTGAATTTGAATATTTTGAAAATAAATTCCTTGTTAATAAGTAGCGTGCGTGTGTGTAAACTCGCGTTGCTAATCAATACCACTTGGCAATGTAATCCACCAGTGTTGAATACCTGTTTCAGTCAAATTTTTTCCTAGAAATCTAGCAGGATTTACATTTGTCAATAATTGATTTTCTTTTCTTTAGATAGCTGTTCACTTATTGACTAAGTCGATTTGTTGGGATAGGTTGAATATTTGAATACCAGCAACAGGTTCCAGTCAAATTAATTTTTTTAATATCCACAATTCCTTTAGATTTATATTTATATGGTCGCGTACGGTGTGACCGCGTGTACAAGGTGCGTGAAATTAAATTTTGTTACAGTTAATTAAAATGTAGAATATTTTGAAATGAATTTGTCTGTTAAAGGTTATTTGCTTACAAGGTATGTACGTCATACTGAAAGTAGTTGCTGTGCAAGCGGAATGTGTTGTTCATTCACGCAAGAGATCGCATCTTAAAATTTTTTGGCGTTAAGATAACAGCAGGGATTATAAACTGAGGACATTGTTATCACCCGCCGAGTCTAGCTAGCATGGGCTTTAATTGCAGGAAACCATTACAATGGTCGGAATACACACAGACGTGGATTACAAATACACATGTACAATAGAAAGAAACAACGTCAACAAATCAAAATGCATGTGCAATTGTTGGTCGTACTTGTGATTCGGATCGTTTGTTAGTCTGTATTAATCTTTCGACCACTACAGACGTAACATGATAAGAGTTTCTTGCGGACTTTCGAAATTATTTATATTTTCTAATGAGCATTTCCAAATTTGCTTCAAACAGCTATTTGGTAGATCTTAACGAAAATTGGAGGAAATCTACTCCAGGTCTCAAACCGAAAAATTATTTTCAAAATTCTCATTTTCATGTGATACACAAATTACATGATACATTGATTTTCCAAATTGACGTTGCTTTTCAAATATGTTAAGCCTTAAATATTCTAGAATTTTTAATTGTTTTGCCATAGCCAGTTAATCACATACAATTGAACTAAAATTTGTATTGATTGGAGGCCAATCACTTTATTAAAGAAGGATCGATATAGGCCTATGTCTTTATTTCAAAATAACATGAAATTATATTTCACATGTCTTCGTCACGGCGCTTGACTTTCATTGCAGCAACTGGCTCTTAGTTCGTTTTGCTCTTAGAGTCGGCATGGCTGAAAAAACAAACATAATAAAATTCGTCAACCAGCAATTAGCGGTAATTAGGTATGGATTTCAGTCTATCAGAGTCGATATAACAGAAATATATACTATTACTATATAATACACACGTATAGTATTAGTATATATTTCTGTTATATCGACTCTGTTAAAGCAACATAGATATAGGGTAACATATAGGTAACACAGGGATAACAATAAAACACACACTAATATAGGCTGCCGAAAACGGGCTACCGAAAATGTACTCCAGCTGCCGAAAATGGTTGGCTGCCGAAATGTCTATACACCGGACCCAGTCTTCCCTGGACTAAATATTCTGTTAAAAAATAATGTCCAAGCCATGTACATATATAGAACAAGCGCTATAAGAATATAGCACATAGCTTACCTGTACATAAATTGTACATCATAGGATAGTCCCATTTTGAAATTTGACAATCAACTTGTCGATTCGAAATACCCATGGTACAGTAGGTACTACTCATCAGGCAAGCATAGCTTCATAGAAGCATAGCTTGGAGACTTAACCATAAAGCCTTGCTGCCTGGTAGTAACCTGCAGTACAATGACTACTGGCACGCCAAGACTGACCGAAAGGCAAATGGTCCACACATTAGCAAAGTTCAGAGTCTGAAAACAGAAGAAACATTTTCAAAAGAAAGTCCATTAATATGATGCAGGCTACATTTAAGAAGCCTATGTAGTAAATAAAAGCATCTTATATAAACTGGATACGTCTTTGCTGATTAAATTGTCATTTGAAACAATATCAACCACAACATAATACATATAACCTGGATGCAAATCCACTGTAAAATAATCAAAGTCTAGACCCATTAAATTTTATGTCACGATTTTTCAAAATCTATCTTTTTTATGGGACTAGTCATACGCATGGTATAGGACACATCTGTGAAGTTTTATTAAAATCTAATAATCCCTTGTTGCTTAAAGTGACATTTGAAAAAAACGTAACCGCAGCATAATGATTATAGCCTGGATACAAATCAGTCTTAAAATAATCAAAGTCCAAACCCTGTAAAAGAATGGAAATATTTTGAAAATAAATTTCCTTTTGATGTGGGCTAGTAATAAGCATGACATAGAACAAATCTGTGAAGTTTTATTCACGTCAGATAACCCCTTGTGGGTGCAAATGTCATTTAAAAAACTTAACCAAAGTATAATGCATATATCCGAACAGCATAATACATATAACCTGGATGCAAATCAACTATAAAATAATCAAAGTTCAAATGCTGAAAAACCAAATCAATTTTCTTTTTATGTGGACATGTCCTAAGCATCATATAGAACAAATATGTGAAGTTTTATTGAAACCCGATGACCTCGTGTGGGTGCAAATGTCATTTTTAATCAAATTAAACTGAATACAAATCAGGCCTAAAATTATTAAAATACAAAAACAAAATAAATATTGAAATAAATCTGAAAATCCAATTCTTTTTCATGTGGACTAGTCCTACGCATCGTATAGAACACACCTATGATTTTTTTTAATCCGATAAACCCTTGTGGGTGCAAATGTCATTTTAACAGTTTAACCGAGAAATAATGAGTATAAATTGGATAAAAATCAGGCCTAAAATAATCAATGTTCAAACCAAAAAAAGTTTTTTAATTTGAAAATAAATTTCTTTTTCATATGGACTAGTCCTAAGCATGCAAATCAGCCATTTTAAAAACGCTTAACCAAAACATAATGAGCATAAATTGCATACAAATCAGGCCTAAAATTATCAAAGTAAAAACACCCAAAAAATATTGAAAAATTTTGAAAATCCATTTCTTTTCCGTGTCGACTAGTCCTAAGTATTGTATAGAACACATCTGTCTTTTTTTAAATCCAATAAATCCTTGTGGGTGCAAATGTCATTTAAAAAAAGCTTAACCAAGAAATACTGAGTATACCTTGGCTACAAATCCGGCGTAAACTAATCACAGTTCAAAGACCAAAAAACACCCTAACCAAAGCAAAAAACCTTAACCTGGACCCACAAATTATTCTAAGTTAAAACCTGAAAAAAGTATGGAAAATTTTCAAAAATCAATATAGTTTTGATGCAGTCTAGTCCTAAGAATCATATAGAACACGTCTGCAAAGGTTTTTTTTTTAAATCTTATGAACCCTTAGTAGTGCAAATGTCATTTTAAAAAAGCTTAACCTGAACAGACGACACAATTTTTTCCCACTCTCCAAAAATCTCTTTTCTCCCTTTGTGAAAAGGCGAGATAAAAAAGCTTAACTTAAAAAAGGAGTATAAATTGGATACAAATCAGGCCTAAAATTATCTGGGTTCAAAGACTTTTTTCCCCCCAAAAATGGAAAAAATATGAAAATCTATTTTATTTTCATATTGACTAGTCCGAAGCATGATATAACACATCTGTGGGTTTTTTTGTTAATCCAATAACCCCTTGTGGGTGCAAATGTCATTTTAACAAAGGCTCAACCAATAAATTATGAGTATAAATTGGATACAAATCAGTCCTAAAATAATCAAAGTTCAAAGACCAAAAAAAAAAGTGGATCAAATTTGAAAATCAAATTTCTTTTCATATTGACTAGTCCGAAGCATGATATATAACACATCTGTGAAGGTTTCTTTTAAATCCGATAACCCCTTGTAAATGTCATTTTAAAACAGCTTAACCAAAGCAAAAACCTTAACATGGACACACAAATTATTCTAACTTTAAACATGAAAGAAATATGTAAAAATGTCAAAAATCGATATAATTTTGATGCAGACAAATCCTACGCATCGCATAGAACACATCTGGGAAGGTTTTTTCAAAATCGGATGAACCCTTAGGTGTGCAAATGTCATTTTAAAGAAGCTTAACCACAGGGGACGCCGATGAAGTTTATAAGTGGCCACACCTACACAAAGGTCCACCTGTCTTTTGGGACAATAAGTAGTAGTAGTTGTTTATGACACATGGTTGACAGACCACATTTCAAAGGACTCGCAACTCTGTGGCCACAAAAACATGTTCTTAAGCAAATGAAAACAATAGAACAAAGATTGCCTATAAATAGCCAATAACCTGAATAGAACAAAGATTGAAGGAAATATCAATTTCCCTTTCTCCGAGATCTAACAATACTCACCATTCTGTAACTTCTGATATACAGCTGGCCCTGACAGCTGGCTCTAGGACTATAGACTTAGAAAGCTTTACCGACTCCTTGGAACCGGGTACTCAGCTCTCAACTGACGAGTACCCGTCTACCATGAAGCTCATATTGTTTGCATAGCCACCAAACAAGAGAAACTCATGGCTTGCCTCCGTGGGGCTGGGAGGCTGGTCCGTAATAGAATGGTGAGTATTGTTAGATCTCGGAGAAAGGGAAATTGATATTTCCTTCATTCTCCTTCGATCAATACTCACCATTCTATTACTTCTGATATACACCAGATTTGCTACTTTTGCCCCTTGGAGAAAGAGCTAGAGTTAAACTTGACTAATGGAGACCTAAAAGGACCATCAAGTTAATGGAACCGAATCACATTCGCATCACTGCCCCCCCCCCCCCTTTCTCCTAAGAAAAGGGAGAGAACTCACGAACATGCATCTCGCCTGAAAACACAAATATGCCAAGAGGGTTAACTGCTCTTTGCATATATTAGCCTGGAATGAGCATTATTATATAAGATGAATGATTATGATATATAGACATAAAACAAAACACTCTCAATCCTGAATTACCTCATGATATTTGTATTTCAGACCTGGAGCCTCCAACCATTCGCTTGTCTGGCCATCAGTGACACAATCTGGTTGTTATCCTCTCGCTCGACCATGTCTGCTTCTTAATTCTTTCTTATAAATGCCGAAAAAGGAAGAAGAGCAGTGTGGTCATATAGCTATCGTCTCAAAACAGCTAAAGTGAGTGGATTGGCGAAGTCTGACACATCCCTCACATAGTAATCCGTGAAAGAGGACTCACAGTGCCATTGTGCAACAGCCATGATGTCCTTAAACGGAACACCATTGTAAAAAAGCGAGGAAGAGGCGGCTATTCCTCTAACATCGTGCCCTTGTGCATTGCACCTGGTGCCCAGTCGTAATCTCATCAGTAGTCTGAATGCATTCGACTACCCAACGAGAGATAGAATCCACGGATGCGGCGCCATATGGCTCCTTATGGCAGATCCACAGATGTCTATCATTCGACCGTAACGAGTCTGTCCGTTTTGTACTTAGTCAAAGAACGGACTGGGCACCAGACACTGGCATCACGATCAAACATACTTAGTTTCGGTATAGCGATCGGTTTGCCGGGATATCTCAAAGATTGAATCTTTGACATAAACTCTGCTCTTGGCAGTAGACGCAGACCCTCTCTGGAGACAATAAATCGGTCCCTCTCTGCTGAAAGTGCATGGATCACACTGCGCCTTCTAGCTGAGGAAGATGCCAATAGAAAGACCGCCTTAAGAGTCAAATGCTTTAGACTAGCCGAACACAACGGTTCAAAAGGGTGCTTGGCCAGTACATTAACCACTAAAAATAGACTCCAGGCTGGAATGACTACCGGTTGTCTCGGTCGGAGATTGCTCATTCCCTTCACCATCACACTCAACTGGGCCACCTCTGGACTATCCCTGTTGGCTAGACAAGGGATAACTGATGCCAAAGCTGACTTGTATCCAGAAATTGTGACAGGAGCTAGTCCTGAAAAGAACAGCTCACAGAGAAAGTCTGCTATTTGCTGAATAGTGGAATGAAAGGTATCAATACCCTTTTCTTCACACCAGTCTGCAAATCTGTTTACCTTGTTGTTATATGACTTGAAGGTTGACCTCCCTCTCGCAGCTGCGATGAAATCTGCAGCATGTCGAGAAAAGCCCTCCGACGTGGAACGTTGTTTGACAACAACCACGCAGTCAATAACATTTCGGGACGCTCGTGTAGGAAGCGTCCCTTGGCCTGGGAGATTATGTTTGGAGTCTCGGGTAACTGCACTGGATTTTCCACCCGCAGACCTCGAAGATCTGTGAACCACGCCCTGCTGGGCCAAATGGCGCTATAGCAGAACCAGGCACGGTTCCTCCCTGATCTTCACCAATATCTTCGGTAGAAGAATGGTGGGTGGGTACGCATAAGCGTGCATCCCTCTCCAGCTTAACGCCAGAGCGTCTGTATCGACGGCATTAGGATCTGGAATCGGCGAGACATAAGTCATGATTTGAGCATTTTCCCTTGTGGCGAACAAGTCCACGTTAGGTTTGCTCCAATGTTCGAAGATCCTGTGAAGAACTAGAGGGTTGAGAGACCATTCTGTTATCAGAATTCTCTGTCTGCGAGACAAAGCATCCGCCAGAATGTTCAATCGCCCAGGAATATGAGCTGCTTTCAAAACAACCGAGTAATTCCTGCACCATTGAATCAAGTGCCACACTTAGATACATAGTGTGGGTGACTTGGTCTCGCCTTGGCGATTTCTGTATGATACTACTGTGGAGTTGTCCGACCGTATCAATATCGCCTTGCCCCTGACTTTTGGAAGAAACCTTTTCCAATGCCAGTTCCACTGCCATCATATCCAACAGATTGATATGCAGCTGGTTCTCTTGGAGAGTCCATGTGCCCGAGACCTGGTGTTCTCCCAGGTAGGCCCCCCCCCCCCCATTCACAGAGACATCAGATACAACTGGATACGTCTTCGCATCCGAGCAGAGACCATCATGCCCAGCATCTGAAGAAACCGCCTCGCCTGAATGTGGTTTCCCAATAGAAACTCTTGAGGATGGCTAACAGAGACACGACTCTGGGCTCTGATGGGTAAAAACCCTGCCCTCCTCGAGATTAAATCGTATCCTTAAATAAACGAAATGTTGAGCGGTGTGTCAACTCAGATTTCTCCTTGTTGACTATCCATCCTAGATCTGAAAGCAACTTCAGAGTCAGAGCAGTATCCACCTCTAACCTGGCTGATGATCAGACAATCGTCTATGTAGGTGTGAAGCGCCACGTTCTCTTTTCTGAGAAACGCTGTCACCACAAGGACCACTCTGGTGAAAACCCCTTGGAGCTGGCGACAGGCCGAATGGGAGGATTTAAACTCCTATACTTGATTCTGAAATGCAACTCTCAGAAACCTGTGACAACTCCAATTCATAGGAATGTGGAAACATGCATCTCTCAGATCGATCGATACACACCACACACCCTTCCTCAATCCTGCCATTACCGACCTCGGAGTTTCCATCTGAAACCGAGGCGTATGGATAAACCAATTAAATGGCCTGAGACTGAGTACGGGTCTCCATCCCCCTGTGCTCTTGGGGACAAGGAGCATGTTTGAATAGAAGCCTGGAGTGTTCAGGTTTGCTTGTGTATTGCTCCCTTCAGAAGCAAACCTAACACTTCGTTTTGAATAGCTTCTAACTTGTCTGGTTCCGTTGAACGGGTGTCCAGACAGGTGCCAAAGACAAATTCTGTGGTGGAAAGTCCCACCACTCTGGTATGTACCCCTGGGATAACATTCCCAGGACCAGACTGTCTGACGTCACACCTCGCCAAACCTCGACAAAAACGCATGAGCCTTCCACCCACTATAGACGCCTCAATGCCTAATGGGGGTAGTAGTATAGGGTGGAGCTGGTCGCTATTGTTCTTTTCGTTGGAATGTGGTTTTAACCAATCAAAACGCTCCATTTCAGTCGCTATTGTTTGGAGAACAATGGCGCTCAGGGGCACACGCATTCTAGAGAACAATGACGACTATAACGCCACGTTTTCTCGATATCAATGACGCACAGCTGCACACATAGATTCTGCAACACTGTGGAATGTTCTATTATTTTGAATTAGTTAACCCTTAAAAGTTTTAAAGTTGTGTATTTTACGTTTAAATGTAGTGGCGGCGCTCCCCCCTCCGTGGTTATCTACCGTTGTAAAAATAATAGAGTTTAAGAGTGATAATAGTAAAATAGTAGAGAGTGATAATAGTAAAAATTTACAGTTTAAGAGGTGGTCTGATAATGGAGGTCGTAGGAGGAGGAGGAGGAGGAGGAGGAGGAGGAGGAGGAGGAGGAGGAGGAGGGAGTATGAGGCTGAGGAGGGGGTGAGGAATTACGGACCGATATTGATGTTTGAAAATAATTTGACTGTTTCGTCGGTAACGTTATTAGTAAACTATTTTTGTTGTATATTTTGAAAACGTTTTGACTTTTAACCGTCATTATGCACAAATTGTTTTTAAATACTTAATATTGCATTTGCAATAACGTCAGTCATTTTAGATTTTGGGAACAGTGACGAAGTGCGCGATATCGGTGTTATTTTGAAAATGTTAACCCTTATAAGTTTAAAAGTTGTGTATTTTACGTTTTAACGTAGCGGCAGTGCACCCCCCTCCATGGTTATCTACCGTTGTAAAAATAATAAGAGAGTAATGTAAAACATTAGAGTTTAAGAGGTGGTCTGATAATGGAGGTCGTAGGAGGAGGAGTTTGAGGATGAATGCTATGGCGGCTGGCCGGTCTCTGCTCGGCACCTTTTGTGCTTATTTAAGCGTGCCTGTCTAGTTCGCTGTCGCTATTTGTGCTTTTATAAAGAAACGTATAGAGATATTAAGAGAATAATTTTTTAAAACATTTTATATTAACGAGGAGTAAATTGCGTTAAAGACATAACAAAATGGCAGATAATTTAAGCGCTGATATTAAAGAATGTGAAGATACTGTTAATGTGATTTTGCAGCAGATGTGTGATGCTGATGCGGCAAGATTAAACATGGATCTATCCAATTCACCTGATGAAGATGTGGATCACCTTTTAAATCTCGGTGCTATGTTGTATGAACCAACTTTTCAATTCTGCACGTATCTGATGAACATAACGACATAACATTACGCGAAGTCATTCCTGAACTGTCTGATACCGATGCTGATTTTTTCAATTATTTGGACGATTTATACGATTATGATGTAATCATACCTGAGTAACCTGCTTCTATCGATGATCAAACCATACATACTATAACTGAACAATCTATTCCTGATCTGAGTACCATACCATAATCATTTGTTAATTATCCTCATACCTTATGTGACCTAATTGATTCTAATTATTCGACCGATGTACGTGATGGACACGATCCAAATTTAATTGATGTTGTGCCTTCCACTAATGACCTATCTCAGGATTTAGTATGCCTTCTTAATGATTACGATGTAAATTTATTCTATGATGCATCCCTTCTTGACTTTCTTGTGCCTTCATCTAATGACCTATCTCAGGATTTAGTATGCCTTCCTAATGATTACGGCCTAAATTTATTTGATAATGCGCCAGTTCCTGTACATATTGAGCCTTCTACTAATGACATATCACTGGATTTATCATGCCTTCCTAACGATTCTGACCTAAATTTATTTGATGCTATGCCAGTTCCAGACTGTATTGTGCCTTCTGCTAATGACATATCGCTGGATTTATCATGTCTTCCTAATGATACCGACCCAAATTTATGTGATGATGTGTCGGTCTGTATCGCGCCTACGGCTAATGACTTATCTCTGGATATAGCATACCTTCCTAATGATTCCGCTTATCGCATCGATGATCCTACTCATCAACCTCTTATTGACATGTGTGCAAATCATACGACAGATGAAATTAGTCTCATTGCTGATGAAATCACTCGATGTATATCAGAAAATATAGTGCTTACAGATGATCTACTTAATCGTTATTTGCAACACTATGAGCACGCACAAATTGGAGGGTCGGTAGTTGATTATACCAACTATATATCTGTGGAGACTGTTCGCAAATACCGCAGTAAAAAGTTTCATCTCGAAGGTACTGAATATAATGTATCTTTTAAAAGTTATCCTATAGCCGATACACCACTTTCTCATTCTGAGTTTGTGTCAGGCGTCTTTCAATCTTTGCTCGATATGTATAGCGAATCTAGTAATGTTCAGTCGAATGATCACGTGAGAATCGAGATGATTCACCATTCTTTGGAAATGCCGATAGCGATGGATTTTAGGCTATGGAATGAAATTACACCTGACATAATTTTAGAATCAGTGGAAAAAGTCATTCAGTCAAATACTGATTGTAGGTTATCAGAGGGTTTTGAATTTCACGTTTTTCGTGTAGAGGACTACAACTCGGGTGGTCGAAATGATACTCTCCTAGGTGGGAGCGATTCTAGACATTTAAATTTATTAAATTTACATTCATCTGATTTAGATGCGTACATGCGTATAAAAAATGTATTATACCTGTATGCGTCGAATATCCATTCTGTTTCGCGGCAGGAATATTTTTAGGAATCAAATATATTGAAAAAATGAACAAATTAATCTCTGCAAAAGAATGGGATAATTTTAGACGTAATAAAACATATTTGACGCATATGGCGCATGAATATCATACAGCTTGTAGTATTCCTGTACGCGAAATTAATAGTACTGATTGGAACAAATTTCAGGAACATTTTCACAATCAATTTTCTATTCACGTCTACTCAAAGTCAACGCATGAACGCCTATTCGGTAGCGATTTCCCGAGTTTACCACACATAAATCTTATGCATTCAGAACGTGATAATCATATATCCTTAATCACGTCTATGGCTGCATTTCTTATGGTACGTAATTACTGTATGCAGTGTAATGCGTCATACTCTAATGATCACTCATGCTCTGCGCGCTGTCGTAGTTGTCAGACACCTTATTCTGATAAAGGATCTTGCACTTCTACAGATGCTACGCATAAGATACTGTGTACTGATTGTCATCGTAACTTTTATAACCGTCAATGTATGTCGAATCACCTCTCTAATGGGACCTGCGGAATGGTTAAGACGTGCCCCCACTGTTTCAGTAACATACGTAAAGATGACGATGAACACGTATGCGGTATGACAAAATGTCACGCGTGTAAAGAAAAGTATGTTACTACTGAAAATCATACGTGTTATCATAAAGTAATTGAAGAACCTATTATGTCATTATCCCACGCATGCTCTATGTGTACGAATGCCGACAATTGTAGTTACGAATGTTTTCAAAAATACATCATTTACGATACAGAAACATATTTATCACCTATCGACAGTAGCAATACTAATATTCTAGCTGAGCATAAAGTCAATCTCGTGGTTGCCAACATATGTTTTGATGCGTGCCTCGAGCGACCGCTCGAAGACGATTGCTCTACATGTCATCGAGGCACGAATTATGGATATGTTCGCTTTCATGGGTTAGATGCGGTGGATCAGTTCGTTAGATGGCTGACACGTGTTAAGGCTGCGAGTGTCGGTAAAAAAATCGCCAGAAAATGTTTTCTCTGACTACTTGGTGATCGCTCACAACGCTCGTGCCTATGATTCCCTTTTACTCCTTCAATGCATTTGCAAAACCACTAATCCGCATCTTAAACCTACAAATATTATCATGCACGGTCGTTCAGTTCTCTCATTTGACGTAGGTACTATTCGGTTTATCGATTCAATTAACTTTTTTCCCCTTTCATTACATAAGGTGGGCGATGCTTTTAATCTTGCTGTTCGAAAGGGGACATTTCCCCCATCAGCTCAACACACCTCAATATTGGGGTACAGTAATACCCTTTCCCGAGAGGGCGATATTCTGTCCACAAAATATGAATGTGAATGAATTAATCGAATTTGATCGATGGTACAACTACCAGATATCTAGACACGAGTGCTACGATGTCGATAAAAATCTCATCGAACATTGTAATGATGACGTAACTGTCTTATGTTTAGCCATGTCTAGATTTAAGACTTTATTTTCTGAATCGACGGATGGCCAAAACCCATTTGTGACAGGGATAATGCCAGTGGGAGCGTGTAATGCGGCCTATCGCACTTTATGGCTTCGACCTGAGAGTGTACAGACTTTACCCGATTTCTCACTAAGAGCAAAATGTGCTTATAGTGTTTTGGGTGTAGAATGGATGGAATGGGTCAGTCAATGCGAGGGTCGCCAAATCGTGCATGCGCTAAATGGCGGTGAACAGAAAATATGCAGACATTATGTGGATGGAATTGATGTATCTGAAAATATTCTTTACGAGTTCTTAGGTTGTAAATTCCATGGACACGAGTCTGCTTGTTGCGGTGATAAGCGTGATACGACATATACACCATATGGCGATCAGACATATGAAGAAGCATATTCCGCACTTCAATGTCGCATTTCTTTATTTGAATCGCATGGATATATGGTGAGAATTATGTGGGAATGCGACTTTAAGAAACAAGTCGCTGATTCCTCCGAGCTAAATGATTTTATCACCGAATTGGACTTAGTACACCCAATATCACCATGTGATGCGCTATTCGGCGGTCGTACATCCGCGATTCGTTTATTTATGGAAGCGGATGAGCATACCACACTTGAATATTTAGACTGCGTTTCCATGTATCCTTCAGTGATGAAACAATTTTGTTTTCCAGAAGGGTCATATACGGTTCCAAGAGGCGATGACTTGAGTAATAGGATGGTGCATGACTTCTTTGGTCTTATTAAATGCAAAGTCCTTCCACCTCGTGATTTATACTTTCCCGTGCTACCTGCTCGAATAAATTTGTGCCTTATGTTTGTACTATGCGACGAATGCGCAAAAAATGAACAATCTTCTGTATGCAACATACGGAAGAACAGCGCAGTTTATGCGGAACATGGACCACTCCAGAGTTACAGCTAGCTATACGCAACTGTTATGTCATTAAAAAAATGTATGACGTATGGCATTATCATGCCTCATCGCAATATCAGCCGCATGGCGACGATGGGTTATTTTCAGAATACATTAACCGTTTTCTGAAAATTAAACAGGAAAGTAGCGGTTATCTTGATTGTGTCGGTAGTGAGAGTGAAAAGGCGAATTATGTGGCTGACTATTAAAAACATGAAGGAATACAGCTCGACCATGCCAAATTATTGTATAACCCGGGTTTGCGCTTTGTCGCTAAATCCTGTTTGAATATTTTGTGGGGACGATTTTCTCTTCGTGATCATAAAAAGAATAGCATGATATCAACACGTAAAGGTATACTCTTCCTTCTGAATGATACAAGTAAAACTGTAGGCTCCATTACATTCCTGAACGATAGTCTTCTAATGGCCTCCTATTCGGTCAATGATGAGTACGTTCAGTCACCATTAAATACCAACAGTATTCTTGCATCTTTCGTGACAGCCTATGGCCAAATAAAACTGTATGAAGTCTTGTCCTTACTCGGACGCCACGTAGCCTATCACAATACAGATTCTGTGGTATTTAGTACACGTGAAGGTGAGCCGACCATTCAAGATCGAAGTGGGTATCTAGGTTCTTGGACGAGTGAAATCCCCTCCGATTACGAATTAACAAGTTTTTGCGCACTCGGTCCAAAAAACCATAGTTATGAAACGAAGCGTCGTGGCGATCCATCGATCGTTAAACAGGTGACAAAGGTTAAAGGTTTAACGCTCGGTACCCAACAATCAAAACAAGTTAATTTTGATACAATGAAAAAATCCATTGAACAAATTATAAACGATGGTGGAATTACGGATAGTAATAGCGTACTATTAAGCTATCCATCAAAGATCACGCGCACCGATCATTTTAGAATTCTTTCAGTAAATAGCAGTAAGATTTTCAGACCCGTCTTTAAAAAACGAATTTTGAAACTGGGAGATTTATCATCAGTACCATACGGTTACACTAGCGTAATATAAATAGCAACAGTGCACTTTTTTTCAGTCAGTACGTAAACAATGTCGGTGTCATCCATGTCCGCCAAAGCCACACTAGCTGCTCGCACTATGATAACAAATATTGCTAGTCTGTGTAACGATGATAAGGATAAGATGTGTAGGTTGATTATGAGGAGCATGCAGTTTGCTTTAAGAGATGACAAAATTAATACCGGAAGAATTATACTCATGTCTGAAATTAGCAAGGGTTTATTAACCGAATATGGGATAGACATAGTGCATTGGGTTCGCGTATTATTGCTGCGAAGCTACATTAATTGATGTCTTTCTCATTCATAACTTATGCTTAGTTATCGCACGCATTACAAGCCTTATATTACCGCAAAAATATTATGACTGAAAGTTGTTGTCACCCGCCATGAACTTACAGTCAGATAGTTTTCAAAATATGTTGTGCATCCAGCGATAATACGCGTCGACTTTAGTGTATCGAGTCTCTCAGCCATGTAATGGTTAAAAGTTGGTCATGCGCGTTATTGCTCATAAAGTGTGCGACGGTAGAAGACGGTGTCTTATACCGTGTGAATATGTACGTAATTGATCGAACAAATGCGCTCCATAAATTCAAATTAAGCGTGTCTATGTACGTCATTGTAATGCACGTGCTCCTCTGTACACCATTGTATGCATGGTATTTACGCCAGATGTCGTTCAATCCCTGTGCGGCTGTTCGTTATTGTTACTAATGATATATAAATGCAGCAGATTCACGCTATGATTATTCGTTCTCCACGATGTCGTCTGATCCTTGCTTTAAATATTTAAATCGCTCAGCGTTTTCGTGTGATCTTGGTAATTCGCGTAAAGCGCGAACAATACATTTTGGCGAAAAGTGGTGTATCGATCTACGGCAGTTTCATCCTGACGGTTATCCCACTAAACGTGGTTTATATTAGGCTGGTACCCGACTCCTCATACCCTCGCTGACGATTCTCTGGCTCAGGATATGGGGGCCGGTAACGGCTGCCATCTTTGTACGCGATTCACGTACATGACGTCATTACACAGATAGGGGAAATCCATACGACAGCAGACGCTTCAAAGCGAAATGACAGCTATTTAACCCTTGTACAACACCGCTTCGGGTATTAGTATGGTCTTATCTGACTCATTTCGTTACACAGCATAACTAAAATGGAATTTTTCACTAAAGACTATTGCCCCAAATTAAAAAAGTCCCACTATTAATCTAGATTATTTTCTTGAAGGATAGCAGTAGGCACACTTCCAAATTTTGTTACCAGTTTTCGTTCATCGCTTAGTACCACTAAATAGTTAGCTACTTCTAATAGTAGAAGGCCCAGGTTACATATTTACTTGTTATGTGACTCTTCTAGAGTTTATTTTACGGGAATACTTGTATAAATTGTGTAAAGTATACTAGTATTTCCTTCAAAATCAGCGTGGGCTACCACTAAGGGTAGTGGGGAGGGTGGGTGGTATTGGGGTGAGGCAAATGAAAATCGTTCCAGCAGGGGTGTTTCCTGCGAAACTTTGAAAATTTGATTCATTGATTACTTTCTGTATCATGATTCCAACACATTATGTTGAATATTTTGAAACTAAAATTACTGGAATTGTAGAGGCCGTCACAGCATCTTACAATAATATTATTTGTGTCCTTGGATCATATGGTCACATTTCTGCACCATTGGGTTAATATAATTTGGATAATGAGGGGCACCCCAGAGCTCTGTTCCCCCCCCCCACCCACCCCACCACCCACATCCACCCCATGCAACATTCACTCCAGCCAAAGTATATATAAGGCACCATGGAATGATGGATGCCATTTTTAAAATCAGTTTCATTGCCATAATACATATAATAATGATTTATCTGATTTTCACCATTGACCAACCATTAAAACCATGATTGATGTTAGCTCTCCAGGTAAATAACTATGGTCTACACGTGAACCACTGATCCTGTGATCATGTAGGCCTTTGGATCAGTAACAGATAACTCGTTTATTAATGGTAAATCCAGATTGATCCATTTGGATCACTTGTTTTTCACAAGTAGCAAATCTAAATATATAAAAAGGACTTACATTTACTGCTTACTTTATCAAATACCTGTAAACTGTAGCTGGTTTAACCTGTGAAAGGTTGTTGTTGTTAATTATGTCAATATTTACATGTAAATTTAGTTTGAAAATACAAATATGTTGGCCTGAAATGTGCAAATTTGTGATTAACAGCAAAGTTACACAGAAATGTAAACATTTTGACAGTTAAATGAGAATCTGGTTTTGAAATAACAGAGATTTAAATGGAAATGTGAAGATTTTACAAAATTCAGGCTAGTATTATGAAAATTTAAGTCAGAAATATAAAAGCTTTCAGCCTGAAACAAGGGCATTTTGGTTTAAAGGAGATTAATTTCAGGCCACACTTAAATTATTGTTTATTTGGGGTAACCAAATTAATATTTTGGTTATGTATGCTTATATATCCAAAATATATTATAGGGTTTAATACTACAAACAAACCATAATTTAAGAGTGGTCTCAGTGATCTTGAAAAATGATACCAGACTGCCATAGATCAAAGTAGACTTTGAAACCAAGAGGCACAATGGGCATGGTGGGCCTGTATCACTCTCCTAGGATATCAGTATCTGTATAAGAAACATTTAAAATTGGGTTTCAAACACAGATTATGCCTGGAATCATGGAAATGTGTACTTAAATGCAGAAATTTGTGCTGAATTGCACACATTTCTTGCTGAAATTTGTAAATTTTGTGTTAAAAGCAAAAGTTTAGAGAAATATATAAATTTTGACAGTTAATATGTGTATCTGGGCTCAAAATGTTAAATCTGTAATGGACCGTTTCGTCAAATATTAACCAGTGTTTAAAATTTAACAAGAAATTAGAAAATTTTGACCAAAAATGAAAGAATGTTTGAAAATGCAAAAATTTGGTACTGAAATCTGTGAATTGGGGATTATAAGCAAATGTTTACCAAGAAATCTATAGATTTTCACAGTTAATAAGAATATCTGGGTTCAAAATGCTAAAAGAAATTTCAAATGACCAGTAATCTGAGAATTTAAGCTGGAAATATGAAGAATCTGGTCAGAAACATGCAAAGTCTTGGACAGGATACAAGAAAGTTTGGACTAAAAAGCAGCTGCTTTGTTTAGAAACAAAACATATGGATGCAAAATGCAAAAGTAAGACAATTTAGGCTGAAGACACACACATTTCTCTATGAAGAATTGATATCTATGTTCCAAATATGAACATTTTATCAGGAAACATGAATATTTTAGGTAAAAAATTTAAGAATTTACCGGTAGGCCCAAAATGGCAAAGCTTGGATATGAAATGATGGCCACTGGCCAATAATGTCAAATTCCTATTCAACAGGCCCAAAACCTATATTATCGCCATGTTCACTGTGAAAATTCATCAACTAAGATAGCCGAGTCTAAACCCTTTAATGGTAATTAAGCCGGCAAAAACCAGCCCTTGCAGTGGTATTGGTATTTTCAAGAATTTATCACTGTAATACCTGTGTCAGTCATTCCAGTGTTAAAATTTCAAAGAATATTATTTCTTGGACTGCAAATGGACATTCACTAAGTAAAATGGCAATTTTCTTAACCAATCCTAACCATTAACAGCAACAATTTGGACAGGAAATATGAAGATTTTTGACTGAAATGCATAATTTGTATTTAGAAACATGAAAATCTTGGTACAAAGGCAGAACTATTACCATTGGCTGAAAATACAAACATTTCTGTACAAAGCATAGATATCTAAGTTCCAAATTGAAAATTTTGACAAAAACTTGCCCATTTAGGTCAGAAATGAAAGAATTTGTATCCAAAATAAGATAATTTCCATGCAAAACAAAAGAATTGATGATCATGGACACTGGCTCAAAGATAAAAATCTATATATCACTGTTTTCACTGTCAAGACCATCAACTACATGTAACAAAAGCTCAACTGTGATTGGTCGATAACGTTGAGTTTGCTTTAGCTTAGCTGACTTTTCACACACATATATCTGGGAAAAACATTTACCAGTAGATCAATCTGGCCTAGTTTCTTAAGAATATATGTAAACGGTAAATTTTCTTAAATTTGAATGGTCACCAATAATAACACATTCAGCCAGAAAGCTTTGCATGAAGTGGATGATGGTGTGACTTAGTGATCCAAATAGGCAAGGGCCTCTATTCCAAACTCAGAATTTGCTACTGGTAGAATGGTTAAAGGTTTTTAAAAAAATTTAACGACATGCAAACAAACATTGCCTATTGTTTTATTTATTAAGCTATTTAGACCAAATATATTGCCATAGAATAAGCTCATTTGGCCTCTCATGCTTTTCAGACCAGGTGAGCTAGAACTGAGATCTGCAGAAAACTAAATATTTTGAAAATAATTTGTCTGAAAGTGATTTACATGTAGGTCTTGTGGTTTGTGCAGCTATATCCTTAAATCAAATTCTTTCTTCTTTTCGTTCGCTGATCATACCGCCAGTCCTGTAAGTGACTATCGACATGATCATAAGCGCTAAGTACGTGGATCCATGGTTTATTAGTGCGCCGTGTGGCCTGGAACCTCCGTCTTCAGCACTCGAGGTTTCTGTCAGGGTTACCTCACCCTTACCTCCTTTAGTCGCCTCTTATGACACGCAGAGGATACGGAAGGTGTATTCTAAGCCCCACCTACAGGGCAAGTTTTAAATCAAATAATGTGACTGAATTAATAAAGAAGCAAGGAGTGTTTTGGTCTTGCTCACTCTGATTGCAAATAAATCTGCTTTTAAGAGAGATGATATGAAGATTGTAGAATATCTTGAAAATAACCTGATTGACAGGTGTTTGCCCCTCTCTATGGAACAGCAGGTTTCAGTGAAATTGTTTTAAAAATAGTTTGCCTATTGAAATATCATGCGCATACACTGTCATTGTCATACAGAGTGAAATTGAATATTGTTTCCACTGTTTTTATTAATATTTTTTTTTTGCAGATGAGAGTCCTCACCTCAGATGGATATGTTACTAAATGTGAAACATGACCATGTCACCGAAGTCATTATTGTTTTGTGTGACAGCATTTTCTCATTGAGTATAGGGGTACAGCATGAAATATATTGCTCAGATTTCCTGACTTTCCAGCTGATCATTGAAATCTTATATAAAATTTTTCATTCCAGTGAATTAAGTTGTGATTTACTTCTTGGGCAGCAGATTTTCTATCCCCACACTTTTTGAAAAAATGCTGGAATAATGAAATCGCACTTGTTTGTTCATTTACAGACCACGGTGAGACTATTTTTTTTTTTAAAGTTTACCACTGTAATGACTGATTCTGCTGTCGTACCAGCCAATCGATCAGTGTTTAACTTTCAAAAATAGTCTCTTGGTGTACAGAGCCATTTCTCAAGACCACTGCAGAAGCTTTTTTGGCCCGGTTCGGTGATTAACAGGTATATTCAAGTCATTAACTCATTCAAAACCCAAAAACCATACAACATATTCCTCATGGTAATACGAAGTTGTTGGTTGCACAAGGTACACGGACATTTTGAGCTGATAGATACTAATACCAGTTTAACCCTCAATGTCTCAATTTCAAGACAATTATACAGGAAGCCTGTTAAATATTTGTAATCTATTGCAGCAGCAGCTCAGTCAAATTGGTTTCAAAATACTCAATATAATATTCATTATTGTACATCATAAAAAATATCAGGCCAAACAAATTATTCTGGATGAAAAACATTATGTTGAATTTTGTGTTTTAACTAGATTCAAGATTCTTTACTTTCATATAGATAAATAAATTACTAGTTCAAAACAGGCATCCGCCAAAGACTAAGGCTATGTGGTGCTGGGCCTTTGACAAAGTAGGTAAATACAGATGAAAAAAAATTAACAACCTACAACAGTGGAAGACTAATATCCCCCCCCCCCCCCCCCCCCTTCCAGAATAACAACAGCCTACAACACAGTAGCACTGGAGTCCAGCTCATAAATAGGTTAATATAGTTCCAAATCGTGAATATTTTCGCAGCACTGGCTTCCAATCAAATTAAGTCGAAAATATTCAACTGTACATTTTATCTTGTTTTGGAAACAATATAAGTTATTTCTGAGCCGTATTGTACGTCCAACAGCGGGAAGTTGACATTTCCCGGAATCTTAGAACACGTTTACAGAAATGCATTTCAGCAGCTTGAATCTGACAATTCGCTACAGATACACAATTTTGCCAAACAATGTTTGTTTGCATTTCATAAGATGGACTAGACACTGAATAAGTGTTGTTTTACGTGATGTATTTCCGTATTCATAATCAGCTGATTAAAATGTAAACAGAGTTATTTTACATTCCACTCGTTTGTTTTGGGGATTCCCCCGGGCTAAAAATTGACAACCAATAGAAATATTCGGTCTTACACGTATGCGACTGATCTACATTAGCCAATCAGCGCCGTGGACTCTGTAGCCATTACCGGCTCCACTATTGCAATTATGAGCAATTGGAGTCGGGTACCAGCTTAGGTTTATATCTCAGCGTAGCAGCATTTAAACAGCTGTTACAGATCATACCCGATCTTGAAGACTCGGTAAAACGTGCGCGCAAAAGAGAAGCCGTACTATTTACATATTCTTTGGACAATTCTGTTCATATTTCTATCTGTGACGAATTTCCGTGTATTGACATACGCTATTGTTTCTGCTCTGATGCAGAACCACGTGCCACACGTTGCGGATTATACCTGCAAGACAACGAGTGGGAATTATTGAAACAGAACGCGAGTAATTTGCTGGCAGCATTACCTAACTTTTACGCGCCACCCAACATGAGCAGTGACGCGTTGTTTAGCCCGATACCTCAGTGCTTTTACGGTGTGAAAAAGCGAGAACATGAATGACATTCCAACCACTAGTTATTCCGCAGAGATGTCTAATCACGCCACGCTTACTACGGACGCTATATACCTCGATGAGGTTTTAAGCGATGACGAACTAAATCTCGTCGATGACGATACCGTCAAATTGTGTCACTATTGTAAAACTATGGGGCATCCACACCATTATTGCCCTACGGACCATGTGCAAATGATTAGTCAGAAATTATTCGCATCCATGCTGTGTGAAAAGATACATTCGTTGGTTGTGCGAGATTGTTACGGATGTCTAGTAAATCATCCGAGTCATGTTTAGGGATTGATGTTGACCTTAATCTAATTGACAATTTTGAACTGTATAATGAGGTGGCATTATTAGAAATGGACGAAGACGAATATTGCGCTCGACTAGTCTGCCATTACTATATATGCGAACATTGTACTGAACTGTACCATATGTGTATGACGGAATGGTATAGGTACATTGTGGATGTAATATATGACAAACAGATGTTGTTGCCACGTATTTTATTTTATTTTTAAAAATAACATAATTAATTGTTTTATTTTGTCAATCGTAGCTTTGTAAAATATGTTGTATTTGGTGTGTTTTTTCGTATCTTTGTAACGATATGTATTATTGATGTCTGTATTAATAAAAACGTTTTAAAATCGGATTTCGCTTGTGCAGTACTAGCACCTAGCTTTCTATCTCTTTATCTGTCGCTAGCGACTCGCTATTCACTCCCCCGCCTCCTCCGCATGCATTGGTATGCCCGCTTTTCACTTGACAGAGGCACTTGACGGCACGTGCCATCGCTATTCTTTAGAGAAGAAATGTCCAGTTGAATGAATGATAGAGTGAGCTGAATAGCGCATACTTAAATAAAACACCGTTAGACGGTTTTTGTTCAATTTCATGACAAAATATTCACTGAATATCGTGTTTATTTTTGTAACTATTTAAAGATGTTATGGATTCGTCACACAAGTATCTGATGTCATAATCATACACTTAAATGTTCATAGCATTTCTGCTCCATAGCGTATATATGATGACACAATTCTTAAACGTACATAGCATTTCTACTACGTCACCAGTATCTGACGTCACAATCATAGCATTTCTCCTAATTCTATGATACAGTTTTTAAATGGACATAGTATTCCTCCTACGTCTCGCGTATCCTAGGTCGCAATCATAGTATTTCTCCTAATTTTACATAACAATTCTTATATGTACACAGAATTTCACCTACGAGTATCTGACGTCGCAATCATAGCATTTCTCATAATTTTACGTCACAATTCTTAAATGGACATAGCATTTCTCCTGCATTATGAGTATCTAACGTTGCAATCATAGCATTTCTCATAATTTATGGGACATTCTTAAATGGACATAGCATTTCTCTTACGTCACGCGTATCCGATGTCACAATTCGTAATGTTCGCTAACCAGTAAGCATTGATAAGGTATTCGGAGAAGAGTAACTACATATTACATCGTAGTGACGGTTCACACGCGTCCACGTACGACTAAGGATATATATATATATATATATATATATATATATGCGCATGAGCGTATACCTTCTTAGTCGTACGTGGACACACATGTGATGACGCAATGGCATCAACGCTTGACTGCAATACGTCGTTACGACACCCATTTACTATGATTGGCTGCGTTCCAACACAGTGCAGTAAAACTGAGATGATAAAAGCACTGATAAGACATCCCTATGCCATTACTCCCCCTCCACAGAGGATTGTGTACTGCTACGGTGCGTGGCAAGATGGGTATAACGATTTGGCAAAAGAAGTTGAATTTAAAGAGGGTGTGAATGTTGAACTAGACAGAAGTTGCAGAACATTGGTGGTGCTCGACGATTTGATGAATAAATGCGACGAGAATGTAGCTGACCTATTTACAAAACGTTCTCACCATGAGAATTGTAGCCTAATATTTGTCGCAAAAAATCTGTTTCACAAGTCTCGCAATCAACGCGACTTATCGGTTAACTGTCACTACATGGTATTGTTTAAGAATCCACGTGATGCATCATCCATTCGTTCTTTATCTAATCAGATGTACCCAGGCAATACAAAGTATTTGATCGACTCATATAAGGACGCAACACGCGAACCTAACTCATATCTACTCCTAGATTTGAAACAGACGACACCTGACAATATCAGACTCCGTTCATCTGTCCATCTGAAGGAGGGGGTGCTACGTTTACATACCTAAGAAAAATGGCATCACGTAAAACGGAACGCCATTTACCTATGCTGCAATATTTGGCTAAAGTAAAGCCTTCAATCAGAAATGATGTAATCAAACAGTGTTCGAACGAATTGGTTGATGTACTATGCGAATCATGCCTAAACGTATTACTTGGGAATGTTCATCTCACTAAAATACGATACAAGCAGCTGAGTAAATACAAAGCGAAAATGCGTACGCTGACTAGTCGCAGTGTGCCATATGCACGTAAAAGAAAATTGCTACAAACAGGCGGATTTTTAGGCAATGTGCCTATTTCCATATATGCTGATGCTTTAGTTACAAAGTGTATAGACATACTGTTCCAGTGGAGAAGATTACAGAACAAAATAATTCGTCAGGAAATTAAAGATTTTATTGACGAGGGGTACGCATATGATGAAGCAGTCTTCTCAGCTTTTCGAAAAAGAGAGTTTCTGATCAAGAAGTACATAAGGAACCATCTAGATGCTGAGGATAATGATGATGATTCTGTCGGTGATAGATCTGATCCATAAGGAATCAGTCATCGATAAAATGGATCTCCAGAACATTGACTATTTGTTTATGCTACATCAACTATACATTTTATCATATGTAATATTTACTTCAATGTAAAAATATGGATACAAAAAAACATTGGTTCTTTATGTGCGTATTTGATGATTGTAGCTTCCCAGCCGGGTCCCCCCACATCCCTCGATATACAAATTGGAGTGCTGTTGTACTTAGTGGGGTTGGCGGTTGATGAAAATAAGTGTTGTGGTGGATGCTGGGGTGGGGTTAATGCTTGGTGGTGGGTGTTGGTGCTTAGTGGGTGGTGGTGCTGGTGGTGATAGAGGGATGGTGATGGTGGTGTTGATGGTGATGATGGTCGGTATTGGTAGTAGGTGGTTGCCGCCGCAATGTCCAGACAATGGTTAGCCAACTATATTATTTTTGTTGTTGGGGTCTCATTGACTAGGTACTCATAATGCATTCATACTGTGTGTACCCGGACATGGTAATTTTTCCTAGTTTTATTACCTTTAACTGGCTGACTGGCGAGGTGTTTCAGACATTACAGGGATCTACATCCTAGTAAAATATATTGGAAACGATTTGAGCAAAAGCTGATGCAGTCAAATTATTTTCAAAATATTCACTAAATATCATGGAAATGATTTGATAGTAAGTTGTTGCTAACACCGCAGTAAAATTATTTTCAAAATATTCGTACAACGCGCATTGCATACCTTGTAAACAAGTACACTAGTATACCTCAGTAGTTATGGGTGGGGCTGTGCGTCATTGTTCTTTTTTTCGTTGGAATGTGGTTTTAACCAATCAAAATGCTCCATTTCATTTGCTAGCGTTTGGAGAACAATGGCGCTCAGGGGCACACGCATTCTAGAGAACAATGGCGAACAGTGGCACACGTTTTCTAGCTAAACAATGACACACAGCCGCACACGTATTTGAGAATCTGCAACACTGGAATGTTCTATTATTTTGAATTAGTTAACCCTTAAAAGTATAAAAGTTGTGTATTTTACATTTGAACGTAGTGGCAGCGGTCCCCCCTCCGCGGTTATCTACCGTGGTAGATAATGTAAAAATAATAAGAGATGATGTATGATAATGTAAAAGAATAGAGTTTAAGAGGTGGTCCGATAACGGAGGTCGTATGAGGAGGAGGATGTAAGAGGAATTATGGTATTGATGTTTGAAAATAATTTGACTGTTTCGTCGCTAACGTTATTAGTAAACTGTAGAATATTTAGAGACTGTCTGTATGCTGTTAGTTAGCAACAGCTACCAGACAGATTCGCATCAAAATATTAAAAATAATGTATTAATGGTATGTACGGTTGGAATGGTAACCAAGACTTGGTGGTGATGGATTGTATCATGGGTTAAAAAGAAGTTAACCCTTTCACCGATGAATATATATCTCATTTTCATCGATACCATACAGGAAAACTGTTGAATATTTTGAAAATAATTTGACTGCCTGTGTCAGTTGAGGCGGAATGCTATAGTATTCCTCCTCAGTTGATATTGCTGGATGATTATGAGGGCGCAGCTAGCATACTTGTTTACAAGGTATGCATGCTGTACGAATATTTTGATAATTTGTTGCTGAATATTTTGATAATTTGAGTGGTAGCTGAATATTTTGATAATTGGTTGCTGAATATTATGATAATCAGTTGCTGAATATTTTGATTGGTTGCTGAATAAATTGATTGGTTACTGAATATTTTGAAAACAATTTGACTGTGTAAATTCTAATTTCTTATTAGGCGATGTTAGGTAAGAGAGAGGTGGTCTTATAACGGAGGTCGAAGGAGGAGGGAGGAATGCTATCTAGGCCAGCAAAATGTGTTCCCCAGTCATTTAATTTTCAAAAATCAGACACGTACACAGTAATTTTTCCTATGCTATTATATAGATAGTGTTATCTATCGTATTTATGTCTCTAAAATGGCAGTCATTTAATTATTAAATTTTCAAAAATATGGACAAAGTGCATTCCTTGTCAATGGCAATGCATTAATCGACCGCGAACAATAGCGTACAGATGCCCATTTAGAACAGTAGCGTCCATCGACCACTTTTGACGGATCAGAATGTGTGCTTGCGTATGCATGTGTGAAGAGGTTTGTTGTGTGTAAAAACTTTATATCATAATTTATTTTTTTGAACAGATAAAGAGTTCTCTTTCGAATGATTTGTGGGCCATGAAAAGGGCCGTGTTTTGAGATAGGTCTCAGTCTTCGCAGATCCACACAGGCGTGGTTGTCAGTTTGGTAACAAGCTGCGTCATGTTTGCTTTTTGTATATCAGTCGGAGTATCACTGATTACAGGACACCCATGCGGATACTGTTTGATTGGTAATAGACAATAGCACTCCTTGCGGGTGTACACCATCTCTTTAGGTTCTGTTTTCTTGATCATACACCTACACACCCTCTCGTGTTTCGACCGTCGGCATATGGTGTCGTGAATGTCGATGGAACACCAACGACACCGCACATACCCAGTGTCTGATCCGTCAAAGTTTGTACTGCTGGCCATTTTAGCCAAATGTACATTAACATTTACATTTATACCACATCACTCTACTACAAAAAATATAAGGAATATCGCGTGAGATGAAATCTGACTGCCTAAGGTTACCTAACTACTCTGCAGTTACACATCCAACCACTGTGATGTTTAAACTGGAATGAGAAAATGGATTGAATTTGTACCGTTTATAGGAATATATGTACTGCGGCCGCAAATCCGCAACACGCGACCCGCATGCGGCCGCACATGTACGCATGCATTTTGGCATGTATGCGTGTTCAGGCATGTGCATATACTTGTTGCCATCCGCAACACGATCCCGCAAATCCGCAACACGCGCCCGCATGCGGCTGCACATGTACGCATGCATTTTGGCATGTATGCGTGTTCAGGCATGTGCATATACTTGTAGCCATCCGCAACAAGTTAACAAGTCAACATCCATAACATGAGCCCGCAAATCCGCAACACGCGCCCGCATGCGGCCGCACATGTACGCATGCATTTTGGCGTGTATGCGTGTACAGGCATGTGCATATACTTGTTGCCATCCGCAACAAGTTAACAAGTCAACATCCATAACACGAGCCCGCAAATCCGCAACACGCGCCCACATGTGGCCGCACATGTACGCATGCATTTTGGCGTGTATGTGTGTTCAGGCATGTGCATATAGTTGTTGCCATCCGCAACACGCGCCCGCAAATCCGCAATACATTTTAGCCGAATGTACATTAACATTTACATTTATACTACATCGCTCTACTACAAAAGAAATGTAAGGAATATCGCGGGAGATGACTAGAGTCCTATCAAAAACTGTCGCGTACTGGCCTACATATAATGACACATACATGTAGGCGAAAATCTTGGATATGTTCACAGGCTAGATGCGATGGATCAGTTTGTTAAATGGTTTATGCGCATAAAAATCTGTGCGCATTAAAAAAGTATCCATGGAAATATGTTTTCTCTGACCACCTCGTTATTGTGCATAAAGCATCTATGATTCGCTTTTAATCCTTCAATTTGTATGCAAACGCGTTAACCTTCATCTAAAACCCTCATACATGAAACTAAGCGGCTTCCTACCAGACATTTAAATTTTTTTAACAGAGAGCAAAGTACATCTCTATGCGGGTAATATATAGCTAAGCCAAGCGATGTTGTATGCATAATATTATATAGATAATAATCATGCATCTCGTATTTAAGGAGTGATCTTTAAAGCGGCAGTCATTTAATTATTAAATTTTAAAAATTGTTATAAAAATAGTGGGAACAATGCCCACCGTCGTCATCGTTGATGAATAATGACGAGCACCCTTGTATCATTTAACGTATTAGGTGGTCGATGCGGTCCTTCGTGGTTGTAGTAAAAAAGTATTTTGAAACTAAGCGGAATCGTGGCTTCCTATGGCAAATTGTCGCATTGAACAGCACTTTTTTAAGAGTTTGTGCGCACGAAGGCGCTAGTGCGAATTGTAGCTTCCTATGTCAAATTAGTATCAAAACTATTCGCTTAAACTACCAATGCGCCATGATATAGGTTTGAAGAATCAGAAAATAACATCCCTGGAATGAGTGTAGAGGTGGTCGCATAATTGAGGTCGAACGAGTTAGGAGGAGGAGGGATGATGTATGCTAGTGCGGTGCTGCCTGGCACGAGGGATGAGGTATACTAGCATACATGTTTACAAGGCCGACAATGCACGTTGTACGAATATCTTGAAAATAATTTGACTGAGGTTTAGCGACAACTTTCTATCAAATCATTTCCATGCTATTTAGTGAATATTTTGAAAATAATTTGACTGTCTGCATCAACATTTGCTCAAATCGTTTCCATAATATTTTGCTAGGAAGTAGATCCCTGGAATGTCTGTTTCTTGAAGGTTGCCCGGTCAGCGGCCTGACTACAGTCAGATTAACCGCCCACCAATTCTGTGCAATGCTGGCCGTGTCCTCCAAGATGGCCTGTGCGTGGCCACCAAAGATGCTAAGGCCTGTCAGGGGCATCCCAAGAAGACACTCCCTGACGGCAGTAGCTGGACGCATATGGTCAAGGACCATCTGCCTCCTGGACATAGTCACACGCACCTGCACCCTTGCCAATGCGTCCATAGATAATACCAGGCCGTCATTAACGCACGAAAGCGCCACAGGTGGCACAGGGTGGCCTGCCCCCACTTCAGCCCACACCGACCGAGGAAGACGATAAGAGTGGTTGACAGCACTCAGTGCTGGCCTCACATCCCCATCACATAGGGACAGGACTTCATTGGTGTACCTGAGCTTTGTCCACCAGTGCCGGGGCAGGCCACCCGCTCCAGCACTCTGGACACCTGGTACCCAGCGGTCATCCTCGGTGACCGATGGGACAACACCATACATGTCGTATTCCCCCCATGGAATACGACCCCTCGCCCGCACCTCCCTGGAGGTCGCAAGAAGCTGGCCCTTGTTCATGCGTTGTTTGCTATAAATAGCATCAAGCAACACCATAAACCATGGTCCAACAGACTGGATCAGGGCTGCGGGCAAGATCCCCCTCCTAATCGATGCAACCAATGGACGGGGTACATCCTCCTCGGCCGTGGTCGAAACCACAGACGGGTCCACCCTGGCTAGCCAAGCCAGAGCCTCAGACCAATCCGTCTCCGAGGAGGACACTCCCGTGAACACGTCACCCGTTGACATGTTCACGGCCCTACCAGCAACGGCCTCCCGGCTAGGAGCCATTGCTGATATGCCAGGAACTCCAGTACCATACGATTCCGCCGCCACCCCATGGAACACACACAGTCCATGGAGTAGGCCTGCACAGAAAACCGTGCGGACCCGTAGCGGTTGAGGAACCGTGGCCAAACACGGGCGCCAACGGCACCCCATGTCTGACTGCCGGACTAGGCGAGATAGGTGAGTACCATGCCTGGCTGGCCACACCCGTCACCGTGTTGGCAAACCAACCATCACGGGACCGGTGCCCGGTACCGGAGTGGCCTCAACCACGTGCGGAGCCACTGCCCTGGCTTGCGCCAGGCCAGACAGATGGAGGACAGTTCCATCAGGATGGAATCGACCTCCATGCTCTCCACCCGCGGCATCACAGGCCGCAGCAACCTCTCCTCCTCGGCCTCCTCATCTTCAGACCCCGAAGAGTCGTCACTAGACAAGGAAAACCGTGGAGCCATCCTGGCGGATGGCCTCCATGCCTGACGGACTGGCCACCACTACTGGACCACCCAGAGGTGGCCGCAGAGAGACAGAACCCATCAGGCGGGAGCCCGACAGGACTGCCAGGGGGCCATACGAGACGGCTCCCTCGGTGGCCAGTCCAGAACCCTGTCCAAGGACAGGGCCCGAATCAAACATGGGGAGACTGCCCTACAACTTTTGGCAGCAGGGACGACACCAGCGTGGGCAGAACGCTATGCAAGAAACCTTGCCTAGCCGGACCAAACCACGCCGGCAGTGCCATCTCCGCCACCTCCGGTTGCAGATGTGGAACGCCCCCATGGGCGGAAACGGATGCTCCACGATTTACTTTCGGACCGCCTAACCCCACGTCAGACCCTGCCAAGTCCTTCTGGCAAGGAACTTAAGCATCATATCGACTGACCACACAGCGCAAACGTTACACCTACTGTCAAGACTAGTTACACTTAGTACAGTGGAAACAGACATGGTCCTTGCATAGAACCCGACGATATGTGGCACTCGACACATGATGGCGGGGCTGGCTTGGCCTATAAAAAGCCAAACCTACAATAACCCGGCGGAACGAAACAAAAATGGAAGGCAGACAATGAATTTTCAAATATTTTGACCATAAATTAACTGTCACCATCCCGCACCCCACCCCGCAACGTTACAGCAAAGATCGCATTGACTATGATGACAAGAACGAAGCGGGAAATAATAACCCATACACTGATCCTCAAGGATGTATAACGGAACCAGGAATCATATCGCATAGCATTCGGGGTATATTAACTAATAAATATAAATTATACTCCTAACGAAGGCCAAAACGTTATGTGAAGAAACAACAAAATGAAACAAACTGCTGTAGCACACGGTAAAACCGCAGACCACACATCTAAATCATGAATTTTGAAACCACTGATCAAACAGATCGTGATAACACGCAAAACTTGAAAATTCCAAAGTTTTTCTGGTACCAATTAAAGTACGCAGCACCCAGAATCAGATGCGCGAATTAATGAAACATTTTCTTCACATAAACATCTGAGAAACATGGGTGTGACGTCACCAGCTCGGATCTTACGGAGAACGACATCAGCTGATAATCGTGTTAAAACACCGATAAGCCAACACCTAATTTCATATCTGCCGATCGCCTGTTGGGGATTTAAAGGAAGGCGATCATCTGGCATATTTCGTTGTTAACACACGTCCCAGATTCTTTGGGGTTAGAAATTGGAACATGCGACACAGACGAAATTTTAGAGACCTAAGTCTTTTAACTATGGAATAACATGGAAATATACGACCTGGTTATCATTGGAAGCATCCATATTAATCCAAATATCCTTTTGAGAACGCACAAGCTATCACAATTAATCACAGTAAAAAGACTGAGGCTTAAACAATCTTAAGACTTTCCAACTGAAAAAAGCATGTATTCTCTTGTCACTATGCAAACAAGAATGAGCGTCATGGTAGACGGGTACTCGGAAGTTGGTAGCTGAGTACCCGGTTCCAAGGAGTCGGTAAAGCTTTCTAAGTCTATAGTCCTAGAGCCAGCTGTCAGGGCCAGCTGTATATCAGAAGTAATAGAATGGTGAGTATTGATCGAAGGAGAATGGCTCTACCCTGTGAGAAACTTAGCTTCCTGAGAACAGGCTATTAGAAAAACATGGAAGAAAGAACAATAATTCTGAAGCATCTACCAGTGAAAGACACACGATTAAGAGGACTCAATAACTAACCCAAGAGTTGTTATTACACCACAAACAACTGTACCGTTCAATCACTATTTGCTAAATCAATCTACCTACATTTAGCACCCGAAAAAAGATTTTTAACCTTGCTTTTAAGCCTCCTAACACAAGAACCATAACTCTAGTCTATCCTAGGCTTCTAGAATGAATTAACTCCTTTATTGTCAATCAATTACAGACTGGTACCCGTCTAGACAGCTCTACCAGGAAAGATTGAAAAAGCACAAGAAAGATTTTTATCTTGCTTTCTGTTAATCATGTTCTTCTTTGAGTGGAATTTCCACCCTTGATGAAAGCACCCTAGTCAGGCAAGTTAAGTTGATATCGCAATATAACTGTCACTTGGTGCCGAATCTGCTTGTCTGTTATTTGTAGGCTATTTCGCTGCTGGATTTTATTTCCCCTCAAGTTGTCCACCTTACTGCTTACTTATCACATTACGGATTAACAGCTGTCGTGTGTAGAGTGAATAAATCATGTCTCTGCCGATCTTCTCAACCATACCTCTCAGTGGTTCTTCCTGTACACATAGGGGGAGATTTTCATAATTTGCATCAAACAGTATTTGCATCACACTGTCTCTATTTTCGAGCAGGTTATCTGCCTCATATTCTCTTCGTATCTCTTCCAATCTAGCCATGTGAGGATTGCGATCATCATTCAATCTTTCACACTTAAACAGAAAGTGCTCTCTGTTCTCAGCCTCTACATTGCACAGTCTGCACACTGGGGATGATCTGCCAACTTTTGCCTTGGTGAGTTTGGAGACGTAAGACTCCGCACATTGCCTTCACCTTCACCCTAGCCTTCCCTGTTTCCATGACTGAATCTAGTGAACTGGTCTACACATAATCGACATGTTCATTGTCTAACGTATCTGAGGACATGTATCGAGGGTGCTAAATTGATGCTCTCTCATTTCTTTCTGCTGCTTCTGTCTCCAGTGTACATGAACTGCCTTCTCACTGTTCTTTTCCACTCTGACCTTGTTGGTAGAATATTAAGCAAGTCTTGTGCTGTTGGTGGGATGTATTTGTCTAAGACTCTGTTTACGTACACAAACTAGATGGATGACTGCAGATTTGATGGCAAGCTGACAGAAGGCCACTTGATACTCTATACTGTCTTGATCTTGTAAGCAGTTTCGGAGTAGAGCCAGCACAATTTTATCTATTTCAGCCTCACCTGGGAACACACCTATAACACCTAGCACTGCTATAATGGCTGTCGAATCTGGGAGATTTTTTAACCACCGCATATGCCTCTTGAAATAGTTCTAACTTGTAGATGTTCTTGGTATCCAGTTTAGAGATCTCTGATCCATACAACGGTATTGGGTTAATGTAGGCCTTCCAGCGATTGAATAGCAGCTGGGTTAAGCTCATTCCTTCCACGGCAACCGGCACGCATAAATTGGTAGAGGCCTGCAGTTACAGACTTTACCATATCTGCTACTCTGTTATTTATATTTGAGGCAGGGGCTTGGATGATGCCGATGTGTACTTCCTTATTCTCTGCAATTTTAGTCACTGCATATTCCGAGCTCCCATTTACTGGTATTAATAAGGCTGTATCGTCTGTATTTCTTGGAGAACCTCCTTGTTTACTGCCTTTGTTGGTGATATGATGCTTCCCTGGATATTGACTTGCTGTAAATGGATGCTTGGAGACAGCTGCCTATTCCACTTCACTTGGCTTTTAAATCCCTGGTACAAGCTGTCCATCAGTTCATATATATCGCCTGGGTGATCCATTAACTTCAACTT
Source organism: Chaetoderma sp. LZ-2023a (assembly GCA_034401795.1). Taxonomy (NCBI): domain Eukaryota; kingdom Metazoa; phylum Mollusca; class Caudofoveata; order Chaetodermatida; family Chaetodermatidae; genus Chaetoderma; species Chaetoderma sp. LZ-2023a. Next base: position 196,612,926 of record CM067370.1, on the reverse strand, counting down.
CCTGAATAGTCCTTCATGTCACACTCTATCAAATTCCTTATTCTGGATCTAGTTGGACAGCCACCAAATCCTCAACCCACTCTGCATGCTCACATAACACTTCTGTTAGGATAAGGGCTCCAAATATTGGGGAAACATTACTCGTGAATCCTATTTGAAGGGGATTTTGTGACTGTTGGTACAGGCAGCCAACCTTCTTGAGCATAGCAAGTTCTAGGATCTTCCCAATGACACTGATGATAGTAATCCCTCGGTGGTTTGCTGGATTTCATCTTCTTCACCAGTGCTATCAACAGCACTTCTTAAATAAAGTTGGAATTATTCGGTTCTTGAGAATTATGGTGAACAGTGATGTTAAAATATGAACAATAAGTGGACTTGCATATCTAATGTATTGTGCTGTAAGACCGAATTTGTCTGCGACTTTGTTTTTCTTCATCTGCTGAATGCAACTTCCAATTTCTAGCTCGGTTAATGGTAAAACCTCCCCCTTATGATCAGCTAATTCAATCAGCATTTTCATGTCCTCGTTCACCAGCTCTATATGTTCCACATCAAACTCATCATCGCCAGCTGTCATCGCTAGAACCTGGACATGCTTCTGCCATACTTTTAGATGGTCTTCTGGGTTGCTATATGTCACACCCTTATATTCCAAAGCAGCCAGTGTTGGGGGCTCGAACCCCCACTGTTTTGCCACCAGAGTGTTAAATAATCGTATCATGAGCAGACACATGCATCATTTCTTGCAGCTCATTGCACCTCAGACTTGCAGCTAATTTTCTGATTACTGCCTGTAATTCTTCTTCTCTTTCACCTTTTCATAATATACTCCATTGCTCGGTCTATCTTCTCGTTCCATGCCTTAAAAGACTTCTTGACCTCATTCTGAGCAGTTATTATTTCTGGAGGTTTCGCCTTCATCCCTGATCTTCTGGCTTTAGCCTGTTTAACAGCTCCTGATTCCGCCTCCCCCAGGCTCTCCATCAGATCTTCTACAAACAGCTCCACCTCAAGACATGAATGCACATTTTCCACAGGTTCTGTAACATACATTCCGAGTTTTCCCTTGTATGCCTCTAGGTCTGCTTTATTCCAGTTGGGTTTTCCAGGAATACCTTGATTTGATTTTGATTTACTCCTATGGTTAATAGCTGTGTCAAATGTTGTGGATACTGGTTTGTGGCCTGACAAATTGATGTCCAACTACAACCTCTACCACGTCTACTACCATACAGTTGTCTTCCTTCCCCCATAAAGTAATCAATTCAGCTAGATACACGAGGTCTCTATGTGCAAAAATATCATATCCAGAGGGTAAGTTTATGTGTTTGGAACTGCAAGCTTTACGCTCTGACAGAACCACTAACAAGGTATCCTGTTTATTTTCTTTTGTGTTTCTATGTAGTGAGGCATTAAAATCCCCAATCACCATCACGCTTATGATTATGTCGATAGTCACTTCAGGACTGGCAGTATGATCAGCGAACGAAAAGAAGAAGACGACCATCACATCGCTCATATGCACCTTTGAAATGATTTCTCTAATGCTCTCTAACTCTGCAGCGAACTCAGCTTCAGTCTCTCTTCCATTTGTAGACAGCATATATACACTCTCAATTGTGATTCCCCATTTTATACTGTTAATTACAACTGCTATTCCTCTCTCTGACCCATCAGGTAAAATTTTCACTGCTCAATGGACCTTTCCAATTTTAGCTATGCCTCGCCCATCTCCAGCTAAGCTCCACCCACATCTTGCCCGTGTTGGGATCGATCGATCTCTGAACTCTCTGACTAAAAATTTCTAGAAAACTATACAACCTATGGCAGCAACAGCGTCCAGTCAAATTAGTTTCAAAATATCCAACAGCATGTCTATTAAATAGTAGAGCCATACAATTCGTACAATGTGTCAAACTAAGTTAAAGACGGGCCACATAGAACCATTTATGATGTAATGATTATGACGTCAATTTACACGCCATTTAGCTGATTATGACGTAATATGACATCAGATTGATAGATGGATACTTTGGAAAGGTGAATTTATTTATGCCATTGCACGCCAATGCCTGCTTGTCCCTGTGGTTTACATGATAATGCTATTGGGTTGTCTTGGTCATAGGTTTTGAAAGACGACATTATCCCTGCTTCATGCAACTCTGCTTTCACAGCTTTGGTTACAAACTGGTGAAGCCAATGTTCTTGAATGATCGCCAGGTGAGTATGTCTTATCAGCCACATCAGTGCCTCCTTGTTACTGGTGAAACCTTTGATATTGTAGGTGGCGATTCCCAAATTTGTGCTAGAGATGAATTCACATTTGCCGGGACTGGACGGCCATCTGTCTCCACCTTTTCTATCTCATCCCCTCCTCACTTGTTTTTATCTTTTGACCCTTGCCTAAAAACTGTTGTTCTCAAGTTTTGATTCCGGACAAACAGTCTGGTAATCATCAAGAGCTGCAAATGGTTTTGTGATAGGTGTTTCCTGCAGCAAACGTGCCCTTCAAAATTTTGCCACAATACAGATTTTATGTTACTCCCCGTCATTGGATTTCCGATTCTGGAGTTTCAGTTTCAAGAATCTCCTTTAAGCATCTAGAGCTTTTGATTCTGTTTCTGGTTCAAGAAATCTGTTTCAGAGTTCCGGTACTTCCAGTTTTGTTATTACTTCCGTTTCTGGTCATATTTCCACTTCTGGTTTACACATTTCCACTGTTATTGTAACTTTTGGTGTTAGGGATCTTTCTGGTGTTCCAGGTACAATTTCTGCTTCCGGTTCAGACACATCCAGTGTTAGGGATCTTCCTGGTGATCTAGGTTCAGCTTCCACTCCTGGTGTTGCTCTCTTCCGGCGTTAATGTAACTTCCGGTGCTAGGGTTCTTCCTGCTGCTCTAGGTTCAGCTTCTGCCTGTAGCTCGAGGGTGGCGTCGGGCCATTCCGGTGTATGGTGTCGACTCGCCGCGTCACATGTACATGACGAGTGATGACGCTGGCTAACTCCCAGTCTCAGGGTTACGGAACCCGTGCGACACTGCCCTGTGGGTAACAAAGACTGGCTCCTAAGGCTGGTGGAACTCAATCATTCCGGTGGGGCCATGCGACCATTGTCGCGAACATTGAACGCAACAGTATCAGCCCACGAGTTTGTGTCACCGGTATGCGTGTCCATAGCAATTTCGTGATCTATGGACTTACAATATTTGATTTGGTGACCTAGCTAAAATAAGTCTATACAATTAATTTACCTAAACAGACCGTCAAGTATGCTAGATAAAAATGAGCATACGAAAATACAAGACATAGAGACAGCCTGATGAACCTTTAAACGTGGGGCTCCCGGATGTACCACACAGACTCATAGGTCCGCAGTGGTATCCCCGCAAAGGAGGCCCCCGCATACGAGATCACTAATTAACTTAATATAAGCTATTATACCTCTAAGCTGAAAGGAAAGAAAATCATCTTTTATAGTGTTGAAAAGCTGTGCCTCACGCGGGAACTACTCCTGGTGCTAGTTTTGGGTGAGAAGTAGTAGCCGCACGCGGGCCGTCGTCACTGAATCCTTGTGAGAGGCAAGTGCCTCGCGCGGGCCTCCGTCACAGGAAAATGCTGCCACCGCTTAAAGCGGGAGAAGAGTGTTGGCCAGAAAGGCGCCACTTTAATATTCAACCAAAATGCTATAAAGAAAAGAACATACCTAGTTAAATTATGATTATAATGTTGCGCACTGTTTTACGTGAAGATGGGATGAGCGATTCCCGAGGGATTCCCACACCACCGTTTTATGTAGTTTCAAAATAAGCTGAATTAGTAGGTGCTGCTCTTATTTATGCGGGCCTTCTGCTACACCTATCCTAACATTTAGTTTTTAGAGACACGATCTAGTTTATGCCACAAATGGCGAGCGCCTACCTAGCTTTTAGATACGGCTGCCATTGAGAGCGGATGCCCTAAGACATCAACACTCAAGACAGTGTGCATATATGTTATTTCGCAAGACCTCCGACCTCTTGCTCCATAATCACATAAAACGTCACAGGACAATGGTTACTTTTCACAAAAGCAAGTTTTTAGGCAACTGATCTATCGTTATGGTGGGGGTAAGAGAGACGAATACCCACCGTGAATGTCCTTCCCGTGAGGGCATGGCAGATCCTAACATCTTACCCAGACATTCTTACAGAATTCGGTCGGGATGCATATCTCGCCCGTCACCAGGTTCCAACGAGCTAACTTTTTAAGGTTTAACGCAAGTTGCCCAGTTATGCACTGCGATGCGCAGGAGACTTCCTTGAAAATAGAAAGAAAATAATTATAATGTGTTTTCGCAGTGCTTCCTACATTGGCGAGGATAACTAACTACTAAGTATCAGAAGATACATGGGAGGTGTATGTGACACCATACCCTGGCCATCACCGTTCGAAAACCCCAATAGTTTCCCACGGTTGGATCAGTCCATGGTGCAGATAGGGATATCCAAACAATTAAGAAGCCATAAGGCTTAGTGGAACATGAAGAGAGACAATAACTTATAAATATGAGGCCCAATAGGTATGTTGGCCAATTTTACACAACCTTGCCGGAGTGCGGGTCTAAAATATCGCAACTACTGGAAAAGAGGCGTACGCTATGTGTCTCTTGACGAAGAAATTGTCTCTAATCATATTAAACCTATCCTATTGAGCTAAATAGACAGGCTTTTAGTCGGTAGTATGCCGGGCTAAACGGAGTTATAGCACGGACAGCGACCTCAGTGAAAAATTGTTGGTGGCGGGAGAAAGTGATGTATATATAAATGTTGCTGTATAGTGTTTCCTACGTGCACTGCAGTCCTACGTTTTCTACAAATAAACAAAACATATGAACGAATGGCTGCTCGCCATATATAAAACTAACCAGTACTAGTAATACAATGTGAAATGATTAGAATAATATATATATATATATATATATATATATATATATATATATATATATATATATATATATATATATATATATATATATATATATATATATATATATATATATATATATATATATATATATATATATATATATATATATATATATACGGCAGATCTGGTGAGTTATCCACCGAAGAACATCGCTGCCTCTACATCTGTTGAATCACATATTCAGGCCGGAAAAGGCCTCACCGCAAGATTGTGTTCCGAGTTAGTTCTTATTCTAGTCGAGAACAATATTAACGAAAGTTACAAAATTCTTTTAGGTGTAGTGGGTTGGGTGGCTGCCGCAAGCTACGTGACAGAAGCTGACCAAGACCGAAGTGATCTATTTAATAGTGTCTTGGCTGATAGTAGCTGCTTTTGCAGATCCAACCTGTTCGGCCAGGGGCCGAGGATGCTCTCGAACTCAGGATTTTATCTCCTTTTATACCACTCATGACATCACAGATGCAAGCCTCAACCAATCATCGGTCGAGCAATAGCCAATCAGCGCACAGCTAATAATGGCGCAGATGATTGTTCTAGAACATTCTAGAACTTCTGCGTACACGTGCTTATGACGTCACGGCAATATTTTGAAGATAATCAAAGGAGATTTTCCTTGGATAGCTCAGCCATTTCTTAACCGATTTTGAAATGGTTTACAGATTTGGAAAGCCCGTCGAATTCTGGTCTTGATTGATATCCGATTCGGCGGGAACAAGCAACTATAAAACATTACACTGTACCCACTCGGTACACTAAAAGTGCTATCCTATCTTGGACCTGATATACGCGCTCTGTCTGTGCATGTTTTAACGAACATAGTCGTTTTTACGACAAAATCTCTCTCATAGGCCAATATACGCTTATAGCTCTACCCAGCAGGGCGTGTTCAAAGAGCGAATCCAGGATGGGCGGCGCGTACCCAGCTTAGCTGGTACGGCCGGCACCTGACCGGTCGATCCGAACTACACCCCTCCAGTTTTGCTCTCTTCCAGTGTTTATGTAACTTATGGTGCTAGAGATTTTACTGGTGACCCTGATTTAACGTCGGCTTCCGGTTTTGTGCACTCGCAGTGTCAATATTATTTTTGGTGTTCCAGGTATAACTTCCGGTACAGTTTTCCACTTCCGGTTTGCAATTTCTTGTGTCAATGGTAATTCCGGTGATATAGATCTTCCTGGGGTTCCAGGTTTTTTCTTCAGGTCCAGAGCCATTTTTTTAGGATCCAGTCATCATCTGGTCTAAGAGTTACATTCTTATTGCCGTAGTAATACTAAAGACTCTTCCTACTGGTTGCAGTATGGAATTTTGTTCAGCTTATTACATATGTGCATATCATTATCTTCTCTGGTAGCCTCACACAGCCGATAAGTTGTTCAGTCACTTAATTCCTTTGCGCTTGTTATTTCAGATAATGTTAGCTTTGCTTTATATATATATATATATATATATATATATATATATATATATATATATATATATATATATATATATATATATATATATATATATATATATATATATATATATATATTTATAATAGTTTATTAGATATATATATAGTAGGGGCATATGTGGTAGTGGGATGGATGGAAATTTAAAGGACAGCGGTTTATTATTCATTTTCGGATTTTCAGCCTGTATTATTTATTCTTATTTGTCAGATTACGATGCAATCTCACTAGATATGTAATTTATCATTATTCGTCCTACTTTATGTGGGCAGTGCTCTTCAGTCCATTCTGAAAATTCTCAGTCAATATTATTTCTGTTAGGGATTTTACTGGTGTTCCAGGTATATACATATATATATATATATATATATATATATATATATATATATATATATATATATATATATATATATATATATATATATATATATATATATATATATATATATATATATATATATATAAGGCCTATGGTTTATTATTCGTTTTCAGATTTTCAGCATGCATTATTTTTTTCTTATCTGTCAGATTACAACGCAATCTCACTGGATATGTAATTTATCATTATTCGGCCTACTTTATGCAGGCAGTTCTCTTCAGTCCGTTCTGCAAATTCTCTCGAACATCTTTTCCCTTCCTATGTCAGCAGGTTGACATAATTTAGATTAGTCCAAGGCAGTTAATTCGTTGCACTGGATTTTTCATAAATTTCCTTTCTTTGCTATTATTCTTTTATTTTCCCACCCCACCCCTATTTAATTCATTTTTCATTGCCTAGTGTCAGATTTTGCGTTTCGTCATACATGCACATGTACATTACCATGCACAAGATGGGACATGTATTAAATCACCATGAAGCTGATCTAATAGAATACCTGGCTAAGAAAGCTCGAATAGAATGATGACCTTCCGAAACTGGTCCTCACATTTGCACCAGGACATACTAGAAGCAACAGTAACCAGCTCTTTGATGACAACAATTAAGAAGAAGTTGACGCCTCATTGATCAGGCAGGCAGTATTGCCATCAAACTGAATCCACAGTCATGCACAGTTTACATTTTCTTGAGATACAGATGTCCTTGTGTCGGTCGTAGCGAATTAATCTACTCTTAAGGAACACATCTATCCTGATGGTGTCAGGAATCATCCAGATACAGTCAATATGGGAAGCTTTTATAAGAGAAGGCTAAGGTCTTGCCAGCATTCCATGCATTCACGGGTTTAGACAACAAATGGAGGTTTTTTTTAGAGAATACCTGAAAGCATAACTCAATACCATCAAGACTCCAGCGAAACTATCAGATGCTGACAACATAATCAAGATATGATGTCGTCGTTAGCTGCATTTGTGTATGCTGCATACACACCAAAGGGTGTCTAGCTCAATAGTATCCTGGAACTGTGATCGCATCTATTCAACAAACACATGAATGAGAGTAAGCTTCCACCTACTATAGGTGCTATCAAACAGCACATCCTCAAAGTCCATATCCAGGCCAGGGTATGGGGGTAATAACAGTATCGCCAAGCAAGAGTTCCTGAAACCATTGGAGAATGGATTTTACCATGATTTTGAGGATCAGCTCAAGCCAATACAAGCATTATCCTGCCAGCAGACGCATCATTAGCTGGTTATGTGTCCATGCAAGACAGACTGTTCATCACCAACGTGTTCCTGCAAATCAGCAAACCTTTCATGCACAGATGTCTGTATGTACTCCAATCGATGTGACGATGTGATAAACTCATAAACTGTGATATGATATTGTAAATTATAATGATAAATAGAAATATTAGCTAAGACACTTAACATTAGTGGCATAGTAGGAGACAACTGAGTGCGAGGCAATCATAATGACAACAGTGATGGATTCAATTTGGTTTTCATTATATACTGATAAACTTGTGATGCATTTGATGGCTCATGGTGGTGGATTATCGACTGAATCTGAGCCAGTTTTAGAAGCATCCAAATCTAGTGTGCTGGATTATTTATTTATGTTTAAAGAGCTATAGTCTGTGCGTCCTATTGAGAAAATATTAATAAGTAAAATGTGCTAGGACTGGCCGCTTATTTAAATAATTACCAATAATTTGCTGTAAGCAAATAATTTAGTCTTCCTAATTATCACACATTGTGCTAACACTAATATTCAATGTCATAATGTTTGAACATTAGGACAGTAGAACAGTCGACCATATATGTATATAGTGTTAGCACTAAGTGTGATAATTAGGAAGACTCCTTGCTCTTTGACCAGAAGTGATGTGTCAGTGATATGTGAACCAGAAGAATTATTATATTTTAGCATGATTTTGTGCAGTTTTGACAATTAATCTTGCATCGCCTATCAGGGAGCACAGATGATGGTGATCATTCATCAGCGAATAACTTAATTATGGTTATTACCATGGCCCGTCAACTATTAGTCAGCTTTCGTAAGTATTTTCGCTCAATTTCTATATTTGTAAAACTATTCATTTTAAAAAACATATATGTACATCTTTATAGCTTTAAGTGTAATAAGTGGATTCCTTGACCACAAACACACATATATAGACACCAAATCTAAAGCCCTAGCAGACTTAGTTGAGAGATGGAGTAAAGTAGTTTTCGTGTAGCAGTCATCTTGAACATTTAAAATGGTTGCCACAAAATTCTTTGGCTCAAATGGAAACATTGGATTTCCGATTCAGCATATTTAAAACCTATCAAAGTATAGTTTTACAAATCTCCAAATTAAACACCTAACAAAAATACACAAGGAACGGATTGGGGTACGGGTAATTGGCAGCTGGTAACACTGTAGTGCTTCCACCAATCAGACTTACCAATATCTCAAAATGTAGGTGGGATATGTGGGCTTATTTTTAGATTCTAGTATAAACACTAGATTGAAACAACTTCATGAGGTGATGATATAAGCAGTTGTGCTTCTGACAAAATGTAGACAAGATGACAAATTTTTATGAATTTTTGTTAATGAAATCATGATTGTATCTACTTAAAACTTTTCAAAAATATATGAAGTAGTATAATCTTCCATAATAAAAAAACTATGAGTATAATATACCCTGCCCCAATCGGGAAAAAGAGTGAGTGAGGCTATAAACTTCTCATTTTTGAAATCTATATATTCTTACTAACAGACTTTTTCATGAACAGGACATATATGAGAATAACAAATTGCATAGCTATCAGGTTTTTTCTTTCCGATAGTTAAACTCGTTAAATAGAGGCTTTTTGTCATGTTGGTTTCACTGGTCATAGTACTTCAAAAAATAATACTATGATTTCGTTTCGATGAAATCCATCCATATTCCCAGAGTTATCTCCCCTGATATCCTTAAAATTCATAAAAATTGTTCAGTTTTGAACCTATGCTCAAATTTTTCTCACTGGTCATATGACGTGAGTAAACAGTGCTATGATTCCGTTCCAGTGAAATCCATCATCATGCATATTCTCCAGAGTTATCTACCCTGAAATACCTCAAATTAGTTTTGAACCTATGCTTACGATTCGTTTGTCACTGGATATAGTACTTTATGAGGTAGTGCTATGGTTCTGTTTCGATGAAATCTATCTATATTTGCCCGAGTTATCTTCTCTGAAAAATTAAAACCAGGATCGTGGAGAATTCTGAACTGAATTCTGATGCAGTGTACATGATGTGGTTTCTGTGAAATCTATCCTGTTGCGCCTAAGTTCTCTCCCTAACAGACTTCAATTTGGCGAACATATGGTTGGTGCTAGATTCTTTGAAAATACCTAGACATAGTCTAGTCCAGAGGCAAGGACCTGATAAAATGTGTGTGGGTTCAAATTGTGGTTGTATTAACATTCTACAAACCATTATTCATGGGAGGGGGTCTGTTGCTGCGGTTTGCTAAAATTTAAGGGGGAGAGGCTATCATGTAAATGTCCAGACAGACCAATTTTCATTATTGAGGTATCACTCGCTTTAAATTATAATTCTCTATCAGACTATATACATCAGTATGAATATTGAATCAGATTTTATACAGACTACGGGTAAAAATCATAAAACAAGTCAAATATTATGACCATTTTACTTACACAGCTCTTAAATGGCGATGCACCAACACATAACTGCTACATAGACTTATTAATGCTAGAAATACATCACAAAAGTTAGATATACGTACATATATCACAAAGTATTATACCACTCTGTCAGGACAAATCTATTTTGTAGTTGATGTTGAACACCTTTATTACTCTCAGATCCTTGCTCCTGTGCTAACTAAAACGTGTTTCTGTTGTTGTCCATTATTAGTTTCAATGAATGTCATAATCACTGAACAATTAGAAAATAATAGATACACACTCATGTTTATGATAATGTGGTGCTCCTAGAAAAGGGGGACTACCGTACATTAGCATGACAGTCGTTAGTTCCGTACTTTGCCAGAGATTACTGAGTTGCCTGTGGGAAGTTGGTTGTCAGGCAACAGGATGCGCACTGGCAGACGAATCCTGGATGGCAAGAAGTGCGGAGTAACTTCCCTCGCTTCTGGCCAGCTCGCCACATCACAGCTAAAGGTACCGTTTATTACTAATCAACTAGCAATTACCTGATTCACTACAATAAGGGTAAGAAAACATGTTGTGGTATAGCATTATTGCAATATTTTATCATTGCAGATTGAACTAGTCAAAGAATCCAGGTAGCCAACTGAACAAGAGTTTTAGTGATACTCAACATATGCCCGCAGGCATACTTGTTTGATGAATGCTAAATGTGAACAGTTAGTCTTTGATAATTTTCTGAGAAAGGGGGGGGGGGGGGACTTCTATTAGGTACACATTTGGAATTCACGGCAAAGACATCACTAACAATTTTGAGTCTTCACAGCTGCATTGCTCATTACAATTACAATAGATTTTGATGAATTTTAAGCTTTCAAGGGAAATAACTCTGGCGAATATGGGCGGATTTTGCTGAAACGAAATTATGACACTTCATCTATCCCTAACATATCTGATGAAAAATACTGAGAAAAGCCAAAGATACCTCACTACAAAATCTGTTTTAGAATTGGAAGTCAGAAAAATTGAATTATACAAGTGTTTGTAATCAGATTTAGACTGAGTTTGCAATGTTGCTGTTCAATGACAATCGAATTGATATGAAACATGGACAAGCAATCGGCATCCTCACTCATACCATCAAAAGCATCTAACATTAGCACACTGTCTGATAGAGACCACCTGGGTGTCCAGGCCTCAGGTAATGTTCACTGACTGGACTAGGTGCCTCTTCTGCATGCAGAAACACATACAATGGTAAAGGAAAGGGCATAATATCCACTGTCCAAGCACGTCAAACAATTGTGCAAACAGCAACTGCAAAGGGCGATGAGATGTGGATCAATGGTGCTGTCAGTAATGCTGAGTAGTCGCAGCCGAAGCTAGATCTCACAGAGCTTGGCACGCATCAGCAAATTTAATCTGTAGCATGCTTGCTTCCACGAGGGGAGAAAAGAAACATGCAAGGATACCATATTTTCAAAAATTGTTGGTGGAATGACTTGTCAGGCGCTAGATATATCAGATTTTCTACATGGTGATGGAATGACAGTTGAAGGATACACTACTTAACGACAGTTGAAGTATACACTAGTTAACAACTCAAAAGGATTTTGGCGATGATACTATCTGCCATAAGCCATATGATCGCACTAAGTTCGAATTTATGTTTTCAGACTGCATATTTCTTCAAGATGTTATCATTGCTGTTTACGGAGGTAACTGTGACACAGCCACAGGGTTATCTAAAGAAGTCTCCACTTGTGATAGATGACAGCGAGTGTATGCCTAAAGTTGCTGTACCATCCTGAGAAACTCATCAGGTCAGAGCTCAATGGCAATCAAGATATATCAGTCTGGACACCTAGTAACACAGGGCTATTATGTTTGGATATAAACACGCCACAAAAGGCAGATAAAGGTTAATTCTCATAGACAGAGTGTAGCAGCTCATCACATGATAGAAGTGTTCTTATGCTGGCTCCGGATATTGTACACTGTGCGATTCATTCTACATGTAAAAACAACATGCCCAAACACGTGGCTCTGGGAATAGTCATTCGCCATATGACGTGGCTAGAGCAGCTCATTACCATGCTTAACAGAATGTTCCAATGTGACTCCTATGATGAAGTAGAGGCAATGGATGCACTCCTTGCAAAGGCAATCCTAGACAAGAGACCGTTTGTCTGTTGCCATGAAATATCTCACCAGTGCAACTTTGTTCATGTGGCAGGAGCAATAATGACATAATGAAGGGACTTTTGATGGAAACAGCACAATTCATGTCACAGCACTGGTACCCTATCAGTATGGACTGTTTTGAGAAAGCTCCTATGCAGAGGGCATACGCTGGCCAAGCAAAGAGGATACGGGCATGCCAAGCCTCTGTAATCTTCCAATCCATCAGCTGGTAAGGTGCAAATGGAAAGTGACATGCCGACCTGTCGCTACGCCATTCTTCCAGAAGATACAAGTCAAGTGCACTGAAAGCTTGCATGAAGAATGTGCAGTGCATAATGGCAGGCCTTGGCCAAAATGAGTATCATTACATTTGACTTACACTCGGGAGGGTTCCACGTTTCAATCAATTATCTGGAAGTTTTGGAAAGAAGTACCAGACATCAGGAACTTGGGATCTGCTGATGGAATGTGGTATGTATGGCAGTTCGACAGCCACGACCCTCCTGAGATGGCGGTCGTATAACCGTGGAGTGAGGGCCCACAAAAAAATCATGTAGTGCGGACGCTCTATAATCAAGTGAGCAGTGATGTAGATAGAACTTATTTTGTAGGATGTATGATGCCATCATGACACTAGTCAACGTTCACAAGGTTCCAAATGGGACAGGGCATGCCGAAACTATTTGCCTATTGGAGTGTTCGTGGTGCAGCTGCTTTTGCAGATGACTGAGACTGGCTTGGATCGACACAACTACTCCAAGTGGTTTCTAGTTTACCTAGTTGACATGAACCAGCTATCAGAGACTGACCATGTTATCAATGAAGACTTTATTTCTGGGAACCAAGCTAGTCAACTGAGCCTTTTAATCAAGGGTGGACTGACATGGCCATAGAACAGTCCATCAACATTGACAGTACGACATGCATCAGGCAAACACAAACACAATGAAGGAAATATATGCCATACTTAAATCAGATCGTGATAACAAAAGAGCTTATGATGGATCCTTCTCCCTGGAGAAACGTGATTGAGATTTCACCGCTGGTCAACATTGTCACATGAATAAAGATGCCACGAGATACTGCAACATGCCTGCTCATTTCCGAGATCGGCACTACAACATTCGTTGAAGAGACTGAATACCAGTGACATTCTGGGATTACCTGCCAAACTTGAAGATCAAAAACATTTGTCACTGTAAGGCCCGCTTTCCATGTAAGCGATTCCGAGCATTTCTGCATGCCGATAAGTCGATCTAGTAAATTTATATAGATTTATTTCCACATCTTCGCGTGAATATATTACGGGGAAATGCAGTGTCAGGATTAAATTTTTTAGCTTTTCGAATATATTGTCCTTTACAATTAAATTACTCATGTCCCATTAAATAGAGAAACATTTACACAAGATATGAGATGGCTGTTGATTTCTGTGCAATTTACCCAGCATGCAATGACCTAACTTCATATCCATTGTAACCAGTGGACGCTATATTCATTTAGTCTATCATCTGTACATGCCATGATTCCTCAAAGAAAGTCCCCGTCTGCACATATAACAATGTTGCTTGGGCATTAGTAATCGACAACTTAGTCAAACTGGTCTTCAAATCCGCTGACAATTACGATTATTTTTAAATATTTAGTCTGAAAGCTGTTACAGCAACAATTTTCATTCAAATGTGTATCAAATCTGTAGTATGTAGTAATCGCATTCTCTACAAATTATTTTGACAATAATTTGATTGAATTCTGTTGGTCATTGATAGCAACTTTCACGCAAATTATTGGCAACGTATACAACAGCTTTATCGTATTTTCTCCTGGAAATTTTGAATGTACTGCCGTGAATACGTCCGACATGCGTAAGCTTAAAAAACTTGTTGACAAATGACCATTTGCATGTGCAGATGAGGTCGTTTTTATTTGAGAAATCATGGTCTGTAGAGACAATAGTCTCAACGAACATGGCGTCGAATACTTACAACTAATATGGAGCCAGGGCATTGCACGCTGGGTAGCATTGCACACTGGGTAAACTGAACAGAAATCAACAGGCATTATTACATCTCATGCAAGTGTCTCTATTTAATGGTACACAAGAACTTGATATTGATATATCAACTCTGCTTCACCCAACATCAAAGTCCAATTACGTCATCAAAATTCATAAAAGAAAGAAATTCAAAATGGACACCAGATGCTACATTTTTATTTGTTAGCCATGTTTTTGATATATTAACTTCCCTTGAACAAATTTTGATGACCCTTAGACCCTGATTATATTTCCCAAATTTTGGCCCCATCCGCTCGGTTCTGGAGAAGTGATATTTGAAAAAATTAGGTCATCCAGGTGGCCAGCCTCCAGACAAACAAGAACGACAATGAGATTGCTAAAGTATGCCCCCCCACCCCTTCCGTCAAGCACAACTTTCAATCTAAGATTGGTCACCGTGACCTTTGACAGTTTGGTGCAAAAATTGATATGATTCTTCGGACCACAAAGGAAAAGCTCCCACGCCAGAATGATAACAATCCCTTCCTTAGAACTCGAGTTTTCATCCCGAAACACAATATTACATACTTAATTAGGTCACCATGACCTTTGACCGTTTTGCGCATAATCAACCAGCTGGTTCTCTTGAACAAACTTATTGCATCCCTTTGCCTAGTTTCTTGGGTCTGAGATGTGTAGGTGTTAAATTTAGGGCACCATACAACACAACCACCACCCAAATCCATCAGAGTGGTTCTTGGCATCTAAGGAAAACTTGAAGACAGACAGACGGACAATGGATGGTTGCCATGGTATATTTCAGGCCGAGTTAGCTAAAGCTTACTCCTCATTAACCGCAAAGCTGATTTGAAAGTTGTCTCAAATGACCATAGGGCTTCCGACCTTGTATACAAAATTTGATAAATTTTTTCGCTGGCCATTTATGATTTCCCTAAATTAGCAATGAGAGTGACAACTGAAGAAAAAACTGAAAAATACTGACATCCCCACCCCACTAGAAAAAGGTTAATTTTAAAGATATTTCATCAAGAGCAGAAACTTCCCAATTTTAGCCAAAAAACCACTGAAATCAGTGTATTCACTGAAGAATCATGTATGCAAATTCTAAGAAAATCATTCCTAAATATATCTTCTAAAACATAACCTGATTCTACCGCAAAATTTGATTGGTCAAATCTTTCACTGGCCATCTTGGATTTTGCGAACATGTCTGGGAAATTGGTAAGACTTGTTATTGATTGGCCGATTTCCAACAAACTCAAATGACCCTATGGCCGCATGCTTCTGAACTTGTATACGGAAAACTCAAATGATCCTATGTCAGTATGCTTCTGAACTTGTATATGGAAAACTCAAATGATCCTATGTCAGTATGCTTCTGAACTTGTCTATGGAAAACTCAAATGATCCTATGTCAGTATGCTTCTGAACTTGTCTATGGAAAGATCAAATGATCCTATGCCAGCATGCTTCTGAACTTGTATATGGAAAACTCAAATGATCATATGCCAGTACGCTTCTGAACTTGTATATGGAAAAATCAAATGATCATATGCCAGTACGCTTCTGAACCTGTATATGGAAAACTCAAATGATCCTATGTCAGTATGCTTCTGAACTTGTCTATGGAAAAATCAAATGATCCTACGCCAGCATGCTTCTGAACTTGTATATGGAAAACTCAAATGATCCTATGCCAGCATGCTTCTGAACTTGTATATGGAAAACTCAAATGATCCTGTCAGTATGCTTCTGAACCTGTATATGGAAAACTCAAATGATCCTATGCCAGTATGCTTCTGAACTTGTCTATGGAAAGATCAAATGATCCTATGCCAGCATGCTTCTGAACTTGTATATGGAAATCTCAAATGATCCTATGCCAGCATGCTTCTGAACTTGTATATGGAAAACTCAAATGATCCTATGCCAGCATGCTTCTGAACTTGTCTATGGAAAACTCAAATGATCTTGTCAGTATGCTTCTGAACCTGTATATGGAAAACTCAAATGATCCTATGTCAGTATGCTTCTGAACTTGGCTATGGAAAGATCAAATTATCCTATGCCAGCATGCTTCTGAACTTGTATATGGAAAACTCAAATGATCATATGCCAGTACGCTTCTGAACTTGTATATGGAAAAATCAAATGATCATATGCCAGTATGCTTCTGAACTTGTATATGGGAAAACTCAAATGACCCTATGCCAGTATGCTTCTGCAGTTGTATATGGAAAGATCAAATGATCCTATGTCAGCATGCTTCTGAACTTGTATATGGAAAACTCAAATGATCATATGCCAGTACGCTTCTGAACTTGTATATGGAAAAATCAAATGATCATATGCCCGCATGCTTCTGAACTTGTATATGGAAAACTCAAATGATCCTATGCCAGCATGCTAGTGAACTTGTATATGGAAAAATCAAATGATCCTATGCCAGCATGCTTCTGAACTTGTCTATGGAAAGATCAAATGATCCTATGCCAGCATGCCTCTGAACTTGTATAAGGAAAACTCAAATGATCCTATGCCAGCATGCTTCTGAACTTGTATATGGAAAACTCAAATGATCCTATGCCAGTATGCTTCTGAACTTGTATATGGAAAACTCAAATGATCCTATGCCAGCATGCTTTTGAATCTGTATATGGAAAACTCAAATGCCCCTATGCCAGCATGCTTCTGAACTTGTATATGGAAATATGAGTGGTCCACTTTCCTTGTGATGATCATTAAAACTTGTGATCGTTAAATCCTGGATTTCCTACATATTTCCAAAAAATCTGTTGAAAAGGCTACTAATCATTAAAGGGAAATTCCAGTGAAAATTGGGAATAAGTCAACTCAAAATATACTATAATCCGAAATAGTTGCCGCAAAAAAATATAAAAAACACTGTTCCATTGCCGAGAAATAATAAAATGAATATGCCCAAAACGCTCGAAAACGTGACTCATGGGCGCATCTATTTTCTAGCAATGAGAGCGAGAAACCGCGAGGTTAAGACGTCAACGACACACCAGCAAAATATCGCCAGCGCTTTTAGATTTACCTGTTTATTTCGCGTTATGAAGGCCGAATATTAATTAACCCTTTAATGACCAAATTCTGTCAGGAAAATCAGAATATTTCCTTATTGAATGGCCATTTGCAGGCCAAGCGAAGACTATTTTTGAAAATTGACCACTGGAATGGCTGGTTCGGTTACTGAGTCAGTCGTTTTAGTTGTAAATTCGCAAAATAGTCTTCTTTTGACCTGCGTCCTCAACTCGACGATTGCAGAGGCCAGTGCTGTCGTGAAATGGTTAAATCGCATCATGTTCGCATGTCAAGCATGGGCTTGCAATAATAGAAACGATCATGGAAAGGGTACGGCAATTCACATTTTCAGATACCGGATCCACAGAAGCATCCGCATGAAAAGGGGCTAACTTAAAGATGGCTTCATAACATCGCCACTGGATGGATATCTTCCACATTTAAATTTGGAAGACAAGTTTAGAATATAGTCTGTATAATTTTTAAAATAATGTGTCATGCATTTAAAAACAAAAGGCGCGGTACTTAATTTTAATATAACAGAATCAAACTCGACAATTAACGTCGTATTTGCTTGCATCAATTGTAAAACGGGATTCGCAAACCCAAATGAAACGATGTCGCTGATTGCCCGGTCGGTCAATTATAGGCAACCGCTTACTTCGTAGACGATAGTAGTTGACAGCTAGTAAATAATGACAAGTGTACGCTAGACATATTTAGTAGTTTAGTGCTTTCACACTATTGAAATCAATCCAGCGTTATTAATCATTTACGTTTACTCCCAATTTAAAAATAACTATGCAGTGTTGAATATTCTGAATTAAATTTTCCTGGAATTATGTTGCAGTAGCTTCCAAACTAATTAGTTTCACACAATAGGCCTATGCAGGGTAAATTTTAAGCTTTCTGCTTTTCTGTCCTTGAAAGAGTTAACTAATTGATCCCAAATTTTTTAATGTTGACCCATATTTACTGCCATACTGCCTGTTGAATATTTTGAAACTGGAATTTGACTGGAAGCAGAAGTTGCTATAGCAACAGCTTTCAGAGAAATTACATTCAACATTTATTCAACTAACATATTTCTCAAGAATTTGTTGTAGCTGGTTGATTGCAAACACGCTCCTGGCATAACCCTTCAATGTTTTAAAAAAATAGAAATTGCCCATAAGAAAACAATTTTTGACAATTTAACACTACAATGACTGGCGCAAATTAATGCGAAAAATTAGTACTTTACGTCAGATGCATAAAATCCCCCAGTGGAATATCCCTTTAAGTGTTGTGCCACAATCTCAAACAAATGACCTGTGTTGTCTAGCTCCCAAATGCTCTCGTTTTAACCAGTTTATCTAGCAAATTGTTTTACCTAAGACCATGCATGAATGTAACTTCACCAAGCAGGGTAGGACATTAAATCATAATTAATGCAGATTTGAATGTTTCAGATCGAATAGAGATCATTTCATTTTACAAAGATTTAATGACATGGTAGGAATTCTTCCCTTGGGCTGAACGTTCTCATGTATGCAAGACGTTCTCATGTATGCAAGGCGTTCTCATGTATGCAAGGTGTTCGCATGTATGCAAGACGTTCTCATGTATGCAATAAGTTCTCATGTATGCAAAATGTTACCATGTATGGAAGACGTTCTCATGTATGCAAGACGTTCTCATGTATGCAAGACTTTCTCATGTATGCAAGACGTTCTCATGTATGCAAGGCGTTCTCATGTATGCAAGGCGTTCTCATGTATGCAAGACGTTCTCATGTATGTAAGACGCACGAGTTAACACGAGCATAGAATGCTTCTTCTTGTACTTCAGACATTTTTCATTAACTCTGACATATGTCATTGTTGGGATCAAAAGGTAAAAGGCAACAGCTGTCAGCAACATTGTTTTCAAAAAAGACAATTTTAGCACATTTTTCAATAACTGGTTTTACTGGAGTGATCTTCAGCAACCTTAGGCGGAAGATTGCTCATGGGGTCCCAAAACATGTCAATTTTTAGGTCAAACGATAAACATAACAGCAACAACCATATCTTTCAGAAACATTGTTTTCAAAATACCACACTTTACCACATTTCAAAATATATCAATGACGTGGGTACTGGCTAAATTTCTCCTTGTTATAGCACGTGAAGATTGTTAAAGCTGTCGTGTCCCGTTAAATATACACTTTTGCACGAGATATGAGATGCCTGATTAATTTACCCAGCATTCAAAGCTACCCGGTGTGCAATGTTACCCAGCATGCAATGCCCTGACTCCATAATCGTTGTAACTAGTAGACGCCATATTCGTTGAGTCTATTGTCTGCACAAGTCAGGATTTCTCAAACAAAACCAACCTGCTTGCACGTGAAAATAGTCATTTGTCCTCCAGTTCTGGAAGCGTAAGCATGCACGTAGGGCGCATTCGCAGCATTCGACCGTCTGTATTTCAATACTGTTCAGAGAAAATGTGTCAATGTTCAGGAGAAAATAGGAAAGCTTTTATATACATTGACAGTAATTTTCATGAAAGCTGCTGTTATCAATGGCAACACCAACCTTCAGTCAAATTGTTATCTAAATAATTAGTATGTAATGCAATTTCTGCCTGCTATATATTTGAAATTTTTTTTAATGAAGTGTTGCTGCAACAGCTTTTAGTCTGTATTGTAAAATAATCATCATAAATTTCAGTCAATACTTGCTACGGATTTGAAGAGCAATTTGACTAAGTTGTTGGTGACTAAGTCACCAACAACGTTATCAAATTGTTGTTCATACAATCACACGGCAATCAGTATTACTGTCTAAGTAGAGTGAGTTATATGGGCAAAATACGCTTTTTTTCGCCAAGCTACCGCGTGTACGTTTCTGTTCGATCAATGAATTTCAAACAAATGCACAAATCTGTCAACTAAGCATACACGCCGTTTGCTAAGCATTCATTCTTGGCAAGCACGTGTACATCGGCCTATGCTAACTTTACCTAAATAGTAAATGTATTGATTGCGCGTGTGTGGATAATAATTAGACAATGTTGTTGGTGCCTTAGAAACCAACAACTTAGTCATATTGCAATTAAAATCCGTAGCGAGAGTCGAGTAAAACTATGATTATTTTAGAACATAGAGAATGAAAGCTGTTGTAGCTACAACAGCTTATTTCTCCTTCGATCAATACTCACCATTCTGTTACTTCTGATATACAGCTGGCCTTGACAGCGGCTCTAGGATTATAGACTTTGAAAGCTTTACCGACTCCTGGGAACCGGGTACTCGGCTCCCAACTACCGAGTACCCGTTTACCATAGAGCTCATTCTTGTTTGCATAGCAACAAGAGCAATACATGCTTTCTGCATTGAGGATTTTAGTGGGGTTTTTTGTGAAAGAAAATCTAAGTCTTTAATCTGTAGTGATAGTTTGTGTGTTCGTGAAAGGATTAACTAAAGGATACTATGGAGAATACCGCCGAAGATAACCAGGTTGTATCATTCTTTATTATCCATAGTTAAAAGACTTAGGTCTCTAAATTTCGCTGTGTCGCATGTTCCAATTTCTGACCCCATAGAATCTGGGACGTGTGCTAACAACGATATATGCCAGACGATCGCCTTCTTTAACCCCCAACAGGCGATCGGCAGATATGAAAATAGGTGTTATGCTACGGTATTTCTAACACGAATATCGGCTGACGTCGTTCTCCGTAGGATCCGAGCGGGTGACGTCACACCCGGTCGCTCGGATGTTTATGTGAAGAAAAAATTTTCATTAATTCGCGCATCTTTTCTTGGTGCTGCGTACTAAAAATGGTACCGGAAACTTTAGAATGATCAAGTTTACGTGCGATCACGATCGGTTTGCAATGATCGGTGGTTTCAAAATTCTTGAGTAGATGCGTGGTCTGCGGTTTTACCGTGTGATACAGCAGTTTGTTATACATTTTGTTGTTTTCTTCACATATCGTGCTGCTTTCGTTAGGAGTATAATTTATATTGATTAGTAAATATACCCTGAATGCTATGCGATATGATTCCTGGAGCCGTTACACATCCTGGAGGATCTATTATGGGTGTGTTTAATGCCCGCCTCGTTCTTGTCGTCATAATCAATGCGATCGTTGTTGTAACGTGGCGGGGTGGGGTGCGGGAGGGTTACAGTTAATTTATGAGTCAAATTATTTGAAAATTAATTGTCTGCCTTCCATCCGGGTCTCGTTCCGCTTGTTTATTGTAGGTTTGTGCTTATGTTATAGGCCAAGCCAGCCCCGCCATCATGTGACGAATGCCATAAGTTTGTCCGTGTCGTGTTCAAGGACCATGTCTGTTTTAGGTGTGCCCTGTGTAATATTGATCATAGGTGTAAGGTTTGTGCAGTGTGGTCCGTTGAGATGATGGTTAAGTTCCTTGCCCAGAAGGACTTGGCTGGGTCTGACGCGGGGTCAGGCGGTCCGAGAACGTCCCCCAGCTGGAGGTGGCGGAGATGGCACCGCCGGCGTGGTTTGGTCCGGCTATGCAGGGTTTTCTGCATAGCGTTCTGCCCACGCTGTTGTCGTCCCTGCTACCAAAGGTTGGGGGGCAGTTTCTCCCCATGCCTGGTACGGATCCTGTCCTCGGACAGGATTCTGGACTGGTTACCGAGGGGGCCGTCTCGTACGGCCCCCTGGCAGTCCCGTCTGGCTTCGGCCAGACGGGTTCTGTTTCTCTGCGGCCACCTCCGGGTGGTCCAGTAGCGGTGGCCGGTCCGTCAGGTGTGGGAGCCGTCCGCCAGGACGGCTCCATGGTTGACTCATCTAGTGACGACTCTTCGGAGTCTGAAGACGAGGAGGCCGAGGAGGAGAGGTTGCTGCGGCCCGTGAAGCCGCAGGTGGAGAATATGGAGGTTGATTCCGTCCTGGACGGAACCGGCCTCCATTTGTCTGGTTTGGCGCAAGCCAGGTCAGTGGCTCCGCCTGTGGCTGAGGTCAATCCGGTACCGTGCACCGGTTCCGTGCGGCTTGTTTGGCACCAGCCGTCACGGGAACGGGTGTGCCGGGCCGGGCGTGGTACCTATCTCGCCTGGTCCGGCAGTCAGACGTGGGGTGCCGTTGGCGCCCGTGTCCGGCTATGGTTCCGTGACTGCTACGGGTCCGTACAGTTTTCCGTGCAGACCTACCCCATGGACCGGAGTGTTTCATGGGGTGGCGGTGGAACCGTGTGGTACCGGAGTGCCTGGCGTGGCTCCTTGCCGGGAGGCCGTGGCTGGCAGGCCCGTGAGCACGTCAACGGGTGACGTGTTTGCGGGGGTGTCTTCATCGGAGGTAGATTGGTCAGATGCTCTGGCGTGGCTAGCCAGGGTTGACTCGTCTGTGGTTTCGGCCACGGCCGATGAAGATGCGCCCCGTCCGTCGGTTGCGTCGATCAGGACAGGGATTTTGCCCGCGGCCCGGATCCAGTCAGTGGGACTGGATCCACGGTTCATAGATTTGTTGGACGCTATTTATAGCAAACAACTGATGACCAAGGGTCAGCTCCCTGCGGCCTCCAGGGAGGTGCGGGCAAGATGTCGTATTCCGCGGGGGGAATACGACAGATATGGTGTAGTCCCGTCAGTCACTGAGGATGACCGATGGGTACTGGGCGCCCAGAGTGCCATGGCGGGTGGCCCCGGTACGGCACTTGTGGACAAGTCTCAGGTACACCAGGAAGAAGTCCTGTCCCTATGCGATGAGGGTGTGAGGGCAGCGATGAGCACTGTCAACCACTCGTATCGTCTCCTTCAGTCGGTGTGGGCTGAAGCGGGGGCAGGCCACCCTGTGCCACCTGTGGCGCTTTCATGTGTCAATGACGGCCTGGTGCTGTCTATGGACGCATTGGCAAGGGTGCAAGCACGAGTGACGAAATCCAGGAGGCAAATGGTCATTGACCATATGCGTCCGGCTACTGCAGTCAGGGAGCGTCTTCTTGGGACGCCCCTGACAGGGCCTAGCATCTTCGGTGGCCAAGCGTGGGCCATCTTAGAGGATACCGCCAGTATCGCGCAGAATCGGTTAGCGGTAAACCTACAGCTAGAGCTAGTGCGGCAAGCGCACGCACTAGGGGCTGTGGGGAAACCGCTAACGGGACAACCTTCAAAGAAGCATAAGGGCAAGGCGAAAGCTAGGCCTGTTGCGACTTCTGCTTCAGCTGGGTTTTCGGAGGCGCCTACCCTCCCCAATGTTGCTCCTGACCGCCCTAGAGGCGGGAAGGGTACGGGTAAGGCCTCAAAGGGCGGACAGAAGGGGCCGAAGCGTACCTGAGGGTACGAAAGCTCCCTTCATATCCGCCTGAGGGTACGAAAGCTCCCTTCATATCCGCCTGGACCGCGCCTGTGCGACAGGAACAGCGGTGCCAGTTATACCCGTCGTGCCTAGAACGAAATGGTTCTCTCTCTCTCTCTCGTTAAGAGGGGGGGGGGGGGGGGCGGACTGCGAGCCGGACAAACCCGTTAGACGTCGAGGCGTCTATGGTGGGTGGAAGGCTCATGCGTTTCGTCGAGGCCTGGCGAGGTGTGACGTCAGACAGTCTGGTCCTGGGATGGTTATCCCAGGGTTACATGCCGGAGTGGTGGGACTTTCCACCACAAAATCTGTCTTTGGCATCTGTCTGGACACCCGTACCAAGGGAGCCAGACAAGTTAGAAGCCGTTCAAAAGGAAGTGTCCGGTTTGCTTCTGAAGGGAGCAATAAAACCAGCAAACCGAAACACTCCAGGCTTCTATTCAAACATGTTCCTTGTCCCCAAGAGCACAGGGGGATGGAGACCCATACTCAATCTCAGGCCATTAAATTGGTTTATCCATACGCCTCGGTTCCAGATGGAAACGCCGAGGTCGGTAATGGCGGGATTGAGGAAAGGAATGTGGTGTGCATCGATCGATCTGAAAGATGCATATTTCCACATTCCTATGAATCGGAGTTGGCACAGGTTTCTGAGATTTGCGTTTCAGAATCAAGTATGGGAGTTTACAGTTCTCCCGTTCGGCCTGTCGACAGCTCCGAGGGTTTTCACAAGAGTGGTCCTTGCGGTGACAGCGTTTCTCAGAAAAGAGAACGTGGCGCTACACACCTACATAGACGACTGGCTGCTCAAGGCAGACTCGGCAGCCAGGTTGAACGTGGATACTGCTCTGACTCTGAGGTTACTTTCAGATCTAGGCTGGATAGTCAACGAGGAGAAATCCGAGTTGACGCCCACTCATCAACATTTCGTTTATTTGGGGATGCGATTCGACCTCGAGGAGGGCAGGGTTTACCCGTCAGAGCCCAGAGTGGTGTCTCTGTTAGCCATCCTCAAGAGTTTTCGAGTGGGAAACCACATTCAGGCGAGGCGGTTCCTTCAGATGCTGGGCATGATGGTCTCCATGGAGTAGGTTATCCCGTACGCTTCTCTAATGCGAAGGCCTATCCAGTTGTATCTGATGTCTCTGTGGAAACAGAGAACAGAACCCCTGTCAAAACTGGTGCCAGTTTTGGAGCCGATAATATTGCATCTTCTATGGTGGAAACAGCGTCAGAATCTCCTATTAGGGGTTTCGCTGCACCTACCCCACCCCCAGCTGTCCGTCTACAGGGATGCATCGCTGGAAGGGTGGGGTGCCTGCCTGGGAGAACACCAGGTCTCGGGCACATGGACTCTCCTGGAGAGTCAGCTGCATATCAATCTGTTGGAAATGATGGCAGTGGAACTGGCGTTGGAAGAGTTCCTTCCGATGATCAGGGGCAAGGTGATATTGATACGGTCGGACAATTCAACAGTAGTATCATATATAAATCGCCAAGGCGGGACCAGGTCGCCCACTCTGTGTATCAGGGTGTGGCACTTGATTCAAGGGTGCAGGAATTACTCGGTTGTTTTGAAAGCAGCTCATATTCCTGGCTGATTGAACATTCTGGCGGATGCTTTGTCTCGCAGACAGAGAATTCTGCCAACAGAATGGTCCCTCAACCCTCCGGTTCTGCGACGGATCTTCGAGCATTGGGGCAAACCCAACGTGGACTTGTTCGCCACAAAGGAAAATGCTCAAATCATGACATATGTCTCGCCGATTCCAGATCCAAATGCCGTCGATACAGACGCTCTGGCGATAAGCTGGAGAGGGATGCACGCTTACGCGTACCCACCCACCATTCTTCTACCGAAGGTATTGGTGAAGGTCAGGGAGGAACCGTGTCTGGTCCTGCTAATAGCGCCGTATTGGCCGAGCAGGGCGTGGTTCACGGATCGTCTAGATCTGCTGGTGGAAAATCCTGTGCAGTTGCCCGAGATTCCGAACATAATCTCCCAGGCCAAGGGACGCTTCCTACACGAGCGTCCGGAAATGTTCAAATTGACTGCGTGGATGTTATCAAACAACGTTCCACGTCAGAAGGCTTTTCTCGACAGGCTGCTGATTTGATCGCGGCTGCGAGAAGGAGGTCAACCTTCAAGTCATATAACAACAAGGTTAACAGATTTGCAGACTGGTGTGAAGAAAAGGGTATTGATACCTTTCAATCCACTATTCAGCAAATAGCAGACTTTCTCTGTGAGCTGTTCTTTTCAGGACTAGCTCCCGTCCCAGTTGTTGGATACAAGTCAGCTTTGGCATCAGTTATCCCTTGTCTAGCCAACAGGGATAGTCCAGAGGTGGCCCAGTTAAATGTGATGTTGAAGGGAATGAGCAATCTCCGCCCGAGACAACCGGTAGTCATTCCAGCCTGAAGTCTATCTTTAGTGCTTAATGTACTGGCCAAGCACCCTTTCGAACCGTTGCGTTCGGCTAGTCTAAAGTATTTGACTCTAAAGGCGGTCTTTCTATTGGCAGCTTCCTCAGCTAGAAGGCGCAGTGAGATCCATGCGCTTTCGGCAGAGAGGAACCGATTTATTGTTTCTGGAGGTCTGCGTCTTCTGCCAAGAGCAGAGTATATGTCAAAGAACCAATCTTTGAGATATCCCGGCAAACCGATCATTATACCGAAGTTAACTAGGTTTGATCGTGATGCCAGTGTCTGGTGCCCGGTCCGTGCTTTGACTAAGTACAAGAAACGGACTGACTCGTTACGGTCGAACGATAGACATCTGTGGATCTGCCATAAAAAGCCTTATGGCGCCGCATCCATGGATACTATCTCTCGTTGGGTGGTCGAATGCATTCAGACTACTCACGAGATGGCGACTGGGCACCAGGTGCAAGGGCACACGATGTCAGAGGAATAGCCGCCTCGACCGCCCTTTACAATGGTGTTCCGTTAAAGGACATCATGGCCGTTGCACAATGGCACTGTGAGTCCTCATTTACGGATTACTATATGAGGGATGTGTCAGACTCAGCCAATCCACTCGCTTTAGCTGTTTTGAAACGATAGTTAGTGACCACACTGCTCTTCACCCTTTTTTCACTTCGGTAAGAAAAGAACCTAAAGCAGGCATGGTCAAGCGAGAGGATGACAACCAGATTGTGTCACTGATGGCCGAACCAGTGAATGGTTGGAGGCGGTACGTCTGGAGTCCAATTATCATAAGGTAATTCAATAGTGAGTTTTTTGTATTATGGATGTGTATCATGTTCATTCATCTTATATATTCATGCTCATTCCCAGGCTAATACATGGAATATGCAGGGAGTAACCCTCTTGGCATATTTGTGTTTCAGGCGAGATACATGTTCGTGAGTTCTCTCCATTTTCTTAGGAGGAAAAAGGGGGGGGGGGGGGCGGTGATGCGAATGTGATTCGGTTCCGTGAACTTGACGGTCCTTTTAGGTCTCCGTTAGTCAAGTTTGAAGTCTAAAATCTTTCTCCAAGGGGCAAAATTAGCATTTATGGCTTGCCCCTTCCCACCAGGTTACCGATCAAATCTGGTGTATATCAGAAGTAACAGAATGGTGAGTATTGATCGAAGGAGAATGAAGGAAATGTCAATTTCCCTTTCTCCGAGATCTAACAATACTCACCATTCTGTTACGGACCCAGCCTCCCAGCCCCACGGAGGCAAGCCATAGTTTTCTCTTGTTTGGTGGCTATGCAAACAATATGAGCTCTATGGTAAACGGGTACTCGGCAGTTGGGAGCCGAGTACCCGGTTCCCAGGAGTCGGTAAAGCTTTCTAAGTCTATAATCCTAGAGCCGCTGTCAAGGCCAGCTGTATATCAGAAGTAACAGAATGGTGAGTATTGTTAGATCTCGGAGAAAGGGAAATTGACATTTCCTTCAATTCAAATTATTATCAAATCTGTATCAGGTAGTAATGGCATTACCTAACAATTATTCTGACAATTTTACTGAATGTTGTTGTTGTCATTGATAACAATAACTTTCACGCAAATTATTGTCAAAACATATATAAAATCTTTCTCTAATTTTCTTATGGAAATTGACACACTTGCGCTGAACAGTATTGTAATGCAGGCTGTCGAATGTACTGCCGTGAATACGCCCTACGTGTATGCTTACGCTTCCAGACCTGGAGGACAAATGACCAATTAATTTGCATGTGCAAGCAGGTTGGTTTTGTTTCAGAAATTCTGGCATATACAGACAATAGAATAAGCAAATATGGCGTCCAATAGTTACAACGATTATGAAGTCAGGAAATTGCATGCTGGGTAAAGTTGCATGCTTGGTAGCATAGCATGTTGGGTAAATTGAACATAAATCAGCAGGCATCTCATATCTCGTGCAAAAGGGTCTATATTTAATGGAACACGAGAGCTTTAACAAGGTCCTGTAGGTAACTTATCATTTACAATTGCTTGACATATTTTCAGTAAGTATTGCAACATTGATTGCTCGGTTGATTATGTTTAGTACAATTTGATTGAAAGTTGTTGCATCCACAATTTTCAATCAAATTGTTATCAAATCTTTACCTAGTGACAATTGCATTATCAGCTGATTATTTTGACAACAATCTGATGGAAATCTGGTACTGTCATAGGCAGAAACAGTGTTCAGTAAACTTATTTGTTTTCTATTGAACTAGGCTATGACTCACCGTGGAAGCCAGCAGAAGAATGACTAGCATTACGAGAATCGTTCTATACCAACAATTGTGCACCGGCGAAGACATTATAATCCAAAACAATGGCGTCAGCAAATATCTATCTAAAATGGCAGCTACACTAATAGACTTAGTGTCTATAAAATAACAAATTGTCCTGATATGTATATTTTATCAATAATTGAGAACTTTAATGTGGAGTAATCTTTTAAAGCTACGCTTGACTGATGATGGAAGCTCACTTGGCCTTTCAGGCAGCCATTTTGGAGGTCATCTTTCTGAAACTTGGTTATCCAAGAAGGCAGACACAAAAATCAATCAATCGGGTTCTTGAAACAAGAGCCCCAAGGGTGTTGACGCTCAACTGCTGAACACGTAAAGCTCTTGACACTCAGCTGCCGAACACCTAAAGCTCTCAACTCTCAGCTGCTTGACATCTAAAGCTCTTGACACTCAGCTGCCGAACACCTAAAGTTAGGCTGCTTAACACCTAAAGCTCTCGACACTCAGCTGTCGAACACAAAGCTCTTGACACTCAGGTGCTGAACACCTACAGCTCTTGACATTCAGGTGCTGAACACCTAAAGCTAAGCTGCTGAACATCATTAGCTCTTGACTTTCAACTGCTGAACACCTAAAGCCCTTGATACTCAGCTGCTGAACACCTAAAGCTCTTAACACTCAGCTGCGGAAGACCTAAAGCTCTTGATATCAGCTGGCTGCTGAACACCTAAAGCTCTTGATACTCAGCTGCTGAACAGGAAGTATGGGAGTGTTTGTGATTTAGACAGGAAGCATGGGAGTGTTTGTGATTAAGACAGGAAGTATGGGAGTATCTGTTCCCATACTTCAAGGAGCATTACTCTGATATCTGAGCTTGGATAAATTCATTTACACAATGAAAATATCAGATGCCTATAGAATCCGATGGGGTATAAATCACTTAGATGATAATCATGATGAAAAGGGGCCGTCTGATTTATTTACGCTTGGTTCCAATGGCAGAATAGAATCCAGTTTAACAATCAATCATATCACATCATAATCAACAGTCACATGTAGTTCATCAAGTAATACAACTTGTATGTCTTTAGTATTCAATAAAGCCTGTTCAATATTTTGAAACTAATTTGACTGGGTGCTTACCTGTATAGTTTTCATGAAATTGAGCTTCGGGAGTGCAGGGATCGTTCGATCCCAGCACATGCAGAGTGGGTGGAACTTAGCTAGAGATGAGTGGGTCATAGCTAAAACTGGATTCCTCCACTGATCAGAGGGAGTTGTTATATGGGTGGTAGATTAAACCCAGTTAGCACTCAATAGCAAAATATGACAAAATGTCCCCATGTTAGATGCACACTCTAAATATGACAAAATATCCGTGTGTTAGATGCACACTCTAAATATGACAAAACATCCCTGTGTTAGATGCACACTGTAAATATGGCAAAATGTTCCTGTGTTAGATGCACACTCTAAATATGACAAAATGTCTCATGTTAGATGCACACTGTAAATATGACAAAATGTCTCATGTTAGATGCACACTGTAAATATGACAAAATGTCCCTGTGTTAGATGCACACTGTAAATATGACAAAATGTCCCTGTGTTAGATGCACACTCTAACTATGACAAAATGTCCCTGTGTTAGATGCACACTGTAAATATGACAAAATATCCGTGTTAGATGCACACTGTAAATATGACAAAATGTTCCTGTGTTAGATGCACACTGTAAATATGACAAAATGTCTCATGTTAGATGTACACTCTAAATATGACAAAATGTTCCTGCGTTAGATGCACACTCTAACTATGACAAAATGTCCCTGTGTTAGATGCACACTGTAAATATGACAAAATATCCCTGTGTTAGATGCACACTGTAAAAATGACAAAATGTCCCTGTGTTAGATGCACACTGTAAATATGACAAAATATCCCTGTGTTAGATGCACACTGTAAATATGACAAAATGTCTTCATGTTAGATGCACACTCTAAATGACAAAATGTCCCTGTGTTAGATGCACACTGTAAATATGACAAAATATCCCTGTGTTAGATGCACACTGTAAATATGACAAAATGTCTTCATGTTAGATGCACACTGTAAATATGACAAAATATCCCTGTGTTAGATGCACACTGTAAATATGACAAAATATCCCTGTGTTAGATGCACACTGTAAATATGACAAAATATCCGTGTTAGATGCACACTGTAAATATGACAAAATATCCCTGTGTTAGATGCACAACTGACTGACAAAGGATAAGGTGAACTAAAACTTCGCTTCAGCTCGTCCTGCCGCCGTAGAAGCCTATAATAGAGCAGAGAGTTATGGTTATTGTGCTAGAAGGCTTTAAAAGCAAGATTAACACTTTAATGGTCAAATTTGGTCAAGAAAATCTAAATATTTGCTTACTGAATGTCTATTTGTAGGCCAAGAGAAGACTATTTCTGAAAATTTACCACTGGAATGACTGACTCGATTATCGAGCCAGGCATTCCAGTGGTAAAATTTTCAAAAACAGCTCTTGGCCTGCAAATAGATATTCCTCAAGATCACTGCAGAAGCCGGTATGACAATTAAAGGGCTAAAAATCTTTTTCTTGCGACAAATGCAGGGTAATGGATTTAGCAAATAGTGATTGAACGATACAGATGTTTGTGGTGTAGTAACAACTTCGCGTTAGCTCTCCCCACTGCCGTAGATGTCTCTCAACATACTTCATATAAGCATTTAATTTTTTAAGATTATTAACCCAACAAAGTTTTAAATAACTGAGATTTTAATTTGATTTTCTGATAGCAGAGATAGTCTGATGACTATGTGAATACAATTATAATCTGAGTACATGATTACAAGTAAAAAGACAAAGAATCAATAATCTATCACATGTCTAATATACATCCAGTGTCACTGATAATGTGGATGTCAGAATCAATCAATCACACGTCTAATCCAGCGTCACTGATAATGTGGATGTCAGAATCAATCAATCACACGTCTAATCAAGTGTCACTGATAATGTAGATGTCAGAATCAATCAATTACACGTCTAATCCAGTGTCGTGGCAAGAAGATAAGAATCTTCATTAAAGTAATCACTTAATATGTGATGAGAAAGACAATATGCACCAGGAAACTTGACCTTTGACCGCCATATTCAAACTAGGTTTTGAGAGATATTCATCAAACAAATATGATGTGCATACAAAACACGATACATAACTCATGTACATGGGTATTACATGCTGGATGCCTGGAGAGATCTAGACAATTTGACAACCCACAATATATTATTATTATTATTATTATTATTATTATGCGGGGCCATATAGTAATCGCTTTGTCCGTGCATCAGTCACGATCCCCGATTTTTTTTCAAGGGTTTTGCACATATAGTCACCAAACTTGGTATATGGATGCATTATGGGATAAATGTGTGCTACGTATCTAAAGTAGGTCAGCGTGACCTACTTTTCACGGTTCACTGAACATCATAAATTATTATTGTCCGGGCTGTACTTTCAAGAGTTTTTTGTATGCAGTAACCAAACTTGGGTGTATGGATGCACTGTAGGTAACTATTGTCGTATATCAAAAGTAGGTCACCATGACCTACTTTTCATGGTTCATTGAACATCATCGAAAACTGCCTTTGTCTGTCTCAAATTTTTTGTTCGGACTATATTTTCAAATTTCACATATAGTCAACAAACTGGATATATGGATGCATCATAGGTTTAAGGTGTGTCAAAGAGGTCAGCGTGACCTACTTTCACAATTCACTGAGCATGATAGAAAATTCTTGTCTGGGCTTTAGTTTTATGAGTCTTTTGTATACATTAACCAATCTTGGTGTATAGATGCATTCTACTTGTACTTTCAATTCATGGCTCATCCAACATCAAGATTAATTGCAGGAGTTCAGAGAGAGGCGGGGTTCAGCTGCGATGAACTTACATCACTAAAACTCTAGTTATTATTATTAGTATTATTATGATTAACCTTCACCAGTAAGGGGAAGAGGATATTGCAATTTTTGTGTGTATCCGGAGCTGTATCTAAAAAATTGGATCTTATTTGCCTAAAATTGTAACACAATCTTACAAATACAAAGGATCTTACGAGGCCGTGATCCAGATAAAACACCCAGATCCAGAAAGGTTTGACAGATTCCCTCAAAGCCCATCCTCACAACAACTTCCCACATAAA
Source organism: Chaetoderma sp. LZ-2023a (assembly GCA_034401795.1). Lineage (NCBI taxonomy): Eukaryota > Metazoa > Mollusca > Caudofoveata > Chaetodermatida > Chaetodermatidae > Chaetoderma > Chaetoderma sp. LZ-2023a. The sequence continues at coordinate 196,579,976 of CM067370.1, read as the reverse complement.
GGCCTGCCTCACAACTGCCCAGCCTCACAACTTCCCACATAAAGGCCTGCCTCACAACTGCCCTGTTAAAGGCCCGCCTCACAACTTCCCACATAAAGGTCTGCCTCACAACTGCCCAGCCTCACAACAACTTCCCACATAAAGGCCTGCCTCACAACTGCCCAGCCTCACAACAACTGCCCTGTTAAAGGCCCGCCTCACACCTGCCCATGTAAAGCCCAACCTCACAACACATGCCAAGGTTTTGCACAGCCTCACAACAACTGTCCATGCAAAGCGCAATGTCACAAATGACCAGCCTCACAAAAACTGCCCAGGTAAAGCACAGCCTCACAAATGCTCAGCCTCGCAAAAACTGCCCAGGTAAAGGCCAGCCACACAACAACAGCCTAGGTAAGAAATTTGACTGAAAGCTTTAACTACCAGTCAATTGGGTCAAATAAGTTTCAAAATATTCAACCTATATTTAACATAAGAAATCTGGCATATCATCTGATCTGTTAACATTAGAATAGAAATGTTCTAAGATGACACGACATTGTGGGTTAGATCTTAAAGTTATCCTGAAGCAAGATTAGAAACTATTTAGACAAATTCAGGGACTATCGCCTTCTAAGCTGTCATTTGAGTTTGATATTTATAGCTGCCAATCGACCAGCTCTTGATATCTTCAGAAAATCTTACTGCATTATTATTTGCTTGACAGTTGTTGCAGCAAGTATTTTCAATCAAATCATTTTCAAGACATTAGCTAGTGACACTTGCATTTTCTCCTAATTATTTTGCAAACAATTTGAAAGTTATTACTAGAGTACGGCGATATACCGATATTACCGAGAAAACTGCGATATAACATATACCGAAAGTATTTCAAAATATCATCAATACCATAAATAACGATATTCAAAAATTTGTTCCTGAATAAAAATAAAAATGATCTTAATCTTCCCATACCTCTAGTGATAGTGCATAGGTAATAGGTGCTAATAGTACCAAAAAAATACACGCATAACTAAATATTAGTCGGGAGATGAGAGGTTTTGAAATTACAAACATCAAGACGTCAATAACAAAAGAATTCTATCATGTACGTCGTAAGATTACTGTATTTAACAAGAGTTTTAGTGAAACTCAACCTTTGCCGAAATGAAATCATGACTCCTGCGAATATGGGTGGATCATGCCAAAACAATATCATGACACTACGGCTATACGTACCATAACTTTTGAAAAAAAATTTGTGAGTGTGGGTTCAAAACTCTTCGAGATTTGGCCTGGAAAAGACAATTTTGACGAATTTTAATCTTTCAAGGGAGATAACTCTGGCGAATATTGGCAGATCTTGCCGAACCAAAATCATGACACTTCGCCTATACATAACACATCTTCTGGAAAAAAAAAATGTAAATGTATATGTTCAAATGTCTTCAAGATCTGGCCCGGACAAGAACATTTTGATCAATTTTAATCTTTCAAGGGAGATAACTCTCACGAATATGTGAGGATTTTGTCGAAAGGAAATCCTGAGACTTCGTCTATACCTAACACATCTGCCAGAAAAAAAATTGTGAGTGTAGGTTCAAAACGCTTCGAGATCTGGCCAGGAAAAGAAAATTTGGAAATTTTTTTAATCATTCAAGGGAGATAACTCCCACGAAAATACGAAGATTTTGCCGAAATGAAATCATGACTCCTGCGAATATGGGCGGATCATGACAAAACAAAATCATGACACTACGGCTATACGTAACATATCTTTTGAAAAATAATTTGTGAGTGTGGGTTCAAAACTCTTCGAGATTTGGATCATGACTCCCGCGATTATGGGCGGATCATGCCAAAACAAAATCATGACACTTCGGCTATATGTACCACATCTTTTTTAAAAAAATTTGTGAGTGTGGGTTCAAAACTCTTCGAGATTTGGCCTGGACAAAACAAATTTGATGAATTTTAAACTTTCAAGGGAGATAACTCTGGCGAATATGGGCAGATCTTGCCGAACCGAAATCATGACACTTCGCCTATAGATAACACATCTTCTGGGGAAAAATTGTGAGCGTAGGTTCAAAACTCTGAGATCTGTCCCGGACAAGAAAATGTTAACAAATTTTAAGCTTTCAAGGGACAAAATCATGACACTTCGGCTATATGTACATCTTTAAAAAAAAAATTTGTGAGTGTGGGTTCAAAACTGTGATTTGCCCTGGACAAGACAATTTTGATGAATTTTAATCTTTCAAGGGAGATAACTCTGGCGAATATGGGAAGATCTTGCCGAACCGAAATCATGACACTTCACCTATACATAACACATCTTCTGGAAAAAAAAATGTAAATGTTTAGGTTCAAATGTCTTCAAGATCTGGCCCGGACAAGAACATTTTGATCAATTTTAATCTTTCAAGGGAGATAACTCGCACGAATATGTGAGGATTTTGTCGAAAGCAAATCATGAGACGTCGTCTATACCTAACACATCTGCCAGAAAAAAAATTGTGAGTGTAGGTTCAAAACGCTTCGAGATCTGGCCAGGAAAAGAAAATTTGGACGAATTTTAATCATTCAAGGGAGATAACTCCCACGAAAATACGAAGATTTTGCCGAAATGAAATCATGACTCCTGCGAATATGGGCGGATCATGCCAAAACAAAATCATGACACTACGGCTATACATACCATATCTTTTGAAAAAAAATTTGTGAGTGTGGGTTCAAAGCTCTTCGAGATTTGGATCATGACTCCCGCGATTATGGGCGGATCATGCCAAAACAAAATCATGACACTTCGGCTATATGTACCACATCTTTTGGGAAAAAATTTGTGAGTGTGGGTTCAAAACTCTTCGAGATTTGGCCTGGACAAGACAATTTTGATGAATTTTAAACTTTCAAGGGAGATAACTCTGGCGAATATGGGCGGATTTTACTGAATCGAAATCATGACACTTCGTCTATAGGTAATATATCTGCTGAAAAAAGATTGTGACTGTAGGTTCAAAACTTTTCGAGATCTGTCCCAGACAAGAAAATTTTGACAAATTTTACGCTTTCAAGGGAGATAACTCTAGCAAATATGGGAGGATTTCGCCGAATCGAAACCATGACACTTCGTCTATAGGTAATATATCTGCTGAAAAAAATTTGTGAGTGTAGGTTCAAAACTCTTCGAGATCTGCTCCGGACAAGAATCAGACGGACGGACACACGGACGGACGGCGAGCGCCATCACATAATACGACCCCGCTTTGCGCGGGTGTGTAAAAATTCTAAACTCCTGCTTCGGCATGAGGAATTAAAATATAATATGTTATGTATTCCTGCATGTAGAAAACATGCTAGTAATACAACAGAACCTACAAACTGCATTCTATTCAAATGCAATAACTTCTCGTAATAACATATCTGATTGGTTGTTCGTGAACTAAGCTGTGGGAAAAACCATTACAATGATGTAAATAGTACATCAGTGAAAATGTTAATTCTCATGTGCTTTGTTGCCAGTGATTAGCATTGAAAAGTTGCTTGGTTTTATTTCTACAGCGTGTTTTACCATATCTCTTTAAGGATTAAATTCACTTTAAGTAGGTTCAACAAAAAATTATTTCTTTTTAATATTGCAATTTATTTTGATACAATATTACAAGTGTCTATATGTAGGAATATCATGGAAATGTGTTATTCTGATGAAGAATGACAAGTCAGGATTACATATCGGGTACTTGCCAAACATGCTACATTTTGATTGGTCCACTGTGGCCATGTTTTTTTATGTATCAATGTTCCCTTGAACAAACTTGGTTCAGCTTTTGCCCTAGATGATGTTGCATGAGTTTTCAATTGATCACCCAAATAGTTTTTTCTATAGATCTTTAAAGACATTAAAAAAAAATTGGCCAAAATCCAAGATGGCCACAGGCCAAATTGGCCGATCGGCTTCCTTTGAACAAACTTGTATTTCCATGCCTTAAGGATGTTTCCTCCCAAGTATAATTGAAATTGGTCGTTGTTCTTGAGAAGTCGTTTAAAGAAAGTTGCCGGAGAGGCAGATGCCAGACGGATGGATCAAGGATGGTCGCCACGGCATAAGCTCACTTGGCCATTCTGGGCAGGTGGGCTAAAAATGGCACATACAAATATCAAAATAAAATGGCGGCTGAGAAGACAATCGTTACTGAATTATTCTAAATATTTTCTAATCTTATTGTTACATAATACTTTTAACAAAACTGTAGCTGCATCAGATAGTGTCTTTGATAAGCGTAAAGATTAGTGCATAATGAGACTTGAATGAAAGGCGATTGATTGTTCAAAATATAAATAATGCCAGTTAGCGGGATGTACAGGTGGAAAAAATAATCGTATTCTTCTTATCCACACAGCTAACCTCCCACAAAGTTTCATCCACATACTCCAAGTAGAAGCTAAGTGTATAAGAAATGAACCCAACCACATGTGCGCACGCACACACGCACCATGCACGCACGCACGCACGCACGCACGCACACACACACACACACACACACACTCGTAGCAGAGTTAGGCATTTGTATCAGCGAATGGAATTAGGCATTTGTAGCAGAGATGACAGATAGATATTTGCATAGTAGAGCTGAGAAGTAGGCATTTACAGCAGTGATCAGTCAGGCATTCGTAGCATAGTTCAGCAATCTAGAGATTGTGAATACTGCGAATAATTCATTAATTCACTTAAACGTGTGATTGATTCAAGTCAATTGATTCAGACTCCAAGCAAGGGCTGTATTTACGAACGTGTGTAACTTACACACCCGCCTATATAGAAGACATGACTCCGTCATATTCATGATGAAGCAGTTAACTATTCATCTAACTTAAGTGAATAACGACATAGGCATCTTTGGCGACACCCCCTTTTTAGACATCTATTTGTACTTAAGTACACATTACGAATATGCCCCCTAGACTGCAGGAGAGGCCACATCAGTTCTGCACACCAGCTGTAGCAGCAGTCATTGATCCACACACTGGCCCGCCAGCAGTGTCATTGATACACACACACACACACACACACACACACACACACACACACACACACACACACACACACACACAGTGTCATTGACACACACACACACACACACACACACACACACACACACACACACACACACACACACACACACACACACACACACACACACACACACACACACACACACACACACACACACACACACACACACACAAACACACACTGGATCACCAGCAGAGCAGCAGCAGCAGTGTCATTGATCCACACACTGGCCCGCCAGCAGTGTCATTGATCCACACACACACAAACTGGACCACCGGCAGTGTCATTGATCCACACACTGGACCACCAGCAGTGTCCTTGATCCACACACTGGACCACCAGCAGTGTCATTGATCCACACACTGGACCACCAGCAGAGCAGCAACAGTGCCATTGATCCACACACTGGCCTGCCAGCAGAGCAGCATCATTGATCTACACACTGGCCCGCCAGCAGAGCAGCAGCAGTGTCATTGATCCACACACTGGACCACCAGCAGTGTCATTGATCCACACACACACTGGCCCACCAGCAGCAGTGTCATTGATCCACACACTGGCCCGCCAGTAGAGCAGCAGCAGTGTCATTGATCCACACACTGGCCCGCCAGTAGAGCAGCAGCAGTGTCATTGATCCACACACTGGACCACCAGCAGAGAAGCAGCAGTGTCATTGATCCACACACTGGCCTGCCAGCAGAGCAGCAGCAGTGTCATTGATCCACACACTGGCCCGCCAGCAGAGCAGCAGCAGTGTCATTGATCCACACACTGGCCCACCAGCAGAGCAGCAGCAGTGTCATTGATCCACACACTGGCCGGCCAGCAGAGCAGCAGCAGTGTCATTGATCCACACACTGGCCCGCCAGAAGATACACTTCCAAATTCAAGTATGTTGTGTACTTTGTTAGATGTTTTTAAATGTATCAAAACTTTATTAACTTATGGTGCTTTCTGTGTGTGTAAAAGCAGCAAAAATCCCGTTTTGAACATTGGCGGAAAATGATGGTGCTGTGTTGTTAATGTACTGTACTAACTGGTATACAGATAGTAATTCACGACAGTGATTTCTGCAGTCCATGTGACAGTGATATGCAGCACTAGTGTGGGGCCCTTTAGACTTCCAAAGTCTACATGATTAATTTATTAGCTAGCAAAATGGTGATGCTGTTGGATCAATAGTTTTAAACAAGTCCTTCAGAGGTGGTTGTGTAGTAGATAAATCCATTATTTCCATTTGATTGTCCTGTGATGAAGACGGGTCAATAATCTCCATTACAGAATGAGGAGGGCTAGGATATATATTACTCTCAATAGCGTTAGGTGGGCTAACAATGCTAGTGTTCCAGTTCTCATGGCTTTTAACTGACTCTCTGGCTGCTCGATTGTAAGATGAGAAGCCAGACACTGTTGGATCCGGGTCATCGGAACCCATTCCTAAAGGAGAGCTATACTCCATACTACTTTTACGTTTTCCAGTGAATTTTTTCTTTGGAATTCTAGATTTTGAACTGGATGAATTTTCATTGTTATTATTATTTGTATGCACAACATTGCTACTTGTAGCATCAGCGTCACTAGTATTCATTGTCACAGAATCAAGTGCAGCAGTTTTTGTGTGCTGCCCTTGAGGCTGAGTTCGTTGTGCAGCTCTGCGTGGATCGGTAGAGTTGCCATCACTTTGGCGAGCATTAGCACACGAATCTGTTTCTGAATCAGTATTTACACGTTCACTCTTGTCTGCTGTGACCTGTCGTCGTGACATTCGAGGGTCTAGTCTACAGGTAGCTGAATCAGATATACTAGCATCAGTATTGCCAGATACTGTGAGCTCAGTGATATCAGAAGACACCTTGTTCTCCTGACTCTTAGATAACCTGGGATCACTGACACTACTACTAAGATTCTCAGTTCTAGCTTGACAAGGGTCGACCACAACACTACATGGATTCACAACTGTATGCAGGTCTAAAACACTATGTGAGTCCACACCATCGTGAGTTCTAACTATTTTTGAATCATTAGTTTGCTGAATGCGAGATGAGCGAGACTCTAGAGGATCAGCAGCACTGTTTAATAGCTCTTGTTTCCGTGACCTCGGATCTGAAGGGACGACTGATACTTGATCAATCTCTTCACTTTTAGTCAGTTGTCCAGCTGTAGGCACTTGCTGTTGTTGGAACATGGAATCAGCATTTGCTACAGAGGTTTGACCACCACTAGCACCTCTGCCTAATCGTGGATCTGTTGATATGGAAGTTAGTAAATCCGTAGATAAATTAGCACTTTTCTCAACAATACTAGGATTTCTAGAGCCTGTAATGCTGGGATTCCAAGGTTGGGCTTCTGAATGATTACTTTGTTGAGAATGATCACTGATTGTGTTACTATCACTACTGTTCAAACTCTCTCCACTAGGTTTCCGTGACACACGGGGGTCAGCTGCTCGCACCTCCGGTAGTCCTGAACTACGAGATACACGTGGGTCAAGCGGTCGAACAGGCAAGTTATGTGTTCCTAGTGTGACATTAGACTGTGATCTCTGAAGCCTCGGATCAATCCCAGCTGCTGCTGCTCTAATCTGTTGTTGTGGAAACGGCTGTGATGGTGGCTGCTGTTGTTGTTGTGGAAACGGCTGTGATGGTGGCTGCTGCTGCTGTTGTGGAAGCGACTGTGATGGTGGTTGCTGTTGTTGTTGTGGAAACGACTGTGATGGTGGCGGCTTTTGTTGTTGTAATTGTTGTAGCTGTTGTTGTTGTAGCTGTTGATGGTGTTGTTGTAATTGTAACTGTGCTTGTGTCAATGCACCTCGAAGTCTGGGATCGAATGACATTCTATTTTCTCCGGTCAGGAATGCAGCTGGGTTCATGATGTTACTTCCGGGGAAGTTTTGAGGTGGTGGAAATGGGAGACTTGGCAATGATGGCATTGGTGTAAGACTTGGTGTGTTGGCAGGTCCTAGGCCCAGTTTCGCATTTAACAAACCACCCGGTAGCCGAGTCAAAGCCAATGGCAATGGCTCGCTTAATGGTGGGCCAATCCGTGGATCAGACATTTGGTTCATAGTATCAGAATTAGGAGCACAAACTTTCGGACCAAGTATAATATTTCCTATTGTTGGATTGGTAATTAGTCCCAGTTTAGAATCGATCGCTATTCCACTTATTCCGGTGTCAGACATGGCACTGACGAGACTGGTGCCCGTCATCGACCTGGGATCCAGAGCAGCAGTAGCCAGCCGTGGATCTGTCTGTTGATGACTTGGACTAGCCTTCCTCGGATCACACACAACTGCAGTTTGATTATCACTAGCTGACTGGCTTCGCACTACTCGTGGATCAAATGGCGCACTTAAACCGCCAGATCCTACACTACCGGCACTTCCTGAGCTATCCTGTCGACCTAGGCGTGGGTCTGAAGCTCGTGGACTATCCTGTCCTGTACTTGACGGTCGTCGCTGAGCTCCTCTGGGATCAGACTGTGGCAGGTGTTTTAGAATACGTGCTATTCTCGGATCCTTTTTTACACGTGCATCATTCAGATCGAGACCAGGCGGCATGCATGAATAATAATAAGGCTTGGAGCGAGGTGAAATCTCAACGAGCTTATAAGGAAGCTCACCGTTTTTCGCTAGTGATCGTGACAAACCAAGAAATTGCAGACCACCTTTCGATGTTGGGCTTCGTAATTCTGGCTGTGAATCAGGCTGAATGATCACAGGAATACTTGGCACAGAGCTGCAAAAAGAAGATATGTAACTGTGTTAATATATTCACTTAATTTAATATCTTAGCTGATTTAGATATGGATGATGAGTTTAAGATAAGAGGCCCAAGGCCCTGTGTCGCTCACCTGGACCATTAACATTTGAACTAGTGTTGGGAATTGGTTCTATTTTTGTGATCGATGATTGGTTTTATATACTAACCGATGATGAATTAATGATTGATCATAACTGGTTCTCATTTTTTACCCATTTTGAATGCAGTAATTATATCATGTTCAAGGATAACTACCGCTTTCAAACAGTCACAGGTATGACAGATACTTAATAATTTAAGAAATAATATGTTGAATATTTTGAAACTAATTTTATTGGAAGGTGTTGCTGCCTTATTGGGATGGTTGCTTTGAAATAAACGTGCTGAAAGAATTAATGTCTTAGACTAAGGAGTAATACTATATAGTTCTAACAATTAAATAATTTAAATTCTTTTCCCAAAAGTATTCGTTTTCTAGCTTGACCAGTTAAAATATATTAATAACATCAATTTACAAACAACCAAAATCGATTTCTGAAATCATGATCGATCTGTTGGTTGAACATGCAAACCAATCAATCATCGATCAATCGGAACAGCGCTGATTTGAACGATTTACATTTAAATAGACATGATCTTTTAAACTTAGACTTAAGACATAAAATACACACATTGACCACACAATCAACCTTAGACTCCAAAAGCACAATTTTATTCTTCCAGAAAGATGGCCACCCAAACAAGAGTCCCAAGGGGCCTGTATCGTTCATCTGGAACATAGCCATTTCAACTAGAAGGGCCATTAACTGTAGAACCCAAAGGAGTTGGCCAGAATTATAACAACACAGCAGCCATGTTTCTTTCGGTATCAACTTCGCTTGAATAAATTTTAATGGTCCTTAGCACCTAATCATATCTCCCAAATTTCAGCCTGTTCAGTTCAGCAATTCTGTAGAAGTCGCTTTCACGAAAACTAGATCATTCACGATACCAGCTAAAGCATTAGACCAATCAACTTCCCTTGAAGAAACTTGGTTCAGCTGTAGCCCTAGATGACCCTCCATGAGTTTTGAATCAATCCCCAATGTGTATTCTGAAGATTTTTAAAGGCGTTTCAAAGTCAGCCAAAATCCGAGAAGGCCGCTGGGTAAATTGGCCAATCTGCTTCATTTGAACAAAACTGGATCTCTTTTACCTATGGCAGATTACTGTCAAATATACTTCAAATCAGCTGTGGTTCTCGAGAAGACATTTAAAATGTTCTATTGCTTTAGTATGCGAGTGTTTGGTCGGAAAATGATCCAAGATGGCCACCAAACTGTTTGTCCGACAGTTTCGAAAATGGCAAATTTGAAATCAGAATATCCAAAAGCAAAGATAAAAAACAATTTCGGCCTCAAAATCTATCAAATAAAAAAATACAACAGGGCTGCCAAACACGCTACATTTTAATTGACCCACGACGGCCATGATTTTTTATGGATCAACTTCCCTTGAACAAATTTCAATCATATCTCCCAAATTTTGTCCGGATCCCTTCAGCGGTTCTAGAGTTGTTTTCCCGAAAAGTATGTAATTTAAAATGGCCGCTGAACCACCTAGTCAATCAAGTTATCTGGAACACACTTGGTTCACCTTTTGCCCTAGATGATATTTCATGAGTTTTGAATCAATTCCCCCAAGCAGTTTTGGAGAAGATATTTAAACACATTTCTAACAAGAGGCCCAAGAGCCTGTGACGGTCAGCTGGACCTGCATTTGAACCATTTAAATAGACATGGGTAATTTTTGAAAAATCCAAGATGGCCGCTAAAGAAATTGACCAATCAAAATTCTCGTTTGGTATGCTGAAAGCCTACCACCATAGGATCGGAATATTCCATACAAGTTTTGTTGAAATCTGGACATTATTTAAGCAGTAGGGTTTTAAATGGCGATGGAAAATTAAAAAAAAAATCATGATGGCCAACAAAGAAGCGACCAACCAAAATTCTGAATATAAGTTCTAGAGCCTACGACTATAGAATACTTCCAGCCAAATTTTGATAAAATCTAACAAGCGGTTAAGGAGGCGATGCGTTTTGAAAATTTTTGAAAATTTTTCCCCCATAAAATCTATGATTTTCACGACAAAACTTGACCAAACAAAAAGTCTGATTAGCAGTTCTGGAGCCTACTAAGATAGGTGCATTCTAGCGATATTTTGTTAAAATCTGTCAAGCGGTTATAGCGCTTTGACAATTTGCAATAAATTTTTCATATCATAGTGTACTATATGCATACCAACATATATATATATATATAAGATTTTTACCAAGATCTGAACAATCAAAATTTTGAATAGAAGTTATGGAGCCTACCTCAATAGGGTCCATCCCGCCAACTAGGGTTGAAATCCAGCAAGCTGTTAATCAAGAGTAGTGTTCTGACCATTCCCGGTAAATTTTTCAGAAAATATAAGATTTTCAGGGGAAAAAATTGATCAATCAAAATTCTGTATACAAGTTCTAGCTTCCATCCGAATTAAATTGAAAGCCGGCATGAGGTTAATGTGTAGCATTTTGACTTTCACCAAAAACATTGACCAATCAAAATTCTGTAGACAGGATCTAAATCCTCCACCCATAAGGTGTCTTCCATCTAAATTATGTTGAAATCCGCCACGCTGTTTGACAATTTTGAGTAAATTAAAAAATAAAATCTCAGATTTCTACCTAAAAAATTGACCAATCAAAATTTTGAAGGCACGCCCCATTGGGTCCTTCCAGCCAATGTCATTTGACATCCAGCAAGCAGTTAATGAGTAGTAAGTAGCATTTTGACAATTTCCAATAAATTTTCATAAAATCTGATTTTCACCTAAAAAATTGACCAATCAAAATTTTGAAGGCACGTCCCATTGGGTCCTTCCAGCCAATGTCATTTGAAATCCAGCAAGTGGTTAATGAGTAGTAGCATTTTGACAATTTCCAATAAATTGTTCATAACTAAGATTTTCACCTAAAGAATTTACCAATCAAAACCTGTATACACATTCTGAAGCCGCCACCCATATGGTCCTCCCACCCAAATCAGGTTGAAATCCACCAAGAGGTTAATGAGGAGTAGTGTTTTGATAATTTCTGATAATTTTTCATAAAATCTAAGTTTTTCACCAAAAAAAAATTGACTAATCAAAATTCTGTATACGCGTTCTGAGGCCTACCACCATAGGGTCCTTTCAGCCAAATTAGGTTGTAATCCGCCAAGCGGTTAATGAGGAGTAGCATTTTAAAGCAAAAGTTGATGAACAGGCGACGAACAGATGGACGACAGACGGGCACCATGCCATAAGCTCACTTGGCCTTCCAGGCCAGGTGACCTCAAAGTAAGCCAAAATCCAAGATGGTCAGCAGCCAAATTTGCTGATCGGCTTCGTTTGAACAAATTTGAATTTCTATGGCCTAAGGATGCTTCCTACCAAATATAATTGAAATCGGCCTAGTGGTTCTTGAGAAGTTGTTTAAAGGAAAAGTTGATGGATGGATGGATGAATGACGGACGGATGGTCGCCATGGCATAAGTTCACTTGGCCTTTCAGGCCAGGTGAGATAAAGATTACAGTTATATTTCTGAACACAAGTTTGGAAGCCTACTAATGTGGGGGTTTCTTTCAGCCAAGTTTGGTTTTAAAAATCAGCCAAACAGTTAGCATGGTGAAGACTTATAGAATTTCCTGACAATTTTGGACAATCCAAGAAGGCCACCATAAAACTGTACCAATCAGATATATGTATATAGTTTGAGTTCCATGACAAAACTACCACAATTGAATACTTCCAGCCGAGTTTTGTTTGAATCAGCCAAGTGATTAATGAGTAGTCATAGCCTATTAAAGGATATCAGACCATCGCACAATCAATAAAAATTCAAGATGGCCGCAGAAAATAGACCAATAAGATTTCTCTATAGATTCGAGAGCCTATCATGACAGAATCCTTTCAGCCAAACTTGCTTCAATTGGGCCATTGGGTATGTACGAGTAGCATTTTAAAGGATTTCCCTTTTTGGAAAATCAAAGATGGGTGATGAACAATAGGTCAATCAGATTTCTGTATGTTATGAAGCCTACCATGATAGGGTCCTTCTAGTCAAATTTGTTTAAAATCTGCCAAGAGATTATGAGTAGTAGTAATTTAAGCAATTTTCTGGTTAAATTCACTGGAAAAAATTACCAATCAAATTTATGTCTAAGTTTACAGAATTCTAGCAAGTTCTTTCAAATATGATTGGTTGAAATCGTCTCAATAATTAATGAAGAATAGTCTTTTAACCGATTTCTGAACATTTTTCTTTTAAATGCAAGCTGGCCATCAGCAAAACTAACCAATCAAATTGCTGTATAACTTTACAGAAGGCTACAAACCTAGGGTGGTTCCAGTGAAATCTGGCCAAATGGTTATGAGTAGTAGCAGTCTTTTAGCTGACTTCTGGAAATTTTTGGACAATACAAGATATTTGCAAGAAAAATTGACCAGTTAGCTTTATCCTCAAGCTTACCAGGATAAGATCATTTCACCCAATGTTTGTTGAAATCAGGAAATTGTTTTAGTAGTGTATTTCTTGTACATACACACTTGCGCACACAAGCCAGGTGTTATCTCAACCCACTTCTGGTTGAAAACACATTAAAAGCAGCATAATCAGAATTTGAGCGGGAATTTGAATCAACATGGTTGTTGTTGTTTACTGTAAATAGTGTACTACATGCACACCAGCATGCTTACTGTATTGTACTACATGCACACCAGCATGCTTACTCTAGTGTACTACATGCACACCAGCATGCTTACTCTAGTGTACTACATGCACACCAGCATGCTTACTGTAGTGTACTACATGCATACTTACTGTAGTGTACAACATGCACACCAGCATGCTTACTGTAGTGTACAACATGCACACCAGCATGCTTACTGTAGTGTACTACATGCACACCAGCATGCTTACTGTAGTGTACTACATGCACACCAGCATGCTTACTGTAGTGTACTACATGCACACCAGCATGCTTACTGTAGTGTACTACATGCACACCAGCATGCTTACTGTAGTGTACTACATGCACACCAGCATGCTTACTGTAGTGTACTACATGCACACCAGCATGCTTACTGTAGTGTACTACATGCATACCAGCATGCTTACTGTAGTGTACTACATGCATACCAGCATGCTTACTGTAGTGTACCACATGCACACCAGCATGCTTACTGTAGTGTACCACATGCACACCAGCATGCTTACTGTAGTGTACTACATGCACACCAGCATGCTTACTGTAGTGTACTACATGCACACCAGCATGCTTACTGTAGTGTACTACATGCACACCAGCATGCTTACTGTAGTGTACTACATGCATACCAGCATGCTTACTGTAGTGTACTACATGCACACCAGCATGCTTACTGTAGTGTACTACATGCATACCAGCATGCTTACTGTAGTGTACTACATGCACACCAGCATGCTTACTGTAGTGTATCACATGCACACCAGCATGCTTACTGTAGTGTACTACATGCATACCAGCATGCTTACTGTAGTGTACTACATGCACACCAGCATGCTTACTGTAGTGTATTACATGCACACCGACATGCAGCAATGACTAAATTCTCCAAACATTATGTCACTTTTGCTACATTCAATGGGCTAACAACAATTGACTACTAGCGAGATGAACACACCTCTTTCCGATAAGAAAGTTAACTATAGTCGACCATTTGCAAGAGGAACACACCACTTTCTGACAAGATGGTTAACTATAGTCAATTACTTGCAAGATGAACACACCATTTTCTGACAAGAAAGTTAACCATAGTAGACTACTTGCAAGTTGAACACACCACTTTTTGACAAGTTAGATAACTATAGTTGATTACTTGCACGTGAACACACCACTTTCAGTTAAGATAGCTAACTATAATTGACTACAGTAAATCGCTCATTATTAACTGCGGCTGTAAATTCTTTAAAACCAAATCTCTGAGAATGGGGGGTGGGTGGAAAATGCTTATATCCATCATCACGGGAGTGAAATTATTAATTGGGGCCGCCTAAATATTGCGCATACTTTATTAAACATTGTTTATTACATCAAATTTAATCCTAATTTTGACATAAAATGTTAATGAGGGAAACTGTAAATCACGCGATGTATCAGCTTCTGCTACAGGGTGAGTTTAGGTCATTACTCGAGTAGGGCAGACGCTAATATTAGTACCCGGGTAGATACTTGTGTAATCCACATAATTAGGATGGTAGCTTTGAGTAGCTACGAGATTAATCAAGTAAACTCGTCCTATCGTGGAAGATGATTAATACTCTGTAGAATCATCTGCGTTTTACGGACCTAATATACTGGACTCAGGAACTCGGAATGTACTATATATATAATCACTACATGATGGTAATCGAGCATTATAGATTCAATCCGATCCGCATAATTGGTACTCATTAAATTAACTTTTTTTTCGTTGATAGCTGAAGCATACAAGTAAATGATGTAATTTTGATGATATTTCTGCGAAGTTATTGCAAAATTTTGTTTAAAATCTCTTTATTTAACATTCAAAAACAAATTTTCTTTACACAAACTGCTGAAATTTGGATGCGACTTCTATTAGATACATCTGCTGTTTCAAGACTGCTAAGAAATAAGGAAGGCTGAACATCAAAAATTGGCATGCCACTTCTATTAAGGATGCAGTTATTAATAGGCGATTTACTGTACTTACCGTAACTTACTTAGTTGAACAGGCCACTTTCAGTTAAGATAGTTGACTATAATTGACTACTTACAAGATGAAATTTCAGTATGTCTGACTTAAAATATATTTCTTTCGTTTTGCCCTAACAATGTACCTCGAGTTGGCTGCTACATCTGCTGTGCTGGCTCCTGTTGCTTGCTGTTTGATGGCATTTAGCATTTTCATGATGTCAAAGGCAGGATTCTGAGCGGCAGACACAACAGCTGCTGGTACAGGAACAGCATTGGGTGCAGACCGAGACTTCTCCATACCAACAGCAGTAGCAGAGCTTGCTGGTAGCTGCAAGCAAGAACAACATGTTCAGTGATTTGATATTTCATCAAGTGGTTTGCCGATATTGTTTATGTTCTCATATTTATTAGGCAGACTGCAAGCGATCTACAGATTGTACACAGGCAGACTGCAAACCAATCTATAGATTGCACAGATGCAGACTGCAAACGATCTACAGATTGTACACAGGCAGACTGCAAGAGGATCTACAGATTGTACACAGGAAGACTGCAAGCCAATCTACAGATTGCACACAAGCAGACTGCAAGCCAATCTACAGATTGTACACAGGCAGACTGCAAGCCAATCTACAGATTGTACACAGGCAGACTGCAAGCCAATCTACAGATTGTACACAGGAAGACTGCAAACCAATCTACAGATTGTACATAGGCAGACTGCAAGTGATCTACAGATTGTACACAGGCAGACTGCAAGTGATCTACAGATTGTACACAGGCAGACTGCAAGCCAATCTACAGATTGTACACAGGCAGACTGCAAGCCAATCTACAGATTGTACACAGGAAGACTGCAAGCCAATCTACAGATTGTACACATGCAGACTGCAAGCCTATCTACAGATTGTACACAGGCAGACTGCAAGCCAATCTACAGATTGTACACAGGCAGACTGCAAGCCAATCTACAGATTGCTCACAGGCAGACTGCAAGCCTATCTACAGATTGCACACAGGCAGACTGCAAGCCAATCTACAGATTGTATCCAGAGACTGCAAGCCTATCTACAGATTGCACACAGGCAGACTGCAAGCCAATCTACAGATTGTACACAGGCAGACTGCAAGCCAATCTACAGATTGCACACAGGCAGACTGCAAGCCAATCTACAGATTGTACACAGGCAGACTGCAAGCCAATCTACAGATTGTACACAGGCAGACTGCAAGCCAATATACAGATTGTATGCAGGCAGACTGCAAGCCAATCTACAGATTGTATGCAGGCAGACTGCAAGCCAATCTACAGATTGTACACAGGCAGACTGCAAGCCAATCTACAGATTGTACACAGGAAGACTGCAAACCAATCTACAGATTGTACATAGGCAGACTGCAAGTGATCTACAGATTGTACACAGGCAGACTGCAAGTGATCTACAGATTGTACACAGGCAGACTGCAAGCCAATCTACAGATTGTACACAGGCAGACTGCAAGCCAATCTACAGATTGTACACAGGAAGACTGCAAGCCAATCTACAGATTGTACACAGGCAGACTGCAAGCCTATCTACAGATTGTACACAGGCAGACTGCAAGCCAATCTACAGATTGTACACAGGCAG
Source organism: Chaetoderma sp. LZ-2023a (assembly GCA_034401795.1). Classification (NCBI taxonomy): domain Eukaryota; kingdom Metazoa; phylum Mollusca; class Caudofoveata; order Chaetodermatida; family Chaetodermatidae; genus Chaetoderma; species Chaetoderma sp. LZ-2023a. The sequence goes on along the minus strand of CM067370.1, from coordinate 196,562,762 downwards.
ACTGCAAGCCAATCTACAGATTGCTCACAGGCAGATTGCAAGCCTATCTACAGACTGCACACAGGCAGACTGCAAGCCAATCTACAGATTGTATACAAAGAGACTGCAAGCCTATCGACAGATTGCACACAGGCAGACTGCAAGCCAATCTACAGATTGTACACAGGCAGACTGCAAGCCAATTTACAGATTGCACACAGGCAGACTGCAAGCCAATCTACAGATTGTACACAGGCAGACTGCAAGCCAATCTACAGATTGTACACAGGCAGACTGCAAGCCAATCTACAGATTGCACACAGGCAGACTGCAAGCCAATCTACAGATTGCACACAGGCAGACTGCAAGCCAATATACAGATTGTACGCAGGCAGACTGCAAGCCAATCTACAGATTGTACGCAGGCAGACTGCAAGCCAATCTACAGATTGTACACAGGCAGACTGCAAGCCTATCTACAGATTGCACACAGGCAGACTGCAAGCCAATCTACAGATTGTATACAAAGAGACTGCAAGCCTATCTACAGATTGCACACAGGCAGACTGCAAGCCAATCTACAGATTGTACACAGGCAGACTGCAAGCCAATCTACAGATTGCACACAGGCAGACTGCAAGCCAATCTACAGATTGCACACAGGCAGACTGCAAGCCTATCTACAGATTGTACACAGGCAGACTGTAAGCCAATCTACAGATTGCTCACAGGCAGACTGCAAGCCTATCTACAGATTGCACACAGGCAGACTGCAAGCCAATCTACAGATTGCACACAGGCAGACTGCAAGCCAATATACAGATTGTATGCAGGCAGACTGCAAGCCAATCTACAGATTGTACGCAGGCAGACTGCAAGCCAATCTACAGATTGTACACAGGCAGACTGCAAGCCAATCTACAGATTGTACACAGGAAGACTGCAAACCAATCTACAGATTGTACACAGGCAGACTGCAAGTGATCTACAGATTGTACACAGGCAGACTGCAAGTGATCTACAGATTGTACACACGCAGACTGCAAGTGATCTACAGATTGTACACAGGCAGACTGCAAGCCAATCTACAGATTGTACACAGGAAGACTGCAAGCCTATCTACAGATTGCACACAGGCAGACTGCAAGCCTATCTACAGATTGCACACAGGCAGACTGCAAGCCAATCTACAGATTGCACACAGGCAGACTGCAAGCCAATCTACAGATTGTATGCAGGCAGACTGCAAGCCAATCTACAGATTGTACGCAGGCAGACTGCAAGCCAATCTACAGATTGTACACAGGCAGACTGCAAGCCAATCTACAGATTGTACACAGGAAGACTGCAAACCAATCTACAGATTGTACATAGGCAGACTGCAAGTGATCTACAGATTGTACACAGGCAGACTGCAAGTGATCTACAGATTGTACACAGGCAGACTGCAAGCCAATCTACAGATTGTACACAGGCAGACTGCAAGCCAATCTACAGATTGTACACAGGAAGACTGCAAGCCAATCTACAGATTGTACACAGGCAGACTGCAAGCCTATCTACAGATTGTACACAGGCAGACTGCAAGCCAATCTACAGATTGTACACAGGCAGACTGCAAGCCAATCTACAGATTGCTCACAGGCAGATTGCAAGCCTATCTACAGACTGCACACAGGCAGACTGCAAGCCAATCTACAGATTGTATACAAAGAGACTGCAAGCCTATCGACAGATTGCACACAGGCAGACTGCAAGCCAATCTACAGATTGTACACAGGCAGACTGCAAGCCAATCTACAGATTGCACACAGGCAGACTGCAAGCCAATCTACAGATTGTACACAGGCAGACTGCAAGCCAATCTACAGATTGTACACAGGCAGACTGCAAGCCAATCTACAGATTGCACACAGGCAGACTGCAAGCCAATCTACAGATTGCACACAGGCAGACTGCAAGCCAATATACAGATTGTACGCAGGCAGACTGCAAGCCAATCTACAGATTGTACGCAGGCAGACTGCAAGCCAATCTACAGATTGTACACAGGCAGACTGCAAGCCTATCTACAGATTGCACACAGGCAGACTGCAAGCCAATCTACAGATTGTATACAAAGAGACTGCAAGCCTATCTACAGATTGCACACAGGCAGACTGCAAGCCAATCTACAGATTGTACACAGGCAGACTGCAAGCCAATCTACAGATTGCACACAGGCAGACTGCAAGCCAATCTACAGATTGCACACAGGCAGACTGCAAGCCTATCTACAGATTGTACACAGGCAGACTGTAAGCCAATCTACAGATTGCTCACAGGCAGACTGCAAGCCTATCTACAGATTGCACACAGGCAGACTGCAAGCCAATCTACAGATTGCACACAGGCAGACTGCAAGCCAATATACAGATTGTATGCAGGCAGACTGCAAGCCAATCTACAGATTGTACGCAGGCAGACTGCAAGCCAATCTACAGATTGTACACAGGCAGACTGCAAGCCAATCTACAGATTGTACACAGGAAGACTGCAAACCAATCTACAGATTGTACACAGGCAGACTGCAAGTGATCTACAGATTGTACACAGGCAGACTGCAAGTGATCTACAGATTGTACACACGCAGACTGCAAGTGATCTACAGATTGTACACAGGCAGACTGCAAGCCAATCTACAGATTGTACACAGGAAGACTGCAAGCCTATCTACAGATTGCACACAGGCAGACTGCAAGCCTATCTACAGATTGCACACAGGCAGACTGCAAGCCAATCTACAGATTGCACACAGGCAGACTGCAAGCCAATCTACAGATTGTATGCAGGCAGACTGCAAGCCAATCTACAGATTGTACGCAGGCAGACTGCAAGCCAATCTACAGATTGTACACAGGCAGACTGCAAGCCAATCTACAGATTGTACACAGGAAGACTGCAAACCAATCTACAGATTGTACATAGGCAGACTGCAAGTGATCTACAGATTGTACACAGGCAGACTGCAAGTGATCTACAGATTGTACACAGGCAGACTGCAAGCCAATCTACAGATTGTACACAGGCAGACTGCAAGCCAATCTACAGATTGTACACAGGAAGACTGCAAGCCAATCTACAGATTGTACACAGGCAGACTGCAAGCCTATCTACAGATTGTACACAGGCAGACTGCAAGCCAATCTACAGATTGTACACAGGCAGACTGCAAGCCAATCTACAGATTGCTCACAGGCAGACTGCAAGCCAATCTACAGATTGCTCACAGGCAGACTGCAAGCCTATCTACAGACTGCACACAGGCAGACTGCAAGCCAATCTACAGATTGTATACAAAGAGACTGCAAGCCTATCTACAGATTGCACACAGGCAGACTGCAAGCCAATCTACAGATTGTACACAGGCAGACTGCAAGCCAATCTACAGATTGCACACAGGCAGACTGCAAGCCAATCTACAGATTGTACACAGGCAGACTGCAAGCCTATCTACAGATTGCACACAGGCAGACTGCAAGCCAATCTACAGATTGCACACAGGCAGACTGCAAGCCAATATACAGATTCTATGCAGGCAGACTGCAAGCCAATCTACAGATTGTACACAGGCAGACTGCAAGGCTATCTACAGATTGCCCACAGGCAGACTGCAAGCCAATCTACAGATTGTACAAGGAATTATGGGCGCAATTAGTCTTTGTCAAATTACAACAAAGAAAGGGAGAGTAACCTAAAACAACAGGTTAATGGGCCTGTAGCACTCACCTGGAATTATTGGCCACCGCTACAACCGAACAAAACGAGATGACAACAGGTGGTTTGACAATCAAATTTCTGTGAAGGGTTAGCCAAGTTTTATGTCCGCTAAAAATGCTATATTTTGATTGACTCATGGAAGACATCTTTTTTTGACATATCAACTTTCCATGGACAAATTTTAATGACACTAGGCCCTAATCATATCTGCTCAAATTCATTTTTTGATGTATCAACTCCCCTTGAACAAACTCTAATGAAGCTTAGTCCCTAATCATATCTCCCAAATTTTGGACTGATCCCTTCAGCGGTTCTCGAGAAGACGTCCATTTCGTGAAAAATAGGCCATCCAAGATGGCTGCCCAACCATTTGGTCAATCAAGTTCTCTTGAACAAATTTGTCTTAGCTCTGGGCCTAGATGATGTCTCATGAGTTTTGAATCAATTCTCCAAGTGGTTTCGGAGATTTTTAAAGAGATTTCTAACAAGAGACGAAAGGGCCTGTGGTGCTCACCTGGACCATTGACATTTAAACTATTTGCATTTAAATAGATCTGATTGATGTTTTTCGGAAAATCCAAGATGGCCACCAAAAAATTGACCGTCATGATTCTCGCTTAATATGTTGAAGCCTACTGTCATAGGATCGTTCAACCCAAGTTTTGTTGAAAGCGGGGTATTGATTGAAGTACCGTTTTTAAATGGTTCCAGAAAAAATGCCAAAATATTGACCTATCAAAATTCTGAATAGAATTTCTAGAGGGTACGACGATATAATCCTTCCAGCCAAATTTGGTTGACAGTGCCAAAGCGATTAATGAGTAGCATATTATATGAATTTTTTGGAAAATCCAAGATGGCCACCATCAAAATCAAGCAGTAAGAATTCTGTATACAAGTTCTGAAGCGTACCGGCCTAGGGTTCATCCAACTGAGTTTGGTTGAAATCGGCCAAGCGGTTAATGAGGAGTAGCCTTGTAACTGATTTCCCAGTGTTCAGAAAATCCAAGATGGCCGTCAGAAGAATTGACCAATCAAAATCCTGTATAAAAGTTCTGAAGGCTACCGTCCTAGGCTTGTTCCAGCCAGTCTGGTTTAAATCGCCCAAGCAATTAATGAGACGATTTTCAGCCATTTTTCGGAAAATTCAAGATGGCCACCGAACAAATTGACCACTCAAAATATGCATACGGTATTCTTTATCAAATCTAACAAAATGGCGCCGTGAAAAAATGCAAATCATGTAATATCAGGAAGCTGCGCATAGATTTAATGTTTAGAGCAAGTATTCTGCTGCGGTTTTGGACTCGGAGCGCGGAAATTACTATATTGTGTGATGGTAACCCAGAAACTACGTTAAATGAGATCGGGATAACGGGTACCCATTTGACAACTGCGCGTTGATATAAATCCTGTCATACAAGGAAGTTGAGATCACTTTACAGCATTTTGCATTCGTGTCTCACGAGATTGCCTTCGAAACGGGATCGAGAATACATGAAGCCAGGCCTCTCTTTAGCTTTGTGCATTTTAAATTGTGAATAGTCAACGGAATATGATTGAATTCAATGGCTAATTAAACAATATATCTCAGAATTCTTTTCTAAATAGATGATCGTGTGAGGAACTCGTGACTCAGTACCTTTAATTAGTCTGCTACACGCATGTACTGGTTTTCTGATGTAATTTCATGGAATCCGAGAAATACATGTAGATGTCTAACATGAGCTTATTAGAAGCCGTTTTGGGGGTTGACTAAACATTGTTTGTGGAAAAAGCCTACCTCTTTCTCGGAAATTCTGCTGGTGAAATTTCTTCATCACTATCCTAATAGAAGCCTAGGCTTGTAATAGGACGAATATGGTACCAGTTTAGGGTCCTTCCAGCCGAGTTTGCTTGAACCCGTTCAAGCAGCTAATGAGTAGCCTTTTAACTGATTTCCCAAAATTTTTGAAAAATCCAAGATGGTCGACGGACAAATTGACCAATCAGAATTCTGTATACACCCTACCAGCCTAGTATCCTTCCAGCCAAGTCTGGTTGAAATTGCTCAGTCAGTTAATGAGTAGCATTTTAAACAATTTTCAGCCATTTTTCGGAAGATTCAAGATGGCCGGAATGGAACAATCAATATTCTGTATACAAGTTCCGAAGCCTACCCCCATAGGATCATCATGCCAAATTAATTAAAAATCTGCCAAGCGATTAATGAGTAGGGTTTTCAAGCAAAAGTTGACGGATGGAAGCTCACGTAGCCCAGCCAGGTGAGCTAAAAATCGCCCAAAATTTGCCAATCGCACCATCATTGTGTGAACAACATCACCGCACCATCATTGTGTGAACAACATCACCGCACCATCATTGTGTGAATAACATCACCGCACCATCATTGTGTGAATAACATCACCGCACCATCATTGTGTGAATAACATCATCGCACCATCACATCATTGTGTGAATAACATCATCGCACCATCACATCATTGTGTGAATAACATCACCGCACCATCATTGTGTGAATAACGTTCACCGCACCATCATTGTGTGAATAACATCACCGCACCATCATTGTGTGAATAACATCATCGCACCATCACATCATTGTGTGAATAACATCATCGCACCATCACATCATTGTGTGAATAACATCATCGCACCATCACATCATTGTGTGAATAACATCATCGCACCATCACAGCATTGTGTGAATAACATCATCGCACCATCACAGCATTGTGTGAATAACATCATCGCACCATCATTGTGTGAATAACATCATCGCACCATCACTCCATTGTGTGAATAACATCATCGCACCATCATTGTGTGAATAACATTATCGCACCATCATTGTGTGAATAACATCATCGCACCATCACATCATTGTGTGAATAACATCACCGCACCATCACATCATTGTGTGAATAACATCATCGCACCATCACATCAGTGTGAATAACATCATCGCACCATCATTGTGTGAATAACATCATCGCACCATCATTGTGTGAATAACATCATCATTGTGTGAATAACACCATCATTGTGTGAATAACACCATCATTGTGTGAATAACATCATCGCACCATCACATCATTGTGTGAATAACATCATCGCACCATCACATCAGTGTGAATAACATCATCGCACCATCATTGTGTGAATAACATCATCGCATCATGGTGTGAATAACATCATCGCACCATCACATCATTGTGTGAATAACATCATCGCACCATCACATCATTGTGTGAATAACATCATCGCACCATCATTGTGTGAATAACATCATCGCACCATCATTGTGTGAATAACATCATCGCACCATCATTGTGTGAATAACATCACCGCACCATCACATCATTGTGTGAATAACATCATCGCACCATCATTGTGTGAATAACATCACCGCACCATCATTGTGTGAATAACATCACCGCACCATCATTGTGTGAATAACATCACCGCACTATCATTGTGTGAATAACATCATCGCACCATCATTGTGTGAATAACATCATCGCACCATCACATCATTGTGTGAATAACATCATCGCACCATCACATCATTGTGTGAATAACATCATCGCACCATTGTGTGAAAAACATTATCGCACCATCATTGTGTGAATAACATCATCGCACCATCATTGTGTGAATAACATCATCGCACCATCACATCATTGTGTGAATAACATCATCGCACCATCACATCATTGTGTAAATAACATCATCGCACCATCATTGTGTGAATAACATCATCGCACCATAACATCATTGTGTGAATAACATCATCGCACCATCATTGTGTGAATAACATCAACGCACAATCATTGTGTGAATAACATCACCGCACCATTACATCATTGTGTGAATAACATCACCGCACCATCACATCATTGCGTGAATAACATCATCTCACCATCATTGTGTGAATAACATCATCGCACCATCATTGTGTGAATAACATCATCGCACCATCATTGTGTGAATAACATCACCGCACCATCACATCATTGTGTGAATAACATCATCGCACCATCATTGTGTGAATAACATCATCGCACCATCATTGTGTGAATAACATCATCGCACCATCATTGTGTGAATAACATCATCGCACCATCATTGTGTGAATAACATCATCGCACCATCACTGTGTGAATAACATCATCGCACCATCATTGTGTGAATAACATCATCGCACCATCATTGTGTGAATAACATCATCGCACCATCATTGTGTGAATAACATCATCGCACCATCACATCATTGTGTGAATAACATCATCGCACCATCATTGTGTGAATAACATCATCGCACCATCACATCATTGTGTGAATAACATCACTGCACCATCATTGTGTGAATAACATCATCGCACCATCATTGTGTGAATAACATCATCGCACCATCATTATGTGAATAACATCATCGCACCATCACATCATTGTGTAAATAACATCATCGCACCATCATTGTGTGAATAACATCATCGCACCATCACATCATTGTGTGAATAACATCATCGCACCATCATTGTGTGAATAACATCATCGCACCATCACATCATTGTGTGAATAACATCATCGCACCATCATTGTGTGAATAACATCATCGCACCATCACATCATTGTGTGAATAACATCATCGCACCATCATTGTGTGAATACCATCATCGCACCATCACATCATTGTGTGAATAACATCATCGCACCATCATTGTGTGAATAACATCATCGCATCATTGTGTGAATAACATCATCGCACCATCACATCATTGTGTGAATAACATCATCGCACCATCATTGTGTGAATAACATCACCGCACCATCACATCATTGTGTGAATAACATCATCGCACCATCATTGTGTGAATAACATCATCGCACCATCATTGTGTGAATAACATCATCGCACCATCACATCATTGTGTGAATAACATCACCGCACCATCACATCATTGTGTGAATAACATCATCGCACCATCACATCATTGTGTGAATAACATCATCACACCATCATTGTGTGAATAACATCATCGCACCATCATTGTGTGAATAACATCATCATTGTGTGAATAACACCATCATTGTGTGAATAACATCATTGCACCATCACATTATTGTGTGAATAACATCATCGCACCATCACATCATTGTGTGAATAACATCATCGCACCATCACATCATTGTGTGAATAACATCATCGCACCATCACATCATGGTGTGAATAACATCATCGCACCATCATTGTGTGAATAACATCATCGCACCATCATTGTGTGAATAACATCATCGCACCATCACATCATTGTGTGAATAACATCATCGCACCATCATTGTGTGAATAACATCATCGCACCATCATTGTGTGAATAACATCATCGCACCATCATTGTGTGAATAACATCATCGCACCATCATTGTGTGAATAACATCATCGCACCATAATTGTGTGAATAACATCACCGCACCATCATTGTGTGAATAACATCACCGCACCATCATTGTGTGAATAACATCATCGCACCATCATTGTGTGAATAACATCACCGCAGCATCATTGTGTGAATAACATCATCGCACCATTACATCATTGTGTGAATAACATCATCGTACCATCATTGTGTGAATAACATCATCGCACCATCATTGTGTGAATAATATCATCGCACCATAACATCATTGTGTGAATAACATCATCGCACCATCATTGTGTGAATAACATCACCGCACCATCATTGTGTGAATAACATCACCGCACCACCACATCATTGTGTGAATAACATCACCGCACCATCACATCATTGTGTGAATAACATCATCGCACCATCACATCATTGTGTGAATAACATCATCGCACCATCATTGTGTGAATAACATCACTGAACCATCATTGTGTGAATAACATCACCGCACCATCACATCATTGTGTGAATAACATCATCGCACCATCATTGTGTGAATAACATCATCGCACCATCATTGTGTGAATAACATCATCGCACCATCATTGTGTGAATAACATCATCGCACCATCACTGTGTGAATAACATCATCGCACCATCATTGTGTGAATAACATCATCGCACCATCATTGTGTGAATAACATCATCGCACCATCATTGTGTGAATAACATCCCCGCACCATCATTGTGTGAATAATATCATCGCACCATCACATCATTGTGTGAATAACATCACTGCACCATCATTGTGTGAATAACATCATCGCACCATCATTGTGTAAATAACATCATCGCACCATCATTGTGTGAATAACATCATCGCACCATCACATCATTGTGTGAATAACATCATCGCACCATCATTGTGTGAATAACATCATCGCACCATCATTGTGTGAATAACATCATCGCACCATCACATCATTGTGTGAATAACATCATCGCACCATCATTGTGTGAATAACATCATCGCACCATCACATCATTGTGTGAATAACATCATCGCACCATCATTGTGTGAATAACATCATCACACCATCACATCATTGTGTGAATAACATCATCGCACCATCACATCATTGTGTGAATAACATCATCGCACCATCATTGTGTGAATAACATCACCGCACCATCACATCATTGTGTGAATAACATCATCGCACCATCATTGTGTGAATAACATCATCGCACCATCATTGTGTGAATAACATCACCGCACCATCATTGTGTGAATAACATCATCGCACCATCATTGTGTGAATAACATCACCGCACCATCATTGTGTGAATAACATCATCGCACCATCATTGTGTGAATAACATCATCGCACCATCATTGTGTGAATAACATCATCGCACCATCACATCATTGTGTGAATAACATCATCGCACCATCATTGTGTGAATAACATCATCGCACCATCATTGTGTGAATAACATCATCGCACCATCATTGTGTGAATAACATCATCGCACCATCACATCATTGTGTGAATAACATTATAGCATGTGTGCAGGTTTAACCCTTTAACACTTACATCAGACAAAAAGAATTCCGCGCAATTAAATGTCTCGCCTGTCTCCTGTTTATCACAGTTACCTTGACCTTTAACCTTCTGCCTTCAATGTTATTATGCTGCTTCCTAACATTATAGGTAACCAGGTATCCAAGTTTAGTTGCAATAGGCTTAACCAACCCTGAAATATAAGCTGAAGCAAAAACTTAATGCTGAAAAAGCAGAGCTCTGTATCAAATTCACAGTGACCTTGACCCCAACATCATCATAGGGCTTCCTAAACTTATAGGTAACCATGTATCCAAGGTCAGTTGCAATAGGTTTAACCAACTCTGAAATATAAGCTGAAGTTTTGCCAAACGCAAAACAATGTTGAAATAACAGAGTTCTGTATCAAGGTCACAGTGACCTTGACCTTTGACCTTGTGACGCCAACATCATCATGCTGTTTCCTAACCTTATAGGTAACCATGTATCCAAGTTTAGTTGTAATAGGCTTAACCAATCCTGAAATATAAGCTCCCTCACAGACGAGACAAAAACGGCTTATGCAGTCGTCTTGAGAAATGCCCATTTGCAGACCAAGAGAGGACTATTTTTATAGCATAGCGTATTATATAGCATGTGTCGGTTTAAACCATGTCAAATAACATAGCTTATTATAGCATCTGAGAAACACATCAAAACAACAATTGCGCGGAATTAAATGTCTCGCATGTCTCCTGTTTGTCACAGTTACTTTGACCTTAGTTGTGACCTCAATGTTATCATGCTGTCTCGCATGTCTCCTGTTTGTCACAGTTACTTTGACCTTAGTTGTGACCTCAATGTTATCATGCTGCTTCCTAACATTATAGGTAATTATGTATCCAAGCTTATTTCCTATAGGATTAACCTATCTTGAAATATAAATGTAAATGATCTGCTAAACGGAAAAACTTAATGTTGAAAGAGTGGAAGTGAAATAGCAATGTCAGAATGGTCTTGACCTTTGACCTCACTATCATGATGCTGTCAAATTAAAAATTTGGTGATCATAATTTATCAGTAACATCTAAATACAAAACCGTAACCTATCATTTATGTATGCACTAAGTCCAGCTAAACGCAAAACTTAACCTGAAATTAAGTCCTTAAGTTGAAAAATATGGGCAAGAACTGTATAAATACATTATAGTATTGATAGAGATGCAGCAGCAACAAGGCTATAGATGAAACAATGGTTACAAAAGGCCTGATAGTTTAGCCATAATGGAGTTAAATGCAAACCTTAACCTTAGCAGAGCTACCAAACTCAATACCATCACTGAAAGGCATGAGCCTACAATGAACGCCTCTGAGCAGTCAAGCTACAAACAATGGCTTACAGGCGAGAGGGTGGGGGGGGGGGGACATGATTAAAGCATACAAAATGTTAACTGGCATATACCATGCTAAACTGCAAGCCTTACTCCCCTTCCAGGAGGAAAGCTTTGGAACAGTCTCCCGCCATCAGTAATTTCAGCTCCATCACTAACTCACTAAAAACTGTATTGACAGGTGCTGGTCTATACAGCCCATTCAGCAGAAGTGACAGCACAACTACCCAGACTGAGGAACATCAATGCCCATTCAGCAGAAGTGACAGCACAACTATCCAGACTGAGGAACATGAATGCCCATTAAGCAGAAGTGACAGCACAACTACCCAGACTGAGGAATATGAATGTCCATTCAGCAGAAGTGACAGCACAACTACCCAGACTGATGAATATGAATGTCCATTCAGCAGAAGTGACAGCACAACTACCCAGACTGAGGAACATGAATGCCCATTCAGCAGAAGTGACAGCACAACTACCCAGACTAAGGAATATGAATGTCCATTCAGCAGAAGTGACAGCACAACTACCCAGACTGAGGAATATGAATGTCCATTCAGTAGAAGTGACAGCACAACTACCTAGACTAAGGAATACGAATGTCTATTCAGCAGAAGTGACAGTACAACTACCCAGACTGAGGAATATGAATGTCCATTCAGCAGAAGTGGCAGCACAACTACCCAGACTGAGGAATATGAATGTTCATTCAGCAGAAGTGACAGCACAACTACCCAGACTGAGGAATATGAATGTCCATTCAGTAGAAGTGACAGCATAACTACCCAAACTAAGGAATATGAATGTCCATTCAGCAGAAGTGACAGCACAACTACCTAGACTGAGGTAGAGGAGCTGAACATAGAGGCTTAAGCCTGCGCTCAGAATATTACTGTAGTAAGTTACCTATGCTAAGATTGGACACTGCCACAGCATACAATCTAAAAAGTTCTTTTTACTTCTTAAAGGTGACCTAGGTAAAGATTGGTAAAATTCAAGATGGCCACAGCACTGGAAGGTCACCTTTGTTTGAACAAAGTTGGATCCCTATGGCATAAGGATACTACCTACCAAAATGTGGCTGAAATCAATTGTCGTTCTCAAGATATTCTATATTTTATATTGCTTTACTTTGGGAGTTTGTGGCAGGAAAAAAACCCAAGACAGCCACCAAACCATTTATCAGACAGTGTCGAAAGTGGCAAATTTGAAAATTTGAAATCAGCATAGCCAAAAACTTAAACAAAACTAATTTCAGCTTCAGTTGATGGTAGCCATGTACCAACTTCCCTTGAACAAGCTTTAATGGCCAATAATCTCTAATCATACTTCACTTCATAACTTTTGGCTCAATCCCTTCACCTGTTCTGGAGGAAAAATAAGTTTTCGTAATATCATTAAAGATGGTCGGTAACGTATTCTCCCAAATTTCGGCCCGACCCTTCAGCGGTTCTGGAGAAGTCGTTTTTGTGATAACTAGGTCCTCCAAGACGGCCACCCAACTATTTGGTCAATCAAGTTCCCTCAAACAAACTTGGTTCAGTTGTTGCCCTAGATGATTTTCCCATTATGGCTAAACTAGCAGGCCTTTTGTCAACATTGCATCACTCAAACCTCCAAGCTATTTCAGACTTTTAGAGGTTTCTAAAAAATCAGCCAAAATTGAAGCTGGCTGCTAGCCAAATAGGCCAATCCGCTGTTTGAGCAACCTTGAATATCTATGGCCAAAGGATTTACTATCAACTATGGTTAAAATTACATCCCGTGGTTCTCGAGATGACATTTTAAATTTCCTATAATAGTATTGAGCATTTACTATAGGAGTGAGTTTTAGGCAGGAAAAAAAATCCAAGATGGCCACCAAACCATTTATCCAAGTTTCAAGTGACAAATTTGAAATCTGCATATTCAAAAACCTATTTAAAACTAATTTTGACTGACAAAATCTGCCATATAAAAAAATTCCAATATGGTCACCAAGACACTTAATTCTGATTGGTCGAGGGCAGCCATGTTTTTTTAACACCCTAGCTTCCATTGAACAAACTTGTATAGTCCTTAGCACCCAATTATATTTCCCAAAATCTACCCAGATTCCTTCAGAGGTCTCGGACATTTTTAAAGGCATTTCTATAGATTGACAAAAATCCAAAATGGCCACACGGCAAATTGGCCGATCGGCTTCCTTTGAACAAACTTGCGCCCCTATGGCCCAAGGATTTTTTCAGCCTAATTTGGTTATAATGCATCAAGTGTTTCTTGAGAAGAAGTTGTTTAAAGGAAAAGTTGATGGATGGACAACAGGTCGCCATGGCATAAGCTCTCTTGGCCAATCTGGCCAGGTGAGCTAAAAAAGAGAAAATAATTATTTGATTTTTTTCATTCACAAGCCTCTTGAAATGTGGTTGTAAAACTGGTGCAAAATTCAAGATAGCTGATGGCTGTTGAACAAATTGAACAGTCTGCTTCATTTTATTGATCAATCCCTAAGTGTCAGATTCTTATTGAGCAGACACCAAATCTACATAGCACCATCTTTGTTGTCAAAACCTTCTTTATTGGGCAAACAACAAATCTACATAGCACCATCTTTGTGTCAAAACCAATCAACCAATTAAAATTGATCACCTGTTAGTTGATAGTTTTGACAACAAAGATGGTGCTATATATATTTGGTGTTTGTCCACTAAAGATCAAAATTGATCACCAGTTAGTTGATGGTGGCCATGCTTTTTCCCTTGCGCAAACTTAAATGGTCCTTACAAATTAGATTTCCAAAATTTTGGCCTGATCCGTTAACTGGTTCCGTAAGAGAAGTTGTTTATGCAAAATTTAGATCAACCAAGATGACTGCCAGCCACGTTTACCAATCAGGTTCCCTTGAACAAATGAGTTCCAACCCTGGGTCTAGATGAAGTTTCTTGTTTTTCATATCAATCGGCCAAACAGGTTCATATCAATCGGGCAAACAATTTTGGACGAAATGGGCAAGCAGTTTCAGACCAATCGGGCAAGCAGTTTCAGACTAATTGGGTAAGCAGTTTCGGATCAATTGGGTAAGCAGTTTCGGATCAATTGGGTAAGCTGTTTCGGATCAATCAGGCAAGTTTCGGATCAATTGGGTAAGCGGTTTCGGATCAATCGGGCAATCAGTTTCGGAGATGTTTAAATGCTTTTCTAAAAATATCTCAAAATCCTGGATGCACAAATCGGATAAAACATGAAACGTGGACACAAAAATTAGTTTTGTAGCAATCTATTTTCTACTATTGTTATTTAAATTATTCAACTATATGGCATGCTTAGTCGATTTCCTCTGACAAAACACCAACAAGTCCTGTCTTTTGATTGTGAAATCAGTTGGATAATGGCAGTATGTTTGATTGACAGCTCAGATTCGTAACTATACATGCAGAAAATATACTATAATTTCTTGTGTATAGGATTCACATCCAAATTTCACCAAAATCTGTTTAAATGTGGTATACTCGTGTATAAGTCGCTGTGAAACTTGGACAATGTAATTTTCAAAAGAAAGAAAACTGGTAACAAAATGAATATAACAACAGGCCCAAGGCCTGTATCGCTCACCTGGAACATAGGCATTTCAACTAGAAAGGCCATCAGCCAGGTAGAACACTACGGTTTTGGCACGAACTGCAACAAGAACCAGCATGCCTCCTACTAAATTTGGTTAAAATCAGTTCAGTGATTCTCGAGAAGACATTTTAAATTTCCAATTGCTTTACTATGGGAGTTTTTGGCGGGAATCTTGCTAGGTGAGCTAACTAACCTACCAGCCCTACTACCTCCTTCCACATTGGTGCATATTTACAGAATATAATCCAATTGATTACACACCTCTTTCATCAAAATACAGGAAAAACACATTCATTATATTTCAAAATTGTCATAAAGTTAACAATTACGCATAACAATTAGCTGTGTTTAGCAGCTGTCCTCTATCAGCAGCCATGCTAGGAGAATTATCCAATCAAAACTTTCTACTCATATATAGAGTATATGAGCTCCCTCTTCCCCGTCTTGGATCTTGTAAATTGAGTGTAAAACTTTTTTGTACACATGAGATAAGGTTACTCTACCTTTTTGCTGATAGATTTGAGTATGTTTGAGATCATGCTCTTGGAATGATCCGAGGCAGATTCTTCCTCATCACTAGAGTACTGCCAGTTATCATCATCCACAGCTAAAGAGAGAAAGACAAATACATTATCATCATTCACAGCTAAAGATAGAAAGACAAATACATTATCATCTTTCACAGCTAAAGATAGAAAGACAAATACATTATCATCATCCACAGCTAAAGATAGAAAGACAAATACATTATCATCATCAACAGCTAAAGATAGAAAGACAAATACATTATCATCATTCACAGCTAAAGATAGAAAGACAAATACATTATCATCATTCACAGCTAAAGATAGAAAGACAAATACATTATCATCATCCACATCTAAAGATAGAAAGACAAATACATTATCATCATCCACAGCTAAAGATAGAAAGACAAATACATTATCATCATCAACAGCTAAAGATAGAAAGACAAATACATTATCATCATCAACAGCTAAAGATAGAAAGACAAATACATTATCATCATTCACATCTAAAGATAGAAAGACAAATACATTATCATCATTCACATCTAAAGATAGAAAGACAAATACATTATCATCATCCACAGCTAAAGATAGAAAGACAAATACATTATCATCATCAACAGCTAAAGATAGAAAGACAAATACATTATCATCATTCACATCTAAAGATAGAAAGACAAATACATTATCATCATTCACAGCTAAAGATAGAAAGACAAATACATTATCATCATCCACAGCTAAAGATAGAAAGACAAATACATTATCATCATCAACAGCTAAAGATAGAAAGACAAATACATTATCATCATTCACATCTAAAGATAGAAAGACAAATACATTATCATCATTCACAGCTAAAGATAGAAAGACAAATACATTATCATCATTCACAGCTAAAGATAGAAAGACAAATACATTATCATCATTCACAGCTAAAGATAGAAAGACAAATACATTATCATCATTCACAGCTAAAGATAGAAAGACAAATACATTATCATCATCCACAGCTAAAGATAGAAAGACAAATACATTATCATCATTCGCAACTAAAGATAGAAAGACAAATACATTATCATCATCAACAGCTAAAGATAGAAAGACAAATACATTATCATCATTCACAGCTAAAGATAGAAAGACAAATACATTATCATCATCCACATCTAAAGATAGAAAGACAAATACATTATCATCATTCACAGCTAAAGATAGAAAGACAAATACATTATCATCATTCACAGCTAAAGATAGAAAGACAAATACATTATCATCATTCACAGCTAAAGATAGAAAGACAAATACATTATCATCATCCACAGCTAAAGATAGAAAGACAAATACATTATCATCATTCGCAACTAAAGATAGAAAGACAAATACATTATCATCATCAACAGCTAAAGATAGAAAGACAAATACATTATCATCATTCACAGCTAAAGATAGAAAGACAAATACATTATCATCATCCACATCTAAAGATAGAAAGACAAATACATTATCATCATTCACAGCTAAAGATAGAAAGACAAATACATTATCATCATTCACAGCTAAAGATAGAAAGACAAATACATTATCATCATTCACAGCTAAAGATAGAAAGACAAATACATTATCATCATCCACATCTAAAGATAGAAAGACAAATACATTATCATCATTGACAGCTAAAGATAGAAAGACAAATACATTATCATCATCAACAGCTAAAGATAGAAAGACAAATACATTATCATCATTCACAGCTAAAGATAGAAAGACAAATACATTATCATCATTCGCAGCTAAAGATAGAAAGACACATACATTATCATCATCAACAGCTAAAGATAGAAAGACAAATACATTATCATCATCAACAGCTAAAGATAGAAAGACAAATACATTATCATCATCCACATCTAAAGATAGAAAGACAAATACATTATCATCATCCACAGCTAAAGATAGAAAGACAAATACATTATCATCATCAACAGCTAAAGATAGAAAGACAAATACATTATCATCATTCACATCTAAAGATAGAAAGACAAATACATTATCATCATCCACAGCTAAAGATAGAAAGACAAATACATTATCATCATCAACAGCTAAAGATAGAAAGACAAATACATTATCATCATTCACAGCTAAAGATAGAAAGACAAATACATTATCATCATTCGCAGCTAAAGATAGAAAGACAAATACATTATCATCATCAACAGCTAAAGATAGAAAGACAAATACATTATCATCATCAACAGCTAAAGATAGAAAGACAAATACATTATCATCATTCACAGCTAAAGATAGAAAGACAAATACATTATCATCATTCACAGCTAAAGATAGAAAGACAAATACATTATCATCATTCACATCTAAAGAAAGACAAATACATTATCATCATCCACATCTAAAGATAGAAAAACAAATACATTATCATCATCCACAGCTAAAGATAGAAAGACAAATACATCATCATCATTTCGATTTATCATCAAAGCATGTGGAGGATGCCACTACACAAATCTGTTAAGTGCGCTATGTACTGATCTAAAAGAAGCCAGACTGGGTGCACTGATGACCAGAATAATCTGAGAAACCTAAGACAAGTTGCTGAGGACAAGATACAGTGGTCAAAGAAGGAGTGATTGTAGCTGCAAGATATTTTCAAACTGCTACATCAGCAGAACACAGTATATCATCATGATAAAAAATATTGAGAACATTTCTTAGATTGTATGGCTGGTTGAGTATTTTGAATTACTTTGACTGGAAGCTTCCAGTTAAAGTAATTTCAAAATATATAACATGACACAGCAAATTCTTTACAATTTAGCTATTTGTTCACATTAGTATCGCAAGAGTGACTGTTGATAGATTCACAATATATTGAAATATTGTGCATTTCTAATGCATAGTAAACAAGATAGCCATTAAGGCTGACATATCCCTATGCCTCTAATGATATATTGAAATATTGTGCATCTCTAATGCATAGTAAACAAGAGAAGGCCATTGAAGACTGACATACCCCTATGCCTCTAATGATATATTGAAATATTTTGCATCGCTAATGCATAGTAAACAAGAGAGAGCCATTGAAGGCTGACATACCCCTACACCTCTAATGATATATTGTGCATCTCTAATGCATAGTAAACAAGAGACTGAGTGGAGGCTGACATGAGTAGATCCTCCTCCTGTATGTTTAAACTGCAAATCTGTCATGCAGGACTCATGCAAAAGCTTTTAACATTAGCTACATCTTTTGGTGGTGTACAATCAGTTTCTCTCTTAAACTGTATGAAGCGGGACACACATAGACACAAAAACATAATACACTTGCAAAGTGTGTGGGCGCACGCGTGTGGGGGCGGCGTGTGTGTCTATGTGTGAATGCATGCATAAGATTACTATGTAATATATACACTCACGCTGTGTGTCTGCCTCATCCTCCTTCATCTCCGCCTCCTCTGCCACTTTCTCCTGCTGTTGTTGTTGAATGCGCATGAATAATTCACGTTGTTTACGAGGTAAATGTGTTGGTATATCCATACCGCCTCCGGGGGACTTTTTAGGACTGTCACCGTCAGCATCTAGTTTCGGATCACTGTGCGTTTCATCCGCTGAGTCTGACAGACTGGAATTGGTGGCTATTTTTAGATCTGGGGCGCTCTCGTCCTGGCTGCTCATGTCTTCATCAGCGGAAGCTGCCGCTGCAACAGGGGTAAAGTCAAATCACCATATTAATATCTTGCATTAATGGCTCACCACAACTCATTTATATGGCATCATATTAATGAGATGCAAGAGATATACTAGCATATGATAAAGCTTGAATCTGTACTGATGACCAGCACTAACTGCAGGTTTTGTCGATTCTAAAAACATGGGTTGAGTAATTTGTATTAATGTGTTTTCGTTTATTTAACTGTCAATTTTATGGGCTGGCAAAATTGATAACTTTAACACCAAAGTTTAACAGTGATAGGGTTTGTGAAAATTAACAGTGATCTAGGGTTTGTGAAAATTTGCAAATATTTTTAATTCATAAAATATGAACTTATTGTTGACATTTTGTTTATCGAAATTTAATTCTCGTTTGCGATCACCTTTAACATGTACAACTGTTGATCCTACATGTATGTAGTTACCATTGACAACTGTTGATCCTACATATATGTAGCTACCATTGACAACTGCTGATGCTAAATGTATGTAGTTACCATTGGCAACTGCTGATCTTAAAAAATATGTAGTTACCATTGACAACTGTTGATCCTAAATGTATGTAGTTACCATTGACAACTGTTGATCCTAAATGTATGTAGTTACCATTGACAACTGCTGATCCTAAATGTATGTAGTTACCATTGACAACTGCTGATCCCAAATGTATGTAGCTACCATTGACAACTGTTGATCCTACGTGTATGTAGTTACCATTGACAATTGTTGATCCTAAATGTATGGAGTTACCATTGACAATTGTTGATCCTAAATGTATGGAGTTACCATTGACAATCGTTGATCCCAAATGTAGGTAGTTACCATTGACAATCATTGATCCTGAATGTATGGAGTTACCATTGACAATCGTTGATCCTAAATGTATGTAGTTACCATTGCCAATCGTTGATCCTAAATGTATGTAGTTACCATTGACAATCGTTGATCCTAAATGCATGTAGTTACCATTGACAACTGTTGATCCTAAATGTATGTAGTTACCATTGACAACTGTTGATTCTGCATGTATGCAATCATCTCACATGTCAAATGTATTAGGTAGAAGTATTAGCTCAAAATAATACACTAGAACAACTAGGCTTGAACAACTATTCGATTATTCAATTACAATTACACAACGAAAATTTGTCAAATACACCCGTCATTAATATATATTTTATTGGGCTGCCGTGCAGTGTTAGGTAATAATCAGTGAACATAATTCTTTTTAAGTCTTTTAGCAATTTCAGGTGGTGTACTAATTTTTCCGTTTTGATTCGGTTGTCATGCCTAATTAAAGAAAATAACGCAAAAGCATTCCAGATTGTTGTATTTTGAACTGTGCGTTCTGTTGATTACTCTTAAATGTAAATTGCACATTCTGAAAGCAACTATAAACTGCATTATAGGACGAGTTTACGCCGTTACTATCGTAGCTACTTAAAGCTACCGTCCTATGTATATGGATTGCGCAGTATCTCCCCGGGTACTAATATTAGTGTCTTCGCACTACTCGGGTAATGACCCAAACTCATTCTACAAAGGGAGACTATAAGCGGAAGCCGACACGTGATTTATATTTTTTCTTGACAAAATTTTGTCAAATTTTGATGAAATGAACAATGTTTATTAAACTATACGCAATATTTAGGCGGTCGCAATTAATAATTTCACTCCCGCGATGATGGATATAAGGTATACATTAAGCATAGACATAGGATATAACTTTTTCTAGAAATTCCAAGTCCGAGTTTTCGTGACTTGTTTATACGTTTGGGAATGTGGACCTACGATTTAATCGAAAATCACAATTTTTTATATAAAATCGATCGTGATGCTTCAAAGCAAAAATCGCGCAAGCCTACAGTCTGCATTACCTACCTGTTGGTTACAGTGTCAGTGCTACCTTCAGTCTGCATTACCTACCTGTTGGTTACAGTATCAGTGCTACCTTCAGTCTGCATTACCTACCTGTTGGTTACAGTGTCAGTGCTAGCTCAGCCTGCATTACCTACCTGTTGGTTCATGGGAATCATCTGCCACCTGTGGCTTGATATCCAGTGCTTGCTGGCTCACTTCATTACTCTGATTTTCAGAACCAAAAAGACGCTTAAACAATGCCTGAGCTCCTTGGACAACATCGATCGATGGCCGGCCCATCTGACCAGAAGCACTGGGAGATGATACTGCTGGTCCTAGCAACTGCACACCACCGCCGCTACCACCAAGCTGTGACATGTTGCTGCCACCACCAAGCAGTGACATGTTGCCGCCACCACCGCCGCCAGGACCCATTTGGCCTCCATGTACAGGTCCACTGCCTGGTTGAAATGGACCCATCCCTGAACCAGGAAAGTTTGGTCCCATTCCACTTCCTCCTGTTTGCTGGGCCTGTAACTGCTGTTGGGGAGTAGGTATCCCGCTTTGGAATTGGTGCTGTCCTGGACCTTGCATAAATCCTGGTCCTTGTCCTCCACCATGTAAACCCATTGGTCCACCCATACCTTGCATTCGATTTCCTCCGCCAGGTCCTTGCATTGGTCCTTGATTCTGCATCTGTATTGGTCCACCAGAGGCCTGTTGACCACCTTGCATTGGACTCATTCCTCCAGGTCCTTGCTGCCTTGACATGGGACCTTGTCCTGTGCCCTGCATTCCTCCTGGACCATTATGGCCTTGTACAGGTCCCGAGCCATGCATATCTCCTAGTATTCTCATTCCTCCTTGGCCTGGTGGTCCTTGAATTCCCATATTTCCACATGGGCCTGATGGTCCTTGCATTCCCATATTTCCACCTGGACCTGATGGTCCTTGCATTCCCATATTTCCACCTGGGCCAGATGGTCCTTGCATTCCCATATTTCCACCTGGGCCTGATGGCCCCTGCATTCCCATATTTCCACCTGGGCCTGATGGTCCTTGCATTCCCATATTCCCACCTGGGCCTGATTGTCCTTGCATACCCATATTTCCACTTGGCCCTGATAGTCCTTGTATTCCGATATTTCCACCTGGGCCTGATGGCCCGTGCATTGATCCAGGCCCTTGCGGTCCTCCCATTCCAGGCCCTTGTATCATAGATCCTCCCATTCCAGGTCCTTGCATCATAGGGCCTCCCATTCCTCCATGTCCGTGAGGTCCTCCCATTCCGGGACCACGTCCTTGAGGCCCATCCATTCCAGGTCCTTGAGGACCTCCCATTCCGGAACCACATCCTTGAGGCCCATCCATTCTAGATCCTTGAGATCCTCCAATTCCAGGACCATGTCCCTGAGGGCCATCCATGCCATGTCCTTGAGGTCCTCCCATTCCTCCTGGGCCATCCATTCCAGGTCCTTGATGTCCTCCCATTCCAGGGCCACGACCTGGAGGCCCATCCATTCCAGGTCCTCCTATGCCATGTCCTTGAGGCCCATCAATTCCAGGCCCTTGAGGTCCTCCCATTCCTCCTGGGCCATGTCCTTGGGGCCCATCCATTCCAGGTCCTGGAGCTCCACCCATTCCTCCTGGTCCACGTCCTTGAGGCCCATCCATTCCGGGTCCTTGAGGTCCTCCCATTCCCCCTGGACCATGTCCTTGAGGCCCATCCATTCCAGGCCCTGATCCTTGAGGACCTCCCATTCCGGGACCAGGTCCTTGGGGTCCTGACGGTCCAGAGCTAGTGTCCTTGTAAAACCCACCAGGCCTGCAAATAAACAGAGATTTTATTAGAAATAAGTTTGTGCTTTACATTTACTCTTTACTAATCATATGATTTATAGCTGGCAGCTTAATAAAGCGCACTGACCCTTTGTCAGTCGGTCAGTCAGTGAATCAGTCAGACAGTCACTAAAGCTTATTCTGGGTTGTCATTTCTAGATGTTTTGCATATATACATTAATCAAACTTGGTGTATGCATGCATTGTAGGCTTAAGGTATGTAGCGCAACAAAGTAGGTCAGTGTGACCTACTTTTCACATTTTTACCAGCAGTTTGAGATAATTTTTGTCAGGAAGAGAGAAATATAAGTCTCAAATGCACAAATTTTCACTGAAAACGTAAACACGAGGCCCAAGGGCTCACCAGGACCATTACAATTTGAACCATTTGCATTTAAATACGCATGATGGAAATTGTCAAAAAATCCAAGATGGCAACCAAAGAAATAAACCAATCAAAATTCTGAGAGATTTTAGAGCCTACCACTATAGAATCATTTCAGCCAAATTTGGATAAAATCCACCAAGCGGTTAAGGAGCAGATGCGTTTTAACAATTTCCGGTAAATTTTTCATAAAACCTATGATTTTCACCCCAAAACCTGACCAAGCAAAATTCTGAATAAAAGTTCTGGAACCTATGATGATAAGGTCATTCTAGCAAAATTTTATTGAAATGTGTAAAGCAGCTAAGGAGAGGAAGTGTTTTGACAATTTCCAGTACATTTTAAAAATAAAATCTACAATTTTCATCCAAAAAAAATCAACTAATCAAAATTATGAATAGACTCTTCTGAAGCCTACATCGAAAGGGTATGTCAAGCCAACTAGGGTTGAAATCCGTCAAGCGGTTAATGATGAATAGAATTTTTTACGATTTCCGGTAAACATTTCATAAAATCTAAGATTTTTACACAAAAATTGACCAATCAAAATTCTGTATATAAGTTCTGAAGCCTACACCCATAGGGACTTTTCAGCAAAATTAGAGTGAAATCTGGCAAGCCATTAGTGAGTAGCGATTTGAAAATTTCTGGTACAATTTTCATAAAATCTAAGACTTTCAACCCAAAAATGTACCAATCAAAATTCTGTCTACATGTTCTGAAGAAGCCTACCCTCATAGGGTCCTTACAGCAAAGCTAGGATGAAATCCGCCAAGCGGTTAATGAATACTAGTATTTTTAAGTGACGGTTGAAAAACGGATCGATGGTCGCCACGACATAAGCTGACTTAGCCATTCTGGCCAGGTGAGCTAACAAGAGTCAGCTGGAGGCTGCTGACATACACCCCTCCCCCAACATTACATTAGATTTTTGGGATATATGTACAGACAGACGTACCTACAGACTGACAGGGGACCGACTACAATTTGTTTAACATTAGGCACACTTTTGGTGGTGTACAATCATCCTGTCAAGTTTCAAACAATTCACTCTCAAACTGTAGGAGTTCTAGTGACAAGATTTCTGGACATATGGCTGGACGGATGTACATACAGATGGACGGGACAGAATGATGACATTTTTTAAAACATTAATCACATCTTTGGGTGGTGTACAATCATCGTGTCAAGTTTCAAAGAATTGTCTTTCAAACTGTAAGAGTTGCAGTGACATGATTTTTGGGACATGGACGGATGAACGGACAGGACAAAAATATAATAGCAGCGGGTAAGAAACCTTGAAGCATCCAGAATGAAACATGCGCAATGTAAGCTAATCCATGACAAATTGTCTAGACTATATACATGGCATCCAGAATGAAACATGCGCAATGTAAGCTAATCCATGTCAAATTGTCTAGACTATATACATGGCATCCAGAATGAAACATGCGCAATGTAAACTAATCCATGTCAAACTGTCTAGAATATATACATGGCATCCAGAATGAAACATGCGCAATGTAAACTAATCCATGTCAAACTGTCTAGAATATATACATGGCATCCAGAATGAAACATTCGCAATGTAAGCTAATCCATGTCAAATTGTCTAGACTATATACATGGCATCCAGAATGAAACATGCGCAATGTAAGCTAATCCATGACAAATTGTCTAGACTATATACATGGCATCCAGAATGAAACATGCGCAATGTAAGCTAATCCATGTCAAATTGTCTAGACTATATACATGGCATCCAGAATGAAACATGCGCAATGTAAGCTAATCCATGTCAAATTGTCTAGACTATATACATGGCATCCAGAATGAAACATGCGCAATGTAAGCTAATCCATGACAAATTGTCTAGACTATATACATGGCATCCAGAATGAAACATGCGCAATGTAAGCTAATCCATGTCAAACTGTCTAGAATATATACATGGCATCCAGAATGAAACATGCGCAATGTAAACTAATCCATGTCAAACTGTCTAGAATATATACATGGCATCCAGAATGAAACATTCGCAATGTAAGCTAATCCATGTCAAATTGTCTAGACTATATACATGGCATCCAGAATGAAACATGCGCAATGTAAGCTAATCCATGACAAATTGTCTAGACTATATACATGGCATCCAGAATGAAACATGCGCAATGTAAGCTAATCCATGTCAAATTGTCTAGACTATATACATGGCATCCAGAATGAAACATGCGCAATGTAAGCTAATCCATGTCAAATTGTCTAGACTATATACATGGCATCCAGAATGAAACATGCGCAATGTAAGCTAATCCATGTCAAATTGTCTAGAATATATACACGTATGTAGCAACCCTATTACATCCGGTTTTTGGATATATGATATATTCAGTTGCCGTAAAATTGTTTTCAAAATATTAAGTTACCTCAAAATATTTGGAAACTAAGCATATGATTATCTAGAAATACCTATGTCAGTGTATGTAATAGACACGCAACAGGCTATTACATATTACTTTTTAATCTGTTACTATTAGTACTACGTCGCAAAATTAATAATCTCTTTCTATTACTATTATAAGGGTCCTATAAATAATCCAAGTTTACATGAAATCAGCCAAGCGGATGAAGAATAATCTTTTAAAAGATTTGCTGGACATTTTTGGAAATCCAAGGTAAAAAAAAATTGACCAATCAAATTTCTTATTAGATGTGTTGACGCCTATAATGTTTAGGTTAGGCTCGCACGATTTGTGCTTTGAAACATCACGAGCGATTTTGTTAAAAAAAAATCGTGATTTTCGATTAAATCGTAGGTTCAAATTCCCAAAAGTATAAACCGGAGTAATGTGACAAGTCACAAAAACTGGGACTAGGAATTGTCAAATATGATGTAACGGCCACCGTTGGTCAAGTTTGGTACACAAATATGCAGTTACTATAGTGATTTAAAAAAGGCTTATGCCATTAGAAATATACATCCATATCTGCATTGCTGTTGGGGTGCGTAAAATTATGACATTTGAGCTGTAATTTAAGTTTACTTGACGATAGATTTGGTAAAGATGGCGACAATGGAATACAGTGACGGTCAACGTGTGAAAGGTAGTTTATTATAGTTGACTAAAGACTATCTGCCGGTCAAACACACTTACAATTACCTACGGTAATCCAAAAATGTTGCGCTCGACTGATAAATACTCGACTATTGGTTACTACATTTAGCAGACCGAACCTGTGCCGAGAGGTATCTAGATAATTATTGTATGAGCATGCACAGTTTATAGTTGCTTTCAGAATGTAAGATTTACATGTAAGAAAAATCAACAGAGTTCAGAATACAACAATCTGGAATGTTGTTGCTTTATTTTCTTTAATTAGACATGACAACCGAATCAAAAAAATAAAAATTATTACACCACCTGGCCTTGTCATTAATTGAAATTGCTAACTCTAGAATTAAAAAGAATTGTTTGCTGATTATTGCCTAACACTCAGCAATAGGCGTGCACAATTATTCAATTAATCGCGATTATTCTTTAAAAGATGATCGTGGACGATTACAAAACTAAATAATCGAATAATCAAAGATTTTCAATCTACAAGTTTTTCAAAATGTAAAGTAATGTACATCGTTTATCCTAGCCTAGGTTTCTAATAGGACAAGAGGTGTTCAATTTCCAAACAAACATCTCTGAGACAGGGGGGGGAAGGGGGCCCCAGGCCTTATTTCAGGTATATTTCAAGAAATTAATTCTCTAAAATGGTTAAAATTGATAGAAACTAAAACAAAAATTGACAAATTTACTGGTACAAATTCTTGGCGCCCTATGACTGTCTGTTTAATATACACCTTAAAAACATCATCGCAGAAGTGAAATTATTAAATGGGGGGGTGGGGGGGTGGGGGTGGGGGGGGGGGGGGGGGGGGGGTGGCCTAAATATTGCGTATCCTTTAATAAAGGCAGGTTACTACATCAAAATTAATCCAAAATTTGATATAGAATGTCGCCGTGAAAAAATATAAATCATATTAGTAATCCGCTACGGTTAAATCAAACATCGAAGCATCAACAATTTTTAGAGTGAGTTTTCGGATATAAATATCTTGGACTTGGAACTCAGATATCGCTATATATTATCATTGCGTGATGGAACCGAGTATTGCACTTTAAATTCGATATGAATAATGCAGTAAAATGGGTACCCATTTGATAACAGGAAGGGTAATGATCAATGCGAGCTAACTTCCTTGTCTCAAACTCCCCTTAGCGTATGAAATCTCGCGAGAACATGTCATGTGCCTCCGATCACAAGAGTTATTTTGTTGCCAACAAAAGAAGCGATCTCCCTCATTTTAATTCTCAGGCGTTAAAGCAAATTTTCTCGTACCTTTGATTCTACTTTGGATCATTTATTTTGGTCGCTTACATTGGGCTGTTCGGTTCTTGTCAGATTGTATTGATATTGTGTTCGGAATTAGTAATCTAATTGTTTGTAATAGCATTTCTGAACGCCTATTACTATCTGCCAATTAGAATGGAGGAAGTTTTAGGTCAGCGGTACAAATTTTCATTCTTTCAGCGCTATGTTAGCAATTCTCGTTCGAAGTAAAATTTGTATGGTATTTTCAGATATTGTTAATACTAGCGGTCGAACTGGTCAAAATATACTTGGTATTTCATGTCAGACTCAGGGTCTGCAGCAAAAGAAAGAAAATTATATGGCGATTCGACGGAGTAATTAGCTGGTTTTCTCAATGACAAAGGTGTTAACTCCCTATTGTTAGCGTGTTTATCGCAGTGCTTTGTGTTGTATTACTATTTATTCGACACGTGGATGGCATGGCGGAATATAAAGACAATGAACACATGCGTGAATCGATTATAATTAAACTCATATACTGCTAAAATGTGACGGAAAAGTACATACTTTAACTTTTAAACAAACATGAAATTTTTGACGATTTTCCGATTTTTCCTCAATTAAATCGTAAAAGGCGCAATTTAAAAAAAATCAAACTTCAAGCTTGGGTCGTTCAAAGCAAGTTTGATTAAAATCAGGTTACCTTTTACCATTTTAAAGAAGATACATTTTGAATAATCACAATTCAAAATGGTTGGCAAAAAAATTGACAATTCAAAATTTCAGAAACATGGCCAGAGTATTTTTATTCAAGTTTAGTTGAAATCAGGCCAATGCTTAATGACTAATAAATAGTCTTTTCACCGATTGTCCAGGAATTTTCGGGAAAAAATAAGATGGCGGCCAGAAGAATTGACCCATGAAATTTCAGTATACAATTTCTAAGACAGAGTTATTCAAGCCAATTTTGGTTAGAAATCGAGTAAGTAGTTAATGAGTAGTCTTTTAGAGCAAAAGTTGACTTTTCTGAAAATAAACGATGGCCGCTGGAAAGATTGTATACAAGCTTTGAAAAGTTACAACTGGAATGAGATTTTCATGAAGGCTCACACACAGCTCTACAATGGAAGATATATCTGATAAGGAAACGTCTCTACAATGTAAGATATATCTGATAAGGAAACAGCTCTACAATGGAAGATATATCTGATAAGGAAACGGCTCTACAATGGAAGATATATCTGATAAGGAAACGGCTCTACAATAGAAGATATATCTGATAAGGAAACGGCTCTACAATGGAAGATATATCTGATAAGGAAACAGCTCTACAATGGAAGATATATCTGATAAGGAAACGGCTCTACAATGGAAGATATATCTGATAAGGAAACGGCTCTACAATGGAAGATATATCTGATAAGGAAAGGGCTCTACAATGGAAGATATATCTGATAAGGAAATAGCTCTACAATGGAAGCTATATCTGATAAGGAACCGGCTCTAGAATAGATATATCTGATAAGGAAACGGCTCTACAATGAAAGATATATCTGATAAGGAAATAGCTCTACAATGGAAGCTATATCTGATAAGGAACCGGCTCTAGAATATATATATCTGATAAGGAAACGGCTCTACAATGAAAGATATATCTGATAAGGAAACAGCTCTACAATAGAAGATATATCGGATAAGGAAACGGCTCTATAATAGATATATCTGATAAGGAAACGGCTCTACAATGGAAGATATAGCTGATAAGGAAACAGCTCTACAATGGAAGATATAGCTGATAAGGAAACGGCTCTACAAGGGAAGATATAGCTGATAAGGAAACGGCTCTACAATAGAAGATATATCTGAAACAGCTCTACAATGGAAGATATATCTGATAAGGAAACGGCTCTATAATAGATATATCTGATAAGGAAACGGCTCTACAATGGAAGATATATCTGATAAGGAAATGGCTCTACAATAGAAGATATATCTGATAAGGAAACGGCTCTACAATGAAAGATATATCTGATGAGGAAACGGCTCTACAATGGAAGATATATCTGATACGGAAATGGCTCTACAATGGAAGATATATCTGATAAGGAAACGGCTCTATAATAGATATATCTGATAAGGAAACGGCTCTACAATGGAAGATATATCTGACAAGGAAATATATCTGATAAGGAAATGGCTCTACAATAGAAGATATATCTGATAAGGAAACGGCTCTACAATGGAAGATATATCTGATAAGGAAATATATCTGATAAGGAAACGGCTCTACAATAGAAGATATATCTGATAACGAAATGGCTCTACAATGGAAGATATATCTGATAAGGAAACGGCTCTACAAAGTAAGAAATATCTGATATCGAAATGGCTCTATAATGCAAGATATATCTGATGAGGAAACGGCTCTACAACGGAAGATATATCTGATATGGAAACGGCTCTATAATAGAAGATATATGTGATAACGAAACGGCTCTACAATGGAAGATATATCTGATAAGGAAACAGCTCTACAATGGAAGCTATATCTGATAAGGAAACAGCTCTACAATGGAAGCTATATCTGATAAGGAAACGGCTCTATAATAGATATATCTGATAAGGAAAGGGCTCTACAATGGAAGATATATCTGATAAGGAAACGGTTCTATAATAGACATATCTGATAAGGAAAGGGCTCTACAATGGAAGATATATCTGATAAGGAAACGGCTCTACAAAGTAAGAAATATCTGATATCGAAATGGCTCTATAATGCAAGATATATCTGATGAGGAAACGGCTCTAGAACGGAAGATATATCTGATATGGAAACGGCTCTATAATAGAAGATATATGTGATAACGAAACGGCTCTACAATGGAAGATATATTTGATAAGGAAACAGCTCTACAATGGAAGCTATATCTGATAAGGAAACAGCTCTATAATAGATATATCTGATAAGGAAAGGGCTCTACAATGGAAGATATATCTGATAAGGAAACGGCTCTACAATGGAAGATGAATCTGATAAGGAAACGGTTCTATAATAGATATATCTGATAAGGAAAGGGCTCTACAATGGAAGATATATCTGATAAGGAAACGGCTCTATAATAGAAGATATATGTGATAACGAAACGGCTCTACAATGGAAGATATATCTGATAAGGAAACAGCTCTACAATGGAAGCTATATCTGATAAGGAAACAGCTCTATAATAGATATATCTGATAAGGAAAGGGCTCTACAATGGAAGATATATCTGATAAGGAAACGGCTCTACAATGGAAGATGAATCTGATAAGGAAACGGTTCTATAATAGATATATCTGATAAGGAAAGGGCTCTACAATGGAAGATATATCTGATAAGGAAACGGCTCTACAATGGAAGATATGTCTGATAAGGAAACGGCTCTACAATAGAAGATATATCTGATGACGAAATGGCTCTACAATGGAAGATACATCTAATAAGGAAACGGCTCTACAATGGAAGAAATATTCTCTTGAATGTTTTTTAAAGTTAATTTGTCTAAACTAGCAACAGTTCAGGCCGATTTAAAAATATTCAAAAGCTCGCACGTTAGGATGTTTTAAAATTTCTATATCGAAATGTCGACTTCGAGGATGGTGTGGCTAAATACAAGGACTAACATCTATATAACTGGGTGAAGCTACCATTTACCTCAGTGGACTGCTCTTTGGTGGTATTGGAAAGACTTCAATGTCCAGAAGTGATGGAATACTGCGAGGCGGGGATCCTGCAGCAAAAATAAAAGAAGAATACAGATAATATATATATATATGTTAAAATGCAAAATATGCTTGATAATATGGCAGGAGAGTTTAACCCTCTTGTGTTAACAGTGCCTCAGTGTTCACAATTATACTCATAGCAATGAACCTTTTCACTGTATCCATCCAGCATACGATGTCATAATCAACTATGCGACATGTAGAATGGACATCACAATCAATGATGTTATTATGACATCATGAATGACATAGATAAGTACGTCACGAATGCATAATTGAAGACGGACAATGCGTTGTTGTACGAATTGTATGTCTTTACTATTTAATAAATATCCTGTTGAATATTTTTAAAATAAATTTGAGTGTAAAATTAGTTACAAAATATTCAACAGCTTAACTGTACAGTTTTCAGGGAATTGATAGTCAGGGCATTCGGGGATCGATTAATTCCAACATGGTGAAATGTGGGTGGAGCTTAGCTAGAGGTGGGCGGGGCATTGCCAAAACTGGAAAGGTCTATTAACCAATTTAAGGGGCAAGATTATAAACAAGAGGCCCAAGGGCCTGTGACGCACACCTGGGCCAAATTTAAATTTGAACCATTTGCATCAAAATAGATATAGATAATTTGGGGAAAATCCAAGATGGCCACAAAATACATTGACCAATCAACTCTTGTTTGATATGTTGAATAATACCATACGATCAATTCCACCAGTTTCATTGAAATCGAGTCATCATTAGTAAACGAGTAGCGTTTTAAATGGTTCCGGAAAATTTTCAAAAATATCCAAGATGGCCACCAAAGAATCAAACCTCCAAAATTCTGAATAGAGGGTAGAGAACATGCCACGATGGAATCCTTAGGGCAAAATCCACCAAGATTTTTAGGGAAAAAATTTGACCAATCAAAATTCTGTATACAAGTTCTGAAGCCTATAGTGTCCTTCCCTTTTTGTGCATTTACAAAGACAGCTTTCAGTTGACCAGAGAATGTATATTTCCTATAACCACTGCAGTGGACACTTTGGCCAGCTTGACCATTAAAAGGTTTATGGCCAAGAAAATCCAATATCTTTGGCTTAGTCAGTGTCTATTTGCTTACTAAGAGATTAATTTTGAAAATTTACCACTGGATCAACCGGCGATAATTTAAAGTCTTCTCATGGCTTGCAAATGGACACGCCAGATGAGTGCAGGCTTTTGACTGGTTTGACTATTCGTGTTAAATTGTCGCAAGAAGCGTGAAGTATGACATCTGGCAATTATAACTGAACAATGTAAAAAGCGTGAAGAAGGACAAATGGCAATTATAACTGTACAGTGCAAGAAGCGTGAAGTAGGACATCTGGCAATTATAACTGTACAATGCACGAAACATGAAGTAGGACATCTGGCAATTATAACTGTACAGTGCAAGACGCGTGAAGTAGGACATCTGGCAATTATAACTGTACAGTGCAAGAATCGTGAAGCAGGACATCTGGCAATTATAACTGTACAGTGCAAGACGCGTGAAGTAGGACATCTGGCAATTATAACTGTACAATGCACGAAACATGAAGTAGGACATCTGGCAATTATAACTGTACAGTGCAAGACGCGTGAAGTAGGACATCTGGCAATTATAACTGTACAATGTAAAAAGCGTGAAGTAGGACATCTGGCAATTATAACTGTACAGTGCAAGACGCTTGAAGTAGGAAATCTGGCAATTATAACTGTACAATGTAAAAAGCGTGAAGTAGGACATCTGGCAATTATAACTGTACAATGCAAGAAGCGTGAAGTAGGATAACTGGCAATAATATCTGTACAGTGCAAGAGGCACTAGGTAGGGCTTCACGGTATTAGAAAATGAATATCGGTATCGATATCAATTTTCATACCGGTATACCTTTAATACCGGTACTATTCGAATGGGAAAAATGGACTGAGGCTTGAGTAGTATGATTCCATATTCAACGTATATCAGCGCTGCTTAAATAGTCGCCGCAAATTTCCACAATAAAATCCAGACATTACATGAATCCTGATATTAAATGCTAAATTTTAACTCTCTTCAGTTAAATCATATCCTAAAACGGCTGACTCCCAAATCGACCCTACTGATGCTTTGAATTTGCCATGAAATTACAATTATTTCCGCATGGAGATTGCAAGATACCAGTACCCAGTGACCATCTCGTCCCGTATAAACTCGCCCAGTGAAACTGTGAACAGCTAAACCTGTTGAT
The DNA here is from genome assembly GCA_034401795.1 of Chaetoderma sp. LZ-2023a. Taxonomy (NCBI): domain Eukaryota; kingdom Metazoa; phylum Mollusca; class Caudofoveata; order Chaetodermatida; family Chaetodermatidae; genus Chaetoderma; species Chaetoderma sp. LZ-2023a. Next base: position 196,528,362 of record CM067370.1, on the reverse strand, counting down.
ATTTGACTGACAAATATCAATGTTACGAGTCAAACACGCTGGATATAAATGTAAACATATGTTTTACTAATTTTCCTGGCTATCTGCATTGATGTATATGTTAGAGTAATAAATGAACTTTCCACGATGGCCTGTGCTTTAAAGGATGAATTTACAATGGGACGAAACCGCCAGGAAATGTGGAATTCTACGTGCAGGGGTACAACCTAGCCATTATAACACATACTAAATATACTACCATATGCTGCGAATACATAGGCCTAAGCTCGCTCTCGTTAGAGTAGCTGGTATCGATCGATATCTAATGATACCAGCCAACATAAGAAGTGAATAAAGCTCTCGGGAATTGAGAAGTTTTTCTCATATAGTTGGGTTCCTCTTTACTTGGGCTGTTGGGCGGTCACAATAAAGGCGCACAATTCCAGGAAATCGCTGACTAACCACGCTGTAGTAATTGATATAAAATATCACTCAAAATATCCATTTCATATTATGATTTTTCTAGCAAACAGACCAAAATTATAAAATATCAGCGCAGGAAAAGAGGTTTTAGACATTTTTAACCATCCGATGGCCTATGATGGTAATTAAAATAAGTTTTATTCAATTTTTTTTAGAGAAGCGCATTCTTGTAAGTAGGCAACTTTCATAGCTGTAATCGTTAATTTATCAATTACTCTAACACTAGCATCAAAACAACAATTGTACAGCTCTGGATAAATAAGAAAAGCGTCATCGTTAAATACAGGTAAAATATAATTTTCCTGTACGAAGAACAGTAACTTATATCACTAGACAGCTATATACTATTGAAATATTACTATTGGGAAGCAGATTATATGCCTAACAAAATGTTATACTGGTTATATCTTATATTCCGATATTTCGGTCTCAGCAAAATCATATCAGTATAACTAATGGTATAGCTCTGATACCGGTATTCGATATAATATCGATATATCGCGAAGCCCTAGCACTATGTAGGATATTTGACAATTTTAACTGTACAGTGCAAGAAACGTGAAGTAGGACATCTGGTAATTATAACTGTACAGTGCAAGAATCGTGAAGTAGGACATCTGGCAATTATAACTGTACAGTGTAAGAAGCGTGAAGTAGGACATCTGGCAATTATAACTATACAATGTAAAAAGCGTGAAGTAGGACATCTGGCAATTACAACTGTACAATGCAAGAAGCATGAAGTAGGACATCTGGCAAATTTTATAACTGTACAGTGCAAGAGGCACTAGAATACAAAGCAAGTGGCATATTGCTACAACGCTTAGAACTGTAACCCTGGCAATTCCTCAACAAATGGATAGTATTGTATGTATAGCACAGTATTTTAACTGCATAATACTCTGGACAGCCTGATAGAGAGAGTGAGCTTAACATGTCCAAAAGTAAAAATCTTGTGTAGCTGGTCTAAATCTCAAACATCCTATCAGTAGTAGAATGGGAAATTATCTCCTTTCAAAGCAACCTAGGTAGGTAGTGCTGGTCAGGTTATAACACCTCCATTGCGCTTGCTTTGCAGGACTGAGTGTTAACTGTTCATCATGAACTTTAACACCTCTACCGTCTGACTGACGAGTTTCTGCAGATAACATATTCGAGGGGTTAAATTTATGGACCGGCCTAGGCCACCAACAACTTTCAGTCAAATTATTTTCAAAATACTCAGCATGTCATGAGTTGCTGCTCATTGAAATGATTGGATATTTGCTTAGTGAAGAATGCCCATTTGCAGGCCAAGAGAACATTTTTGAAAATGGTTATTGAGCTAGGCATACTAGTGGTAAATTTTCAAAAAATAGTATTCTCTTGGACTTCAAATGGACATTCTTCAAGACCAAGTTGCAGAGACTAGTTTTGGCCGACTTGACAATTAACCCTTTACGGGCAAAATTTGGTCAAGAAAAAAAATGTTGCAGGCCAAGAATACTATTTTTGAAAAATTATCACTGGAAATTGACTGGCTGATTTATCGTCATTCATTCCAGTGATAAACTTTCAAAAGTAGTCTTCTCTTGGCCTGCAAATGACCATTCCTCAAGATCATGAGAGGCTTGTTTGGCCGTCTTCGTCATTTAGTTCCATGGAATAGATGCAGTATACATGTATATATGCCAGTTACACCCACCTTCCATGGAATAGATGCAGTATACATGTATATATGCCAGTTACACCCACCTTCCATGGAATAGATGCAGTATACATGTATATATAGCAGTTAACCCCACCATGGAATAGATGCAGTATACATGTATATATGCCAGTTATACCCACCTTCCATGGAATAGATGCAGTATACATGTATATATGCCAGTTACACCCACCTTCCATGGAATAGATGCAGTATACATGTATATATACCAGTTAACCCCACCATGGAATAGATGTAGTATACATGTATATATGCAAGTTACAGCCACCATGGAATAGATGCAGTATACATGTACATATGCCAGTTACACCCACCTTCCATGGAATAGATGCAGTATACATGTATATATGCCAGTTACACCCACCTTCCATGGAATAGATGCAGTATACATGTATATATACCAGTTAACCCCACCATGGAATAGATGTAGTATACATGTATATATGCAAGTTACAGCCACCATGGAATAGATGCAGTATACATGTACATATGCCAGTTACACCAACCTTCCATGGAATAGATGCAGTATACATGTATATATGCCAGTTACAGCCACCATGGAATAGATGCAGTATACATGTACATATGCCAGTTACACTCACCTTCCATGGAATAGATGCAGTATACATGTATATATGCCAGTTACACCCACCTTCCATGGAATAGATGCAGTATACATGTATATATACCAGTTAACCCCACCATGGAATAGATGTAGTATACATGTATATATGCAAGTTACAGCCACCATGGAATAGATGCAGTATACATGTACATATGCCAGTTACACCAACCTTCCATGGAATAGATGCAGTATACATGTATATATGCCAGTTACAGCCACCATGGAATAGATGCAGTATACATGTACATATGCCAGTTACACTCACCTTCCATGGAATAGATGCAGTATACATGTATATATGCCAGTTACACTCACCTTCCATGGAATAGATGCAGTATACATGTATATATGCCAGTTACACTCACCTTCCATGGAATAGATGCAGTATACATGTATATATGCCAGTTACAGCCACCTTCCATGGAATAGATGCAGTATACATGTATATATGCCAGTTACACTCACCTTCCATGGAATAGATGCAGTATACATGTATATATGCCAGTTACACTCACCTTCCATGGAATAGATGCAGTATACATGTATATATGCCAGTTACAGCCACCATGGAATAGATGCAGTATACATGTATATATGCCAGTTACAGCCACCATGGAATAGATGCAGTATACATGTACATATGCCAGTTACACTCACCTTCCATGGAATAGATGCAGTATACATGTATATATGCCAGTTACAGCCACCATGGAATAGATGCAGTATACATGTATATATGCCAGTTACACTCACCTTCCATGGAATAGATGCAGTATACATGTATATATGCCAGTTACACTCACCTTCCATGGAATAGATGCAGTATACATGTATATATGCCAGTTACACCCACCTTCCATGGAATAGATGCAGTATACATGTATATATGCCAGTTACAGCCACCATGGAATAGATGCAGTATACATGTATATATGCCAGTTACACTCACCTTCCATGGAATAGATGCAGTATACATGTATATATGCCAGTTACACCCACCTTCCATGGAATAGATGCAGTATACATGTATATATGCCAGTTACAGCCACCATGGAATAGATGCAGTATACATGTACATATGCCAGTTACACTCACCTTCCATGGAATAGATGCAGTATACATGTATATATGCCAGTTACAGCCACCATGGAATAGATGCAGTATACATGTATATATGCCAGTTACACTCACCTTCCATGGAATAGATGCAGTATACATGTATATATGCCAGTTACACTCACCTTCCATGGAATAGATGCAGTATACATGTATATATGCCAGTTACAGCCACCATGGAATAGATGCAGTATACATGTATATATGCCAGTTACAGCCACCATGGAATAGATGCAGTATACATGTATATATGCCAGTTACAGCCACCTTGCCCAGCTATTAGTCCTTTAACCCTTGAAATTCCAATGTCTTCATTTTGAGCTAGCTATACAGGTAACCTGTTGAATATTTTGTAAGTAATTTGACTGGCAACTGTTGCTGACTTACACAACAACAGCTCTCAGTCAAATTAGTTTTAAAATATTCAACTGCATATTTCCTACATCATCAAGCAAATTAAGCACATCAATATTTTTTAAAGTATTTGACCCCAGCCCTGGTAGTCACTCAGGCTTACCGAGGAGACTAGGTCTGGGCCTGCCCTCATCACTCTGATAGTTTGGTCTGTTCTCATCGCCCTGGTAACCTTGTCTGGCCCCCTCATCACCCTGGTAACCGGGTCTGCCATCATCACCATGTCTATCATTTCGGTCATGTCTTTCACGCCGTTCACCTCCGCCACCACCAGGAAAGCGCTTAGCATGATCCTTCCAAGCATCCTCTCCATGATCTAATACCTGAGCAATCAAAGAGTATTTTCATAAACAACTGTCATGGCACACCACCAAGTCAATATCACGCTATGTCATGTATGTGGGACAACACGTCAATACTTATGGTCATGGCACGCTATGTCATGTGTGTGGGACAACAACATGTCAATACTGACTGTCATTGCACGCTATGTCATTTATGTTGGACAACACCACGTCTATATTGCCGCTCAATGAGAGATTCAGCATGCAGAAACTAGACACCATGAAAGTTATCAACTGACCAGTTGTTATTTTGAAAATGCTGCCAGCAACAGTAACACCATTGTAGAGGCATATGATGATTATTGAAGCTTTGTACTTTGTAGAGGCTATGATGATTATGGAAGCTTTGTAGAGGTAAATGGTGATTATGGATGCCTTGTAGATGCCAATGATGATTATGGAAGCTTTGTAGAGGTAAATGGTGATTATGGATGCTTTGTAGATGCCAATGATGATTATGGAAGCTTTGTAGAGGTAAATGATGATTATGGAAGCTTTGTAGAGGTAAATGGTGATTATGGAAGCTTTGTAGAGGCCAATGATGATTATGGAAGCTTTGTAGAGGCCAATGATGATTATGGAAGCTTTGTAGAGGCCAATGATGATTATGGATGCTTTGTAGAGGCTAATGATGATTATGGATGCTTTGTAGAGGCTAATGATGATTATGGAAGCTTTGTAGAGGCTAATGATGATTATGGATGCTTTGTAGAGGCCAATGATGATTATGGAAGCTTTGTAGAGGTAAATGGTGATTATGGAAGCTTTGTAGAGGCCAATGATGATTATGGAAGCTTTGTAGAGGCTAATGATGATTATGGAAGCTTTGTAGAGGCCAATGATGATTATGGAAGCTTTGTAGAGGCTAATGATGATTATGGATGCTTTGTAGAGGCCAATGATGATTATGGAAGCTTTGTAGAGGTAAATGGTGATTATGGAAGCTTTGTAGAGGCCAATGATGATTATGGAAGCTTTGTAGAGGCCAATGATGATTATGGAAGCTTTGTAGAGGCCAATGATGATTATGGAAGCTTTGTAGAGGTAAATGGTGATTATGGATGCCTTGTAGATGCCAATGATGATTATGGAAGCTTTGTAGAGGCTATGATGATTATGGAAGCTTTGTAGAGGCTAATGATGATTATGGATGCTTTGTAGAGGCTAATGATGATTATGGATGCTTTGTAGAGGCTAATGATGATTATGGAAGCTTTGTAGAGGTAAATGGTGATTATGGATGCTTTGTAGATGCCAATGATGATTATGGAAGCTTTGTAGAGGTAAATGATGATTATGGAAGCTTTGTAGAGGCCAATGATGATTATGGAAGCTTTGTAGAGGCAAATGATGATTATGGATGCTTTGTAGAGGTGAATGATGATTATGGATGCTTTGTAGAGGTAAATGATGATTATGGAAGCTTTGTAGAGGCTAATGATGATTATGGAAGCTTTGCAGAGGCAAATGATGATTATGGATGCTTTGTAGAGGCCAATGATGATTATGGAAGCTTTGTAGAGGCTAATGATGATTATGGATGCTTTGTAGAGGCTAATGATGATTATGGATGCTTTGTAGAGGCTAATGATGATTATGGATGCTTTGTAGAGGCTAATGATGATTATGGATGCTTTGTAGAGGCCAATGATGATTATGGATGCTTTGTAGAGGCTAATGATGATTATGGAAGCTTTGTAGAGGCTAATGATGATTATGGATGCTTTGTAGAGGCTAATGATGATTATGGAAGCATTGTAGAGGCCAATGATGATTATGGATGCTTTGTAGAGGTAAATGGTGATTATGGAAGCTTTGTAGAGGCTAATGATGATTATGGAAGCTTTGTAGAGGCTAATGATGATTATGGATGCTTTGTAGAGGCTAATGATGATTATGGATGCTTTGTAGAGGCTAATGATGATTATGGAAGCTTTGTAGATGCTAATTGTGATTATGGATGCTTTGTAGAGGCTAATGATGATTATGGATGCTTTGTAGAGGCTAATGATGATTATGGATGCTTTGTAGAGGCTAATGATGATTATGGATGCTTTGTAGAGGCTAATGATGATTATGGATGCTTTGTAGAGGCTAATGATGATTATGGAAGCTTTGTAGAGGCCAATGATGATTATGGATGCTTTGTAGAGGCTAATGATGATTATGGAAGCTTTGTAGAGGCCAATGATGATTATGGATGCTTTGTAGAGGCCAATGATGATTATGGAAGCTTTGTAGAGGTAAATGATGATTATGGAAGCTTTGTAGAGGCCAATGATGATTATGGAAGCTTTGTAGAGGCAAATGATGATAATGGAAGCTTTGTAGAGGTAAATGATGATTATGGAAGCTTTGTAGAGGCTAATGATGATTATGGAAGCTTTGTAGAGGCTAATGATGATTATGGAAGCTTTGTAGAGGTAAATGATGATTATGGAAGCTTTGTAGAGGCTAATGATGATTATGGAAGCTTTGTAGAAGCTAATGATGATTATGGGAGCTTTGTAGAGGTAAATGATGATTATGGAAGCTTTGTAGAGGCTAATGATGATTATGGAAGCTTTGTAGAGGCTAATGATGATTATGGAAGCTTTGTAGAGGCTAATGATGATTATGGAAGCTTTGTAGAGGCTAATGATGATTATGGAAGCTTTGTAGAGGCTAATGATGATTATGGATGCTTTGTAGAGGCTAATGATGATTATGGAAGCTTTGTAGAGGCTAATGATGATTATGGAAGCTTTGTAGAGGCTAATGATGATTATGGAAGCTTTGTAGAGGCTAATGATGATTATGGATGCTTTGTAGAGGCTAATTGTGATTATGGATGCTTTGTAGAGGCTAATGATGATTATGGATGCTTTGTAGAGGCCAATGATGATTATGGAAGCTTTGTAGAGGTAAATGATGATTATGGAAGCTTTGTAGAGGCCAATGATGATTATGGAAGCTTTGTAGAGGCAAATGATGATAATGGAAGCTTTGTAGAGGTAAATGATGATTATGGAAGCTTTGTAGAGGCTAATGATGATTATGGAAGCTTTGTAGAGGCTAATGATGATTATGGATGCTTTGTAGAGGCTAATGATGATTATGGATGCTTTGTAGAGGCTAATGATGATTATGGATGCTTTGTAGAGGCTAATGATGATTATGGATGCTTTGTAGAGGCTAATGATGATTATGGAAGCTTTGTAGAGGCCAATGATGATTATGGAAGCTTTGTAGAGGCTAATGATGATTATGGAAGGTTTGTAGAGGCTAATGATGATTATGGATGCTTTGTAGAGGCTAATGATGATTATGGAAGCTTTGTAGAGGTAAATGATGATTATGGATGCTTTGTAGAGGTAAATGATGATTATGGAAGCTTTGTAGAGGCAAATGATGATAATGGAAGCTTTGTAGAGGCAAATGATAATTATGGGAGCTTTGTAGAGGCAAAATGGTGATTATGAAGCTTTGTAGAGGCCAATGATGATTATGAAAGCTTTGTACTTTGTAGACGGCAATGGTGATTATGGAATCTTTGTAGATGCTAATTGTGATTATGGAAGCTTTGTAGAGAAATGGTGATTATGGATGCTTGTCAGAGACAAATGATGATTATGGAAGCTTTTATTTGCAAGCAATTACCTTTTCCAGTAGCTGTCTTGTTTCATCCGTCAGACGATCATGGGAAAATTTGCAGTTCTCATTCGCATAGCATTTTCCACCAGTGTGGTAGAACTTACATGGATATTCACGTGCATAGCAGCTAAGGAAACTTACTTTAACAATACAACATACCATTAATATTTTAACTCTCCAAATTAAAAATTTTCCCATAGAAAATATTAATTTACTGATCAAGAGATTACTTTTGAAAATCTAACATTGGAATGACTGGCTAGGCTATCAAGCCAGTCATTCAAGTGGTATGTTTTCAAGAATAGTCTTCTCTCGGTCTGCAAATGGACATTTCTTAAGATAACTGCAGAAGTTGTTTAAAGGGTTAAACAATATAACATACCTCACCCAGCAACACCATTCACCTAGAAACACCTTTAACCTAGCAACACCTCTCACCTAGCAGCACACCTAACATAGCGATACCATACCTAGCAACCCCTCAGCTACAGCAACACTTCTCACCTAGCAACACCCCTAAACGAGCAACATCCCCAACCCAGCAACACACCACACCCAGCAACATCCCTCACCTAGCAACACCCGTCACCTAGCAGCACACCTCACTGAGCAACACCCCCCCCACCCAGCAACATACCCCACCTAGCAAACCTGTCACCTAGCAGCACACCTCACTGAGCCACATACCCCCCCCCACCCCCCTCACCAAGAAATATACCCCACCTAGCAATACCTGTCACCTAGCAGCACACCTCACCTAGCAACATACCTCACCTAGCAACACCACACCCAGCAACTTCACATCATATGCTATAAAGCCTATCATGCAGGCCAATGTTTTCTACCTAATACTAACATGACTAAACTGCATACTTCTGGTAAACTTCTGGTAAACCTCAACAAGTCACTAATCAACAAGAGGCCCAAGGGGCCTGGATCGCTCACCTGGAGTTATTGGCCACGGGCACAATCGAACAAAACAAGATGACCTCTGTAAAAATTTACCAATTAGATTTCTGTGAATAAGGTTTAGCCAAGTTTTATTAAAATTGGCCCAGTGGTTAATAAGTAGTCTTTTTAGGATTTTCTCATAAATCTGCAAAATCCCCAAGAACGATAAATTCTGATTGATTCAGGCCGGACAGCCATCCAAGATAGATAACATAGATCATAATTTATATTCTGGAGGAATCCTGTATGGAACTTTTGTAGCTGTTCTAACTGTCTGCTGTTTAGAATAAGAGTTTCCAGCCCGAATAAGAGATGAGGTAGTGCATATGATTGGTAGATAATATACATTGTATTTATGAGGCTTGCATCGATCCCCCAAGCGGTTTCGGAGATTTTTAAAGGCGTTTCTAAAAGTCAACCAATATCCAGGATGGCCGATCGTCTTCCTTTGAACAAACTTGTATCACTATGCCGTAAGGATGCTTCCTGTTAAAGCATAGGAGTTTTTGGTGGTAAAGAGATCCAAGATGGTCGACAAACCGTTTATCCGACAGGTTGAAAATGGCAAATTTGAAATCAAAATACCCCAAAACACAAAAAAACAATTTCGGCTTCAAAATCCATCAAATAAAAATATCCATATGGCCGCCAAACACGCTGCATTTTGATTGGTCCATGGTGGGCATGTTCTTTTACTTATCAACTTCCCTTGAACAAACTTGAATGCCCCTTACTCCCTAACCTTAACTCCCAAATTTCTGCCCGAGCCCTTTAGCAGTTCTGGAGAAGACAGCGTTTTCGCGAAAACTAAGTTATCCAAGATGGCGGCCGAACCATTTAGTCAATAAAGGTTTTTTGAACAAAGTTGGCTTAGCTCTTGCTCTAGATGATGTTTCATGAGTTTTGAATCGATTCCCCCAGCGGTTTCGGAGATTTTTAAGACTTCTAAAAATTGGCCGAAATCCCAGATGGCCACTGGCCAAAGAGGCCGATCGGCATTGTTTGAACAAACTTGGATCTCTATGTCCTACGGATGCTTCGTGTCAAATATAATTGAAATCGGCCAAGTGGTTCTTGAGGTTTAAAGAAAAGGTTGATGGACAGACAGGCAGGCGGACGACGGACGGGCGCCACGGCATAAGCTCACTTGGCTTTTCTGGCCAGGTGAGCTAATAATATCTATCGCAGCACAAGCTTCTAGAACATCATATTACAAATTAAGAAAATTTACCAAATTTCTTTTTCACTAGTGAGATGACATACTTACCTCCCTAACACTCTTGATATACTAGTATATCGGCTCTAAGATCAATAATATTCAGAATTATAAAAAATCACATGCCCCTAATGGGCAGGTGGATGTACACAGTCATGCACATGACAAACCCCACCTACTGCACATGCGCATACTGGTACTTCCATTACTAAATATTGGCTGACACTGGGCTACTGACATAATGACTTCAATAGAAACACCATTAAATAATGCCGTGGAAGTTACCACACCATGGACACTATAGCCTTGGCTCTATCTACTTGAATTCCAGTGGCTGTCTTATGACAGAATTGAATGCATTCTACTATCCATCTGAAAATAGTATCTCTTGACGCCCTACCATGGGGTTCAATATATGACAACCATAGGGAGCATGGGTCCGTCCGCCAACACTGAGTTCTTCTCTTGTACTTATTTAAAGCACAGGACAGGACACCATGCTTTAGCACCAGGATCATATCTGGTTAAGGCAGGTAAAATAATAGGTTGACCCGGATATTTTAAAGATTGATTCTTAGCCAAGAAATTCAATCTCGGTAGAAGCTTAAGGCCTTCACCTGTAACTATATAACGGTCAGGCTCAGCAGACAAGGCACGAATTTCACTTCTGCGTCTGGCTGATGCTGCCGCAACTGAAAATACAGCTTTAAGTGTCAATAATTCAATAGAAATAGCACTAAGTGGTTCAAAAGGTTTATCACTCAAAACTTGAAGAACCAGAGAAAGGCTCCATGACGGTGTCAGTGGAGGATTTCTTGGTCTGAGATTGCCCATACCTTTAATAAGAGTATTTAACACATCCTTCATCACTTCCCCTCTTTGCCAAGCAAGGGATACCAGTCATTAATGCTATTTATATCCAGCAATAGAATTAGGCTTAAGACTATAGGCATCATACAGGTGACAGAGAAAATCAGCTACTACCTGAATAGATGCATCCATTGGATTGATACATCTCTTTGAGCACCATTCTGCAAATCTGTTGATTTTATAATTATATGCTCTGGAGGTTAACCCCCCTTCTGGCTCTGGCCATGAAATTGGCTGCTTGCTCAGAAAAGCCCTCTTTAATCACCGATTTTTTGACAACATCCATGCAGTCAATCGAAACATTGACGGATTGTTGTGAAGTGTCATGCCCTGGAAGATAATATTGTCCATCAGAGGCAGAGGAACCGGATTCCAGACCAGAAGGTCCAGCAGATCCGTAAACCATGATCGGCGTGGCCAATTTGGGGTGATCAGAAGTACTTGGCATTCCTCCTGCTTGATCTTCTTAAGAATCCTTGGAATCAGAATTGTTGGAGCGTATGTGTATGCATACATTCCCTTCCAACTGATAGCTAGTGCATCTATTGCGATAGCGCTTGGATCTGGAATCGGAGAAATGTATGTCGTCATCCTCGCATTCTTCATCATTGCGAATAAATCTATGTTGGGTTTTCCCCAATGATTGAACAGATGATCCGCCACACTTTGATTTAGTTGCCATTCCGTAGGCAGAATGCTCATCCATTGGCTCAATGAGTCTGCTAACAGATTCAACCTTCCCGGAATATGAACTGCTTTCAAGGTGATCATATGATCCATGCACCAGCAAAGCAGTTTCCATGTCAACATACAGACTGGGCGACATCATTCCACCTTGGCGGTTTATGTAACTCACTACTGTTGAGTTGTCTGAACGTATCATCACAAATTTTCCCTCCACTTCTTTTAAAAAGTGTTCCAGGCCTAGAATTACAGCCCGTAATTCTAGCATGTTGATATGTTCCTCTGACTGATCCAGATTCCAAAGCCCTGATATTGTGGTTTCTTCCAGGCAAGCTCCCCATCCGTCCATCGATGCATCTGTAAACATCGTTACTTGAGGGTGGGGAGGGGTCAGCATGACCCCCGCCAGGAGATTCCCTCTCCATCCACCAATGAAGGTGATGAATGAGGGTCCAACATTTGAATGCGCGAGTCCAGTGATCATGAACTCTGCGTCCACCGAGTCATGAGAAACAACTGAATCGGCCCCCTGCGCAAGGCCGCCTGAGGAATGACTGGTTCCATTGAAACCATCAGACCTAGCATTCTCAGACAGACTCGTGCTAGAATATAACGACTGCTGCAAACCAATTGAATGCACAAGAGGAGATTCTCCACTCTCTCCTGGGATGGATAAACATATCCTATCTCCAGATCGAAGAACGTACCCAGGTAAACAAACTTCTGGGATGGAGTCAGCTCTGATTTCTGAAAGTTGATTATCCAGCCTAAATCTGTGTTGTCAAAACTATCTCCAGATTTGCTGTCAAACGTTCTGGGCTTTGTGCTTTTAGCAACCAGTCATCTATGTAAGTGTGGACTGCTATATTTCTCCTGCCAAGGTATGCTGTGATAGCAAGCACCACTCGAGTGAAGACCCTTGGAGCCGTCGAGATGCCGAATGGGAGAACTTTGAATTCCCATTAGCGTCCCTGAAAAGCAAATCTCAGGAACCGATGAAAACTCCTTGCAATGAGAATGTGGAAATAAGCATCTTTGAGATCTATTGATGCTGTCCACATCCCCTTCTCTAACCCCAACAACCCTGATTTTATTGTTTCCATTTTGAAACTCGGTGTATCTATAAACCTGGTTAGAGGTTTGAGATTGAGAATTGGTCTCCACCCCCACCCCCACCCCAGTGTTCTTTGTCACAAGAAACATGGTTGAATAGAAGCCTGGGCAATCCTGTGCCGGATGAATTGCTTCTTTTAGAATTAGAGATTCTATCTCCTCTTCTATGCACAACCGCTTGTCTGGATCTCTTGGAATTTGAATCCAGACCGGTACAAGAGACAGATGCAATGGCGGACCTATTATCAACTCTGGACTGTATCCGCGTGAAAGCCATTGCAAGACTAGGCGGTCCTGAATTAACCGCTCCCACTCCTGAATGTGGAAAGTCAAACGACCTCCGACTGGTACACCTAGGGTTAACGGGTGCCCATGAATTCAAGTGGGTGTGTCTCTGATATGTGTGACAACACCAGAGTGGTGCCTGTGGTAACCAAAAATTCTTTTAGCCCATCAGGCCCGGTTACCACGCGGCACTCCTCGCGCGCCTTGCCCAGCACCACGTGCGTGGGCTGCTGACGTACAGCAGCACGCTGCTGCTGGTGCGGCCGACCTGGTCTCTGAACCCGGCCAGCCTGCTGTCCTCTGACAATGCCAGCACCGCCACGAGCATACTGCTGTCGAGCAGCCAAGGGCTGAAAATGCATGTGTTCTCTGCGCAGCATTTCAAATTGTGCGCGCAGCGCCATCTGGTTATTCACCAAGTCAATTGTCTCTTGGAGGTGCCGACAACCATCACCTCCAAAAAGACCAGGACCCGCCATTGGCGCTTGCAACAAGCGCGACGAGCTCCTGGGACGGGCACAAATTGTCTAAAGCAAAAGTGCGCCTCATCCTCAGCGACTTGATGACTGACCTAATCAGACAGTCCAACGCCAGGTTGATCCCATCCTGGATGGCTCATTGCACTGTCACCGGACTAGGTTGTTGGTAAACCTAGGCTGCTACTACCCCTGATAGCGGCTGAGACACATGAGACGGCGCACTAATCACTGCTCGCGAGTTCTCCTCGGTGTCATGCAAGGCAGCATTAGCGCCCGAGCACAGCGCTCCCGTGTCAGCACAATAGCAGAATTTTTACGAACGACAATATAGTCGGCTTCTAAAGTTGGCGAGCCAGCGGCTCTGTTGCTATGGGAGGCGGCGTGTTCTCGCGAGATATTATACGCCAACGGGAGTTTATCAAACGGGTACCCGTTATTCAGATCAGTATAATACTCAGTTCCTATCGCGCAATGATAATATATAGAAATTCTCGAGTTCCGAGTCCTCTATTCGAGTACTCGCTCTAAAATAAACTCTTCAATTGGAGGCGAATCACGTGATTTGTATTTTTTTCGCGACGCCATTTTATATAAAATTGTGGATTCATTTTGATGTAATAAACGACCTTTATTAAAGGATACGCAATGTTTAGGCGCTCAAATCAAATAATTTCACTTCCCCGGTGATGTTTTGAGGTATACATTAAACATAGGCGTAGGCGGTGAGAATTTTCACGTGAGAAAATGCGTTGAATTTCCGTGGTATCAGTTCTAGAACATTCTAGAACATTTTTGGGAAAACTGTTAGCGCATAACTATTCAGAGAATGGGGAATGCGGGATGAGCGTGTGATTACAACAACAATGACAAATAGCAACCAAGTGAACAATCTTTATTTATCTAAAACTAATCATGAGTTAATACAAACAAATCAGTTATTTATTTATTTAGTTTATTTAATCATTCACACATTCGGCTGATAGCCGGATGTTTGTTTCCATGCTTGGTAACGCGAGCAGAGTTTCACAAGCGTAAAAGTGTCTTGAAAAAAATTTCAACATGGCGATTATACGATTATTTGATTTTATAATTGTCCACGATCATTTTGAATTATATAATCGCGATTAATCGAATAATCGAAAAATCGTGCAACCCTACGTGCTGGGAGAATTTAACAAGGATTCCCAGCGCCTGAAATCGCGTTAACGCCAAATCGTCCACGAACGAAAACCGGTAACACATAAAAGTTACAAGTCTTAATTAATATATGGAACAATATCACCTTAACGGACGGCATATCCCCCAGTATCCAAACATTTCAGATAAACATACATCAAGAGTGGGCATACATGCAACGTTAATTGTAAAGGACAATATTTTTCAAAAACTAATCAATGAAAAATGCAACCCTTCCTAACACCTAAATTCCTTTTTCACTAAGTGTAAAGCAGTTTATGTATCGGCTTTAAGATATTTAAAGGGTGATAACTCTGTAATGAATAATTTTTTTGCTGCGAAAAAAGCACATGCCCATCTGCACATGATACTGATATTGGCGACAATAATTTAAGTTAATGGAATTGAGACCTCTACGAGTTCGTTGACTAGAAATGATTGTCAGAGATGACCGGACCGACATACATACATTTTGGACAGACGGATGGATGTACAGGTATAGGGCATGCACACCTTCACGTGATAATGATAACACTTACCGAGTTTCAAAAGAATCCGAGCTAAACTGTAGGAGTTGCGTTGACAAGAAATGGTTGGCAATGCAGTTTATGTATCAGCTTTAAGATATTTAAAGAGGGATAACTCTGCAGTGAATAATTTTTTGGCCGTGAAAAAAGCATGTGCACATCTGCACATGATACTGATAATGTGGATGAGATTTTAAATTAATCCATTGAGACCTCTAGGAGTTGTGTTGACAAGAAATGATTGTCAGAGATGAATGGACCGACAGATGGACATACATACATACATTTTGGACAGACGGTTGGACGTACAGGTACATGGATAGCACATGCACACCTACATGTGGTAATGATAACACTTACCGAGTTTCAAAAGAATCCGAGCTAAACTGTAGGAGTTGTGTTGACAAGAAATGATTGGCAATGCAGTTTATGTATCGGTTTTAAGATATTTAAAGGGGGATAACTCCGTAATCAACAATTTTTCAGCTGCGAAAAAAGCACATGCACATCTGCACATGATACTCATAATGTCGACTGAATTTTAAGTTAATCCATTGAGACCTCTAGGAGTTGCTTTGACAAGAAATGATTGTCAGAGATGGATGGACTGACAGACGGACATACATACATTTTGGACAGACGGTTGGACGTACAGGTACACGGATAGCACATGCACACCTACATGTGGTAATGCTAACATGTACCTATTTTCAAAAGAATCTGACCTAAACTGTAGGAGTTGTGTTGACAAGAAATGATTGGCAATGCAGTTATGTATCGGCTCTAAGATATATAAAGGGGGATAACTCTGTAATGAACAAGTTTTTGGACGCGAAAAAACCACATGCACATCTGCACATGATACTGATAATGTGGACCAAATTTTAAGTTATTCCATTCAGACATCTAGGAGGAGTTGCGTTGACAAGACGGGGACAGACATGCTGATCGCTATATCCCCCCCCCCCCCTTCCAGACGGGGGTGATTGGAAATCTCAATAAGAGCTTTGAAAAGTTTTCACAATGTTGCTTGAACAGCCAATATATTAGAAAATGGAAGTACCAGTATGTGCATGCGCAGTAGGTGGGGTCTGACATGTGCATGACTGTGTACATCCACCTGCCCATTAGGGGCACCTAATTTTTTATAATTCTGAATATTATTGAATTTAGAGCCGATATCCTAGTATATCAAGAGTGTTAGGGAGGTAAGTATGGTATCATGATGTGAAAAAACACCTGCATATTTTGAAATTAATTTGACCGGAAGACATAATTAGGAAGCAATGGCTTCCATTCGAATTACTTTCAAAATGTTTAGCTTTAGCTTTCCTGCTTGACATGGTTGCCTTGGTGATTGAAGCATTATAACTGTTTAAGTTTGTGCATGTTTGCTGCTACGGCTCATGAAAGGATATCATGCATAAAGATGCAGTCATCGCCCTTGAAGCACGTGCTCTGTACATAGTATTTGCAGATTTCTGGACGCTTGGTCGGTGTAAAGTCATGGTTGAATGGACATCGATTTCCCTGTTGGCATAAATACACAAATCTAAATTTACAAGCTTGTGTAACATGTTCGTGTAACTAGCAACTCTCCAGACTATGAATGCCAATACATGTAAAATTAACATCGAAAAAAACAGTTTGGTACCAGTCACAGTGACCTTGCCCTAGGCTTACACAATTATCAAATAAACGAATATTCGAAGATTTTCAATCTCCAAGATAGTTGTTTCTGAAAATGCTTATATTTCAGGCTTACATTTTCCTGTGGTTTTAACCTATATGAATGTGATCATGGCTGTAAATACTGTGTTAGATCTATAGAGCTTATTTTATCACTTGTTTTGTCGAAATCTGCCATTGTTGGTTTTTTTACAAACAGTTTTTGAGGAACTCAACTGTGTGCCATTTCGCCCCCCGAAGCAGGAATAAGTTGTCTGGAATCTCAATGTTTTTCAAACTAAACATTTTTGCTAAACATAAAATATAGCACAATGCAGATAATTATTTTAGTTAATAGCATCTGTTTAAACAAAATGTAGACAAGCCAGTTAGAGAAATATGTTACTTTAGAAAACCACTGCGCCACACTTTTAGAAATCACTGCGCTACAGGAAAACCACGGCGCCACACCTACCTGAATTTTCATTACTCTTGGGTCATTTGGGTCTCGACAGAGATGGCAGACTGTATCAATATTGTGTTAAAAAATTGTACTCTAATGTCCATAATAGCATATTAACGGTGATTTCTGAACACCAATCACTATCTGGCAATTAGACGGGAGGCAATTTTAGTGCTTTGGTTAGAGATACCAATTTTTGTTCTTTTAATAGCAATTCCTGTTCGAAGTAAAGTTTGTAGGTCTTTTCAGATATTGCCAATATATGTACTAGCAGTTTTGAAAGCTTTATGCCTTCTCAACTTACACCCAGATCTACGATTAATCGAATAATCATGATCTAAAATGATCTGGATTATAACCAGAAATGTGTTTGCAATGCAACCATGAAGCTTGACTTTACAATGATCTATGAAACTTGACTTCAAACATAAAATAAATATAGAAGGTTTATCAATACACTTATCAACAAGAGGCCCAATGGCCTGTGATGCTCACCTGGTCCATTAGCATTTGAACCATTTGCATTTAAATAGACATGAATAATTTCCAGAAAACCCGAGATGATCAGCCAAGAAATTGGCCAATGAAAATTCTCATTTGATTTCCTGAAGCTTATCGTCATAAGATCATGCCACCAAAGTTTGGTTGAAATCGAGACGTTGATTAACTAGTAATACCAATTTAAACTCTGCTCTGGAAAATCCAAGATTGGCGCTGAAAATATTGATCAATAAAAATTCTCATTAGAATTCTCGAAGTTGCTGACGATAGGAGAATTCCACCCAAGTCTCATTGAAATCGGGCCATTAAGTTCTGAAGCCTATCCACATAGGGTCGTTCCCAGGAGTTAATAAGGTATAGCGTTTTGACCATTTCCGGTAAATTTTTCACTAAATCACTAAGATTTTTTAAATATGTCAAACAACTAAGGAGAAGTAGCGTTTTGAGAATTTCTGTTAAATTTTTCGTAAAATCCAAGATTTTTACCCAAAAAATTGATTAATCAAAATTCTGAACAGATGTTCTATAGTCTAGTACCATAGAATCCGTCTAGTGAAATTTGGTTGAATTATGTCAAGCAACTGTTAGGAGTAACATTTTGACAATTTCCGTTAAATTTTCATAAAATCTGAGATTTCCACCTAAAAAATTGACCAATCAAAATTCTGAATATACATTCTAGAGCCTAGCACCATAGAATCCATCTGGAGGGTACCAGCATAGGATTCTTCCCCGCCAAATTTGGTTGAAATCGGTCAGAGTAAAAAAAAAAAGAAATTTGACGGATGGATGACGATGGACGTAAGGCCACAATGGCATAAGCTCACTTGACCTTTCGGGGTAGGTCATTTTAAGGAAGCATAAGTCCAAGGTTGGGTCCAGTATGATTAACCAAAGATTAAATAAACTGCTAAGTTGAGTTAAACGGAAACTAAACGGAAACTGTTAATGTTGAAAAAAACTAGATTTTTCCAAGCACTAACATTGACCTTGGACCTTTTGACCCCAAGGTCATTGTGTCACACCGTATTATTATAATGAAGCAGGTGTCCAAGTTTGGGTCCAGTATCATTAAAGGTGCATATTCACAGCAAAATGCTTGAAAATAAAATTGTTAAAATCGCATACTTTTAAAGGCTTAAATTGTGTGCTTTGATGGAACGAACAAAATAAATCTTAACATATAATGATTTCATTACGTATAAATAAATTGTGCATTTTTAGTTGTGAATTTGAATTAGGGACTCGTGTCTTTAATTAAATTTTACAACTTATATTAATTTTTATGGAATGAAATTATCATATGTTAGATTTATTTCGTTTCATTACATCCATGCACACAATTTAAGCCTCTAAAAGTATACAATTTTAACAATTTTTTTTCGAGCCTTCAGGTGTGAATATGCACCTTTAACCAAAGATGAAATATAAACTGCTAAGTTGAGCTAAACGGAAAATGATAATGTTGAAAAAAACCCAATGTTTTTACCAAGGTCACAGTGACCATGAACTTTTTGAACAAATTGGACGATGCCACCACCACCGCCGGACGACATGCAGGGTATCGCAATAGCTCGTTTTACTTCGTAGTCAAGTTAAAAATTGCATAATTGTGCAAGGCTACCATGATGTTTGACCTTATTCCCTCGATGTCATTACACAGATTCCTAACAGCATATTCAAACATACATCCAAGCGTAATTCCAAAACGGAAGAATCAAAACTTAACGTTGAGCCGCTGTTGGCATCGTCGATGTTGGCACTATCTCACTTCTGTTTTGCAACAGCATATACACAAAACTTAGCGTTGAAGGAACTGAGTTTTATGACAAGGTCACACTATACAATCCAGCAAGCGGTTAAGGAAGAGGTATGTTGTAAAGAAAAAGTAGATGGACAGGCAACTGACGACGGATAAGATAGATATGCCAGCAGACACAGACCTTCAGGGCAGGTGAGCTAACAGAGAGGTATTCTACAATCCAATACGTTCTTACATGCAGTGACAATGGCTGAGTTACATACCTTCTGGCATTTGTTCTCCATGAAGAACATACATCGTGCACGTTGCTTAGTAGGTGGGTCCAACAAGCCCTTCTTTTGTTGCTTACCACTGCGCTGCTGTTCTGTCCATTTCTGGCCCTTCTTCTTCCGGCTAGCCGTCTTGAAGATCTCCTGATAAATAATTAACCAATTAGATACTTATTAATTTATATAACAGCATAAAATGTATTTACTGAGATTTTCCTCTTCAACAGAGCACTAGACATGCTAGAGAAAGCATAAGACAGAGACAAACTACAAGCTGTGCAAAGCTCATGTGGAGATAATAAAGCACTAGACACGCTAGAGTAAGCATAAGACAGAGACAAACTACAAGCTGTGCAAAGCTCATGTGGAGATAATAAAGCACTAGACACGCTAGAGAAAGCATAAGACAGAGACAAACTACAAGCTGTGCAAAGCTCATGTGGAGATAATAAAGCACTAGACACGCTAGAGTAAGCATAAGACAGAGACAAACTACAAGCTGTGCAAAGCTCATGTGGAAATAATAAAGCACTAGACACGCTAGAGTAAGCATAAGACAGAGACAAACTACAAGCTGTGCAAAGCTCATGTGGAGATAATAAAGCACTAGACACGCTAGAGAAAGCATAAGACAGAGACAAACTACAAGCTGTGCAAAGCTCATGTGGAGATAATAAAGAACTAGACACGCTAGAGTAAGCATAAGACAGAGACAAACTACAAGCTGTGCAAAGCTCATGTGGAGATAATAAAGCACTAGACATGCTAGAGAAAGCATAAGACAGAGACAAACTACAAGCTGTGCAAAGCTCATGTGGAAATAATAAAGCACTAGACACGCTAGAGTAAGCATAAGACAGAGACAAACTACAAGCTGTGCAAAGCTCATGTGGAGATAATAAAGCACTAGACACGCTAGAGAAAGCATAAGACAGAGACAAACTACAAGCTGTGCAAAGCTCATGTGGAGATAATAAAGAACTAGACACGCTAGAGTAAGCATAAGACAAAGACAAACTACAAGCTGTGCAAAGCTCATGTGGAGATAATAAAGCACTAGACATGCTAGCGAAAGCATAAGACAGAGACAAACTACAAGCTGTGCAAAGCTCATGTGGAGATAATAAAGCACTAGACATGCTAGAGAAAGCATAAGACAGAGACAAACTACAAGCTGTGCAAAGCTCATGTGGAGATAATAAAGCACTAGACATGCTAGAGAAAGCATAAGACAGAGACAAACTACAAGCTGTGCAAAGCTCATGTGGAGATAATAAAGCACTAGACATGCTAGAGTAAGCACAAGACAGAGACAAACTACAAGCTGTGCAAAGCTCATGTGGAGATAATAAAGCACTAGCCATGCTAGAGAAAGCATAAGACAGAGACAAACTACAAGCTGTGCAAAGCTCATGTTGAGATAATAAAGCACTAGACACGCTAGAGTAAGCATAAGACAGAGACAAACTACAAGCTGTGCAAAGCTCATGTGGAGATAATAAAGCACTAGACATGCTAGAGAAAGCACAAGACAGAGACAAACTACAAGCTGTGCAAAGCTCATGTGGAGATAATAAAGCACTAGACACGCTAGAGTAAGCATAAGACAGACAAACTACAAGCTGTGCAAAGCTCATGTGGAGATAATAAAGCACTAGACATGCTAGAGAAAGCATAAGACAGAGACAAACTACAAGCTGTGCAAAGCTCATGTGGAGATAATAAAGCACTAAACACGCTAGAGTAAGCATAAGACAGAGACAAACTACAAGCTGTGCAAAGCTCATGTGGAGATAACAAAGCACTAGCCACGCTAGAGTAAGCATAAGACAGAGACAAACTACAAGCTGTGCAAAGCTCATGTGGAGTTAATAAAGCATTAGCCACGCTAGGGAAAGCATAAGACAGAGACAAACTACAAGCTGTGCAAAGCTCATGTGGAGATAATAAAGCACTAGACATGCTAGAGTAAGCATAAGACAGAGACAAACTACAAGCTGTGCAAAGCTCATGTGGAGATAATAAAGCACTAGCCACGCTAGAGTAAGCACAAGACAGAGACAAACTACAAGCTGTGCAAAGCTCATGTGGAGATAATAAAGCACTAGACACGCTAGAGTAAGCACAAGACAGAGACAAACTACAAGCTGTGCAAAGCTCATGTGGAGATAATAAAGCACTAGCCACGCTAGAGAAAGCATAAGACAGAGACAAACTACAAGCTGTGCAAAGCTCATGTGGAGATAATAAAGCACTAGACACGCTAGAGTAAGCATAAGACAGAGACAAACTACAAGCTGTGCAAAGCTCATGTGGAGATAATAAAGCACTAGACATGCTAGAGAAAGCACAAGACAGAGACAAACTACAAGCTGTGCAAAGCTCATGTGGAGATAATAAAGCACTAGACACGCTAGAGTAAGCATAAGACAGACAAACTACAAGCTGTGCAAAGCTCATGTGGAGATAATAAAACACTAGCCACGCTAGAGTGAGCATAAGACAGAAACAAACTACAAGCTGTGCAAAGCTCATGTGGAGATAATAAAGCACTAGCCACGCTAGAGAAAGCATAAGACAGAGACAAACTACAAGCTGTGCAAAGCTCATGTGGAGATAATAAAGCACTAGACATGCTAGAGTAAGCACAAGACAGAGACAAACTACAAGCTGTGCAAAGCTCATAACTAGGCAAGAGACCCAGGGGCCCGTGATGCTCACCTGGACCATTAGTATTTGAAACATTTGCATTTAAATTCACATGATTCTCTACATTAAACAAGATAGCGACCGGAAAATCAGACAAATCAAAATTCTGAATTGAAGTTCTGGAGCCTACCGACAATGTCAGGTAAATCTTTGATAAAATCTAAGATTTTCAACCAAAAAATTGATCAATAAAGTTCTAAATAGAAATTCTAGAGCCCACTGCCATAAAATCCATCTAGTCTAGTTGAAATATATCAAGCAGCTAAAGAGGAGTAGCATTTTGACTATTTCTGGTACATTATTCATAAAATCTAAGATTTTGAGCCAAAAAATTTATCAATCAAAATTTTGAAAGGGTACTCTAGAACCTATCACCATAGAATCCATCTAGTCAAATTTGGTTTAAATATGTCAAGCAGCTATGGAGGAGTAGCATTTTGACCATTTCCGGTAGATTTTTTATAAAATCTAAGCTCTTCACCCAAAAATTTTATCAATCAAAATTCTGAAAAGAAATCTAGATCCTACTATCATAGAATCCATCTAGCCAAATCTGGTTGAAATATATCAAGGATCTATCGAGGAGTAGCATTTTGACCACTTCCAGTACATTTTTCAAAAAATCTAAGATTTTCACCCAAAAAATTGATCAATCAAAATTCTGACTAGAAGTTCTAGAACCTACACCCATAGAATCAGACTAGTTAAATCTGGTTAAAATATGTAAAGTAGCTAAGGAGGAGTAGCATTTGACAATTTCTGGCAAATTGTTAATAAAATCTAAGATTTTCACCCCAAAATATTAAGCAATCAAAATTCTGAAAAGAATTCTTGAGGGTACCAGCATAGGCAACCTAGCCAAATTTGGTTGAAATCAGTCAAACCGTTTAACAGAAGTGATTTGATGGACAGACAACGAATGGCTGACATGGCATAAGCTCACTTTGCCTTTAAGGCCAGGTGAGCTAATAATGCACATCATATGATAACACCCCCACCTACCCCACCCCTATAGATGTGCAGCCGTAATATTTTCTGCTTTTCTGATAGTTTTATTACAACAGGGTCATCAGTATGCCGAGTTTGGTCGTTGTTTTTTAGAACTCCAATGCCGCTGGTAGCTGATGATTCCATACATTTGAGCATCTTTGTTAGGGATTGCCTTGGATCGGAGCTAACGCCGTTGTTAGCGATCTGCTCCCCGAGGACTTTTTTGTATGACATTTGGGTGTCAGTGTTGCTGAAGAGCTTGGGTAGGTCGTAGGTGACTCTACCCTCTTTCCTGGTATGGCATTTGTACATTAGCTAGAGACTGTTCGTCTGACTGGCTTGTGGCCGGAATTGAGGTCTGCACCTCCATAGGAACGAGCATCCTGAAGTAGGATTGGCCGCTGTTTTACATAGTATGGATGAAGTCTATTTGGTTGGAGACTGCTGTTGTAGGCTTAGAGCTTGTTGGGGGCTTTGCGATCAGCAACACATCCTGTCCATGTTGTCCAGTGATGGCATGAGTGTTTGAAAGCCTTATTTGTAGCAAATATGCCATTGGAACTAAGGAATGCCACCAGTGCATCTCCTTTCTGTTAGGTGTGCCCTCTCCATATAACCCCATGCACTCTCCAAGTCCTGAATTCTTGTCAACATTTCTAAGTTTACCCAGCTTGGAGTTGAAATCTCCACATATGAGCAGTTGCCATCTGGCTGGGATGGTAATGGTGGAGTCCAGTTCTGCATAGAATGAATTGACTATGTGAGCTGTGTTTTTGTGTTGTTATAGCCAGGTTGATGAATGCAATGTGATCACTGACGTATCCAAAACTAATGACATAGTCCAAGAGCCTTGTTCCAATTACGAAGCCTAAACCCCGGTTTTTCTTCCATGAGTACCAGCTTATGGCCTGTCTGTAGTTGCTGCTCTGAGGGGGGAGCTACTTTAGTCTCTTGAATGTATGTAATATCGATTTTATAGTGTTCACAGTCTGCACCTAAAGTTTGACTATTTGATGTTGCACTCGGATCACATACATTCCATGTTTCGATGGTAGGCTCCTGGGAAGACCACAGTGTCTAAGGATATCGAACACAGTTTCTAGTTTGAAGAATGTTAGATATAATCAGAGTTGCCTCTGAATGCGAATGTCAACCTGCAAGCCTTGATGACTTGGTTTCCCAACAAATTAGGTTTCCCAACAAAGTTGGTACTTGCAGAGGAGACCATCATGGTGGTGTCATCTTTCTGCTGTTAATACACATGCATATTGCTCCTGTCCTTACCTCTCTTTCATTGGCAGCGATATTTGGATCAACAAATTGATCACCAATCATTCCAAGTAAACTGCTTCTTCCCCCTGGTGCATCCATGTCATCGTGATGGTAGCTGTGTACAGAGCAGAGTCAATAAACAAACCAATAAGCAGATCATGTACATGTACAGAAATCTTCAAACACACATGATATATATATACAATATAATCTGAATGGTTTCATTTTACAATGCCCATCATGGAGGAATGCAGTTTTAGCCATTCCCAGCCCGTCTCTAGCTAAGCTTCACCTACACTTCACCTGTGTTTGGATTTATCAGTCCCTGAACTCCCTGACCATCAATTTCCAGAAAACTATACAGTCGGGGTAAGCTGTTCAATATCTTGAAACTAATTTTACTGGGGTGCTGTTGCTGTCTATGGCAGCACCCAGTCAAATTAGTTCCAAAATATTCAAAATCATGTTTCTTAAATAGTAAGGACATACAACTCGTACAACAACACTTAGTCCGTCATCAATTATGCGTTGGTGATAGACTTATCTACGTCATTGTTTATTATGTCATCCTACACGTCACATAGTTGATTATGACGTCATATAATTGATGGATAAACTGGAAAGGTCCACTGATTTACAATGCAGACCAGATTTGAAATGGCTGAGGGTGTTTATTATAATCCCGGCCACACATGCCATCGAAGATAAAACCCTCTCCACATCAAACATGCCACACGAGATAAACATATCCTGGTCTCTCTCACATAAGCACATATCCTGATCACAAACCCTCTCCAGGTGAGACATGCCACAGGAGATAAACATATCTTGATCTCTCCGACACACACACACATATCCTGATCACACAGCCTCTCCAGGTGAGACATGCCACAGGAGATAACACACACACACATATCCTGATCATGCACCCTCTCCACGTGAGACAGGCCACAGGAGATAAACCTATCCTGGTCTCTCTGACACACACACACACATATCCTGATCATGCACCCTCTCCACGTGAGACATGCCACAGGAGATAAACCTATCCTGGTCTCTCTGACACACACACACACACACACACACACATCCTGATCACACACCCTCTCCACGTGAGACATGCCACAGGAGATAAACCTATCTTGATCTCTCTCACGCACACACACACACACACCACACACACCACACACACACACACACACACACACACACACACACACACACACACACTGTCTAAGTCCTGCCCACCTAGATATTGTTGCTGGGGGTTTATATCAATTGTAAACCATAATCGCTAATGTTTAATAAATATCCCATAATTCAATATTTCACTCATGCTATAAGAAGAGCTGTATCACTCACCTGGAATTATTGGCTATTTTGCAAAATCAAGCAAAACGAGATGATCACTGGAAATATCTATCAATCTAATTTCTGTGAAGAAGGCTTAGCCAAGTTTTGTTAAAATTGGCCCAGTGGTTAATAAGTAGTGTTTTATATGATTTTCTCAAAAATGTTCAGAAAATTCAATACGGCCGCGAAACACACTAACCTTTGATTGATCTACGACGGCTATGTTTTTTGATATATCAGCTTTCCATGGACAAACTTAAATGGCCATTTGTCCCTAATCAGATCTCCCAAATTTCAGTCTGATCTGTTCATTGATAAGTACTGGAGTTTTTGTCAGGAAACAGATCCAAGATGGCCACCAAACGGTTTATCCAACAGTTTCGAAAGTGGAAATTTGGAATCAGCATACCAAAAAAAATATAGAAAACCAATTTTGCCTTTAAAATCCATCAAATAACAAAATCCAATATAGCTGCCAAGCATGCTACATTTTGATTGGTCCATGCCGGCCAGGTTTTTTGATGTATCAACTTCCTTTGAACAAACTTAATAGCCCTTAGTCTTTAATTATATCACCAAAATATTGGCCCGATCCATTCAGCGGTTCTGGAGTGGATGCTTCAATATGGGAGTTTATGTGATGAACGCCAAACCGTTTACACGACAGTTTCTAAAGTGGAAATTTGAAATCGGCATACCAAAAAATCTATATAAAGCAGCTTCAAAATCCATCAAAAAAAAAAAAAAAACCAAAATGGTCGGCAAACACATTTTATTGGTCCATGGCGGCCATTTTTTTAACGTATCAACTTCCCTTGAACAAACATTAATGGCCCTTAATCCCTAATAATATCTCGCAAATTTTGGTCTGATCTGTTCAGAAGTTCTGGAGAAGTTGTTTTCGCGACAACTAGGTTATCCAAGATGGTCGCCCACCCATTTGGCCAATCAAATTTCCATGAACAAACTTGGTTCAGATCTTGCTCTAGATGATATTTCATGAGTTTTGAATCGATCCCCTAAGCAGTTTCGGAGAAAAAGGATTTTTAGACGCTTAAAAAGAAAATTCCAAGATGGTCCATGGCCAAATTGGCCAATCGGCTTCGTTTGAACAAACTTGGATCTCCATACCCTAAGGATGCTTCCTGCCAATATAACTGAAATCAGCCCAATCCAGAACGCATTCACAGAAAGAGCTGATGGATTCACTTGGCCTTTTCTGGTCAGGTGAACTAACAATCAGGGCTCAGAATCTCATGGACAATGTCATTAATGCTATAACAATCAGTGCTCAGAATCTCATGGACAATGTCATTAATGCTATAACAATCAGGGCTCAGAATCTCACGGACAATGTCATTAATGCTATAACAATCAGGGCTCAGAATCTCATGGACAATGTCATTAATGCTCTAACAATCAGGGCTCAGAATCTCACGGACAATGTCATTAATGCTATAACAATCAGGGCTCAGAATCTCATGGACAATGTCATTAATGCTATAACAATCAGGGCTCAGAATCTCATGGACAATGTCATTAATGCTCTAACAATCAGGGCTCAGAATCTCATGGACAACGTCATTAATGCTATAACAATCAGGGCTCAGAATCTCATGGACAATGTCATTAATGCTATAACAATCAGGGCTCAGAATCTCATGGACAATGTCATTAATGCTATAACAATCAGGGCTCAGAATCTCATGGACAATGTCATTAATGCTCTAACAATCAGGGCTCAGAATCTCATGGACAATGTCATTAATGCTATAACAATCAGGGCTCAGAATCTCATGGACAATGTCATTAATGCTATAACAATCAGTGCTCAGAATCTCATGGACAATGTCATTAATGCTATAACAATCAGGGCTCAGAATCTCATGGACAATGTCATTAATGCTATAACAATCAGGGCTCAGAATCTCATGGACAATGTCATTAATGCTCTAACAATCAGGGCTCAGAATCTCACGGACAATGTCATTAATGCTCTAACAATCAGGGCTCAGAATCTCATGGACAATGTCATTAATGCTATAACAATCAGGGCTCAGAATCTCACGGACAACGTCATTAATGCTCTAACAATCAGGGCTCAGAATCTCATGGCCAATGTCATTAATGCTATAACAATCAGGGCTCAGAATCTCATGGACAATGTCATTAATGCTATAACAATCAGGGCTCAGAATCTCATGGACAATGTCATTAATGCTATAACAATCAGGGCTCAGAATCTCATGGACAATGTCATTAATGCTATAACAATCAGGGCTCAGAATCTCATGGACAATGTCATTAATGCTCTAACAATCAGGACTCAGAATCTGATGGACAATGTCATTAATGCTCTAACAATCAGGGCTCAGAATCTCATTGACAATGTCATTAATGCTATAACATTCAGGGCTCAGAATCTCACGGACAATGTCATTAATGCTATAACAATCAGGGCTCAGAATCTCATGGACAATGTCATTAATGCTATAACAATCAGGGCTCAGAATCTCATGGACAATGTCATTAATGCTATAACAATCAGGGCTCAGAATCTCACGGACAACGTCATTAATGCTCTAACAATCAGGGCTCAGAATCTCATGGACAATGTCAGTAATGCTATAACAATCAGGGCTCAGAATCTCATGGCCAACGTCATTAATGCTATAACAATCAGGGCTCAGAATCTCATGGACAATGTCATTAATGCTATAACAATCAGTGCTTAGAATCTCACGGACAACGTCATTAATGCTCTAACAATCAGGGCTCAGAATCTCATGGACAACGTCATTAATGCTATAACAATCAGGGCTCAGAATCTCATGGACAATGTCATTAATGCTATAACAATCAGGGCTCAGAATCTCATGGACAATGTCATTAATGATATAACAATCAGGGCTCAGAATCTCATGGACAATGTCATTAATGCTATAACAATCAGGGCTCAGAATCTCATGGACAATGTCATTAATGCTATAACAATCAGGGCTCAGAATCTCACGGACAACGTCATTAATGCTCTAACAATCAGGGCTCAGAATCTCACGGACAATGTCATTAATGCTCTAACAATCAGGGCTCAGAATCTCATGGACAATGTCATTAATGCTATAACAATCAGGGCTCAGAATCTCATGGACAATGTCATTAATGCTCTAACAATCAGGGCTCAGAATCTCATGGACAACGTCATTAATGCTATAACAATCAGGGCTCAGAATCTCATGGACAACGTCATTAATGCTATAACAATCAGGGCTCAGAATCTCACGGACAACGTCATTAATGCTCTAACAATCAGGGCTCAGAATCTCATGGACAATGTCAGTAATGCTATAACAATCAGGGCTCACAATCTCATGGACAACGTCATTAATGCTATAACAATCAGGGCTCAGAATTGCATGGACAATGTCATTAATGCTAAAACAATCAGGGCTCAGAATCTCATGGACAATGTCATTAATGCTATAACAATCAGGGCTCAGAATCTCATGGACAAATCATTAATGCTACACCAATCAGGGCTGTCTCATGGACAAATCATTAATGCTACACCAATCAGGGCTCAGAGTCTCATGGACAAATCATTAATGCTATAACAATCAGGGCTCAGAATCTCATGGGCAATGTCATTAATGCTATACCAATCAGGGCTCAGAATCTCATGGACAATGTCATTAATGCTATAACAATCAGGGCTCAGAATCTCATGGACAATGTCATTAATGCTATAACAATCAGGGCTCAGAATCTCACGGACAATGTCATTAATGCTATAACAATCAGGGCTCAGAATCTCATGGACAATGTCATTAATGCCATGAATATACTATTTTTCAAATTCTACTAACTCAGGAAATGACTGTCTGAGCCAGTCATTCAAGTGGTTAATTTACAAAAATTTGGATTGCAAAGGGATATTTATTCACTTTAGGAAGAATTCCTGTCACGTGTATTAGCTGGCCATGTGTGGCTATGTACAGGAACATATACCCAGTGTCCATATAGGAACTTCAGACACACGTTTGCTAAATAATAGCAAGATATTGTCAACGATTCTTAAAAATTCCTCAAATAGAGCTACAGCATTTCTGCATCATTATGCTATATCATCCTGATGTCACTGATGCCATATTATCATGCTGTCACTGACGCCATATTATCATGATGTCACTGATGCCATGATGTGACTGACGTAATTTCATCATGATGTCACATGATCGTGATGTGACTGATGTCACATGATCACGATGCCTATCATATGATTGTGATGTTAGTGATATCATATGATCGTGATGTCATGATTGCAATTGTCAGTGGTGTCATACGAGTGTGATATTTGATTGTGATTGTCAGTGGCATCATATGAGTGTGATATCCGATTGTGATTGTCAGTGGCGTCATATGAGTATGATATCTGATTGTGATTGTCAGTGGCGTCATATGAGTATGATATCTGATTGTGATTGTCAGTGGCATCATATGAGTGTGATATCCGATTGTGATTGTCAGTGGCGTCATATGAGTATGATATCTGATTGTGATTGTCAGTGGCATCATATGTGTATGATATCCGATTGTGATTGTCAGTGGCGTCATATGAGTATGATATCTGATTGTGATTGTCAGTGGCATCATATGAGTGTGATATCCGATTGTGATTGTCAGTGGCGTCATATGAGTATGATATCTGATTGTGATTGTCAGTGGCATCATATGTGTATGATATCCGATTGTGATTGTCAGTGGCGTCATATGAGTATGATATCTGATTGTGATTGTCAGTTGCGTCATATGAGTATGATATCTGATTGTGATTATCAGTGGCATCATGTGTATGATATCCGATTGTGATTGTCAGTGGCGTCATATGAGTATGATATCTGATTGTGATTGTCA
The DNA here is from genome assembly GCA_034401795.1 of Chaetoderma sp. LZ-2023a. Taxonomy (NCBI): domain Eukaryota; kingdom Metazoa; phylum Mollusca; class Caudofoveata; order Chaetodermatida; family Chaetodermatidae; genus Chaetoderma; species Chaetoderma sp. LZ-2023a. The sequence goes on along the minus strand of CM067370.1, from coordinate 196,496,858 downwards.
GTGGCATCATATGAGTGTGATATCCGATTGTGATTGTCAGTGGCGTCATATGAGTATGATATCTGATTGTGATTGTCAGTGGCATCATATGAGTGTGATATCCGATTGTGATTGTCAGTGGCGTCATATGAGTATGATATCTGATTGTGATTGTCAGTGGCGTCATATGTGTATGATATCTGATTGTGATTGTCAGTGGCGTCATATGTGTATGATATCCGATTGTGATTGTCAGTTGCATCATATGAGTATGATATCTGATTGTGATTGTCAGTGGCGTCATATGTGTATGATATCTGATTGTGATTGTCAGTGGCATCATATGTGTATGATATCCGATTGTGATTGTCAGTGGCGTCATATGAGTATGATATCTGATTGTGATTGTCAGTTGCATCATATGAGTATGATATCTGATTGTGATTGTCAGTGGCATCATATGTGTATGATATCCGATTGTGATTGTCAGTGGCATCATATGTGTATGATATCCGATTGTGATTGTCAGTTGCATCATATGAGTATGATATCTGATTGTGATTGTCAGCGGCGTCATATGAGTATGATATCTGATTGTCAGTGGCGTCATATGAGTGTGATATCTGATTGTGATTGTCAGTGGCATCTAGAGCTGAGCGGTCTGACGGTAGTACCGTGAGGACCGCTGCATACCGTGAACCGATACCGTGAATACCCTCCATAATGTTTGAGCAATATTTGAGAAATATATTCATAAAATCTGACTTGACCAAGGGTAAACAGGTGCTAATAGTGCCAAAAATACAGGCATCCATAACTATTAGCCGAGTTGAGGTGAAAGGGTTATTGTAAAAGCAAACATCAAGACGTCAATTACAAAATAATGACAGGCAGAATTGTATGTCAAACGTACGTCTTGAAAGTCTCACTGAAAGTCTCACGGTAAAATTGCTTTTTTTTAAATATCTAAACTCATTCTCTGGCCGTCCGCCGGTAGTAATTACACTATAATATATTCCCTATTCCCGTTTCTATTACTTGTAATTTATTACTCCAAGCATTTTGTCACCGAACAAACACGCTAGAATAACAAAATAACATACAAACTGCGTGCTATTCAAACACAACAGCGATCTCGCAAAGATGTATCTGATTGGTTGTTCATGAACTAGACCGTAGGAAAATACATTACTATGCTGAATTTATCAATGAAAATTTACTAAAACCTAGTATTTGCTCGCGCCGTTTTGATCACGTGCAGATCACAAGCAGCATTGAAGTCGTTATTTTTTATTTTCCTGGCTTGTTTTAACAAATTTCTTTAAGGATTAAATCCAGTTTAAGTAACGACACCTAAAAATTATAGTGTTTTAGTTTTTGTAATTAATTTTTCAACTGGCTACACGCCGGAAGTTCGCGGAAATACCTTTTTACACGCATTGTTCACGTGAACCATGGCGCGTAACGAGTCTGCATATCGGGTACTCGGTAATTATCAGAAGCTTTGGAATCGGCTATATTCAATGTCGTGTTATATGTATGTGTATAGGCCTGTTTTCGCGAGTAACAGAATATACGACTCCAACAGAAATAAGAGTACAACACTCGCCCCGTTTAAATACTCGCGGATTTTGTCTGGACTCTGTTTATCAAAGCGCTTGACTGTAAAAATAAATTTTACCGTTTGCTGGTCGCACGCATTAATAGCAAGAACAATCGAGATTGAAAATAGTGCATCCCAATGTCTCAAACAGCGGGTTATTGTTAGCGAGTCGACCACACCCTTTGATCGATATTCCCGTGAATGATATTACGTCAATAAAAATAGTGACCTAATAAAATCGTGAAACTAAACAGTCGCAATAGCCATGTTTTTCTTCTCTAAATCAGGAAGCCGATTTATTTATTTTACCTATATTTACCGTTGATTGGAGATGGAACTGAAAAGGAATTGGAAAAAATTGTTCTAATTTCGTGACATGCCTCAAGCTCAGATGACGGTATACCGTGGTATTTTTTCATGGTACTGATACCGTCATGTAAATATCAATACCGCCCAGCTCTAGTGGCATCATATGAGTATGATATCTGATTGTGATTGTCAGTGGCGTCATATGAGTGTGATATCCGATTGTGATTGTCAGTGGCATCATTTGTATGTGATATCTGATTGCAATTGTCAGTGGCATCATATGTGTGTGATATCTGATTGTAATTGTCAGTGGCATCATATGAGTGTGATATCCGATTGTGATTGTCAGTGGCGTCATGAGTGTGATATCCGATTGTGATTGTCAGTGGCATCATATGAATATATCGGATTGTGATTGTCAGTGGTGTCATATGAGTGTGATATCTGATTGTGATTGTCAGTGGCATCATGAGTGTGATATCTGATTGTAATTATCTGTGGCATCATATGAGTGTGATATCCGATTGTGATTGTCAGTGGCATCATATGAATATATCTGATTGTGATTGTCAGTGGTGTCATATGAGTGTGATATCCGATTGTGATTGTCAGTGGCATCATGAGTGTGATATCCGATTGTGATTGTCAGTGGCTTCATTTGTATGTGATATCTGATTGCAATTGTCAGTGGCATCATATGTGTGTGATATCTGATTGTAATTGTCAGTGGCATTATATGAGTGTGATATCCAATTGTGATTGTCAGTGGCATCATATGAATATATATGATTGTGATTGTCAGTGGCGTCATATGAGTGTGATATTCGATTGTGATTGTCAGTTGGATAAGGAAAGTATGCCTAATTAACACTTCAAGCTGGCCACAAATGCCTTCTGCAGTAGTCTTGAGAAACGTACATTTGCAGGCCAAAAAATAATTTTATTAATTTACCAATTTCCGAGCAGTTATTTCAGCGGAAAATTTCAAAGTCTTCTCTTGGCGTGAAAATAAACATTCATAGAGTAAAATGATCTTGCTGAGTACTGAAGATGTATAATACTCACTCGTCTCTATCCTTGCGCTCATGATCGGGAGGCGGACTATCATACGGTCCAGGAGGGCTTTCTGCTGGACTATCATATGGGCCTGGAGGGCTCTGATAAACAGCATCATATGGATCAGCATACACATCTGAGGAGTGTGTGTGTTCTTTATGTCTGCTATGGCGACGATGTCGTTGTTGTCGAGCATCTCTTATGCTGTGGTAATCACTGCCAGACTTATTACTGTCAAATGGTGTATTCTTCCAACCAGTTCGTGATTCGGCCGGGTTGCTTACATGACGGGTTAGAGTATGTCGGCTTTTTTTACTCGGTGATCCATCAGTCTGTGGATCTACAGATCCATCCATTCCATAATCATCTTTTCTGCCACCGCCTCGTCTTCGATAATGTTCTTTACCAGCTCCACCCTCTTGTCCACCCTCCGCGTCTTGACCAGGACTCACAGCCATATCTTGTCGTTTTCGTACGCCTCCACGAGGAGTTATTTCATCGTAAGAATGTGAGCGCTTAATATCTGGAGCTTCAGCCATCTCCTCTTTTATGCCTTTGTATTGTTCAGCTGATTCCTTTGTAGCTTTCCAAGATGCTGCTGCTGTTTCACCCGTTGCATGGTTCTGCTGCCCATGGGGCATATTCATTTTCTGCGATATCTCTTCATGTTCTCCCACTCCCTCTTGAGGGAGGTCAAAAAGGCTTTCATAGGCCTCTGGAGCTGCCTGCCCATGATGTGTTCCCACCGCGGACGTTGGCCAGACATAGCTATCTTCCACACGATCATAGTCTGTATAGTGTTTGTGTTTCCGCTTCTGCAAAATCAAACATGACACATGAACATGTTAAGCCTAAGTCGTTCAATACTTTCACTCATCAAATTTCCACATTTCCATTTAAAAGGCAGGCTGTGGAACATTTTATATTACATTTCAATTTGACAGGAAACCTTGTTGAGCTTTCCGAGACTATGATGTTGAACATAAAAATGTTGTTGTATGAAGTTTATAACGTTCAAAGACTGTGATATAGAGGAACCAGAAGTAATCCCTTAATGACTGTGACAGAGAGGAGGCAGAAGTAATCCCTTAATGACTGTGACAGAGAGGAGACAGAAGTAATCTCTTAATGACTGTGGCAGAGAGGAGGCAGAAGTAATCTCTTAATGACTGTGACAGAGGAGCCAGAAGTAATCCCTTAATGACTGTGACAGAGAGGAGACAGAAGTAATCTCTTAATGACTGTGACAGAGAGGCAGAAGTAATCTCTTAATGACTGTGACAGAGAGGAGGCAGAAGTAATCCCTTAATGACTGTGACAGAGAGGAGGCAGGAGTAATCTATTAATGACTGTGACATAGAGGAGACAGAAGTAATCCCTTAATGACTGTGACAGAGAGGAGGCAGAAGTAATCTCTTAATGACTGTGACAGAGAGGCAGAAGTAATCTCTTAATGACCGTGACAGAGAGGAGGCAGAAGTAATCTCTTAATGACCATGATATAGAGGCGGCAGAAGTAATCTCTTAATGACCGTGATATAGAGGAAGCGGAAGTAATCTCTTAATGGCTGTGACATCTATAGAGTAACCAGAAGTAATCCCTTAATGACTGTTACCCAGAGGAGGCAGAAATAATCTCTTAATGACTGTTACATAGAGGAGGCAGAAGTAATCTCTTAATGACTGTTACATAGAGGAGGCTAGGCTTGCGCGATTTTTCGATTTAATCGTGAAGTTTGATTTATTTTTAAAATCGCGATTTTTACGTTGTAATTGAGGAAAAATCGGAAAATCGTCAAAAATGTCATGTTTTTAAAAAATCTGAGGTGTGTACTTTTCCGTCGCATTATATCAGTACACGAGTACAATTATAATCGATTCACGCCTGTGTTCATTGTGTTTATATCCTGCCATGCCATGCAAGTGTCGAATAATTACTAATTACAACACAGGAGAGGAGGCAGAAGTAATCTCTTAATGACTGTGACAGAGAGGAGGCAGAAGTAATCTCTTAATGACTGTGACAGAGAGGAGGCAGAAGTAATCTCTTAATGACTGTGACAGAGAGGAGGCAGGAGTAATCTCTTAATGACTGTTACATAGAGGAACCAGAAGTAATCTCTTAATGACTGTTACATAGAGGAGGCAGAAGTAATCTCTTAATGGCCGTGACAGTGAGGAGGCAGAAGTAATCTCTTAATGAACGTGATATAGAGGAGGCAGAAGTAATCTCTTAATGACTGTTACATACACACCAGATGTAATCTCTTAATGACTGACAGAGAGGAGGCAGATGTAATCTCTTAATTGACTGTTACATAGCGGAGCCAGAAGCAATCTCTTAATGACCGTGACATAGAGGAGGCAGAAGTAATCTCTTAATGAACGTGATATAGAGGAGGCAGAAGTAATCTCTTAATGAACGTGACAGTGGAGCTAGAAGTAATCTCTTAATGGCCATGACAGAGAGGAGACAGAAGTAATCTCTTAATGACTGTGACAGAGAGGAGACAGAAGTAATCTCTTAATGTCTGTGATATAGAGGAACCAGAAGTAATCTCTTAATGACCGTGACAGAGAGGAGGCAGGAGTAATCTCTTAATGACTGTTACATAGAGAAGCCAGAAGTAATCTCTTAATGACTGTGATATCTATAGAGGAACCAGAAGTAATCCCTTAATGACTGATACATAGAGGAGGCAATTTGACCAGCAACACCTTGGATTTGGATTATGTAAAGGATTTCTGGACAATTTTCAGGATGGATGATCCAAGATGGCCACCAAAACAATTGAGAAATCAAAATTCTTGTTTGATATGTTGAAGGCTTGACGCCTACCACAATAAGATCGTTCCCTTTCAGATCGGGCCATTGATTATGGAGTAGCATTGTAAATGGGTCCAGAAAATGTTAAAAAAACACAAGACGGTCACTAAAAAAAAATTGACCAATCAAAATTCTCAATAGAAGTTCTAGAACCTACCACCGCAGGATACTTTCAAACAAATTTTCATAAAATCTAGGCTTTTCACTCAAAAAACTTAACAATCAAAATTGTTTTGGAGCGTATCATGACAGGTTTCTTCTAGCCAAATTGGGTTAAAATTCACCACGCGGCTAAGGAGGAGATGCATTTTGCCAATGTCCGGTAAATTTTTCACAAAATCACAAGATTTTCACCCAGAAAATTTACCAATTAAATTCTGAATAGAATCCTTCAGACAAATTTGGTTGAAATCCATCAAGCGGTTTAAGGATAGTCTTTTGACAATTTTCAGTAAATTTTGCATAAAATTTAAGATTGTAAATCAAACAAGAATTCCACAGAATTAAATGTCTCGCCTTTCTCCTGTTTGTCACAGTAGCACTGACATTTGACCTCCGTGTCATCATGCTGCTTCCTAACATTATAGGTAACCATGCATTCAAGTTTAGTTCCAATAGGATTAAGCAATCCTGAAATATAAATGATTTGCTGAATGGAAAAAAGGTTGAAAAAGCAGAGGCCAAATAGCAATATTAGAATGGCCTTGACCTTTGACATGGTGACCTCCACGTCACCATCATGTATCCTCTTGGCATAAGCAACCATGTACCCAAATTGTGTTCCATTAGAGTTAAGCAATCCTGAAATATAACATGTTAAGATTTGCTAAGCTTAACATTGAAAAGCAACAAAGTTTTGTAGAGGTCAGAATGACCTTGACCGTTGATGTTGTGACTTCGGTGTCAGCATGCTGTTTCCTAACATTATAGGTAGCAATGTATCCAAGTTTAGTTCCAATAGGATGAAACAATTCTGAAAGATAAGCCAAGAAGTTTTGCTAAACGCAAAAATTTTAAATTGAAAAAAACAGACTTGTGTAAAGGTCAGTGAGTTTGACCGTGTTATATTAGTATCATCATGCTGCTTCCTAACCGTATAGGCAACCACATAGACAAGTTTAGTTCCAATATGATTAACCAATCCTGAAATATACACTGATAAGTTTTGCTAAACGCAAAAACTTAATGTTGAAATAACAGTTATGTATCCAGGTCACAGTGACCATGACCATGTGACCCCAACATCATCATGCGACTTCCTATCATTATAGGTAACCATCTACCCAAGTTTAGTTGCAATAGGCTGAAGCAATTTCGAAATATAAGCTGAAAAGTTTAAACGCAAAAACTTAATGTTGAAATAACAGTTCTGTATCAAGGTCACAGTGACCATGACCTTTAACCTTGTGGCCCCAACGTCATCATGCTGCTTCCTATCATTATAGGTAACCATCTACCCAAGTTTAGTTGCAATAGGCTTAACAAATCCTGAAATATAAACTGAGAAGTTTTGCTAAACGCAAAAACTTAATGTTGAAATAACAGTTCTGTATCAAGGTCACAGAGACCTTGACCTTGTGACCCGAAACTCATCATGCTGCGTCCTATCATTATAAGCAACCATGTATCCAAGTTTAGTTGTAACAGGCTTAACCAATCCTGAAATATAAGCTGAGAAGTTTTGATGAACGCAGAACCTTAATGTCGAAATAACAGAGTTCTGCATCAAGGTCACAGTGACCATGACCGTTGACCTTGTGACCACATCATCATGCTGCTTCCTATCATTATAAGTAACCATGTATCCAACTTTAGTTGCAATAGGCTTAACCAATACTGAAATATAAGCTGAGAAGTTTTGCTGAACGCAGGACCTTAATGTTGATGCCGCCGCTGTCGGAAAATTGATAACCATGTCTCGCCTTCTGCTTCGCAGGTGAGGCAAAAACTACATTCTTTACGATAGAAAATTTAATTTGTTGAATATTTTGAAGTTAATTTGACTGGGAGCCATTGCTAAGGCAACAATGTCTTCCAGGCAAATTAATTTCAAAATATTCAACAGGTTTCCTGTATGCTAGCGTTGGAAATGAGATATGGGGAATTGAGGTCCACGTCTATCTATCGATTGACACACTTGATATGCTGCTACAAGTGCATTTTGCAATTCATGATATCTTTCATTTGCCTTTTAGTTACACCATACCTTAGTACCAGGAGCAGCACTTTGATCTTTGGATTTTTCTTTCCGTTTCTTTTCTCGTTTCTCACGATGCTTACGTTTCTTCTTATCCTTCTTACCATCTGCTGCCTCATCCTCCGCCTTCACTTGCTCAGGAACTGTAAAATTAACATTTCCAGAGTATCCATCCATCATCCAACCTCGTATGACGTCATAATCAGCTCAGCGCGTCACAATCATTACGTCACAAAGGGTTCCATATAGGCCGTCATAAAATCTCAAACAGTCTGACACGTTGTATGAATTAATGTCTTTGTAATTCTTTACTATTTAATAAACATGCTGTTGAATATTTTGAAACTAATTTGACTGGGCGCTGTTGCTGCCTTAGGTAGCAACAGCACCCAGTCAAATAAGTTTCAAAATATTCAACATCTTACTGTGCAGTTTTTTTGGAAATTTTGGGTGTTCAGAGATCGATCGATCCCAACACGAGCGAGGTGTGGGTGGAGCTTAGCTAGAGATGGGCGGGGCATAGCTAAAACCGGAAAGGTCCATTGACTACAGCTACACCGGCTTTGCTGCTAGCTGTAGGTGCTGTGTCAGATAAAGCAAGCACAATAGATTAATACATGAGCTGCCTGTAGATCCTGAAACAAATCTGCAAGTCAGACATACTAGGAAATTACCCGGCCCATAATGCTTATGCTCTAGCCAATACTCTGTGTTCAATGCAATAGATATCGTCAACAAAGTGAAGAAACATGCTTTTCTTAATGCTTCGTATTACATTCACCAATTACTTGCGCATTCTTTTTAAGAATCATAACAAGAGGCTCAAGGGGCATGTATCGCTCACCTGGAGCATAAACATCTCAACTAGAAAGAAAGGCCATCGATTATAAATACAACCCTAAAGCATTGACCAGAATTGTAACAAGAACACAGCAGCCATGTTTCCTTATGTATCAACTTCCCTTGAACAAATTTTAATGGCCATTAGTTAAAATTGCAGACATTAAGATGCTTAAATTATGTGCCTAGATGTAATAAAATGAAATACATTTTAATATATGATTATTTCACTAAGTATATATTAATTTATGTTCTTTAGTAGTGAATTTGGATTAGGGATACGCATCTCTAATTCAATTTCCCCACTTAAAAAATTTACATTAATTTATACGGAATGAAATTATCATTTGCTAAGAATTATTTTGTTTCATTACATCCAGGCACACAATTTAAGCCTCTAAAAAGTATACAAGTTTAACAACAAGCATTCTGGCGTGAATACGCATCTTCAAACAAATCTGAATCTCTATAATAGAGATCCAGGTTTATTTAAAGATGCATATTCAGATTATGGCTGAAGGATGCTTCCTGTCAAATATACTTGAAATCAGCAAATTGGTTTTTGGATTTCCTATTTCTTTAGTATTGTGGGAAAAAATATCCAAGCTGGATGCCAAAACCATTATCCGACAGTTTCGAAAATGCCAAATTCAAAATCAGAATACATGAAAACCTATACAAAACCAATTGCGGTTGCAATGCAACCATGAAGCTTGACTTTACGACTTTGCAATGACCAATGAAGCTTAATTTAAAAAAAAAATAAAAAATAGAAGGCCTTATCAAAAAGAGGCCCAAGGGCCTGTAGCGCTCACCTGGACCATTTGCATTTAAACCATTTGCATTTAATTTATACACATGATGGATAATTGTCTAAAAATCCAAGATGGCCACCAAAGTAATTGAGCAATCAAAATTCTAAGTAGAGATTCAAGAGCCTACCACTATAGAATCCTTCATTAAATTAGAATAAAATCTACCACGCGGTTAAAGAGCAGATGCGTTTTGACAATTTTCATTTAAATACCGGTAGACATGATGGATAATTTTCCACAAATTCAAGATGGTCACAAAATAAATTGACCAATCAAAATTCACGTTTGATATGTTGAAGCCTACCGCCATAGGATCATTCCAACCAAATTTTATTGAAATCATTGAAATCTGTCAAGCGGTTAATGAGGAGTAGCGTTTTGACAATTTCTGATACATTTTTAATAAAATCTAAGGTTTTCACCAAAAAACTGGACTAATTAACATTCTGTATACAAGTTCTGAAGCCAAGCCCCATAGAGTCCATCCAGCCAAAGTAAGTTGAGTAGCTTTTTGACAATTTCCATTAAATTTTTCATAACGTCAAAGATTTTCACCCACAAATTTGACCAATAAAAATTTAGTATACAAGTTCTGAAACCTACCCATATATGGTCATTCCTAAGGTTGAAATCTGCCAAGTGGTTAATGAGTAGCAAAAATTGATGGACGGCCGATGGATGAGATGGTCGCCATGCGTATCCGTAACATTGGATCTTTTGACCAAAACATCATTGTGTGATGCTGTGTCATTATAGAGGCATGTGTGATGATGTGTCATTATAAGGAGGCGTGTGTGATGCTGTGTCATTATAAGGAGGCATGTGTGATGCTGTGTCATTATAAGGATGCGCATGTGTGATGCTGTGTCATTATAAGGAGGCATGTGTGATGCTGTGTCATTATTAGGAGGCATGTGTGATGCTGTGTCATTATAAGGAGGGATGTGTAATGCTGTGTCATTATAAGGAGGCATGTGTAATGCTGTGTCATTATAAGGAGGCATGTGTCATTATAAGGAGGCATGTGTGATGCTGTGTCATTATAATGAGGCACGTGCGATGCTGTGTCATTATAAGGAGGCACATGTGTGATGCTGTGTCATTATAAGGAGGCATGTGTGATGCTGTGTCATTATAAGGAGGCGTGTGTGATGCTGTGTCATTATAAGGAGGCGTGTGTTGCTGTGTCATTATAAGGAGGCATGTGTGATGCTGTGTCATTATAAGGAGGCGCATGTGTGATGCTGTGTCATTATAAGGAGGCATGTGTGATGCTGTGTCATTATAAGGAGGCATGTGTGATGCTGTGTCATTATAAGGAGGCATGTGTGATGCTGTGTCATTATAAGGAGGCACATGTGTGATGCTGTGTCATTATAAGGAGGCATGTGTGATGCTGTGTCATTATAAGGAGGCATGTGTGATGCTGTGTTATTATAAGGAGGCATGTGTGACGCTGTGTCATTATAAGGAGGCATGTGTGATGCTGTGTCACTATAAGGAGGCGTGTGTGATGCTGTGTCATTATAAAGAGGCGTGTGTGATGCTGTGTCATTATAAGGAGGCATGTGTGATGCTGTGTCACTATAAGGAGGCGTGTGTGATGCTGTGTCATTATAAGGAGGCGTGTGTGATGCTGTGTCATTATAAGGAGGCATGTGTGATGTTGTGTCTAAGTTTGGGTCCAGTATGATTAACCCTTTAACCCTTGAATTTGGTCAAGAAAACTTCAATCTTGTCAAATAAATTGTCCATTTGCAGACCAAGAGAATATTTTTGAAACTTTTCCACTGGAATGACTAGGTAGGTTATCGAGCCAGTCATTACGTTGGTAAATTTTCATAAATAGTCTTCTCTGTCTTCAAATTGACATTTCTGAAGCCCACTGCTGAAGCGGTTTTTGGCTGATATGAGTGTTAAAGGGTTAACCAAACATGAGATACAAACCAAAGTTGAGCTAAATAGAAAATGTTAGTTGAAAAAAAACCAACGTTTTTATCAAGGTCACAGTGACCTTGAACTTTTGACCACAAGGTCATTGTGTGACGTCGTGTCATTCAAAGGAAGCATTTGTCAAAGTTTGGGTCCAGTATGATTAACCGATCGAGGCCTCCTGAGACAGAGGCCATCCTTAAGGGATTCTCGCTTGGGTAAGAAATTCAACCTTCACAGAAAAATTTTGGGGTCAGCATTTCATAAGGTTGGCTTACCACGACTACTAGTCAACTGACCTTCAAAAGCTGGTGCTTTGTTCTCTTGGTTGCACGCGTCATCTTCCTCCTCATCGTTAATCTCACCATCCTCAAGAATTTCACCATCTTCCACCTCCATTATATGATGCTGCACCGATGAGTGTTGAACAGAATCTGGAAAGCCTAGTTCCTGAATATATGATAAATGTCAAAGACACTGTACATATGTTATGTACCTAGTACATCATGCTATTTACCTAGTAGATCATGCTATGTAACTAGATCATGCTATTTACCTAGTAGATCATGCTATGTAACTAGATCATGCTATTTACCTAGTAGATCATGCTATGTACCTAGTACATCATGCTATGTACCTACTAGACTGTGCTATGTACCTAGTTGATCATGCTATATACCTAGTAGACCGTGCTATGTACCTAGTAGACAACGCTATGTACCTAGTAGACCATGCTATGTATCTAGTAGATCATGCTATGTACCTAGTAGATCATGCTATGTACCTAGTAGACCATCCTATGCACCTAGTAGATCATGCTATATACCTAGTAGACCATGCTATGTACCTAGTAGATCATGATATGTACCCAGTAGATCATGCTATGTACCTAGTAGGTCATGCTACATAGCTAGATCATGCTATGTGCCTAGTAGATCATGCTATGTACCTAGTAGATCATGCTATGTGTCTAGTAGACCATGCTATGTACCTAGTAGATCATGCTATATATCTAGTAGACCATGCTGTGTACCTAGTAGCTCATGCTATGTACCTAGTAGACCATGCTATGTACCTAGTAGACCATGCTATGTACCTAGTAGATCATGCTATGTGCCTAGTAGATCATGCTATGTGCCTAGATGATGCTATGTGCCTAGTAGACCATGCTATGTACCTAGTAGATCATGCTATGTGCCTAGTAGATCATGATATGTACCTAGTAGACCATGCTATGTACCTAGATCATGCTATGTACCTAGTAGGTCACGCTATGTAGCTAGATCATACTATGTACCTAGTAGATCATGCTATGTACCTAGTAGATCATGCTATGTGTCTAATAGACCATGCTATGTACCTAGTAGATAATGCTATGTACCTAGTAGACATTGCTATGTACCTAGTAGATCATGCTATGTACCTAGTAGACCATGCTATATAACTAGTAGATCATGCTATGTACCTAGTAGACCATCATATCTACCTAGTAGATCATGCTATGTACCTAGTAGACCATGCTATATAACTAGTAGATCATGCTATATACCTAGTAGACCATGCTATATAACTAGTAGATCATGCTATGTACCTAGTAGACCATCATATCTACCTAGTAGATCCTGCTATGTACCTAGTAGACCATGCTATGTACCTACATGTAGTAGACCATCCTATGTAGCTAGATCATGCTATCATCATATGTACCTAGAAGACCATGCTATGAACCTAGTAGGTCACGCTATGTAGCTAGTAGGTCACGCTATGTAGCTAGTAGATCATGATATGTGCCTAGTAGATCATGCTATGTACCTAGTAGATCATTTGTACCTAGTAGATCATTTGTACCTAGTAGATCATGCTATCATGCTATGTACCTAGTAGACCATGCTATGTACCTAGTAGACCATGCTATGTACCTAGTAGATTATGCTATGTACCTAGTAGATCAAGCTATGTACCTAGTAGACCATGCTATGTACCTAGTAGATCATGCTATGTACCTAGTAGATCATGCTATGTACCTAGTAGACTGCGCTATGTACCGAGTAGATCATGCTATGTACCTAGTAGACTGCGCTATGTACCTAGCAGATCATGCTATGTAACTAGTAGATCATGCTATGTACCTAGTATATCATGCTATGTACCTAGTATATCATGGTATGTACCTAGCTCATGCTATGTACCTAGATCATGCTATGTACCTAGTATATCATGCTATGTACCTAGTATATCATGCTATGTACCTAGTATATCATGATATGTACCTAGTATATCATGCTATGTACCTAGTATATCATGCTATGTACCTAGTAGATCATGCTATGTACCTAGTATATCATGCTATGTACCTAGTAGATCATGCTATGTACCTAGTATATCATGCTATGTACCTAGTAGATCATGCTATGTACCTAGTATATCATGTTATGTACCTAGATCATGCTATGTACCTAGATCATGCTATGTACCTAGTAGACCATCATATCTACCTAGTAGATCCTGATATGTACCTAGTAGACCATGCTATGTACCTACATGTAGTAGACCATCCTATGTAGCTAGTAGATCATGCTATCATCATATGTACCTAGAAGACCATGCTATGAACCTAGTAGGTCACGCTATGTAGCTAGTAGGTCACGCTATGTAGCTAGTAGATCATGATATGTGCCTAGTAGATCATGCTATGTACCTAGTAGATCATTTGTACCTAGTAGATCATTTGTACCTAGTAGATCATGCTATCATGCTATGTACCTAGTAGACCATGCTATGTACCTAGTAGACCATGCTATGTACCTAGTAGATTATGCTATGTACCTAGTAGATCATGCTATGTACCTAGTAGACCATGCTATGTACCTAGTAGATCATGCTATGTACCTAGTAGATCATGCTATGTACCTAGTAGATCATGCTATGTGCCTAGTAGATCATGCTATGTGCCTAGTAGACTGCGCTATGTACCGAGTAGATCATGCTATGTACCTAGTAGACTGCGCTATGTACCTAGCAGATCATGCTATGTAACTAGTAGATCATGCTATGTACCTAGTATATCATGCTATGTACCTAGTATATCATGGTATGTACCTAGCTCATGCTATGTACCTAGTATATCATGCTATGTACCTAGTATATCATGCTATGTACCTAGTATATCATGCTATGTACCTAGTATATCATGATATGTACCTAGTATATCATGCTATGTACCTAGTATATCATGCTATGTACCTAGTAGATCATGCTATGTACCTAGTATATCATGCTATGTACCTAGTAGATCATGCTATGTACCTAGTATATCATGTTATGTACCTAGATCATGCTATGTACCTAGATCATGCTATGTACCTAGTAGATTATGCTATGTACCTAGTCAATTATGCTATGTATGAATGAAGTCTTTACTCCGGCAGCATGTCAATATTTTGCTGTATTCTAGCTCTCATATTTGTGGCTTTCACATAAGACTGCACTTCCTGCAATAGAGTAGAATCATACAGGTAATAGATTTGCTACTAATGTTTTATATTCTGAATGTAATTCAAATTTGTTAACAAAATGACACATAAGCACAGAAAATATCAGAGCTTGTCAGTTCTCACAACACTTCACAAAGACGTGTACTCTAGCTTAATGGAGGAATCCTGTTTTAGCTATGCCCCGCACATCCCTAGTAAAACTCCACCACGCTTCGCACATGTTGGGATTGATCCCTGAACTCCTTGACTATCAATTTCCAGAAAACGATACAGGTAGGCTGTTGAATATTTGGAAACTAATTAATTTGACTGGGTGCTGTTGCTGCCTATGGCAGCAACAGTGCCCAGTCAGATTAGTTTAAAAAATATTCAACAACATGTTTACTAAGTAATAAAGGTATATAATTCATACAACAACGCTTAGTCCGTCATCTATTATGCCTTCGTAACGAAGTTATCTATGTCATTCATTCCTACACGTGACATAATTGATCATGATGTCATATGATGGATGGATAAACTGGAAAGGTCCATTAATATAAGGCAATTTCAACATACCATGTGCATAGTTTGTCTTTAGAAATGTCGATTGGCTGATATATATCCCAGCATGGACAACCAATAGACTCACCAAATAGTGCATCCAAATAGTCACAACAAATATGGAGTCAGGGCATTGCATGCTTGGTAAATTGCACAGAAATCAACAGGCATCTCCTGTCTCGTGCAAATGTTTCTCTATTTAATGAGACACAAGAACTACATCATTTGATGTTAACATCAAAGAGCATGCGAGTGATTTAACCGCTAAGGACCATGGGCATGCTTGGGAATTTCCTGGGAAATGATGGCATTTCCCAGGCAAGTGGGAAATACCGGGAAACACTTAGACATCAGGTGACACACTTAAATATTTAACCCCACGGCTATTTAACAAAACTTAGCAATACACTGTCAGGTATTAACAAATATTCTCTGCATGTGTATAGAATGAAATTCTATTTGGGATTAGCGATAGCGAGGCTATCGACTGTGCATTCTATTTTAATTTGTTTACCTACACACTCATCCCATGACTGACTGTCAATATAGCTAAAGCCTGTGTTGGTAAACAAATAAAACTAGAATGCGCAAATACAGGAAATCTCCACGCTTTGGCCAACTTTGATGTTCTGCACGAGTTCAACTACCGCACTACCACAACACCGCCCTGGGGGGGGGGGGGGGGGGGGCTAATGTAAACTGTCTCACAATCCACAATCATATGACTAACACACATAGTAACTTTGGTTGAATTCCACCAACTGTGCCATCTTCCCCCAAACCCCCACCCAACCCTGTGTTCAGCCTAATGAATGATATGGGTAACTAACATAACAAATTTGATTGAATTCTACCAAATAGTTTCGGAAGAGAGAGCCAGAGGGACAGACAGACGGACGTAGACGATTACAATATCCCCTCCATCTTCTTCAAAACATGTGGGGATACTAACCTATCTGACACATTCCTAAGCTGCAAGACACAGATTAGGGTTAGCAAAGACGTTTTGTTGGTTAACAAGAGGCTCAAGGGCTACTGGCACAACCGAACAAAATGAGATGACGACTGGAAAAATTTACCAATCTAATTTCTGTGAAGAAGGTTTAGGCAGTTTAGCCAAGTTTTATCGAAACTGGTCCAGGGCGTAATAAGTTCTTTTATATGATTTTGCCGAAATTTACAAAAAATCCAAGACGTCTGCCAAACACGCTAAATATTGATTGATCAACAGATACCATGTTTTTTTACGTATCAACTTTCCATGGACAAACTTTAATCGCCCTCATCTAAGTGTCATGCAGGTACACAGATGATATCAATAACATAGCGACCACTGGGCTTTGTCTGCATAGCGCTCACATCAGCTCAGTTGGCTGAATAACATCGCTGTAAAATCAGTATGAAGCAACTGTTTAAATCCGGCTAAGTGCGCCTTGTCAGGCCACTCTTGAAATAACAATATCTGCAATCCTTACATAACTTGACATAATAGCGCATTAGCCAGAAATAAACATGAACCCGTCTGTATCCAGAATTACAAATTTACTTGCATCAGCAATCTTTTACCTGCTTTGTGCATGTCACAAGAGCCATCAGAAGACGGCATAACCCGCCAGAGCACTGCATATATATTGAAGCAAAAGAAACAGTGAAAAAAATTGTGAGCATAGCTTCAAAACTATTGGAGATCTGGACTGAAAAAGAAAATCTGGGTGAATTTTACATGTTTCAGGGAGATAACTCAGGAAAATATGGATGAATTTGCCAAAAAAGGCACATTCACATCTTCAGGTGGTACTGGTAACATTTACCAACATTCACAGTGATCGCAACTAAACTGTAGGAGTTTCATTGACAAGAAATGATCACAGACAAATAGACAAACAGACATATAAATGGAGGGACAGATTGACTGACAGAGATACTGATCTCTATATCACCCCACCAGTAGTAACAAAAATACTATGATAAAAGAAATTTTGCATGAATTCATGCTATGCATCAGTTTCAAGATATTTAAAGGGGGTTAACCATGTAATGAATAATTTCCCGGGCACAAAAAATGTGCACGCACGCACGCACGCACGCACGCACGCACGCACGCACACACACACACACATCTGCACATGATACTGACAATGTGCACCAAATTTCAGGTTACTCCATTGTGAACTTTAGGAGTTGCGTTGACAATAAATTATTGTGAGAGATGGACAGACAGACAGACACCTGAATGTACTGCCATGTGCACATCTTCACCTGGCAATGATAACACTAACAAAGTTTCAAAAGAATCGCAACTAAACTGTAGGAGTTGCATTGACAAGAAATGATTGGAAATGCAGTCATTTTGAAGTTATGCATAGGCTTCAAGATTTTTTGTAGTGAAATGTTTCCCGGCCACGAAGAAAGCACATGTACATCTGCACATGATACTGATAATTTGCATGACGTTTCACATTAATCCACTGGGAACTCTAGGATGAGTTGTGTTGACATGAAATGGTTATCAGAGATGGATGGACAGACAGAAGAACAGACATTCTGGACAGATGTCCAGACATTCAGATGGCATGCAGGAAATGTCAATTTCCCTTTCTCTGAGATCTAACAATACTCACCATTCTGTTACTTCTGATATACAGCTGGCTCTAGGACTATAGACTTAGAAAGCTTTACCGACTCCTTGGAACCGGGTACTCGGCTCCCAACTGCCGAGTACCCGTCTACCATAGAGCTCATATTGTTTGCATAGCCAGCAAACAAGAGAAATCCATGGCTTGCCTCCGTGTGGCTGGGAGCCTGGGTCGGTAACAGAATGGCGAGTATTGTTAGATCTCGGAGAAAGGGAAATTGACATTTCCTGCATTCTCCATCGATCAATACTCACCATTCTGTTACTTCTGATATACACCAGATTTGATCAGTAACCTGGTGGGAAGGGGCAAGCCATAAATGCTACTTTTGCCCCTTGGAGAAAGATTTAGACTTAAAAACTTGACTAACGGAGACCTAAAAGGACCGTCAAGTTAACGGAACCGAATCACATTCGCGTCACTGCCCCACCCCCCCTTTTTCCTCCTAAGAAAAGGGAGAGAACTCACGAACATGTATCTCGCCTGAAACACAAATATGCCAAGAGGGTTAACAGCTCCTTGCATATTCACATGTATTAGCCTGGTAATGAGCCTGAATATATATGATGAATGAACATGATATATAGACATAATACAAAAAACTCTCACTAATGAATTACCTTATGATAATTGGACTTCAGCCGTACCGCCTCCAACCATTCACTGGTCCGGCCATCAGTGACACAATCTGGTTGTCATCCTCACGCTCGACCATGCCTGCTTTAGGTTCTTTTCTAACCGAAGTGAAAAAAGGGTGAAGAGCAGTGTGGTCACTTAACTATTGTCTCAAAACAGCTAAAGCGAGTGGATTGGCTGAGTCTGACACATCCCTCATATAGTAATCCGTAAATGAGGACTCACAGTGCCATTATGCAACGGCCATGATGTCCTCTAACGGAACACCACTGTAAAGGGCGGTCGAGGCGGCTATTCATCTAACATCGTGTGCCCTTGCGCCTTGCACCTGGTGCCCGGTCGCCATCTCATGAGTAATCTGAATGCATTCGACTACCCAACGAGAGATAGTATCCATGGATGCGGCGCCATAAGGCTTCTTATGGCAGATCCACAGATGTCTATCGTTCGACCGTAACGAGTCAGTCCGTTTCTTGTACTTAGTCAAAGCACGGACCGGGCACCAGACACTGGCATCACGATCAAACCTAGTTAACTTCGGTATTATGATCGGTTTGCCGGGATATCTCAAAGATTGATTCTTTGACATAAACTCTGCTCTTGGCAGAAGACGCAGACCCTTCTCCAGAGACAATAAATCGGTCCCTCTCTGCCGAAAGCGCATGGATCTCACTGCGCCTTCTAGCTGAGGAAGCTGACAATAGAAAGACCGCCTTTAGAGTCAAATGCTTTAAACTAGCGGAACGCAACGGTTCGAAAGGGTGCTTGGCCAGTACATTAAGCACTAAAGATAGACTCCAGGCTGGAATGACTACCGGTTGTCTCGGTCGGAGATTGCTCATTCCATTCACCATCACATTTAACTGGGCCACCTCTGGACTATCCCTGTTGGCTAGACAAGGGATAACGGATGCCAAAGCTGACTTGTATCCAGCAATTGTGACGGGAGCTAGTCTTGAAAAGAACAGCTCACAGAGAAAGTCTGCTATTTGCTGAATAGTGGATTGAAAGGTATCAATACCCTTTTCTTCACACCAGTCTGCAAATCTGTTAACCTTGTTGTTATATGACTTGAAGGTTGACCTCCTCGCAGCCGCGATGAAATCAGCAGCTTGTCGAGAAAAGCCTTCCGACGTGGAACGTTGTTTGATAACATCCACGCAGTCAATTTGAACATTTCGGGACGCTCGTGTAGGAAGCGTCCCTTGGCCTGGGAGATTATGTTCGGAATTGCGGGCAACTGCACTGGGTTTTCCACCAGCAGATCTAGCAGATCCGTGAACCACGCCCTGCTTGGCCAATACGGCGCTATTAGCAGGACCAGACACGGTTCCTCCCTGACCTTCACCAATACCTTCGGCAGAAGAATGCAGGAAATGTCAATTTCCCTTTCTCCGAGATCTAACAATACTCACCATTCTGTTACTTCTGATATACAGCTGGCCTTGACAGCGGCTCTAGGATTATAGACTTAGAAAGCTTTACCGACTCCTGGGAACCGGGTACCCGGCTCCCAACTGCCGAGTACCCGTTTACCATAGAGCTCATATTGTTTGCATAGCCACCAAACAAGAGAAAACTATGGCTTGCCTCCGTGGGGCTGGAAGGCTGGGTCCGTAACAGAATGGTCAGTATTGTTAGATCTCGGAGAAAGGGAAATTGACATTTCCTGCATTCTCCTTCGATCAATACTCACCATTCTGTTACTTCTGATATACACCAGATTTGATCAGTAACCTGGTGGGAAGGGGCAAGCCATACATGCTAATTTTGCCCCTTGGAGAAAGATTTTAGACTTCAAACTTGACTAACGGAGACCTAAAAGGACCGTCAAGTTCACGGAACCGAATCACATTCGCGTCACAGCCCCCCCCCCCTTTTTCCTCCTAAGAAAAGGGAGAGAACTAACGAACATGTATCTCGCCTGAAAACACCAATATGCCAAGAGGGTTAACTACTCCCTGCATATCGCTTGTATTAGCCTGGGAATGAGCATGAATATATAAGATGAATGAACATGATACATATACATGATACAAAAAACTCTCACTTGTTGAATTACCTTATGATAACAGGACTTCAGACGTACCGCCTCCAACCATTCACCGGTTCGGCCATCAGTGACACAATCTGGTTGACATCCTCTCGCTTGACCATGCCTGCTTTAGGTTCTTTTCTTACCAAAGTGAAAAAAGGGGAAAAGCAGTGTGGTCACTAACTATCGTTTCAAAACAGCTAAAGAGGGTGGATTGGCTGAGTCTGACACATCCCTCATATAGTAATCCGTAAATGAGGACTCACAGTGCCATTGTGCAACGGCGGTCGAGGCGGCTATTCCTCTAACATCGTGTGCCCTTACGCCTTGCACCTGGTGCCCAGTCGCCATCTCGTGAGTAGTCTGAATGCATTCGACCACCCAACGAGAGATAGTATCCATGGATGCGGCGCCATAAGGCTTTTTATGGCAGATCCACAGATGTCTATCGTTCGACCGCAACGAGTCAGTCCGTTTCTTGTACTTAGTCAAAGCACGGACCGGGCACCAGACACTGGCATCACGATCAAACCTGGTTAACTTCGGTATAATGATCGGTTTGCCGGGATATCTCAAAGATTGGTTCTTTGACATAAATTCTGCTCTTGGCAGAAGACGCAGACCTTCTCCGGAAACAATAAATCGGTTCCTCTCTGCCGAAAGCGCATGGATCTCACTGCGCCTTCTAGCTGAGGAAGCTGCCAATAGAAAGACCGCCTTTAGAGTCAAATGCTTTAGACTAGCCGAATGCAACGGTTCGAAAGGGTGCTTGGCCAGTACATTAAGCACTAAAGATAGACTCCAGGCTGGAATGACTACCGGTTGTCTCGGGCGGAGATTGCTCATTCCCTTCAACATCACGTTTAACTGGGCCACCTCTGGACTATCCCTGTTGGCTAGACAAGGGATAACTGATGCCAAAGCTGACTTGTATCCAGCAATTGTGACGGGAGCTAGTCCTGTAAAGAACAGCTCACAGAGAAAGTCTGCTATTTGCTGAATAGTGGATTGAAAGGTATCAATACCCTTTTCTTCACACCAGTCTGCAAATCTGTTAACCTTGTTGTTATATGACTTGAAGGTTGACCTCCTTCTCGCAGCCGCGATGAAATCAGCAGCCTGTCGAGAAAAGCCTTCCGACGTGGAACGTTGTTTGACAACATCCACGCAGTCAATTTGAACATTTCGGGACGCTCGTGTAGGAAGCGTCCCTTGGCCTGGGAGATTATGTTCGGAATCTCGGGCAACTGCACAGGATTTTCCACCAGCAGATCTAGAAGATCCGTGAACCACGCCCTGCTCGGCCAATACGGCGCTATTAGCAGGACCAGACACGGCTCCTCCCTGACCGTCACCAATACCTTCGGTAGAAGAATGGTGGGTGGGTACGCGTACGCGTGCATCCCTCTCCAGCTTATCGCCAGAGCGTCTGTATCGACGGCATTTGGATCTGGAATCGGCGAGACATATGTCATGATTTGAGCATTTTCCTTTGTGGCGAACAAGTCCACGTTGGGTTTGCCCCAATGCTCGAAGATCCGTCGTGGAACTGGAGGGTTGAGGGACCATTCTGTTGGCAAGATTCTCTGTCTGCGAGACAAAGCATCCGCCAGAATCTTCAATCGGCCAGGAATATGAGCTGCTTTCAAAACAACCGAGTAATTCCTGCACCATTGAATCAAGTGACACACCCTGATGCACAGGGTGGGCGACCTGGTCCCTCCTTGGCGATTTATATATGATACTACTGTCGAATTGTCCGACCGTATCAATATCACCTTGCCCCTGATCATCGGAAGGAACTCTTCCAACGCCAGTTCCACTGCCATCATTTCCAACAGATTGATATGCAGCTGACTCTCCGGGAGAGTCCATGTGCCCGAGACCTGGTGTTCTCCCAGGCAGGCACCCCACCCCTCCAGCGATGCATCAGTGTAAACGGACAGCTGGGGGTGGGGTAGGTGCAGCGAAACCCCTATTAGGAGATTCTGACGCTGTTTCCACCATAGAAGATGCGATATTATCGGCTCCAAAACTGGCACCAGTTTTGACAGGGGTTCTGTTCTCTGCTTCCACAGAGACATCAGATACAACTGGATAGGTCTTCGCATTAGAGCAGCGTACGGGATAACCTGCTCCATGGAGACCATCATGCCCAGCATCTGAAGGAACCGCCTCGCCTGAATGTGGTTTCCCACTCGAAAACTCCTGAGGATGGCTAACAGAGACACCACTCTGGGCTCTGATGGGTAAACCCTGCCCTCCTCGAGGTCGAATCGCATCCCCAAATAAACGAAATGTTGAGTGGGCGTCAACTCGGATTTCTCCTCGTTGACTATCCAGCCTAGATCTGAAACCTGGCTGCCGAGTCTGCCTTGAGCAGCCAGTCGTCTATGTAGGTGTGTAGCGCCACGTTCTCTTTTCTGAGAAACGCTGTCACCGCAAGGACCACTCTTGTGAAAACCCTCGGAGCTGTCGACAGGCCAAACGGGAGAACTGTAAACTCCCATACTTGATTCTGAAACGCAAATCTCAGAAACCTGTGCCAACTCCGATTCATCGGAATGTGGAAATATGCATCTTTCAGATCGATCGATACACACCACATTCCTTTCCTCAATCCCGCCATTACCGACCTCGGCGTTTCCATCTGGAACCGAGGCGTATGGATAAACCAATTTAATGGCCTGAGATTGAGTATGGGTCTCCATCCCCCTGTGCTCTTGGGGACAAGGAACATGTTTGAATAGAAGCCTGGAGTGTTCCGGTATGCTGGTTTTATTGCTCCCTTCAGAAGCAAACCCGACACTTCCTTTTGAACGGCTTCTAACTTGTCTGGCTCCCTTGGTACGGGTGTCCAGACAGGTGCCAAAGACACATTTTGTGGCGGAAAGTCCCACCACTCCGGCATGTAACCCTGGGATAACCATCCCAGGACCAGACTGTCTGACGTCACACCTCGCCAGGCCTCGACGAAACGCATGAGCCTTCCACCCACCATAGACGCCTCGACGTCTAACGGGGTTGTCCGGCTCGCAGTCCGCCCCCCCCCCTCTTTCTTAACGAGAGAGAGTGAGAACCATTTCGTTCTAGGCACGACGGGTATAACTGGCACCGCTGTTCCTGTCGCACAGGCGCGGTCCAGGCGGATATGAAGGGAGCTTGCGTACCCTCAGGTACGCTTCGGCCCCTTCTGTCCACCCTTTGAGGCCTTACCCTTACCCTTCCCCTTGCCCTTCCCGCCTCTAGGGCGGTCAGGAGCAACATTGGGGAGGGTAGGCGCCTCTAGAACCTTCCTGGGTTTCTTCGCCGGCGGCGGCTCCGAGAACCCAGCTGAAACAGAAGTCGCAACAGGCCTGGCTTTCGCCTTGCTCTTATGCTTCTTCTGCTTCTTTGAAGGGTGCCCCGTTAGCGGTTTGCCCACAGCCCCTAGTGCGTGCGCTTGCCGCACTAGCTCTAGCTGTAGATTTACTGATAACCGATTCTGCGCGATACTGGCGGTGTCCTCTAAGATGGCCCGCGCTTGGCCACCAAAGATGCTAGGCCCTGTCAGGGGCGTCCCAAGAAGACGCTCCCTGACTGCCGTAGCCGGACGCATATGGTCAATGACCATTTGCCTCCTGGACTTCGTCACTCGCGCTTGCACCCTTGCCAATGCGTCCATTGACAGCACCAAGCCGTCATTAACACATGAGAGCACCACACGGTGGCCTGCCCCGGCTTCAGCCCACACCGACTGAAGGAGACGATAAGAGAGATTGACAGCGCTCATCGCTGCCCTCACACCCTCATCGCATAGGGACAGGACTTCTTCCTGGTGTACCTGGGACTTATCCACTAGTGCCGGACCGGGGCCACCCGACCCGGCACTCTGGACTCCCAGTACCCATCGGTCATCCTCCGTGACCGATGGGACTACACCATACCTGTCGTATTCACCCCGCGGAATACGACATCTTGCCCGCACCTCCCTGGAGGCCGCAGGGAGCTGACCCTTGGTCATTAGTTGTTTGCTATAAATAGCATCCAACAAATCTATGAACCGTGGATCCAGTCCCACTGACTGGATCCGGGCCGCGGGCAAAATCCCCGTCCTAATCGACGCAACCGACGGACGGGGCGCATCTTCATCGGCTGTGGCCGAAACCACAGACGGGTCAACCCTGGCTAGCCACGCCAGAGCATCTGACCAATCTACCTCCGAAGAAGATACCCCCGCAAACACGTCACCCGTTGACGTGCTCACGGGTCTGCCAGCCACGGCCTCCCGGCAAGGAGCCACGGCTGACACGCCAGGCACTCCGCTACCACACGGTTCCGCCGCCACCCCATGAAACACTCCGGTCCATGGGGTAGGTCCGCACGGAAAAATGTACGGACCCGTAACAGTCGCGGAACCATAGCCGGACACGGGCGCCAACGGCACCCCACGTCCGGCTGCCGGACCAGGCGAGATAGGTGAGTACCACGCCTGGCCCGGCACCCGTTCCCATGACGGCTGGTGACAAACCAAGCCGCGCGGAACCGGTGCAAGGTAACGGATTGGCCTCAGCCGCAGGCGGAGCCGCTGACCTGGCTTGCGCCAAACCAGACAAATGGAGGCCGGTTCCGTCCAGGACGGAATCAACCTCCATATTCTCCACCTGTGGCTTCACGGGCCGCAGCAACCTCTCCTCCTCGCCCTCCTCGTCTTCAGACTCCAAAGAGCCGTCACTAGACGAGTCAACCGTGGAGCCGTTCTGGTGGACGGCTCCCATACCTGACGGACGGCTCCCATACCTGACGGACCGGCCACCGCTACTGGACCACCCGGAGGTGGCCGCAGAGAGACAGAACCCGTCTGACCGAAGCCAGACGTGCCTGCCAGGGGACCGTACGAGACGGCCCCCTCGGTAACCAGTCCAGAATCCTGTCCGAGGACAGGATCCGTACCAGGCATGGGGAGAAACTGCCCCCCAACCTTTGGTAGCAGGGATGACACCAGCGTGGGCAGAACGATGCAGAAAACCCTGCATAGCCGGACCAAACCACGCCGGCGGTGCCATCTCCGCCACCTCCAGCTGGGGATGTGGAGCACCCCCACCGGCCGAACCAGGCGCTCCACGATTTCCTCTCGGACCGCCTGACCCCGCGTCAGACCCAGCCAAGTCCTTCTGGGCAAGGAACTTAACCATCATTTCGACGGACCACACTGCACAAACATTACACCTATGATCTATATTACACAGGGAACACCTAAAACAGACATGGTCCTTGAACATTACACGGACAAACTTATGGCAGTCGTCACATGATGGCGGGGCTGGCTTGGCCTATAAAATAAGCACAAACCTACAATAAACAAGCGGAACGAGACCCGGATGGAAGGCAGACAATTAATTTTCAAATAATTTTGACTCATAAATTAACCGTAACTCGGCAGTTGGGACTAGTGCCGGACTGGGGCCACCCGCCACGGCACTCTGGACGCCCAGTACCCATCGGTCATCCTCCGTGACCGACGGGACTACACCATACCTGTCGTATTCCCCCCGCGGAATACGACATCTTGCCCGCACCTACCTGGAGGCCACAGGGAGCTGACCCTTGGTCATCAGTTGTTTGCTATAAATAGCACCCAACAAATCTATGAACCGTGGATTCAGTCCCACTGACTGGATCCGGGCCGCGGGCAAAATCCCCGTCCTAATCGACGCAACCGACGGACGGGGCGCATCTTCATCGGCCGTGGCCGAAACCACAGACGGGTCAACCCTGGCTAGCCACGCCAGAGCATCTGACCAATCTACCTCCGACGAAGACACCCCCGCAAACACGTCACCCGTTGACGTGCTCATGGGTCTGCCAGCCACGGCCTCCCGGCAAGGAGCCATGGCTGACACGCCAGGCACTCCGCTACCACACGGTTCCGCCGCCACCCCATGAAACACTCCGGTCCATGGGGTAGGTCCGCACGGAAAACCGTACGGACCCGTAGCAGTCGCGGAACCGTAGCCGGACACGGGCGCCAACGGCACCCCACGTCCGACTGCCGGACCAGGCGAGATAGGCGAGTATCACGCCTGGCCCGGCACACCCGTTCCCGTGACGGCTGGTGCCAAACCAAGCCGCACGGAACCGGTGCACGGTAACGGATTGGCCTCAGCCACAGGCGGAGCCGCTGACCTGACTTGCGCCAAACCAGACAAATGGAGGCCGGTTCCATCCAGGACGGAATCAACCTCCATATTCTCCACCTGCGGCTTCACGGGCCGCAGCAACCTCTCCTCCTCGGCCTCCTCGTCTTCAGACTCCGAAGAGTCGTCACTAGACGAGTCAACCGTGGAGCCGTCCTGGCGGACGGCTCCCACACCTGACGGACCGGCCACCGCTACTGGATCACCCGGAGGTGGCCGCAGAGAAACAGAACCCGCTGCACAAACATTACACCTATGATCAATATTACACAGGGAACACCTAAAACAGGCATGGTCCTTGAACACGACACGGACAAACTTATGGCATTCATCACATGATGGCGGGGCTGGCTTGGCCTATAACATAAGCACAAACCTACAATAAACAAGCGGAACGAGACCCGGATGGAAGGCAGACAATTAATTTTCAAATAATAAACTCCTAACGAAAGCAGCACGATATGTGAAGAAAACAACAAAATGTATAACAAACTGCTGTATCACACGGTAAAACCGCAGACCACGCATTTACTCAAGAATTTTGAAACCACCGATCATTGCAAACCGATCGTGATCGCACGTAAACTTGATAGTACGCAGCACCCAGAACAAGATGCGCGAATTAATGAAAAAATTTCTTCACATAAACATCCGAGCGACCGGGTGTGACGTCACCCGCTCGGATCCTACGGAAAACGACGTCAGCCGATATTCGTGTTAGAAATACCGTAGCATAACACCTATTTTCATATCTGCCGATCGCCTGTTGGGGGTTAAAGAAGGCGATCGTCTGGCATATATCGTTGTTAGCACACATCCCAGATTCTATGGGGTCAGAAATTGGAACATGCGACACAACGAAATTTAGAGACCTAAATCTTTTAACTATGGATAATAAAGAACGATACAACCTGGTTATCTTCGGCGGTATTCTCCATAGTATCCTTAGTTAATCCTTTCACGAACACACAAACTATCACACATTAAAGACTTAGATTAACTTTCACAAAAAACCACTAAAATCCTCAATACAGAAAGCATGTATTGCTCTTGTTGCTATGCAAACAAGAATGAGCTCTATGGTAAACGGGTACTCGGCAGTTGGGAGCCGAGTACCCGGTTCCCAGGAGTCGGTAAAGCTTTCTAAGTCTATAATCCTAGAGCCGCTGTCAGGGCCAGCTGTATATCAGAAGTAACAGAATGGTGAGTATTGATCGAAGGAGAAACCTATTTTCATATCTGCCGATCGACTGTTGGGGTTTAAAGAAGGCGATCATCCGGCATATCTCGTTGTTAACACACGTCCAAGATTCTTTGGGGTCAGAAATTGGAACATGCGACACAACGAAATTTAGAGACCTAACTAAGTCTTTTAACTATGGATAATAAGGAATTATACAACCTGGTTATCATCGGCGGTATCCATATTATCCAATTATCCTTGTAAGAGAACCTAGCTACCACAATCAGACAAAAGACTTAGATATTAATCCTGAATCTCTCCACTGCGAATCAAGCATGTACGCTCTTGTTGCTATGCAAACAAGAATGAGCTCTATGGTAGACGGGTACTCGGCAGTTGGGAGCCGAGTACCCGGTTCCAAGGAGTCAGTAAAGCTTTCTACGTCTATAGTCCTAGAGCCAGCTGTCAGGGCCAGCTGTATATCAGAAGTAACAGAATGGTGAGTATTGATCGATGGAGAATATGCACATCTGCAGATGGTAATGATAGCATTTACCAAGGTTCAAAAGAATTACAACAAAACGTTATGAGTTAAGTTGACAAGAAATAATTGGCAGTGATGGACATGCAGACATATGGATGGACATTCTGGACAGACAAACGGACCTGCTGATATTCCCCTGTGATCATTATATTCCCCTAGAGATGAAAAGGCGCTATTTCGATACCTGTGAAAACGCACTCGTAGCAGCATTCCTGCCACTATTTTGCCAATAGTGCCTAGTTTTCAGGATCATCGGACCAGCTATATACTAAATATTGTTTAATAAAACTAATTTTTGTCATTCTGAAGCTCCATTCTGAATTTTCCAGACACTTGAGGAGACAAACATGACACATTTCATTTGTAAGAACAGAGTAATAGTAAAACCGCTCAGTTAACCCATTAAGCCTTGAACTTGTTCAAGAAAATTTCAATTTGCATACCAAAAGAAGACTATTTTTGTAAGTTTAGGACTGGAATGACTGGCTCGGTTATCGAGCCAGTCATTCAAGTGGTAAATTTTCAAAAACAGTCTTCTCTTGGTCTGCAAACGGCCATTTCTCAACACCACTGTAGAAGCCTTTTTGGCTGATATAAGTCATAAAGGGTTACAGGTGAATATGTACACCAAAATTCTTCAAAGTCAGTGTTACAACAGGGCATAAAGGCTTCCAGTCATATTAATTTCAAAATATTCAACAAAATATGGTATATATTGTAAAGAATGTACTTTTTTCAGGGATTTGTTGTTAAAAGGGTTAATGATAGAATTTTGAAAATCAATGATAAATTGCAATCGCGTACAAATTTTGCATAGGAGATACAGCTATGCATGTTGCAGAATGTATAGCAACTGCTTAAATATGTGTAGCAAATTGAGATGCGATACCAGATAAATTATGCCCTGTGCAATTATAAACTTTTAGAGGTTTAAATAATGTGCCTCGATATAGGGAAACGAAATCAATCTTAGCATATGATGATTTCATTTCATATAAATTAATGTAATTTTTTTAAGTTGTGAAATGAATTAGAAATAAGAGTCCCTAATTCAAATTCATAACCAGAAGAATTATATTAATTTATACAGAATGAAAACATCATATGCTAAAACTTATTTCGTTTCATTACATATAGGGACACAATTTAATCCTCTAAAAATATATAACTTTAGCAATTTAATTTTAAAGCATTTTGGCGTGAAAAGGTGACCTGACCTTTAACCTGCTGTGAGCAGTATGTAGGTATCATACTTAGATACAGAACAGAAATGTTTATGAAAATATGGTTTGTCAGGATCCTGGATTTGTCAACATTGTAGTAACATTGTGCTCAAGGGCAGGGGAGGGTACATATGCATATACATGGGGTGGCTGACAGCGATGTAGTTCATATATATATATATATATATATATATATATATATATATATATACATATATATGGAGGGTGACATTTGCCTCTCTACTAAAGGAACATATTTTTTAAGAGACCAACATTTGTATGTAAATGTTGAAAGACATCCATGCATCATCTTGAAGTGTGGACATGGCATTTACTCTGAATAAGGCATTGATGGAGACACCAATTTCCAGATAAGCTACGCACATTTCTAGTTAAGATACGCACATTTCCAGATAAGCTACGCACATTTCTAGCTAAGATACGCACATTTCCAGCCATTCTATGCACATTTCTAGCCAACCTATGCACATTTCTACCCCAGCTTTGCACATTTCTACCCAAGCTATGCACATTTCTACCCACGCTATGCACATTTCTAGCTAAACTATGCACATTTCTACCCATCCATACATCACATGAACCGTTCATGGCTTGCAGCATCACATGAACCATTCATGGCGTGCAGCATCACATGAACCGTTCATGGCTTGCAGCATCACATGAACCGTTCATGGCTTGCAGCATCACATATTTAACACATTAATGGTTAAGCCAGTCAAAACCATTCTTCAGAAATGACCGTTTGCTGGCCAAGACTATTTAAAAAGATTTTACTAGTTGACATTACTGGATCCATAATGGAATCAGTCATTCTACAATTAAATTTTCTAAAATAGCCTTCTCTTGCTTGCAAATGGACATTCAATGAACAAATATTTTGATTTTCTTGATCAAATTTGACAATTAAAGAGTTTTCAGTGTTGGATGCGCGCAATGAACAAACAATTGCAGAGAAGCACCACAAACAGGAATTCCACAGAATTTAATGTCTCACCAGTCTCCTGTTTGTCACAGTGTCCTTGACCTTTGACCTTGTTATCTCAATGTTATCACGCTGCTTCCTAACATGAGAGGTAACCATGTATCCAAGCTTAGTTCCAATAGGATTAATGAGCAGAGGTCAAATAGCAATGACAGAACGACCGTGACCATGTGACCTGACTATCAGCAAACATCTTCGTGCATAGGGAAGCATGATTTGAAAAAAGATAGATTTGCTAAACCCAAAAACTTAACGTTGAAAAAGCAGAGGTCAAATAGCAATTTAAGAATGACCTTGATCTTTGACCTAGTGACCTCACCATCAGCACACACATCTCTCTTATGGTATAGGGAGGCATGTGTACAAGTTTAGTTCTGGAAGTATGAAGCAATTCTGAAATATAAATGTAAATCAGGGTTTGTACACTTTTTTCTTTGAAATTTCATGACATTTCATGACCAAAATTAACAACTTCCATGAGCTCCAAGAATTAATATCTAGATTTGTGTTTATGACACACCTCAAAAATTAAGATCCCAGTTATTCTGCAAAATGACTGAATATTTCTCTTGCAACAACCAAGCTATAGCCTTTTGATAAAATTTTGCCATATTTTTTATTGATTGATTTATGTCAACAGATTTCTTTTTACTTTACATGATTACCATTTTCCATGACCTTTGATAAAAAAAACCCACAGATTTTCCATGACTTTCCAAGACTGGAATTTTCAAATTCCATGACTTCCAGGATTCCCATGACCAGTACGAAACCTGGTAAATTTGATTTGCTAAACGGATAATGAATAGTCAGAGTGCTTACTGGTTCAGTTCTACACATGAACAGTTAGAAACTTAGAGTGCTCGAGAATGCCTACTGGTTCAGTTCTATATATGAACAGTCAGCGCTTGAGAATGCCTACTGGTTCAGTTCTATACATGAACAGTCAGTGCTTGAGAATTCCTACAGGTTGTTCTATACATGAAACGGCAGATTGCTCGAGAATGCCTGCTGGTTCAGTTCTAGAAAATCATTATGAATCTTTAGACATTTAATGGTCAATTTTGCCCAAGACAATGTCCATTTGCAGACCAAGAGACTATTTTTGCATATTTATACTGTCACAGTTACCGAGCCAGCCATCCCAATGGTAAATTGTAAAAAATTGTCTTCTTTTCTTGATCTGCAAATGGACATTTCTCAAAAGCACTGCTGAAGCTGCTTTTGGCCGGCTTGACAATCCAAGGGTTAATGGTCATTGAAAGACACACTTACTATAAAGATCCACTATTGCAGGGCCACAAAAAGAAATTTACTATGGCGACTACCCTGTAGCCCACCTGGGCGTAGTAAGCATTTATTGTGGTTGCATTGGCGTAGGGGTGGGGGAGGGGTGGGAGGAGAGCATGACATCATTTCTGCATGCAACGTTGACATTAAGCAGAATATGGCATGGGCTTTAGGAACATTTTCTTGTATAGATGAAGTTTTCTTGCAATAGCAAGTGTGCACATGGGTGCCTGTGGAGATTTTGCTGAAACCTGGGTGGGTGGCCATGTATGTATGATGTATATAAAAAGATGAGGAAAGATGGAAGCATATGGCATGTTGACATTTAGTTCTTCTATATGGGACATCACATATCGTTCATTTCTCTTCAACCATCACATTGTGGGAGGACGAACAACTGGAGGTAGAGCATATGCGTGCGTGCGTGCGTGCGCAATGGCTGGATTTGGGAATTCTACATCCCATCACCAAAACATGATTTATAACATTTTGGGAGGAGGAATATATGCATTTGCATGTGTGCGTGCTTGAGTGCGTGCATTGCTTGAGTGCGTGCGTGCGTGCGTGCGTGCGCAATGGCTGGATTTGGGGATTCTACTTCCCATTACCAAAACATGATTCATCACATTGTGTGTGGAGGAACAACTGGGCGTGGAGAATTGTGCGCGTGCGTGCGCAATGGCTGAATTTGAGGACTCTACATACCACACCAGTCATCTCTGACCAGTTATAAGACTACAAAGCCTGATTGTGATGTGCGGCATGTGAAGAGTGCGGTCCTGGAGGGAGAACAGCACAATAAAGGACATGACACTTGAAGGCCAAATCCTTTCTCATTTGTAAATTATGTAGCTAGACTGCTGAAATCGTGCAGACATTGATTACTGCTGGAGAGAGAAGTGCAAGTATGTCAGAATGACAAACGAATGTTGCATGATATATGGGATGAATGAAATGCTGAGATTTGAATGTCATCATAGCTATCAGAATGGCACCTGTATCCACATTTATGCTTATGGCCCACTGTTAAAAAACATTAAAAAAGAGCAAATCAAAGTACATTCCAAACTCAATTAAAAGACTACGTTCAACTAGATTTGCTTCATCGCAAGTCACCAGTCACAATTTTGACCCCAAGTGTGCAGAGCCAAATGTTAATGTTCCCTTCCACCCCATAATCATATGGAACTCACTTACCAAATTTGGTTGAATTCTGTCCAATAGTTTTAGTGTTGTGCTACAATTAATTTCTTGATCTTTTGACCCCTACCACCACAACCCTGTGGGCAGAGCAAAATATAGATGTCCTCTGGCACTCTGAAGTCACCTCATATACCAAATTTGGTTGAACTTCGTCCAATGGTTTTGCTGACCTTTTGACACCCACCCCCTGGGGGCAGAGCTACTTACATAAATGTCCTCTTGCACTCCAGAATCACATGGGCAACTCAAATAACAAATTTCATTGAATTCCGTACAATGGTTTCAAGAGTTTCACTACAATCAATTCCCGCAGCACATGCACACACACACACGGGCAGGATGGTATAAAACCCACTTCTTAAAAAAAAGAGGAAAAATGTGTGGATAAACAGGGCTAGTTATAGAAATGTGGTAGTTTCCTTACATGTGAAGTCATTAGCTGTACATCATATCACCTTGTCAGTAAATTAGCGCATAAGGTGTCTTTGAGGGGAAACGTATGAATCAGGACCCATGATCTTACGAGTCTCTGTTTTATCCCTTTAGCTTAGTGGTCAAGCTGGACAAAAACAACTTCTGCAGTGAAGTGATCTTAGAAATGCTTAATTTCTGATCATGAAAAATATTTTTGAAAATCTACCACTGGAAAGAGTTCATCTGATAAATTTTCAAAAAACAATTCTTGGTTTTGGTGATAAAAATAAAATTTACGTGAACAGATTTAAGCATTCAAAGGTTAATTTTTTTGTCCCCAAAAGCTGGTGCCCATTAACCACCAAAACCGGCCTCTGCAGTCTTGAGGAATGTTCATTTGCAAGGCAAGATAAAACAATTTGTGATAATTTACCACTGGAATGACCGGCTTGAAAATCGAGCCAGTCATTCCAGCGGTAAATTTTCAAAAATTGTCTTATCTTGCCTGCAGATGGACATTAAGCAGCAGAATTTTAATTTTCTTAAAAAATCTTGACCATTAATGGTAAAATTTGCTCCAAAGAATTTATCGCATTTTGCAGCACTCTACATCAGCTCATATGGAAGACATGCTTCTACACTGTTTAACACATGTATGCACACTACATAATTTGTAAACCAAGAAATCTTGTTTAATTTACCACTATGAGTGGCTCGGTTATCGGACCAGTCATTACAGTGGTAAGTTTTCAAAAATAGACTTTTCTTGTACTGCAAATGGACATTCGTCAATAGCATCATAGAAGGCGTTTTGCGCAGATTGTGAGCTAAAGGGTCAGGACTACAATAGGCCTTAAGGGCATTCCACATTGGCCAGCGGGTTAGCAGCGAAATGTCATTGATGACCACACGGATAACCACACGGATGCAGCTCATCAAAGCAGCAACCTTAATACAAAATCAAAATGGAGGCACATAAAAATTGTGGTAGTGGTAGTAGTGGTTGCAGACCATTGCCCTTCAGTTGTTGTCAAAATTATCAGATTTTCCAGAATTTTTTATTTTTTAAATTACATTGTGCGATCATGTATGGTCACACACACAAAGACGCACGCATGCACTTGCGTTATTATTATGAGCCAAATCAGACCATTACTTTCCAAGATATCTGCATAGATCCATAATTGGATCCAATCCGAATCTTCTCTATCACATTCGATGCAAAAGGTTGTTAATCTATATTTTCAATCTAATTAGCTTGGTTGATGTAATATTACTGTCCTATCCAGCTTTGCATTTAATAAGTTTCAAAATATTCAGTCCAATATTTTCAGAGTTAAATACAACATCTTAAAGAATTTTTTTAACTGGAGACTTGTAGGCATTGAAAATGCATTCATTAACTTTAATGAAAAAGACTTCTTGATTTTCTTTCCCTCTCCTCAAATCAGTCTCTAAAACACCTAAACAAAAACAGTTAAATATTTTGAAATGCATTTGCGTTTAAATGCATTTAATCACTTCTTATGAAATATCTGTATTTGCATTAGAGGATATTAAATTACTAGTAATTGCATTTGAAGATTTTCAGCATTTGCATTTAAATACATTCAAAGGTATTTGGCCATATGTCTGCTCACAGTTAAGGTCCTTTGTTGTGCTAAAATTTGAACCAAATAAGATGAGTATGTCTAGTTGTTGAGACAGAGACTAACAGACAGGCAGAGCCAGACAGGAAGGCAGACAGACAGAACCAGAGATGGAGACAGACAGACAGGGAGGCAGACAGACAGAGCCAGACAGGGAGGCAGACAGACAGAGCCAGAGAGGGCGACAGACAGAGCGAGACAGGGAGCCAGACAGACAATGTGCAATAATAGCGGCTTGTCACCAGTGGAGTAGTCGCAAAGTTTGAGCATCCTGAGCGCTGGGCAGCAGCAGGAGCGCGGGGAGGGGGGTGACAATATTATTACTATGGGGCAGGTGTCTGAGCAGGCGGAGTGAAGCTCCGGTGCATTCCGGTCCCAATACACCACTGCTTGTCACATATTTGGGGTGAATGCCTAGAATGTATGACATCACTGTCATTACAACTGTGGATTTCCATGTGCAGGCCATGAGAAGACCATTTATACTCAAAGGATATGTTAAGTAAGTCTAAATTGCTGAAAGATGACAGATTGTCATTAATATTGTCAGAGCATTGCCCATGTATATGAGTACACGCAATGAACACGCACACACACTTTTAGACACGCAGACATACAACGAATTACCCATACTGAAATATCTGTGCTGACCTTGACTAATACTGTATATGATTTCATAACTTCAGAGTATAATTGTGTACAGTATCGATTGCTAATGTAGTCAGTGCAGCTCCTACAAGCCAGCTTGTCTATACAGGTGCTTAACACTTTCACTGATGAATTCACTGTATCTCATTTTCACTGCAACCATACTGTTGAATATTTTAAAATAAATTTTGACTGGAAGTGGCTTCCAGTCAACTTAATTTCAAAGTATTCACGAGACTATCGCAAATAATTTACTTTTTCAGGGTTTGGTCGTTGAAAGCATTAACACTTACAGAGCAGAACCGACAAAGTCATTTTGTTGTACAAGAACATTCTGTCGTATATATTGAAAATAATTTAAGTCAGGCCATGAAAATTACAGGTTCCTGTGGTCTGGGGCAACCACTTTTTACTGCAGGGTAACCGAATTTTAACACATTGGTTTCCCATGGTAATTATCTAGATACCATGTTATTTTCAGGGCCTGTATATATGTACTCATGGTGAGTATTTGTTATTTTCAGGGCCTGTATATATGTACTCATGGTGAGCATGTGTTATTTTCAGGGCCTGTATATATGTACTCATGGTGAGTATTTGTTATTTTCAGGGCCTGTATATATGTACTCATGGTGAGCATGTGTTATTTTCAGGGCCTGTATATATGTACTCATGGTGAGTATTTGTTATTTTCAGGGCCTGTATATATGTACTCATGGTGAGCATGTGTTATTTTCAGGGCCTGTATATATGTACTCATGGTGAGCATGTGTTATTTTCAGGGCCTGTATATATGTACTCATGGTGAGTATTTATTTTATTTAGTCTTAACCCTTTCACGCTTAAATTTGTTCAAGAAAATTTAAATTTTCTCATAGAAAATGTCCATTTGCAGACCAAGAGAACAGTTTTTGAAAATTTACCGCTTGAAGGATTGGCTCGGTTATCGAGCCAGTCATTCCATGGGTAAATTTTCAAAAAAAGTCCTCTTGGTCTGCAAATGTATATTTCTCAAGACGACTCCAGAAGCCGTTTTAGCTGATATCAGGGATAAAGTGCTACGAAAATGCTTGAGTTGGTATTAACAATGATTCTGTAGTCTGTGACATCACAACAAGTGTTGCAGAACTCGCGCCATCGATATACATATTTTCAACAGAATTTACAGAAATGGGGCAACCTGGAAGTAGTCCGGCAACCTAATTTAAATGGCATAAAAAAAAAAAATTTCTAATTTTCGAGCCCTGTAAGAGGCAGATGGCAGTAACAAGTTCCATTCAAATTAGTTTCATAATATTCAACAGTTTGCCGGTATCATTGTGGAAATTGAGCCACAGGCATTATAAGGGTTAAATAGCTATTCGAGTCTCCAGGAATATGAAATGCATTCTCAACACGAGCAATCAGAGATTACAGACCCGTACACTACCATTTTTGTAGCATTTTAAAGATTGCAGATTTTCCAATTTTCTTTTTAGATCACGTCCAAAGTTGTGGAATCCTAATTTCATGTGGAATCCGAGTGTAGGCCTAAGCTCACACAATTTCATATTACCATTTTAGCAAAATCGGATTAGTAGTTTCCAAGATATCCAGATCCAGAATTTGATCAGCTCCTGATCGGAGTTCTTTTATCTGGATCACAACAAATGTCTGGAAATACTTTTGCACAGAGCGGCTTCATTGTGTTAGTTTGAGCCAAGTAGGTTCAGTATCTTTTTAGATACATCTCCAGACACACAGACCTGATCGCAATCCCCTCTTCCCCTCACCGGGTCAGGGTAAGAAACAGTTAACAGCCAATACACCTACAATAACATAGGATAAGTATCATAACACCTATGCCGTTTTGTTCTCACAACAATCTAAATATTAAACATCTTAATCATCATTAATCTAATTATTATATCTAAACAATATCTTGATAGCAACAACATCAAGCCAAATATTTGCAAAATATTAAGCAAGTTACGTAACTTTAACTTACAGCAATGTCCCTCTGAAGAGTAGGGGTGCAATAATACAGTTAGTCAGTAGTTCACAGCAGTACACACACATTTAGTAAGATGACAGGGATATTGCAATTGCCTCTGTCCATCTGGCTATCTCCTCTGAAACTATTTGTCAGAATTCGACAAAATTTCTTGAGTTACACATATGGTTGCAGATTGCGAGACTAACTACATTTACATTAGGCCCCGCCCATCAGGTAGTGAATGTGCGCGTGCGTAGAACCTCAAAGTTAACAACCACATGAGGATTTAATTACGCACATTCTAGTTATCTGCACGTTTTTAGAAAATGGTGATTATGTCATCCTGTCACAGAAACTGATTGCAATGAAACACGTCAAGTGTTGGATGGAATTCGACCAAATTTGGTATGTTACACATAAGATTGCGGAGTGTAAGAGGACTTGGTTTCACCATATGGGGTGGGGGACAAAAGGTTAAAATGGTGAACGTGGGGATTTGCGATGGCGCCTCATCGACCAACCAATCTACTAGTTATTTCTTTTGGTTGACATTTACCGAGTCCCTATCTTCTATAATTCCAATTTATGCCATGTGTACATTTCTATCAGTGCTCATGACAGGTAGCGCAGTTTTCACACAGCTACATATCTAGTGCTCATGACAGGTAGCGCAGTTTTCACACAGCTACATATCTAGTGCTCATGACAGGTAGCGCAGTTTTCACACAGCTACATATCTAGTGCTCATGACAGGTAGCGCAGTTCTCACACAGCTACATATCTAGTGCTCATGACAGGTAGCGCAGTTTTCACACAGCTACATATCTAGTGCTCATGACAGGTAGCGCAGTTTCCACACAGCTACATATCTAGTGCTCATGACAGGTAGGGCAGTTTTCACACAGCTACCTCTCTATACTCCGGCTTGTCTAAACAAAAGCATGCAGATCAAAAACAAATGAATAAACTTTCCTTTGGTTTGAAGTGCCCAATAGTTGGACTTCAAGTTATCATGAAGCATTAAGATTAGAAAATATTTAGAAAAATTCAGTGACGATCGTCTTCTGAGCCACAATTTTACGTTGATATTTGCAGGCGCCATTATTTGAGATTCTATTATTCTCGCTTCTGCGCAATGCTCAGCATGAAACCATTCATTGCGTTACGCAACTGTTAATCATCAGCTATGTTGGTCTCTGAGGTGAGCGGATCTACCTGTATAGCGTGTATGTAGTATAGCGTGTATGTAGTAAGCGTATAGTAGTAGTTCAATTCTAATTGTATTTTCTTTGATAGATGTGAAACATGCTAGCCTAGATAATTTTATAACAAGTTGACTGATAATTGCTGCTGCCGATAGCAGCAACAACTTTCCTTCAAATTATTTGCGAAATAACAAGCAGAAAATACTAGTTAATGTTTGAAAATGATTTGACTGAAAATCGATGCTGCAAGAACTATCAAACAAATTGTTCCAAAAGATAACCAGCAGGATTTTCAATGTAATAACACATTCTACAGATATTTCTAGTAATTTGATTGACAATCGTTGCTGACTAAGGCAGCAACAACTTAATTAGTGTCGAGCTGCCAATGTCGTTAGCTAATACATGTTTGTACAATTAGCTAGGCCTGTGTCATAACAGTAATAGAGATCTGCCATTGAATATAATTGCATAGATGAGGTCAGCAAAGCATCAGCATGAACTGTCATGCAGTGACATGCTTACCTACTGAC
This sequence comes from Chaetoderma sp. LZ-2023a, assembly GCA_034401795.1. Taxonomy (NCBI): domain Eukaryota; kingdom Metazoa; phylum Mollusca; class Caudofoveata; order Chaetodermatida; family Chaetodermatidae; genus Chaetoderma; species Chaetoderma sp. LZ-2023a. The sequence continues at coordinate 196,456,910 of CM067370.1, read as the reverse complement.
TGAGCAGTTTTGAACATATTTCACGTCTGATCTTGAGAACGTATACGACACAGGTATACCGAGACAATTATCAGTCAAATTGCTATAACAAATATCTAGCTTAGCACGTTTCACGTTTACAATAGAAAATACATTTAGAATCAAGCTACTAACCGCTTACCACACACTATGCAGGTAGATCTGTTCACATCGGAGGCCAACAGTAAAATCTATCATTACTGTTATGAGAAGAGAATGGTTTTATAATTGACTTGGCCCGACAGCGAGAACAATAGAATCCGAAATAATGGTGGCTACAAAAATCAAAGTAAAATGGAGGGTGGTCAGAAGAAAACCAGTCACTGAAATTCTCAAATATTTTCCTAAAGTTATTGCTTCAGGATAACTTTAAGCAGCTTTATCTGGAAAAGCAAACGGCTTGACAGGCAGACTGACTTCTGGCGACCATATTGTATTTGTGATGTCAGATCACTGGTTTCTGAGCACATTTGATTGGGCTCCAAATACAGAAATTTTAATTTTATGAAAACAACATAGGCAGCTTTAACAAAATACAGAGGTGGTTCGATTGCACTAGTGTCGCAACAATTGCACTACTGTTGATATCGCATGCTTATATCATTAACGCCGCGTTTTGTTTAAATTCGTTGGTGTTTTTTAATCTTACTGTTGCCATTTGTGCGAGATAGCGCGTTTTCGATTGGGGTAGTGTTGTCCACACTAGTGTCGGGTTGAATTCGTTTGTTCGAGTTCAGCAGAGTTTAATAACAATCATGATAATGCAGGGTTTGGTCCTGTCGGTATTGACGCAGTAAAGGCCCATAACGTGCGTTATCAGGGTCGCTGTCATGACATGATTGAATGAATGTGACGTAACAACAGCAGTGGTGCAGAACTGGCGCAAATAAATTTTCGCAAAAACGTCATACTCATACCATGGCAATAACCCGACACTATAGAGCGTTATACCGCTAAGCCCAATCGAAAACGCCCATTGTGACATCAAAATTCAAAGGCCTGCGCATAATTTAGCAATTTGATTCCATTATGACGCCACTTAACGCTCGTTCGATTTGACTAGTGTTGCAAACACAAGCGTTGGGCTGTTGCCATGGTATGATTGTGACGTTTCGCAAAAATTCGTTTGTTACAGTTCTACAACACCCTTGTTGTAACGTCACAACGATTCAATTACGCAGGTTATGGGCAGTTGCAGCGCAAATACCGAGCTGTCCAGCAACCTGCATTAAACTCCACAAAACTACCGCAAATGAATTCCACCTGACAATTTGGTGTTGACAACACTAGCCGCCCAATATAATGAGGCCCTAAAGCTTTTTCGATTGGCCTCTGGCTGTCAACGCTAGTGAATACGAACTAGTTAATCGTTTTAATGCAGGTTCTAGGCCGCACGGTATTGACGGAGTAAAGGCCCGTAACCCGCGTTATAAGGGTTGTTGACGTTGACCTGTCGTAATTGAATCTGTGACGTCACCCCGCTCAGCCGAATTTTCACTAAAAGTCATAATCATACCATGGCAAAAACACGACACAAGTGTTGAAACAAGAGGTCACGCTTTTAACCCCCAATGTTTCTAACGCCGTTTTGAAATATAATACGCCTCCAAAAAGACAACATTTTGTTGCTAAAGTTCATTTTCTAACCATCTTATTTTGGATATGCCGGCGCGGTGGGAAGCCGAACACGTATTGTTTCTAACCATACAGTTGCGCGCGCATACATAATGACTGCCGATCAAACCGCGCAACCGACACTCAGATCCGTAATACTCGAGCCTCGAGCGAGGCTTTTACTGCTCAACGTTCTCTCGGACAATCTAAAAATAGTCGTGGTTTGGCGACGAGAATCACTCTAGATCTCGTATCGAATGAGGTCTCACGAGACACGAATAGGCACGCACACTATGCAAGTATCCGACTCCAATGGATTGATCCGATCTGTCACTCAAACATATGACGTCATAATCAATTACGTCACAATGAATGACGTACCTAGCGCTGTCATGAACATTGAATAGTTCGCCACGTGTACGGATTGTCTTGACGATTTAAGTTTATTGAATATTTTGAAACTAATTTGATTGGCTGCTGTTGCTAATGCATGCAGTCAAATTAGTTCCAAAATATTTAACAGCTTACCTGTAGTTACTTGATATTTGGATTCTGGGAATTCACAGTTCGATCGATCCAACCATGGGCGGAACGTAGCTAGAAATCGTATGACGTCATAATCAATTCAGTAATCACTCAAGACTACGCATGCATTCGAATAATTGCTCCCAATATCCGGAGAGAGAAGGAATGTTCACGGTCATCCGCATACATGTACGCCACCACACCCCAGTCTTATTTGGGAAGTTTTACCCACAGACCTTTGAATTTTCGTCCATCCATCCCTCTACTACATATCCCTCCTACTATATATAATATACATCTGTGGACACCAGTCAGAAAGCTGATTGGTTGGTTTGTAGTCAGAAACGTGATGTCAGCGGATTTTGACAACAAACCAACCAATCAGCTTCCTGACAATGGTGCCCACAGATGAAGGTTTCACGCCTTGTGTATATTTATATATATAGTAGGGGGAATATGTGGTAGAGGGATGGATGGACGAAAATTCAAAGGCCTGTGGTTTTACCTGACGAATGAATGAGGTGTCTGGTACCTACACGCTACAAGATTATTACCACACTCGACTAAGTGCCAAACCTGAGTGTACAGCTAGTACACGCGCGCGGACATACAATCAGAATACTCCGAATTAAGTTTCTGAACTTACTCATTGCCGACCATTCGTATTCGTGCAAGATTATTTGTTTAGATCGGTACCTTACTAGGGAGCACATTAATTCAATCATACACCTAAGTAAAGTTGACCAGTAAAAAATTCGAATATGATCGATCGCAAGGGCATAGCATAAATTGGCTTACGGTCACGTACACTAGGATTCCGCAACTTTCGGCGTAATCTGAAAAAACGTTTTTTACAATTTAACAAAACAGGAGGACAAGGGTCTGCAATCTCTGGTCAATCATTTTGCAAAGAAATAACCTACCATCCCCTGATTCGTAATAAACTCGTCCACATCACATGATACTATCATACTGACGTGAAGCCCTAGGAACTCGGAAATACAATTACTTATATATATCTCCTACCAATTACTGTCCTTTGTTCATACAGACTCATTAATTACAGATGAAAATGTGAAATGAGACTATAAAAAAAACCTTGATTAAACCCCTTTTTTCAAAAAATAAACTCGCTCATATACATCACGTGATTTACGTTAAGAAAGAATCACGTGACAACGTCCAGGATCGAGCAGGAAAGACAAAATGGCGTCCAAAATTAGGCCAACGAAAGTTAAAAGGTCGATCGACTGTTGAGTAATTACTGAACTACGTACTGGATTTTCCATATTCACGAACATGCAAAAATTAATCTACACATAAAAATTAAAATTTACAAATTAAGGAAAACGTCTAAATTTACGAGACGAGACCAACAGCAAACGAATCAAACTCATTAGATCTCTGCACGGTAGCAGGCTGTAGTGATAGTTTATGCAGATCCCTTTGATACTTTTACCTTAGGTTCCTTGAACACGAACTAAAAAGTTCGTTAATTAATACATTTTACGCGTTTCCACAGCCTATCTTGCACGCTACCTTTGCCCATACGTATTAAGTCCAGCATAACTGGCCATTAGGTTTCCAATACCAAGAAGTCATCTTGACAAGGAAATCTAACCAGTGTTGGCGAGGCGGGGCAGATATTTCGGCAGGGGTTTAAGAGAAGAATGTGGGTTTATACCGGATTTTGACTTTGTCACTGTTTAAATATGCTTCTTGAATCAATAAAGATGGTGTAAGTAAAATTTCTGATACACTGTAGTATAAATATCCTTCTTTTCTGTTTGAGTCAGTGCTCACATTCAGTCAACTAACAAAAATGGCGACTGATCAAGAACGTCACAGATCATTTTGCTGGGTTTATTACCCAGAATGCCCCAGCTCATAGCTAGCTAAAAACAGATCGATTGAGCGAGCGCCGGCACATCCAAGCGCAAAGCCGAACGCAAGCTCGTGAGTGCATAGAGGTAGTTATAGATAACTCTATGCGTGAGTAAAAGCTTGCTTGCAAACTGAACAGGGCGGGGAGCATCGCGCACATATACCCTCGACACTAGGTGCCCTACTTTCGGGTTTGGCTCGATTGTTAAAGATCACAAACTAGAATTAGAAGATAAAATTAAAATAGAATATTTTATCATATTCTATGAATGTAAATGACCAAAGTCGGGGTAATAGTCCTCTCTCGGACCATGACATAGCTATGGATGAGAGGGCAGCCTCTTTAAAGAAGACCTCAGATTGACAACTAAAACAAGAAATAATTACGTTTAAACCAACATTGCCAATAATCCACACGTCCAATCTGAGGTTCATGGCAATGCTGACTGAAGAATACACCCGATCTCAAGGCATCAAGCAATTTCCATGTTATGCTAAGGTGAAATACTGACATGAGTTTATGGTTTTATGTGATAGGTAGGCTTATAGCCTATATTTAATAATACCATTATTAGCTTACCTGATCTGGCAATCCGCTGTCGTCAATCCGCCGGTCTGATTTGTTAAAAAATTGTCCAAGGTCATCTTGGATTTTCCGAAATTTTTCGGGAATCCTTTAGAATTCTCCTCCTTACCGGTAATCACAACGAAACTTGGATGGAATGTTCGTACTGGGCAGTAGGCTAGGTTTAAACAGTTCTAATGAGAATTTTGATTGGTAAACTTTTTTAGCAACTTTCCAGAAATGCTTTAAAACGTATCTTCTCATACACAGCTTGACAGATTTTCATCAAATTTGGAAGGATCTTATGGCGGTAGCCTACAGGACTACTATTCACAATTTTGATTGGTCAATTTTTCTGGCGGCCATTTGGATCTTCTCAAGTTTCCAGACATGGTTTAAAATCCTACACCTGATTGTACTATTGATTAAATAGTACAATTTCAACGAAACGTAGTTGGATACAATAGTAGGATTCAATACTTCTAACGAGGTTTTTTATTGGTAAATTTCTTAGATGGCTATCTAAGCCGATCTTGGATTTTCTGAAAAATTTGTAGAAATGCTATAAAATGTAGCTCCTCCTAGACCGCTTGGTGGATTTTAATTAAATTTGGCCGACAGGCGTCTACTATGGTAGGCCTCAGAGGTTCTATTCAGAACTTTAATAGGTCTAGTTTTTCCAGTGATCACTGGATTTTATTAACATTTCTTTGAAACGTGACTCTTTCTTGATCAATGGCCCAAGTTCAACTAAACTAGTGTGGAACGATCACGGGGCCTACAATATTGCTCATCTGGAATTATCAAAACGAGATAACCACTGGAAAAATTTATCAATCAGAAATTTGCAGAAAATGCAAGATGCTTTCTAAAAACGCTAAATTTTGGATTGATTCATGGCGGACATGGGTTTTTTTTACATATCAACTTTCCATGAACACATTTTAATGACATTTCGGCCCTAATCATATCTGCTAAATTTCGGCCTGATTGGTTCAGCAGTTCTGGAGAAGCTTGGTCCAGCTCTTGCCCAGATCATATTTCATGAGGTTTGCATTGATCCGCCAAGCGGTTTCGGAGAAGATTTTTAAAGATGTTTAAAAAGTCAGCCAAATTCCAAGATGGCGACTGGCCAAATTGGCCGATCGTCTTCCTATAAAGTTGTATCCATATGCCCTAAGGATATACAGTAAGATTCCTGTCAAATATGCTTGAAATTGGCCCAGTCGTTCTTGAGAAATTTTTAATTTCCCATTGCTTTTGTATGGGAGTTTTTGGTGGGTAAAAAGATCCAAGATGGCCGACAAACCGTTTATCCGACGGTTTCTAAGATGGCAAATTTGAAATCAGAATACTTAAAAACCTATATAAAACCAATTTCTGCTTCAAAATCTATCAAATAAAAATATCCAATATGGCCACCAAACTACCATTTGATTGCTCCATGGCGGCCTTAATGATATCTGCCAAATTTTGGCTCAATCCGTTCAGCGATTCTGAAGAGGTCATTTTCACGAAACCTAGGTCATCCACGAAGGCTGCCTAACTATTTGGTCAATCAAGTTCCCTTGAACAAACTTGGTTCAGCTCTTCCCCTAGATCATATTTCATGAGTTTTGAATCGATATTCCAAAGCATTTTTAAAGATATTTGTAAAATTCGGCAAAAATCCAAGATGGCCGCTGGCCAAATTGGCCGATCGGGTTTGTTTGAATAAACTTGTATCTCTATGCCATAAGAATTATCCCTGCCAAATGTAATGTCCATCAGAACTCATTCTCTCAATGGCCAAATTAACATTCAAACAGGCACACCCGACACGGCCGTCATCCTTAATTAGAGACCCGCCCGTATAAACTGCCTGGTATAGTTAGAATACTGTCAGATCAGTCTCTGTATCATAGCCGATTAGTAAAGTTGTCCTTTAATATCAGCGCTCATGTACCGAGTTTGTTGTAGCAATATAATAAGTAACACGCGATATTTCAGCAAATATAATTGAAATCAGCCAAGTGGTTTTTGAGGACATTTTAATTTTCTCATTGCTTTCTCATATGAGCTTTTGGCGGGAAAATGAGCCAAGATGGCTACCAAACGGTTTATCCGACAGTGCGAAATATGGCAAATTTGAGATCTGAATACCCAAAAACATATATAAAACCAATTTCGGCCTCAAAATCCGTCAAATAAAACAATTCAATATGGCTGCCAAAATACTGAATTTTGATTGCCCCACACCACCATGTTTTTTTACTGATCAACTTCCCTTGAGCAAACTTTAATGGCCCTTAGTGCCCAATCGTATCTGCCAACTTTCGGCCAGATCCGTTCACCGGTTTTGGAGGCTTTTCCGCGAAAACTAGGTCATCCAAGATGTCCGCCAAACTATTTAGCCAATCCCTTGAACAAACCGGGTTCAGCTCTTGTCATAGATCATATTTCATGAGTTTTGAATCGATTTTCTATGTGGTTTCGGAAATCCTAAAAGATATTTCTGGCCGATCAGCTTCCTTTGAACAAATTTGAATCTCTATGCCCTAAGGATTGTCCTTGTCAAATATAGTTGAAATCGGCCCAGTGGTTCTCGAGAAGACATTTTAATTTTCCATTGCTTTAGTATGTGAGCTTTTGTCGGGAAATCTGAGATGGCTGCCAAACCGTTTATCCGCCAGTTTCGAAAATGGCAAATTTGAGATCAGAATACATAAAAACATACATAAAACCAATTTCGGCCTTAAAATCCATCAAATAAAAAAGTTCAATATGACCGCCAAACATATTTTGATTGGGCCACGGCGGCCATGTTTTTTGACGCATCAACTTCCTTTGAACAAACTTTAATAGCCCTTAGTCTCTAATCATATCTCCCAAATTTTGGCCTGATCCCTTCAGTGGTTCTGGAAAAGTCGTTTTCATGAAAACTAGGTCATCCAAGATGGCCACCGAACCATTTGGTTAATTAAGTTCTCTTGAAAAAACTTGGCTTACCTCTTGACCTAGATGATGTTTCATGAGTTTTGAATCGATTCTCTAATGGGTTTCTGAGAAGACGTTTCTAAAAATCGGCCATAATCTGCAGGTCAAATCAGCTGATCGGCTTCGTTTGAACAAACGTGGATCCCTATAGCCTAAGGATGCGCTATGCCAAATATAATGGAAATCGGCCCCGTAGTCCTTGAGAGGTCATTTAAAGGAAAAGTTGATGGACGGACGGACGGTTGCTATGGCATAAGCTCATTTGGCCATTCTGACCAGGTGAGCTAAAATCAGCTGAAATCCAAGATGGCTGCTGGCCAAATTGGCCGATCGGCTTCATTTGAACAAACTTGGATCTCTATGCCCTAAGGATGCTTCATGCCAAATATAATTGAAATCGGCCCAGCGGTTCTTGAGAAGAAGTCGTTTAAAGAAAAGGTTGACGGGCGGAGAGTCGCCACGACATAAGCTCCAAGTGAGCTAAAATGAAGGTATACTATACCTTCGTAATGGTCCGAGCTGCGGATAAAATTAGTCTTCGTGAGATGACACACATTCAGGTTGTGTTGGGGTTAAGGGGGGGGGGGGGGGGCATAAAGTAACTATCTCTGAGATCAATGTTGTTCTGGCACTCCTGACCGTCCCATAGATGAATGGCACGAAGGTCTGAATCTGCGCCTGCTGAGGATGAAAAATGCGGTATCAAAATTACTTGTATCGTAACGAGGTTTTCGACCGTGGGGTGGGGGTGGGGACAGCTCTAACCGTGGGTCAGTAGATCGAAAGACTGCCCAACGGACTGGTATAAATGTCTATCTTAGTGACCCTGATGGACTGACCGACAGACTGGCTGATTGACTGTTAGATCAATTCATTGACTAGTAAGCGTGCTGGCTCAATCACTGACCGATTGACTGATTGATTGACAGGCTGATTACTACTTGTTGGCCGATTGATTGACAGCCCCACAGCTGGTTGATTTCTTCTTAAATATAAACAACAACTCAAACTAAATGTTAAATAACTTGTTTTTCATTAATATTTCATCTTTCAGTAATCATCAGTTGTACTTATAGATTCAGCAGTTACAGTTTTATTTCGGTCTTACTAGTGTGGTCAAGTTAACACCCCGCCCCCCCCCCAACACTCTCTATCTTCTGTCTATCGTTCTCCTTGCACACAACTTTCATCTCACATTTATACAGAAATTCACCCATAGATCACCATGTCAATAAACACAAATAGATTTTACATAGCAGCAGGAACAGAGTCATAATAGAAATAATTAATTATCCCTTTCATTTCCAAGATCCAAAATCTGATTATTACTCAAGTAATTCCCTGTAAATTTGGATGATTATTTTGAAAAGATTTTAATCAAGTGTTTGCTGTTTAGACAGCAACAACCCTGAGTCAAATTAGTTTGGCAATTAATCATCAGGGTCCACATGGATACCAGTATGGTCAGTATATAGTGTTTGTGTTACTTAGAGAATGAACGGGTTAATAGCAGTTGGTCAAACATTACATAAATTATAATATTATAAAATTCCACCTGTGACATGTTTACATCTAATTCTGTAAGTATTCTTTTATCAAGGTATGAACTTGAAACTTGTAGAAACTAATTTGCGTCCTGCTAATTGCACACCTGCCTCACCATTTGTAGTCTATTCTTGTTGATTGGGCAGATTACTGGACAATGGGCATAATTATGGCACAAGTCTGGCCTTTAATGGACAATAAGTAGGTTGTATACCTTTAAATGCTGAATGGTCAGTCTACAATATTCAATGCTTTGTTTGTCGACTAGCTGGTATCAATTTTAAACTGTGTTGCATTCAACTGTTGCTAGTATGCAGCTCTTTTAGCAACACCTTTAAAATTGACACCAGAAGTATTATATAAGACACACGTAATACTTAATTGCTTGATTGAATGTAGAAATTTATGAAACTAATTTTCATAAATTTCGGCGCAATAATTCAAGTACTGTAGCAGGATCGACCGGACGGGTATCGGCCGTCCCAGCTAAGCTGGGTACGGAACGGTGGTTCCAGAATCGCTCCAAGCACACCCTGGGTAGGATAATACGCGTATATAAGCCCTGAGGTGTTCGTTAAAAACGTCTGAGTCTGTTAAACCGCGTGGTGCGCGTCAGGGCTTCCCTGTCTCGGTATTGGAAGCGAGTGCGTGCTTATAGTGTACCGAATAGGTACCCGTACAGTACACCGGATTAAGCTGTAGCGAGGCCCTAGGCTGGATACACAAAGGTGGGGGGAGAGAGCATAAGACATGTCCCCTCTCATCGGGGAAGTACGGGAGGCCCCTGGAAATATGTAAATCTAGATGCTATTAGGTGCATTCAGACGCGTAATTTGGCATAATATTAGTAATTATTATTGAGGACAAAAATGTGGCTTTAACACGCTTGCCGTTATGTAGTATATAGAAAAAAGCCTAAAATGCATTATGGTTTAACCCTTTAGTGTCTAAATGTGTCAAAAAACTAAACAAATTTCTTATAAGAAAGCAGATCAAGAAATCATTTGCAGATCAAGATATTATTTTTGGAAATTTACCACAGAAATGACTGCCTCGGTTACCGAGCCAGTTATTCGTGGTACATTTTCAAAAATAGTCTTCTCGTGGTCTGCAAATGGACATTTCTCAAGACAAATATAAAGACTGTTCATGGCTGGCTTAGGCAGCAAATGGTTAAAGAGCGAGGCCCGCTTAGGAGCGAGGCCCTAGGCTGCAGCCTAGTTAGCCTAGTGGTTAATCCGGCCCTGTACCCGTAAATGACTAACTATATCGTCCTCTTTGTTCTTGGTACTGATCAAGACAAGAATGAAACGAGGATTTAAGAACCGGTTAAATTATTAAAATAGGCATAGAAACGGCTGAGTTATCGTCGAAAATCCCGTTAAATTATTTTCAGAATATTTCTCATGACGTAATCGCGTGTGTGTATAAATAAACAAGCCTTGTGTAAGTATTGCTTTGCAATACATGCCCCCTACCTGGTGATATAAATCTTTTAAAAATTGTCAAAAGCAGCTGAAACTCGAACTTGATCTGTAACTTCTCATAACATAGCAAGCAGTAAACCAAGTCTCAGTTATATATGGTGAAGGACAAGGAAAAAGTCTTGAAAGCTGATATGTTTGTATTTCATAAGTCGAAAGGGGACATAACTCCATACAAAAATGACGCAAACGCCTGAAACTCGAACTTGGTCTGTAATTTCTCATAATAAAGTAATGTACCAATTCTCAGTTGAATATCTTGAAAGATTGCGAGAAAAACTAATATTTTTCGTACTTCATAGGTCGAAAGGGGGCATAACTCCATAAAAAATTTACACATACGCCTAAAACTCGAAGTTGGTCTCTAAGTTCTCATAACAAAGCAATGTAGCGCTTCTCAGTATAATATCTTGAAAGACTGCGAAAAAGTGCGGAAAACTAATATATTTTGTATTTCATAAGTCGAAAGGGTCCATGAAAAATTGACGAAAATGTCTGAAACTCGAACTTGCTCTGTAGCTCCTTTTACTAAAGCGATGCATCGATTTTATGTGAAGGAGAAGGAAAGTCTTGAAAGCTGATATGTTTGTATTTCATAAGTCTAAAGGGGACATAACTCCATCAAAAAATGACGCAAAAACTCGAACTTGGTCTGTAATTTCTCATAATAAAGCGATGCACCGATTTTTTCTTAAATATCTTGAAGGAGTGCGGAGAAAAAGTGCGGTAAGCTGATATTTTTCACATTTCCTAAGTCAAAAGGGGACATAACTTCATCAAAAATTTACGCATACGCCTGAAACTCTAACTTGGTCTGTAACTTCTCATAACAAAGCTAGGTAGCAATTCTCAGTATAATATCTTTAGACTGCGAAAAAAGTGCGTAAAACTAATATTTTTTGTATTTCATAAGACGAAGGGGGGGGGGGGGGTATAACTCCATGAAAAATTGCTGAAAATGTCTGAAACTCAAACTTGCTCTGTAACTCCTTATACTAAAGTAATGCACCGATTTTCGCTTAAATATCTTGGTGTGAAAAAAGTGTGGAAAGCTGATATTTTTCGTATTTCTTAAGTCGAAAGGGGGCATAACTCTATGAAAAATTGACGAAAATGTCTAAAACTTGAACTTGCTCTGTAACGCCTTATACTAAAGCGATGCACCGATTTTTGCTTAAATATCTTGAGGGAGTGCGAAAAGCTAATATTTTTCATATTTCTTAAGTCGAAAGGGGGCATAACTCCATCAAAAATTGATGCGTACGCCTGAAAGTCGAGCTTGGTCTGTAACTTCTTATAGCAAAGTAATGTAACAATTCTCAGTATAATATCTTGAGACTGTGAAGAAGTGCGGAAAACTAATATTTTTCGTATTTCATAAGTCGAAAGGGGAATAACTCCATGAAAAACTGACAAAAATATCTGAAACTCGAACTTGCTCAGTAACTCCTTATACTAAAGCGATGCACCAATTTTCGCTTAAATATCTTGAAGGAGTGCGAAAAGTGCGGAAAACTGATATTTTTCATATTTCTTAAGTCGAAAGGGCGCATAACTCCATAAAAAATTAACGCATGCCCCTGAAACGCAAACTTGGTCTGTAACTTCTCATAACAAAGCAATAAACCTATTCTCAGTTGAATACCTTGAAGGAAACCAACTGCGACAGACGGAGTGCAAACCTACGGTGATCCCTACATCATCCGGTGTCATTTGGATTTCAGCTCATCCGTGGTGGTAAGGAGTACTCGGCTTCCACAGTTTTTGTACACCTCCGGACGGCCATCCAGGGGTAATAAACTAACTTAAAGTTATAATCTCCCGCATCCAGACTTTCCTAAGGGAGTCTTTCCGTGCAGGCCCAGATGTAATTCTACAGAATGTAGAGCTGATGGTGAATCTTGGTGGATGACTCACCAGATCTGCCAACCATGCTGAAAAGTGGACTGCAACTTCTGCACTGCACGTCGTGTGTGTATTAATCAACTTTTCAACCAGTCTGGGTGAACTTTGCCCGGTGCGCCGCAAGAGCTATGTGACGCACCCAGCACCGTGTGCCAGTTATTGTACAGGCATAATATTATATAAGCATCCCTCCCTGTTAATAGGTTGCCTTCAACTTTCATATTACCATCGCCGGACGGAAACTTTACAACAAACTGTTTAGATTCTGTATGAGTGAAATGACTATCTAATGGACATCTCCTGAACTGTTCCGTTAGCTGTCCAGAGAATGTGCCGTATCCAACCTGCCTGGAGAAGTCAGCTAAATCATTAACGGTTGAGGCACAGGATAAATCATTAATGGCATAGGCACAGGATAAATCATTAATGGCTGAGACACAGGATAAATCATTAATGGCTGAGACACAGGATAAATCATTAATGGCTGAGACACAGGATAAATCATTAATGGCCGAGACACAGGATAAATCATTAACGGCCGAGACACAGGATAAATCATTAATGGCCGAGACACAGGATAAATCATTAATGGCTGAGACACAGGATAAATCATTAATGGCTGAGACACAGGATAAATCATTAATGGTTGAGACACAGGATAAATCATTAATGGCTGAGACACAGGATAAATCATTAACGGCTGAGACACAGGATAAATCATTAATGGTTGAGACACAGGATAAATCATTAATGGCTGAGACACAGGATAAATCATTAACGGCTGAGGCACAGGATAAATCATTAATGGCTGAGACACAGGATAAATCATTAATGGTTGAGGCACAGGATAAATCATTAATGGCTGAGACACAGGATAAATCATTAATGGCATAGGCACAGGATAAATCATTAATGGCTGAGACACAGGATAAATCATTAATGGCTGAGACACAGGATAAATCATTAATGGCTGAGACACAGGATAAATCATTAATGGCTGAGGCACAGGATAAATCATTAATGGCTGAGACACAGGATAAATCATTAATGGCTGAGACACAGGATAAATCATTAATGGCTGAGACACAGGATAAATCATTAATGGCTGAGGCACAGGATAAATCATTAATGGCTGAGACACAGGATAAATCATTAATGGCTGAGACACAGGATAAATCATTAATGGCTGAGACACAAGATAAATCATTAATGGCTGAGACACAGGATAAATCATTAATGGCTGAGACACAGGATAAATCATTAACGGTTGAGGCACAGGATAAATCATTAACGGCATAGGCACAGGATAAATCATTAATGGCTGAGACACAGGATAAATCATTAATGGCTGAGACACAGGATAAATCATTAACGGCAGATACACAGGATAAATCATTAACGGCAGAGACACAGGATAAATCATTAAACCTTCAGCAAAAAACTCAAAATTCTCAGTACATGTCAGCAGACATGGCTATCCCGTCCGAGAGAGAATACCAATTTCAAACTCTAACAGCAGAAGTGATGCGAGGCAGCAACCAAAGTCAATATGCACCATGAGATTGTGTTCTACAAACATTCAGACCACCTGTACCAGCAGTTGTCGTATGTGACGCGAAACATGCGAACAACAACCATCCAACATTTGAATTATGTGAGCGGGCAGCGATGTCAGACATGAGCGGCAGATCGCGGATGCTAAGTCAAACCAGTGATAGCGCAGCAGCTGGCATTTCGCTCAACAATGGCCATGGGGCAGCATCAGATAATTTGATTTCACCGCTTTCTCATTGGTGTTATAGATCCCTCCACAACCATAGGTATGATTACTGTATTCTGCGGCTGTAGTAGTAGAAACATCCTACAGCTGCAATTAGGCCTTCTTCACTTTTGACCACTGCATCTTGCCCTCAGCCAAAATCTTTAGCTTCCTCAGGTCCATTCTTGATTTGAGTGTAACGAATCCTTTCTTGAGGTCACCTCGTAGCACGCTTAACATCTTTATGCAGTGACGTCCTCTGATAATCCTGGAGAGAGCATTTGGAGTGCAATGGGGTTGGGGTGTGGAGGGGTGTGTGAGGGGCTGGTTCCTGGTTATACTCTCCAAAAGTAGGCAGTCCTGGGATCCTCCCTTAGGAAAATTCAGAAAATTTGACTGAGAGGCCATTTCAGACAATTCTAATAAATTGGCCTAATAATGTGTTGGTGGGGGGGGGGGGGGCACACATGGTGGGTTGGGATTGGTGGATGTTTGTTTCCGGAACCCTTGTTTGCAGGGGCCGGAGTTTGTGTGGGGGTGGGGTGTGTGGTGAAATAAAGTGATCCTCCTCCCCAACCCCTCTTACACTGAATCCAACAATTACATCCGCCAACAACAATTCATTAGGCAACAACAGGCAATGCGTACACCCCTAGCAACATCTTAATTTTTTATTATTTCAGGTTTTACTTATTTGCGCAACCCTTCAGGGAAGCAGCTCAAAGAATGCCATGGCTCGAATACATCTAAGTGTGAGTGGTTAATAAAACCAAACCAACAACAACAATAACCGCAATACTGAGCTAAATGTATTGCTAGATAAATTGGCTTTAACGATAAATTAATTAAATCTTTTTGAAGCAGTATGTGAATAAAGTACACATAAGCGTGTTTATAGTGTCTCTATGCATATGGCGGACTGTCCTAATATATTGTAAACCAGTAGTCTAGCATGCTGAGCTGTCAGTTTGTATTTTAGTACTAATCAAGCACAGCCTCACAGGGTAATAATTTAATTTCAACCCAGGAATGAGAGTTGTGGCTTTCAATTACATGATTAACCATTTTCCTCTCCTGGGTAAATATCTAAGATGAGCATTGTGTGCTCTGACATATATAACGTTGAATATCTTTGGAAGTTATTTGACTGAAAGTTGTTGCTGTCTAAGGCAGCAATGACTTTCAGTCAAATTAAAAAAAAACAACTTCAAATCACTCTGCTAATGGATTAAAAGGATTGTATAATGCAGACTAACCTGCTATAAATACCACCTGTATTAATGACAATTTTATTACATGCTGCCAAGCCGTTTATCCTGATAGTTTCAGAAATTGCAAGGTTGAAATCCGCATACAGAAAGACCTACACAAAACCAATTTCGGCTTCAAAATACATCAAATAAAGATCCAAAATGGCCACCAAGCACAATACACTTTGATTGGCCCATGGTGGGCATGCTTTTTACCTATCAACTTCCCCTGAACAAACTTTAATGGCCCTTAGTCCCTAATCATACAACCCAAATTTCGGCCCAATCCATTCAGCAGTTCTGGAGAAGTCATTTTCACGAAAACTAGGTCATCCAAGATGGCCAACTAGGCATTTGGCCAATCAAGTTCTCTTGAACAAATCTGGTTCAGCATCTACATTAGATCATATTTCATAGGTTTTGAACCAATCCCCCAAGCGGTTTTGTAGATTGACCAAAATCGAAGATGGCCGGCCGGCCAAATGGGCTGATCGGCTTCCTTTGAACAAACTTGGATCTCTATGCCATAAGGATGCTTCCTGCCAAATTGAAATCGGGCCAGTGTTTCTTAAGTTGTTTAAAGAAAAAGTTGAAGGACGGGTGGATGGATGGTGTGGCATAAGGTCACTTGGCCAGGTGAGCTAGAAGAATGATGGCAAAACAACATCAGAACCCAGTAGCATCAATCCAGTGACAGCTGCTCCATCTGCTTTGGAAACTAAGCTAGAGCAACTATCTAACCAGCTGACACAAATAGCTGAAGCTCTGCAAGGTACTGTGGCTGCCATTCGAAGTCCTATCTGCCAAGGACCAACGGTCAGGATGGCTGGTTCTATGGGAACATCCTCTCAACCCCTTCCTCTCTTCCACACCCTTTGGCTCCTATATATCCTAGTTTTTCTTACATGTATCCATCCATTGGTCCCGTGGAGACTAAATGTTGCAGATGTGGCAGAGCTAACCACTAGGTAAAAGACTGTCCAACTAGACGCAGAAACTGGCAGCCGTCTGCACGGCAACCACATGCAGGAATCGACACCCTCGTACTTTGAAGAGCATAACAAAATCTATGTGCCATTAAATTAGTATGATCTCGGCTGATGTACAAGCCACGGATCCTTTTTCTCTGCCCAACACAGACAGGACCATGATAAAGAACAAGCATTCTGTAAGTATTGCTTTGCAATACATGCCCCCTACCTGGTGATATAAATCTTTAGAGATTGACAGTCAAACTCGAACTTGATCTGTACATGTAACCTCTCATAACATAGCAATAAACCAAGTCTCAGTTATATATGGTGAAGGAGAAGGAAAAAGTCTTGAAAGCTGATATGTTTGTATTTCATAAGTCTAAAGGGGATATAACTCCATCAAAAAATGACGCAAATGCCTGAAACGCGAACTTGGTCTGTAATTTCTCGTAATAAAGTAATGTACCAATTCTCAGGTGAATATCTTGAAAGACTGTGAGAAAAAGGGTGGAAAACTAATATTTTTCGTATTTCATGTCGAAATGGGGCATAACTCGATCAAAAATTTATGCATACGCCCGAAACTCGAACTTGGTCTGTAAGTTCTCATAACAAAGCAATGTAACAATTCTCAGTACAATATCTTGAAAGACTGCGAAAAAAAGTGCGGAAAACTAATATTTTTTGTATTGCATAAGTCGAAAGGGGGCATAACTCCATGAAAAATTGACGAAAATGTCTGAAACTCGAAGGTGCTCTGTAACTCCTTATACTAAAGTGATGCACCAATTTTCACTTAAATAACTTGAGTGCGAAAAAAAGTGCGGAAAGCTGATATTTTTTCGTATTTCTTAAGTCGAAAGGGGGCATAACTCCATCAAAAATTGACGCGTACGCCTGAAACTCGAATTTGGTCTATAAGTACAAAGCAATGTAACAATTCTCAGTACAATAGCTTGAAAGACTGCGAAAAAAAAGTGCGGAAAACAAATAGTTTTTGTATTGCATAAGTCTAAAGGGGGCATAACTCCATCAAAAATTTACGCATATGCCTGAAACTCCAACTTGGTCTGTAACTTCGCATAACAAAGCAATGTAGCAGGTCTCAGTATAATATCTTGAAAGACTGCGAAAAAAGTGCGGAAAACTAATATATTTTGTATTTCATAAGTCGAAAGGGGCATAAATCCATGAAAAATTGACGAAAATGTCTGAAACTCGAACTTGCTCTGTAACCCCTTATACTAAAGCGATGTACTGATTTTTCCTTAAATATCTTGAAGGAGTGTGAAAAAAGTGCGGAAAGCTGATATTTTTCACATTTCCGAAGTCGAAAGATCCAAAATTTACGCATACACCTGAAACTCAAACTTGGTCTGTGACTTCTCATAACAAAGCTATGTAGCAATTCTCAGTATAACATCTTGAAAGACTGCGAAAAAAAGTGCGGAAAACTAATATCTTTCCTATTTCATAAGTCAAAAGGGGGCATAACTCCATGAAAAATTGACGAAAATGTCTGAAACTCGAACTTTCTCTGTAACTCCTTATACTAAAGCGATGCACTGATTTTTGCTTAAATAGCTTGAAGGAGATTTACGCATACACCTGAAACTCGAACTTGGTCTGTAAGTTCTCATAACAAAGCAATGTAACAATTCTTAGTACAATATCTTGAAAGACTGCGAAAAAAAGTGCAGAAAACTAATATTTTTCGTATTTCTTAAGTCGAAAGGGGGCATACTCCATCAAATATTTACGCATATGCCTGAAACTCCAACTTGGTCTGTAACTTCGCATAACAAAGCAATGAAGCAGGTCTCAGTATAATATCTTGAAAGACTGCGAAAAATGTGCGGAAAACTAATATATTTTGTATTTTGGCCGATCGGCTTCATTTGAACAAACTTGGATCTCTATGCCCTAAGGATGCTTCATGCCAAATATAATTGAAATCGGCCCAGCGGTTCTTGAGAAGAAGTCGTTTAAAGAAAAGGTTGACGGGCGGAGAGTCGCCACGACATAAGCTCCAAGTGAGCTAAAATGAAGGTATACTATACCTTCGTAATGGTCCGAGCTGCGGATAAAATTAGTCTTCGTGAGATGACACACATTCAGGTTGTGTTGGGGTTAAGGGGGGGGGGCATAAAGTAACTATCTCTGAGATCAATGTTGTTCTGGCACTCCTGACCGTCGCATAGATGAATGGCACGAAGGTCTGAATCTGCGCCTGCTGAGGATGAAAAATGCGGTATCAAAATTACTTGTATCGTAACGAGGTTTTCGACCGTGGGGTGGGGGTGGGGACAGCTCTAACCGTGGGTCAGTAGATCGAACGACTGCCCAACGGACTGGTATAAATGTCTATCTTTGTGACCCTGATGGACTGACCGACAGACTGGCTGATTGACTGTTAGATCAATTCATTGACTAGTAAGCGTGCTGGCTCAATCACTGACCGATTGACTGATTGATTGACAGGCTGATTACTACTTGTTGGCCGATTGATTGACAGCCCCACAGCTGGTTGATTTCTTCTTAAATATAAACAACAACTCAAACTAAATGTTAAATAACTTGTTTTTCATTAATATTTCATCTTTCAGTAATCATCAGTTGTACTTATAGATTCAGCAGTTACAGTTTTATTTCGGTCTTACTAGTGTGGTCAAGTTAACACCCCGCCCCCCCCCCCCCCCCCCAACACTCTCTATCTTCTGTCTATCGTTCTCCTTGCACACAACTTTCATCTCACATTTATACAGAAATTCACCCATAGATCACCATGTCAATAAACACAAATAGATTTTACATAGCAGCAGGAACAGAGTCATAATAGAAATAATTAATTATCCCTTTCATTTCCAAGATCCAAAATCTGATTATTACTCAAGTAATTCCCTGTAAATTTGGATGATTATTTTGAAAAGATTTTAATCAAGTGTTTGCTGTTTAGACAGCAACAACCCTGAGTCAAATTAGTTTGGCAATTAATCATCAGGGTCCACATGGATACCAGTATGGTCAGTATATAGTGTTTGTGTTACTTAGAGAATGAACGGGTTAATAGCAGTTGGTCAAACATTACATAAATTATAATATTATAAAATTCCACCTGTGACATGTTTACATCTAATTCTGTAAGTATTCTTTTATCAAGGTATGAACTTGAAACTTGTAGAAACTAATTTGCGTCCTGCTAATTGCACACCTGCCTCACCATTTGTAGTCTATTCTTGTTGCTTGGGCAGATTACTGGACAATGGGCATAATTATGGCACAAGTCTGGCCTTTAATGGACAATAAGTAGGTTGTATACCTTTAAATGCTGAATGGTCAGTCTACAATATTCAATGCTTTGTTTGTCGACTAGCTGGTATCAATTTTAAACTGTGTTGCATTCAACTGTTGCTAGTATGCAGCTCTTTTAGCAACACCTTTAAAATTGACACCAGAAGTATTATATAAGACACACGTAATACTTAATTGCTTGATTGAATGTAGAAATTTATGAAACTAATTTTCATAAATTTTGGCGCAATAATTCAAGTACTGTAGCAGGATCGACCGGACGGGTATCGGCCGTCCCAGCTAAGCTGGGTACGGAACGGTGGTTCCAGAATCGCTCCAAGCACACCCTGGGTAGGATAATACGCGTATATAAGCCCTGAGGTGTTCGTTAAAAACGTCTGAGTCTGTTAAACCGCGTGGTGCGCGTCAGGGCTTCCCTGTCTCGGTATTGGAAGCGAGTGCGTGCTTATAGTGTACCGAATAGGTACCCGTACAGTACACCGGATTAAGCTGTAGCGAGGCCCTAGGCTGGATACACAAAGGTGGGGGGAGAGAGCATAAGACATGTCCCCTCTCATCGGGGAAGTACGGGAGGCCCCTGGAAATATGTAAATCTAGATGCTATTAGGTGCATTCAGACGCGTAATTTGGCATAATATTAGTAATTATTATTGAGGACAAAAATGTGGCTTTAACACGCTTGCCGTTATGTAGTATATAGAAAAAAGCCTAAAATGCATTATGGTTTAACCCTTTAGTGTCTAAATGTGTCAAAAAACTAAACAAATTTCTTATAAGAAAGCAGATCAAGAAATCATTTGCAGATCAAGATATTATTTTTGGAAATTTACCACAGAAATGACTGCCTCGGTTACCGAGCCAGTTATTCGTGGTACATTTTCAAAAATAGTCTTCTCGTGGTCTGCAAATGGACATTTCTCAAGACAAATATAAAGACTGTTCATGGCTGGCTTAGGCAGCAAATGGTTAAAGAGCGAGGCCCGCTTAGGAGCGAGGCCCTAGGCTGCAGCCTAGTTAGCCTAGTGGTTAATCCGGCCCTGTACCCGTAAATGACTAACTATATCGTCCTCTTTGTTCTTGGTACTGATCAAGACAAGAATGAAACGAGGATTTAAGAACCGGTTAAATTATTAAAATAGGCATAGAAACGGCTGAGTTATCGTCGAAAATCCTGTTAAATTATTTTCAGAATATTTCTCATGACGTAATTATCATATGCTGGGCCTTCAATAGTTCATTCAAGGCAAATTGCTTTGTTCCAATAAATAAAGAAATTAAGAATTAAATAGAAGAAAAAGGGGAAGAAGAGATTATACAGAGCAGACGAATTATACATAGTGCCAGTGCGTGTTAACTCCATAAAAAAAGGACGCAAACGCCTGAAACTCGAACTTGGTCTGTAATTTCTCATAATAAAGTAATGTACCAATTCTCAGTTGAATATCTTGAAAGATTGCGAGAAAAACTAATATTTTTCGTACTTCATAGGTCGAAAGGGGGCATAACTCCATAAAAAATTTACACATACGCCTAAAACTCGAAGTTGGTCTCTAAGTTCTCATAACATAGCAATGTAGCGCTTCTCAGTATAATATCTTGAAAGACTGCGAAAAAGTGCGGAAAACTAATATATTTTGTATTTCATAAGTCGAAAGGGTCCATGAAAAATTGACGAAAATGTCAGAAACTCGAACTTGCTCTGTAGCTCCTTTTACTAAAGCGATGCATCGATTTTATGTGAAGGAGAAGGAAAGTCTTGAAAGCTGATATGTTTGTATTTCATAAGTCTAAAGGGGACATAACTCCATCAAAAAATGACGCAAAAACTCGAACTTGGTCTGTAATTTCTCATAATAAAGCGATGCACCGATTTTTTCTTAAATATCTTGAAGGAGTGCAGAGAAAAAGTGCGGTAAGCTGATATTTTTCACATTTCCTAAGTCAAAAGGGGACATAACTTCATCAAAAATTTAAGCATACGCCTGAAACTCTAACTTGGTCTGTAACTTCTCATAACAAAGCTAGGTAGCAATTCTCAGTATAATATCTTTAGACTGCGAAAAAAGTGCGTAAAACTAATATTTTTTGTATTTCATAAGACGAAGGGGGGGGGGGGGTATAACTCCATGAAAAATTGCTGAAAATGTCTGAAACTCAAACTTGCTCTGTAACTCCTTATACTAAAGTAATGCACCGATTTTCGCTTAAATATCTTGGTGTGAAAAAAGTGCGGAAAGCTGATATTTTTCGTATTTCTTAAGTCGAAAGGGGGCATAACTCTATGAAAAATTGACGAAAATGTCTAAAACTTGAACTTGCTCTGTAACGCCTTATACTAAAGCGATGCACCGATTTTTGCTTAAATATCTTGAGGGAGTGCGAAAAGCTAATATTTTTCATATTTCTTAAGTCGAAAGGGGGCATAACTCCATCAAAAATTGATGCGTACGCCTGAAAGTCGAGCTTGGTCTGTAACTTCTTATAGCAAAGTAATGTAACAATTCTCAGTATAATATCTTAAGACTGTGAAGAAGTGCGGAAAACTAATATTTTTCGTATTTCATAAGTCGAAAGGGGAATAAATCCATGAAAAACTGACAAAAATATCTGAAACTCGAACTTGCTCAGTAACTCCTTATACTAAAGCGATGCACCAATTTTCGCTTAAATATCTTGAAGGAGTGCGAAAAGTGCGGAAAACTGATATTTTTCATATTTCTTAAGTCGAAAGGGCGCATAACTCCATAAAAAATTAACGCATGCCCCTGAAACGCAAACTTGGTCTGTAACTTCTCATAACAAAGCAATAAACCTATTCTCAGTTGAATACCTTGAAGGAAACCAACTGCGACAGACGGAGTGCAAACCTACGGTGATCCCTACATCATCCGGTGTCATTTGGATTTCAGCTCATCCGTGGTGGTAAGGAGTACTCGGCTTCCACAGTTTTTGTACACCTCCGGACGGCCATCCAGGGGTAATAAACTAACTTAAAGTTATAATCTCCCGCATCCAGACTTTCCTAAGGGAGTCTTTCCGTGCAGGCCCAGATGTAATTCTACAGAATGTAGAGCTGATGGTGAATCTTGGTGGATGACTCACCAGATCTGCCAACCATGCTGAAAAGTGGACTGCAACTTCTGCACTGCACGTTGTGTGTGTATTAATCAACTTTTCAACCAGTCTGGGTGAACTTTGCCCGGTGCGCCGCAAGAGCTATGTGACGCACCCAGCACCGTGTGCCAGTTATTGTACAGGCATAATATTATATAAGCATCCCTCCCTGTTAATAGGTTGCCGTCAAGTTTCATATTACCATCGCCGGACGGAAACTTTACAACAAACTGTTTAGATTCTGTATGAGTGAAATGACTATCTAATGGACATCTCCTGAACTGTTCCGTTAGCTGTCCAGAGAATGTGCCGTATCCAACCTGCCTGGAGAAGTCAGCTAAATCATTAACGGTTGAGGCACAGGATAAATCATTAATGGCATAGGCACAGGATAAATCATTAATGGCCGAGACACAGGATAAATCATTAATGGCTGAGACACAGGATAAATCATTAATGGCTGAGACACAGGATAAATCATTAACGGCAGAGACACAGGATAAATCATTAACGGCCGAGACACAGGATAAATCATTAATGGCCGAGACACAGGATAAATCATTAATGGCTGAGACACAGGATAAATCATTAATGGCTGAGACACAGGATAAATCATTAATGGTTGAGACACAGGATAAATCATTAATGGCTGAGACACAGGATAAATCATTAACGGCTGAGACACAGGATAAATCATTAATGGTTGAGACACAGGATAAATCATTAATGGCTGAGACACAGGATAAATCATTAACGGCTGAGGCACAGGATAAATCATTAATGGCTGAGACACAGGATAAATCATTAATGGTTGAGGCACAGGATAAATCATTAATGGCTGAGACACAGGATAAATCATTAATGGCATAGGCACAGGATAAATCATTAATGGCTGAGACACAGGATAAATCATTAATGGCTGAGACACAGGATAAATCATTAATGGCTGAGACACAGGATAAATCATTAATGGCTGAGGCACAGGATAAATCATTAATGGCTGAGACACAGGATAAATCATTAATGGCTGAGACACAGGATAAATCATTAATGGCTGAGACACAGGATAAATCATTAATGGCTGAGACACAGGATAAATCATTAACGGTTGAGGCACAGGATAAATCATTAACGGCATAGGCACAGGATAAATCATTAATGGCTGAGACACAGGATAAATCATTAATGGCTGAGACACAGGATAAATCATTAACGGCAGATACACAGGATAAATCATTAACGGCAGAGACACAGGATAAATCATTAAACCTTCAGCAAAAAACTCAAAATTGTCAGTACATGTCAGCATACATGGCTATCCCGTCCGAGAGAGAAGACCAATTTCAAACTCTAACAGCAGAAGCGATGCGAGGCAGCAACCAAAGTCAATATGCACCATGAGATTGTGTTCTACAAACATTCAGACCACCTGTACCAGCAGTTGTCGTATGTGACGCGAAACATGCGAACAACAACCATCCAACATTTGAATTATGTGAGCGGGCAGCGATGTCAGACATGAGCGGCAGATCGCGGATGCTAAGTCAAACCAGTGATAGCGCAGCAGATGGCATTTCGCTCAACAATGGCCATGGGGCAGCATCAGATAATTTGATTTCACCGCTTTCTCATTGGTGTTATAGATCCCTCCACAACCATAGGTATGATTACTGTATTCTGCGGCTGTAGTAGTAGAAACATCCTACAGCTGCAATTAGGCCTTCTTCACTTTTCACCACTGCATCTTGCCCTCAGCCAAAATCTTTAGCTTCCTCAGGTCCATTCTTGATTTGAGTGTAACGAATCCTTTCTTGAGGTCACCTCGTAGCACGCTTAACATCTTTATGCAGTGACGTCCTCTGATAATCCTGGAGAGAGCATTTGGAGTGCAATGGGGTTGGGGTGTGGAGGGGTGTGTGAGGGGCTGGTTCCTGGTTATACTCTCCAAAAGTAGGCAGTCCTGGGATCCTCCCTTAGGAAAATTCTGAAAATTTGACTGAGAGGCCATTTCAGACAATTCTAATAAATTGGCCTAATAATGTGTTGGTGGGGGGGGGGGGGCACACATGGTGGGTTGGGATTGGTGGATGTTTGTTTCCGGAACCCTTGTTTGCAGGGGCCGGAGTTTGTGTGGGGGTGGGGTGTGTGGTGAAATAAAGTGATCCTCCTCCCCAACCCCTCTTACACTGAATCCAACAATTACATCCGCCAACAACAATTCATTAGGCAACAACAGGCAATGCGTACACCCCTAGCAACATCTTAATTTTTTATTATTTCAGGTTTTACTTATTTGCGCAACCCTTCAGGGAAGCAGCTCAAAGAATGCCATGGCTCGAATACATCTAAGTGTGAGTGGTTAATAAAACCAAACCAACAACAACAATAACCGCAATACTGAGCTAAATGTATTGCTAGATAAATTGGCTTTAACGATAAATTAATTAAATCTTTTTGAAGCAGTATGTGAATAAAGTACACATAAGCGTGTTTATAGTGTCTCTATGCATATGGCGGACTGTCCTAATATATTGTAAACCAGTAGTCTAGCATGCTGAGCTGTCAGTTTGTATTTTAGTACTAATCAAGCACAGCCTCACAGGGTAATAATTTAATTTCAACCCAGGAATGAGAGTTGTGGCTTTCAATTACATGATTAACCATTTTCCTCTCCTGGGTAAATATCTAAGATGAGCATTGTGTGCTCTGACATATATAACGTTGAATATCTTTGGAAGTTATTTGACTGAAAGTTGTTGCTGTCTAAGGCAGCAATGACTTTCAGTCAAATTTAAAAAAAACAACTTCAAATCACTCTGCTAATGGATTAAAAGGATTGTATAATGCAGACTAACCTGCTATAAATACCACCTGTATTAATGACAATTTTATTACATGCTGCCAAGCCGTTTATCCTGATAGTTTCAGAAATTGCAAGGTTGAAATCCGCATACAGAAAGACCTACACAAAACCAATTTCGGCTTCAAAATACATCAAATAAAGATCCAAAATGGCCACCAAGCACAATACACTTTGATTGGCCCATGGTGGGCATGCTTTTTACCTATCAACTTCCCCTGAACAAACTTTAATGGCCCTTAGTCCCTAATCATACAACCCAAATTTCGGCCCAATCCATTCAGCAGTTCTGGAGAAGTCATTTTCACGAAAACTAGGTCATCCAAGATGGCCAACTAAGCATGTGGCCAATCAAGTTCTCTTGAACAAATCTGGTTCAGCATCTACATTAGATCATATTTCATAGGCTTTGAACCAATCCCCCAAGCGGTTTTGTAGATTGACCAAAATCGAAGATGGCCGGCCGGCCAAATGGGCCGATCGGCTTCCTTTGAACAAACTTGGATCTCTATGCCATAAGGATGCTTCCTGCCAAATTGAAATCGGGCCAGTGTTTCTTAAGTTGTTTAAAGAAAAAGTTGAAGGACGGGTGGATGGATGGTGTGGCATAAGGTCACTTGGCCATTCTGGCCAGGTGAGCTAGAAGAATGATGGCAAAACAACATCAGAACCCAGTAGCATCAATCCAGTGACAGCTGCTCCATCTGCTTTGGAAACTAAGCTAGAGCAACTATCTAACCAGCTGACACAAATAGCTGAAGCTCTGCAAGGTACTGTGGCTGCCATTCGAAGTCCTATCTGCCAAGGACCAACGGTCAGGATGGCTGGTTCTATGGGAACAGCCTCTCAACCCCTTCCTCTCTTCCACACCCTTTGGCTCCTATATATCCTAGTTTTTCTTACATGTATCCATCCATTGGTCCCGTGGAGACTAAATGTTGCAGATGTGGCAGAGCTAACCACTAGGTAAAAGACTGTCCAACTAGACGCAGAAACTGGCAGCCATCTGCACGGCAACCACATGCAGGAATCGACACCCTCGTACTTTGAAGAGCATAACAAAATCTATGTGCCATTAAATTAGTATGATCTCGGCTGATGTACAAGCCACGGATACTTTTTCTCTGCCCAACACAGACAGGACCATGATAAAGAACAAGCATTCTGTAAGTATTGCTTTGCAATACATGCCCCCTACCTGGTGATATAAATCTTTAGAGATTGACAGTCAAACTCGAACTTGATCTGTACATGTAACCTCTCATAACATAGCAATAAACCAAGTCTCAGTTATATATGGTGAAGGAGAAGGAAAAAGTCTTGAAAGCTGATATGTTTGTATTTCATAAGTCTAAAGGGGATATAACTCCATCAAAAAATGACGCAAATCCCTGAAACGCGAACTTGGTCTGTAATTTCTCGTAATAAAGTAATGTACCAATTCTCAGGTGAATATCTTGAAAGACTGTGAGAAAAAGGGTGGAAAACTAATATTTTTCGTATTTCATGTCGAAATGGGGCATAACTCGATCAAAAATTTATGCATACGCCCGAAACTCGAACTTGGTCTGTAAGTTCTCATAACAAAGCAATGTAACAATTCTCAGTACAATATCTTGAAAGACTGCTAAAAAAAGTGCGGAAAACTAATATTTTTTGTATTGCATAAGTCGAAAGGGGGCATAACTCCATGAAAAATTGACGAAAATGTCTGAAACTCGAAGGTGCTCTGTAACTCCTTATACTAAAGTGATGCACCAATTTTCACTTAAATAACTTGAGTGCGAAAAAAAGTGCGGAAAGCTGATATTTTTTCGTATTTCTTAAGTCGAAAGGGGGCATAACTCCATCAAAAATTGACGCGTACGCCTGAAACTCGAATTTGGTCTATAAGTACAAAGCAATGTAACAATTCTCAGTACAATAGCTTGAAAGACTGCGAAAAAAAAGTGCGGAAAACAAATAGTTTTTGTATTGCATAAGTCTAAAGGGGGCATAACTCCATCAAAAATTTACGCATATGCCTGAAACTCCAACTTGGTCTGTAACTTCGCATAACAAAGCAATGTAGCAGGTCTCAGTATAATATCTTGAAAGACTGCGAAAAAAGTGCGGAAAACTAATATATTTTGTATTTCATAAGTCGAAAGGGGCATAAATCCATGAAAAATTGACGAAAATGTCTGAAACTCGAACTTGCTCTGTAACCCCTTATACTAAAGCGATGTACTGATTTTTCCTTAAATATCTTGAAGGAGTGTGAAAAGTGCGGAAAGCTGATATTTTTCACATTTCCGAAGTCGAAAGGGGACATAACTCCATCCAAAATTTACGCATACACCTGAAACTCGAACTTGGTCTGTGACTTCTCATAACAAAGCTATGTAGCAATTCTCAGGATAACATCTTGAAAGACTGCGAAAAAAAGTGCGGAAAACTAATATCTTTCCTATTTCATAAGTCAAAAGGGGGCATAACTCCATGAAAAATTGACGAAAATGTCTGAAACTCGAACTTTCTCTAACTCCTTATACTAAAGCGATGCACTGATTTTTGCTTAAATAGCTTGAAGGAGATTTACGCATACACCTGAAACTCGAACTTGGTCTGTAAGTTCTCATAACAAAGCAATGTAACAATTCTTAGTACAATATCTTGAAAGACTGCGAAAAAAAGTGCGGAAAACTAATATTTTTCGTATTTCTTACGTCGAATGGGGGCATAACTCCATCAAAAATTGACGCGTACGCCTGAAACTCGAACTTGGTCTGTAAGTTCTCATAACAAAGCAATGTAACAATTCTCAGTACAATATCTTGAAAGACTGCGAAAAAAACGTGCGGAAAACTAATATTTTTGGTATTGCATAAGTCGAAAGGGGGGCATAACTCCATCAAAAATGTACGCATATGCCTGAAACGCCAACTTGGTCTGTAACTTCGCATAACAAAGCAATGTAGCAGGTCTCATTATAATATCTTGAAAGACTGCGAAAAAAGTGCGGAAAACTAATATATTTTGTATTTCATAAGTCGAAAGGGGCATAACTCCATGAAAAATTGACGAAAATGTCTGAAACTCGAACTTGCTTTGTAAGCCCTTATACTAAATCGATGTACTGATTTTTCCTTAAATATCTTGAAGGAGTGTGAAAAAAGTGTGGAAAGCTGATATTTTTCACATTTCCGAAGTCGAAAGGGGACAGAACTCCATCCAAAATTTACGCATACACCTGAAACTCGAACTTGGTCTGTGACTTCTCATAACAAAGCCATGTAGCAATTCTCAGTATAACATTTTGAAAGACTGCGAAAAAAAGTGCGGAAACTAATATTTTTCGTATTTCATAAGTCAAAAGGGGGCATAACTCCATGAAAAATTGACGAAAATGTTTGAAACTCAAACTTTCTCTGTAACTCCTTATACTAAAGCGATGCACTGATTTTCGCTTAAATAGCTTGAAGGAGATTTACGCATACACCTGAAACTCGAACTTGGTCTGTAACTTCTCATAACAAAGCTATGTAGCAATTCTCAGTATAACATCTTGAAAGACTGCAAAAAAGTGCGGAAAACTAATATTTTTCGTATTTCATAAGTTGAAAGGGGGCATAACTCCATGAAAAATTGACGAAAATGTCTGAAACTCGAACTTTCCCTGTAACTCCTTATACTAAAGTGATGCACCGATTTTCGCTTAAATATCTTGAAGGAGTGCGAAAAAAGTGCGGAAAGCTGATATTTTTCATATTTCTTAAGTCGAAAGGGGGCATAACTCCATCAAAAATTGACGCATACGTCTGAAACTCGAACTTGGTCTGTAACTTTGCATAACAAAGCAATATACCAATTCTCAGTTGAATACCTTCTGCAAACCAACTGCGACAGACGGACAGACGGAGTGCAAACCTATAGTACTCCAGTTTTACAGGTAGGGGACTAATAAATGGAGACATTCACCATTCTCCAAAATGTGCAGCCATTGTGGACACGAACATAGAACTATGACAATTCACTCTCATGGACCCCGAATAACCCCCACCCCTGGACAGCTAATCTTGATCTCCGCCGCACACACTACTAACCGATAGGAAATGTAAGCCCGCATCTCTGTACTGAAGCTATCTCTGCTTAAATATAAGCAGCTAGTCACGTCATAGAAAGCGAGGAGCCACTGTTTAGAATGAGTACATCTATCGAAACGTTTAGAGCTATGTCCCCTCAGGATGCTCTGAAATGTCACGTCACAGTTACAGTGGACACGTGAGCCACACTGACCATCATCAGCACCAGTCTTTACGATACGAGACCATGGATGATAGGAAGAGGTCAAGATTAAATCCCACATATGTGAAGTTATGTGGTGCCACGGGCACCCACCTGGAAATCCAGGGAACTGCTAATTTCAACATACAGATTGACGATTTCCTCTATGTACAGTATTGTGGCTGACATTGCCAATGATGTACTGCTAGGCGCCGATTTTCTGTGCAGCTGTGATACTATTGTGCATTGTAAATGTCAAGAACCAGAAATCGATGGTCACTGTGTGCCACTAGGCCTACATCCTGATTTGTATTATATGTGTGCGTTAGTACTATCAGCTTCTAGCACTGGTGAGCATGGTTAAGAAGACATTCTGTGGGACCAAACGCACCCATCCAGTGTGAGAATTGCAAGGGTAATTCTCTAATCAGACCCAGACTACATACAAGAAACTAACATACTTAGTCCACACATTCTATTTAGTACCATCTATGCAACTTAGCTCACCTGGAACCCTAATGCCACCCCACCACCACAAATGTCGAATCCCACATAACATTAGCGCATTCGAAGATTTTCAGATGGAAGACAATATGGCCACCACCATGACAGCTCACACCGATTTGACACAGATGCACAGCGGTTAAGCATACACCGGACAGAATGAAACTGTGTATGTAGTATACTATGTCCAGTTAACACCATATGAAGGGCCCCGTTAAGACCATCAGCATGGGCAGGGATAGAACATCAGCTAAATGTGTGCTCACCAGACCGCTCCAATTTCTGACGAGTCAATACCTTCATGTACTGTCGCAGCACCAATTTGTGTACCAGCGGTAGCAACGTGAATGCTCTCTATGGGCATACAAGATGCTGAGGATGATGATGATAGTGGAGAGGAAAGGGTTAATACGAGCCCATCCTCATCCTTTCAAGTAGGAATGGTGCATTCAGGAAAGCTGCATTTTCGTCAATTTACAGCTTCAAAAAATTGAAAGAACAGAAGTAGTGGTTATTCCCTCCCCATAGATTCTAGTAGTTGCATAGACAGTAACCCCCTTATGACAGATCAACCCAACCACCTCCCCCATCTGTGCCACACCAGCTGCCTCATGTTTGAATATCCCATGTCCATACAAACCGCATGAAGACAGGCATTCCCACTGTGACATAGACTCTATTGCGAACTCTCCTACTCCTGTCACAGATAGGTAGCTGTGTTTGATCCTCCACCCTCAATGGTCAACATTCTCCCCAACCCAGTCACAGTATCTTGTATCATCCCGATGAGATACACCATGGTTTAGCGGGACAGATAGTTTCAGCCTGATTACTGCCCGGCCCCTCCCCAGCAGTTGCTTGAAACAATCTCCTCCTTTACCCCACTATCGAGCCCCCCCCCCCACCCCAGGGACAACTCAAACTCTGGGATGATGAACAATTCCCATAACGGACACTTCTATTTGATTACCGCAATATGCTGGCTAATCGATTTCACCCAATAGTTATATATGTACTGTAACCGTTCACACACACACACACACCCAGCATTCCCCTTCCCCATACCCATGGCCTAAGGCCGCTTGGACCATGTTTAACCATAGGATAGAGATGAACAGAGGGGATAAGGTGCGATACATGTGCTGAAAATCAGCCAATGGACACATTGGTAAAACCGCAACAAGCATGCAGACCTTACTGCAATTAAGCAGCAGATGGGATGCATAAACCACTGAAATTTTCAAACCGGGTCAGGATGCTGCTCTACCGTCCACAAATGCTGTCAATGGACACATTGGTAAAACCGCAACAAGCATGCAGACCTTACTGCAATTAAGCAGCAGATGGGATGCATAAACCACTGAAATTTTCAAACCAGGTCAGGATGCTGCTCTACTGTCCACAAATGCTGTCAGTATACATTACAGAACTGTACTACATGACCCAGTTGATCTAAACTGGTCAAGTGGTAAGTTGACAATAACAATAGACCACTTGTCCATCAGATGGCCAGACATCTTTATAACCTGCAGACAGTCATAAAGAGGCTCATGGCCGGATGTCCAAATAACCCCGATAAACTGACTAAGTTCACTGGTCAGGCTTACAGAATCAGTTTGCCTGTAACTATCCAGTTTGTGTAAATACTTTGCAAAGCGCATGCCAATCCATATATCCCAATTTTTTCGTGTAGATAGATTCGTCTATTAATCACTGTAGTTGTAGCATGATGATAATAGGTGATTCCACCGGCTAATGCCTACACTGAGACTATTCACGAGTTTGAAGTTTTTTAAACTCTTCAGGCAGAGATCTTCCTGGAGAATTAGCGAGAACATGATAGGTTAGACAGCATATGGTATGACAAGGCTTTCCATCAGTTTCTTTCCATCAAAAGTCATGTGCATCTAGAAATTGGCTGAACATGTGAATTGCATTTTTGATCCACTGAGTAAGTGACTGTCTAAGTTGACCACCAGTGACGGTCTTTAAAGAGGAAACGAACAAACTTTTTATCTAGTCACATGCAATATCATATACCATAGACATACTGTCAACCTGGGCTGAGCTGCATTTGTCGCGTATATACATAGACAGTCCAATAGTCGAGTTGGCACAGCAGGAAGTCAGAAGTATCCTGGAAAACGGATATAAAAAGTTTCAGACTGCATCACGACTGTAGCAACTGCAGCAGAAGGCGAAATCATAGTACCACATATTAATGGAGAAGCTAGAGAAATGTTGGAGATTTTGGATGAGATGTATTCTGGATAACCACCCCATTGTAAAATCGGCACCAGAACATGCCTGCAGACAATTAGCGCAGCAAAATTGTGAAAACTGCAGTAAAGTTCAGCTGAGAGGTGAAATAGTTCCCGATCTCATCACTTACTCATCAGCTCTGACATCACCACATGTATAAGGTTCAAACCGGGATTCTTCCTCCTTTTCCTCAAAATTTGCCAGCGAAATCTGCGATCTGAAAACTAGAGAAAAAGTGATTGAAGATGACTTCCAAACCCGAGATTTGTTGTGGCGAGGGCATGGCGGAAGCCATTAGTGGGTTGGCACCCTATACACTCAGGCCTAACCCGGCCTAGGTGGTGTTGACTCGTGGAGCATTCTGGTGAGCGTGTATTTCTCTTACATAACACTCCTGCCCATGCACATTGCCTGAACTGGGCCCTTCATACGGTGTTGACAGACAGGTCAAAGTATAGGACATAGTTTCATTCTGTCCGATTCATGTTTGACCAATGTCTGTCTGTGGCTCATTTTTGAGAGCTGTCATGCCAGTGGTCATGGTGGCTTCCTTCTCAAAATCTTCGAGGCACTAACATTTTGTGGCCAGCAGACGGGTGGAGCTGAATGCATAAGCGAGGATAGGCATCTCATATACTGAAACTGCCATAGTCCAGGCAGAAATGGTGACAACCATTCCATTTAGTGGACATATAGTATTGAATTGTAATGATGGAAAGTGTTGCGCCATGCAGTTAGAGGATAGGCCATACTATGAGGGTTTATGGATGTATCCAAAGAGAGTCAGGCTCACGGTGAATGGGCGATGCTAATAAAATACTGATTTTAATGGTTTGTATCAGATGTTCCCCTAGCTCCTTACATACAAGATGCCCAAGGGGCATGTATCTCTCACCTGGAATTATTGGCCACTGGCACAACCGAACAAAACGAGAAGACTACTAAAAAAATTTAGCAATATAATTCCTGTAACGAAGGTTTAGCCAAGATTGATTAAAATTGGCCCAGTGGTTAATAAGTAGTCTTTCTATGATTTTCACGCAAAATTTTGATCGATTCATGATAAACATCTTTTTTTTTACGTATCAACTTTCCATGGACAAACTTGAATTGGGTTTAGGCCCTAATCATATCTCCCAAATTTCGGCCCGATCCGTTTAGCGGTTCTGGAGGTAATTTTCGCAAAAATTAGGACATCCAAGATGGCCACCGAACCATTTGGTATATCAAGCTCTCTTGAACAAACTTGGCTTAGCTTTTGCCCTAGATGGTGTTTCATGAGTTTTGAATTGATTCTCCAAGTAGTTTCGGAGAATAAGCATTCTGGCCAGGTGAGCTAATAACTGGTTAGCATCAGATGTTCCCCTAACTCCTTACATATAACTGAGGACATATGATGTAGCAGAAGAGGTCTCCACGGGAGCAATAATCGGTAGTGGTATGAGCAAAAATCAGTCAAGGTATGAGCAATAATCAGTAATGGTATGAGCAATAATCAGGAGTGGTATGAGCAATTGCAGTATTGATAGCAATAATTAGTAGTTGTATGAGCAATAATCAGTAGTGGTATGAGCAACAAGAGGCCCAAGGGCCTGTGGCACTCACCTGGACCATTAGCATTTGAACCATTTGTATTTAAATAGGTTATGATGGATCATTTCCGGAAAATCCAAGATGGCCACCCAAAAAAAGGACCAATTAGAATTCTGAATAGATGTTCTAAAGTCTACCATGATAGGGTCATTCTAGCCAAATTTGCTTGAAATATGTGAAGCGACTAAGGAGAAGCAACATATTGACAATTTCTGGTAAATTTTTCATAAAATCTAAGATTTTCACCCAAAAATTTCTCAATCAAAATTCTGAATAGAATTTCTAGTCTATCACCATAAAATCCATCTAGTGAAATTTGTTTGAAATATGTCAAGGAGCTAAGGAGGCGTAGAATTTTTACCATTTCTGGTAGATTTTTCTTAAAATCTAAGATTTTCACGCCAAAAAATTAATAAATCAAAATTCTGAAAAGAAGTTCTAGAGCCTAGCACCATAGAATGCATCGAACTACATTTGGTTGAAATATGTCAAGCAGCTAAGGAGTAGCATTTTGACAATTTACGGTAGATTTTTCATAAAATGTCAGATTTTCACCCAAAAAATTGATCAATCAAAACTCTGAAAAAATTTTCTAGAGCCTACCCCATATAATGCATCTAGCCAAATTTGGTTGAAATATGTCAAGCAGCCAAGGAGCAGTAGCATTTCGACCATTTCCGGTAGATTTCTCATAAAATCTTAGATTTTCACCCAAAAAATTGATCAATCAAAATGCTGAAAAATTGTCTGGAGGGTACCAGCTTAGGATCAATATCAGCCAAATTTGGTTGAAATCGGTCAAGCCGTTAAGGAGAAGACACATTTGATCGACGACGGACGGACGACGAATGGCCGCCATGGCATAAGCTCATTTGGCGTTTCAGGCCAGGTGAGCTAATAATCAGTATTGGTATGAGCAATTGCAGTATTGATAGCAATAATCAGTGGTGGTATGAGCAATAATCAGTGGTGGTATGAGCAATAATCAGTGGTGGTATGAGCAATAATCAGTATTGGTATGAGCAATAATCAGTAGTGGCAATATTGGCGAACAGTGCATTATGATAGAATGGCAACATTAACAAGAGGTCCAAGGGGCCTGTATCGTATTTCTTCATGTATTATATCACTGTGATTTTCTCTCATCTCTCATGCAGTGGGTGGGATGGGATGTCGTTTCTCATAGACTGTTGTGATATTACTTTATTTCTACCATACCTAGCGATCCCTGACCACAACCCCCCCCCCCCAAGATTCAAGCCTTTTTATACTCCTCCGGGAGAGTAAGCCACAACCTGACCTATGAGAGCATGAGGTCTTGCCGGCGCACTGATATCCAGTCTCTAGTCCTAGCTAGCACGCCTGCTCTATAGCCGAGTGTTACAATTTAATTGGTGGTTGTTCTCTGCTCATAACTCAGTGTGTGTTAGCTTAATTTTGATTGCATACAGATTCCTTTTATTTCAGGTTCCACGAAGTGGAGGGGTTCAGGAGGTAGGTGCACCACCTTCT
The DNA here is from genome assembly GCA_034401795.1 of Chaetoderma sp. LZ-2023a. Taxonomy (NCBI): domain Eukaryota; kingdom Metazoa; phylum Mollusca; class Caudofoveata; order Chaetodermatida; family Chaetodermatidae; genus Chaetoderma; species Chaetoderma sp. LZ-2023a. The sequence continues at coordinate 196,420,988 of CM067370.1, read as the reverse complement.
CTCAAGGAGGCCTACAGTATTAAGACTATACCTCTCATTCTACGACCAGGGCATGGGTAGCAGCGTGTTTATTGAACTTTATAACTCTCCACACTCTTCCCAAGCACTGGACACTGCACATGCTTGTGCCCTATGCAGGTACTTTTGATCACATCTTGCTATGCAAAAGTCATCATAGGGAGAGACTGATGTTTATTTCTAAAAATCCTCTTGTATCGTGATGGCAGTAAATCTTGCGGAGATATAGCCTCCCTGATCGCATACAGGATGACAAAGCCAGAGCACTACCCTCTTCGGCCCTGTTGCAACCGCTAGTGTCCTCCCTCACATCCTCCTTAGTGGAGATGAATGTAGTACCGAGGATTGCTGAAGGTTCTGGACTACAGTGGGGGATGGCGTATCTGGCTCATAGGAAACAGCGCAGCGATGGGTTTGCATTTCTGCCCCGCAGGATCCTTGCTCACCAACGGCGGCTGATCCCCCCATAACATGGCTTCAAGTGATGATCGTGGCAGCTCTTATGTCATTTATGGATGTTAGAGAAATGGTGTCATACGCTTTCGTGCACCTACTCCAGACATTGATGCAGACGTTCTATGTATAACGAGGGGCTGTTAATTTAACCGTCAATCCTAGATAGTGCAATGTCCAATGATAATGATAACTCACATCCCAACATCCTGTGCTGGAGTGGATGGAAGTGCGGTAGGCGATCATAACATAGGGTAGGCAGAGATACGTCGCAACAGTTTAATTGTGTTTCTTAAGTTAGCATAATGGTTAATGTGCAGTTGAATCTTTCAACACTCCAATCACCAGGGAGATGGAATGGTGGAGTACTGGTTTTGACGATGTGGAGGTGGCACATTTCAGTGAAGTCTGCTCTTGAAGTTGGTTTGCGATCTGAATGGAGTTCTTTGGGAACACCGAAACGAGAAAAATGTTGTGGACTAAAATGTCTCCAACAGATGCGGCTTCTTGGTCAGCTAATACGAAAGCTTCTACCTACTTCAAAAAATAATCTTGCAGGACTAACATGTAACGGTTTCCATTGCCTGAAGCAGTCAGTGATCCTAATATGTTAATGGCCACCCTCTCAAACGGTGCTCTGACAAACTTAGTTTGCAAAGCAGTGGCATGGATTCGGTTGCTAAGGGCCCATCATTGGCAAGGAGCACACTTGGAAACCCATGCTTTTACATTGGCAGTAAAATCCATCCAGTGGAACCATGCTTTAACATTTTATGTAGTTCTTGCAATGGCAAGATGGGAAGTGTTGTCATAGAGTTGTTCTAGCATGCGCTTTCATTAAATCTGTGGATTGACCAGACAATCTCTGCGGTAAAGCATTCAACTGCAAATTTGACATTCTCTGCCGGCGGAGCTTTTCTATGGTTGTGGTGTTGCTAGTCAAATGCTAGTGGTGGTGAAGGCAGTGTTGGTTGTGCTTCTGGTGGTGTTTGTGCTTGTAGTGGTGATGGGCGTGTTGGTTGTGCTGGTGGTTGTGGTATTCACAGACTATATGGCTAATCATTTGACGGGCAAGCAACACTATTGTTATTATGATGAGTTTGTTCATGCATGTGCTCATGAAATACACTTCACCCGCCCCACCCCATAGTTAGGATCTCATCCGGTAGATAGAGCGTACACGTGATACAGGCATCGTGTGAAATCTTGGTCTAAATTGCTACAACTATTGCACCCCGGTAGTTTCTGTGTATCAATTATTATATCTTCAAATATACAGTATTATATTCTTTATTGACAATAGAAAAACTATTTTTATTGTGTGGCAGGAACAGTGGTGTGCGGCAACATTTGTATTTTCGCTTCCAGCAGACATCAGGTTGTCAAAATGGGTATATTACAAGTTGAAAATGATGCGAACAGAGCAATACTTAAGTGAATGAGATCTCTGGCATTGAGAGAGCTAGCTTTGATAGTGATTTTGTGTTCAGAAACTTGATCTGAAGAGAATATTTTTGTCCAAAAAAATTCCTTCCTTTTATGATGTGTGTTCAGCATTAAGGAGAAACATTTTAAAGGATTTCACGAACATTTCTTGATAGTCCAAGATCAAGACACCCGCAGTAAGAATCGACCAATCACAATTCTAATTAGAAGTACTCGACAGTCAACTATGACTGATTCATAACCATTATTATGATACTTATTGTATGAGGGTGACTGAGCACCAAATTCCTTTTTATGGATGGCCTTAGATTGAATGCCATTTTACATGCTGTTTTATTATCCCACAGATATTTGGTATGAAAAATGATCATACACTCATTTAACTCACAATAATAAGCACAAATTTGTCAAATACCCACGTTGTCGATAACTTTTTCAATCCCCCGCCGTGAAGTGTCTATTTTCAATTTTTTGAAACACTGTTGCCGAAAGCTGTCATTGTTGAGTTTTAGCTTTTGTAATTAAGTTACATCTCTTACCTCTGGTCAGTGGGCTTGTTCTCCCTTAGGGAGCTTTCAGCTCAGTTGCACTGTACGCTATGCATTAACATTACCTACACTGCCCTCACAGCTACCTATTTACAGCTAGGTGGACTGGAGAAATGCAGAGTGAAGCGCCTTGCTGAAGGACACAATACAGCCTGGCCGGGAGAACTGTCAACCTTTGAGTTACCAGCGCTCGCTCCTTCAGACTCGGCCTGTTTTGCCCCCAAAATTGGCACACGTCTTCAGGAGCCTGCAGACAAACATCCCACCAAGTTTGGAGTTCCCTCCAGTAAAACCAGAGTTATTGAAAAATGTCTCAAGTGCCCATTTTAAAAATGTTTCTGAAAGTTGTTGCATTTTAGTTTCTGAACCCAAAATTGGGTCCTGACGGGCAAGCATGCGACTACACATCAGCGATTAACAGTAATTACACACTAAAAATAATACCTTTGTAAAGTAAAAAGATCTTATAAATTTGATGTCAAACCTTTATTAATTAGATCAGATATGACAAGGTTTACAATGTAAAAATATTGTTATTTTGAAATTAATTTGAGTAATGTCTTCCAGACAAATTAAAAAAGTATTCAAGGGCCTACCCGTATAGGTGACTTAATATTGAAACACTGCAATTTTATTGCTGCCTAACACAGAATGATTGCTATCTGGACTTTTCGACGATTGCTGGTAATTAGCCCTTTCACCGATGAATTCCCTATATCTCATTTTCAAGGCAACCATACAGCAAAGCTATTGAATATTCTGAAAGTAATTTGTTTGGAAGCCATTGCTGCCAACATTGCTTAGGCAGCAACGGCCTCCGGTCAGATTATTATTTCAAAATATTCAACAGAATAAGTTTAATATCATAAAGAATATACTTTTTGCGGGATTTGTTAGTGAAAGGGTTAATGGGAAGAAAATTGAAATCTTTGCTTACTCAAAGACCAGGACTATTTTTTAATTTTACCATCAACTTGGTTATTCCAGATATACACGGCTTTGTTTGACTCACAAATGAGCATTTTTCGCTACAACTGCAGAAGACGGTTTCGGGCGGCTGACCATTAAAAGGTTAAATAGCGAAGAGTTTAGATTCTATTTTTTTCATCGGAACATACCACATACGTGTGAACGTGGATACGTTATTTATAATGCTATCTATATACAACAGTCAATAGTATTTGATTAATTTAAAACGCTAGCTATATACAACAGTCATTAAGTAATACCAGCTGGTATTACGTGCTTGGCTATATACATTTTGATGGTGGTACCATATAATAGGCTTCACTTTACTACGGAGCACATAGATTTATAGTTACTTCAGTAAATGTGTTCTAGTTATTATTATTATTATTATTATTATTATTACTATTATTATTATATGTATCAAACTAATATTCCTATGTTGCTACTAATGGTAGCAAACTGTTTTGACAATCTTTCACACATTTATCGTACAGTAGCTTGGTATTCGATTATCATTCTTTCCAAAAAAGGATATGACAACTGTTAACTCATTAATTGTTAATGCGGCCAAAACTAGCCTCTGCATTGAACTTGAAGAATGTCCATTTGTAGGTCGAGAATACTTTTGAAAATTTACCAGTGGAATGTCCAGCTTGTTAATGGACTGTCATTCTCGCGGTCAATTCTAAAAAATATTCTCTTAGCCTGTAAATGGAAATTCACGAAGCAGACATGTTAAATCATGACCATGAAAGGATTAATCTCTAGACACCCTCAGGTTACTCCACCATCATGATAACCTGTGTACACCCTCAGGTCACTCCATCATCATGATAACCTGTGTACACCCTCAGGTCACTCCATCATCATGATAACCTGTGTACACCCTCAGGTCACTCCATCATCATGATAACCTGTGTACACCCTCAGGTCACTCCATCATCATGATAACCTGTGTACACTCTCAGGTCTCTCCACCATCATGATAACCTGTGTACATTTTGCTAACAATGTAAGCTGGTGCTCGCCAGTCTTGTTTTCTTGTTGTTCCATAAATATTGATTTTCTGACATAAGCTTGATAATGGTTAATACATAGGTGATATTACTAGCACTCAATATCTATATAGACGACTATCTGTCACTCAGAGACAGACCAGATGCAGGCCACACTAACATTCCATCACTGGTGCTCACATTCCTGCCATCTACTTGACTTTCTTGGTCGCTGTACCTATATTGCATTGATTCACCTAAAACACAAACAACATACATCATTTCATAATCATTTAAACAAGATGCCCCCCCCCCCCCCCCCCCGGCCTCTCCCTATAGATATCACAGTCAGTATTAGTACTCAAACACTATCACAGGCAGAATTAACTGTCTGATGGGGGCCTGGATATCACAGGCAGAATAACTGTTGATGGCGCCTGCTGGATATCACAGGCAGATTTAACTGTCTGATGGCGCCTGGATATCACAGGCAGAATTAACTGTCTGATGGAGCCTGGATATCACATGCAGAATTAACTGTCTGATGGAGCCTGGATATCACAGGCAGAATTAACTGTCTGATGGAGCCTGGACATTGCAGGAAGAATTAACTGTCTGATGGAGCCTGGATATCACATGCAGAATTAACTGTCTGATGGCGCCTGGATATCACAGGCAGAATTAACTGTCTGATGGAGCCTGGATATGACATGCAGAATTAACTGTCTGATGGAGCCTGGATATCACATGCAGAATTAACTGTCTGATGGAGCCTGGATATCACAGGCAGAATTAACTGTCTGATGGAGCCTGGACATTACAGGAAGAATTAACTGTCTGATGGAGCCTGGATATCACATGCAGAATTAACTGTCTGATGGCGCCTGGATATCACAGGCAGAATTAACTGTCTGATGGAGCCTGGATATGACATGCAGAATTAACTGTCTGATGGAGCCTGGATATCACAGGCAGAATTAACTGTCTGATGGAGCCTGGATATCACAGGCAGAATTAACTGTCTGATGGAGCCTGGACATTACAGGAAGAATTAATGGTATGATGGAGCCTGGATATCACAGGCAGAATTAATGGTATGATGGCGCCTGGATATTACAGGCAGAATAAAAGACCAGTTCTGGTCACACGTCACCCGACAAGCGCTTTTTAATGCAACCACAATTTTTAAATCCAAATATTGTACAGTTTTTCAAGAAATCAAGGGGGATTACTCTGGTGATTATAGACACATTTCGGCCAAATGCAATCCCGGTCAAGGAGTTGATATTCCAAGGATATTACAGGCATGGTCTGATGGAGCCTGGATATTACAGGCATGGTCTGATGGAGCCTGGATATTACAGGCACAGTCTGATGGAGCCTGGATGCGATGGTGGCATAGACTTTATTGAGATCAGATAAGATCTTGATGAATTAACAACTATTCATTTAAAAACCCAGCCAGCTAGATGGAGTATGCTGATGGTGATGATTTCATCAATAACCAGAGTTATTGACACAGGTGTCATTCAGCCACATACTTTTCAAAACTAGATGGCCTGCATCCCACGTGTTTAGCCCTTTAGGTTTTCCACATATCACACATCATGTGCGGTATGATTTCTTAAAATAGTATACCCCCATGACAAATCAAATGTTTATTTAAAACTCTAACATTATAATTCATGAAAGGGAGACAAATCATACAGAAATAAATGATGGCGACTAGATGCAGGTATATATCAACTATCGGATAAGTCCTTGATGAATTAAATGTCCATTGAAAAGCTTGTCACGCCAGACGTCATTTGGACCGCCATGTAGAGATCCTCCACGTCGTGATGGGCTCGACAATAATCATTTTATTCTGATTGCTGTGGCCTTGACCATTAGACCCCAAATTTATCACATGTAACCCTTCCCCATGTTTAATTAATATATACGAAAAACTCTTGAAACTACACCCAGGAATACGCTTTTATGACTGACTGACTGACTGACTAAGAGACGTGGCAATTTATTGAGCTGCTAACCGTGGCTAAAAATATTGAACAACATTTCCATTAAGATCGGATAAGACCTTGATGAATTAGATGTGCCATTGAAAATCTGAGTATTTTCTAGTTCTTGCTGCATGCTGCACATTGCATGCCATTTGGATCGCTATGCCAAGCCATCTTCCACTTCGTCTAATGCTCGACAAAAACCTTACCCTGTAGACAAATTGTCATAAAAAAGAAACTAACCTAAATTCAAGGGGCATAAGATATGAAAAAAATTCAAATAAATGGCCCAAAGGCCATAGTGCTCAACTAGCTGATGAGGAACTCTAAACATGTTTAGATTAATTAATGCACAACAAGCATGATTGGTACATCAGGCAACCATAACTGTTGCCATAGACAGAAGGCAACGGTTCTTATCATTAGTGACCATTGCGGCAATCATCCTTACCACTAATACAACAGCTCCGAAAACGGTGCATAATACCACGACATGATAACAAATCAATGAATGATAGCTATCAAACGTAGAACAGTCATCCTATGAAGTTTCAATGTGATCCACTAAACAGTGATGGAGTTATCGTCTAGAAATCAATTTTAAAGATGGCGGCCAAATTGGATTTTGGGTCATCTACAATTTTAATAAGCTTTTTCCTCAGACCTAGTCCCGTTATCCCATGAAGTTTTGAAGCGATCAGCTAAACAGAAATGGAGAAATAGATTTGGGGGCCATCTTGAATTTAGGATCATCGTCGACTTCAATAGTTTCTTTCTCCAGAGCTAGTCCAATCACCCTATCAAGTTTCAAAGCAATCCGTTAAACGGTAATTGAGTTATCATCCAGAAACCAATTTTCACGATGGACACCCATAGCTGAATCTTGAATTTTGGATTATCGTCAATTTCGATGAGTTTCTTCTCCAGACTTAGTCCAACCACCATATACCGGTGGCTGGCGACCATTTTGGATTACGAATCATTGTAAATTTCGAAAGATTTCTTCTACAGACCTCGTCCAACCGCTCTATGAAGTTTCAAAATGATCCGATAAACGGTAACAGAGTTGTCATCTGGAACCCACGTTACCACCTATCTGGATGGCGCCACCACATATCCCGCCAAAATATTGGTGTCCTTGACACTATTGACCATTGGGAAAAGTACCATTGATCAATGGGGCAGCTATCCCTGACATTATAGATGCAGCAGATGACATTTACCAATGGGTCAATGGTCACAGTAAAAATGTGGATGAAGAAATGCAGGAATATTGGTGTCATTGACATTATTTACCAACGGGAAAAGTACCATTGATCAATGTTCACAACACTGACATTTACCAAATGGCAATGGTTAGGTCACAGTAACAAATTTGGATGGGGAAATGCTAGAATATTGACATGATTGACCAACAGAAGAGTACCATTAATCAATGGGGCAGCCATCCCTGACACTATTGCCATTTGATTGAAGTGTACTAAAGTAGGGAGTTCAGAGTGAAATTTGAAGTAGTTAATATGACATTATATTATATTGTTTCTAATAGAAGGCAGCTTAACAAATTGATTACTAAAAACCATTCGAAAATCGGCCTATTCATTGCAATGCTATGCTTGTGTGAAGTTTACCAAATTAGGGAATTCATATATATTAGGTCATTGGATTAACACTAGCCCTATTGTCTTAAAACGCTACCATATAAACATAATAATCCAGTTTTCAAAACATATATGCCCATGATTTCTAAACTAATGCAGTTATTGCCATGAAATTTGGAACACAGTTGTATCTTAATAAGGCAGAGGTCAGTGATGTGGATTTTCATAGTGATTTATAAATTATTAGTTAATTAGCATAAATTTGCATATTTAATTAGTACATTAAACCAGGTACTTTTTGGACAAGATACACCAGATTGTTTGTCAGAAAAACGCTGGTTCATCAATGTCTATCCTCACAACTGATGCATCATTTTGTACGGGATTCTCTATACTATTAGAAACTGTTATTGAATTTTAGACTTTTAATACATTTTTCATGGGAGTACATTCTTTGTAGATTTACAAGCTATATTTGTACTTTTGAAGGCTGTTTTCCGAAAAATATTCACCTCCGTCTTTCAATAATCGATTGTATTGATGACAAAATCATCCATGGTCGACAATTCAATTACAGTTTCTAAAAGTACAAAGAATGCCTTGCAAAATGATATATCATTTGCGATTGTAGCCATTGAGGAATCGGTGTATTTTTGTCATAGAATATAAACGAAATCAAAGATTTCGTTTTTCATAAGAGTTGATACTTACCACCCTGATACTCTATATTTCCCAAATATCGACCTAACGTCGATAAGACTCATAATTTTACAAAAAGCTGCCCCTACTGGGCAGGTTAGCCAACTGACAGTCCCCCTACTGGGCAGGTTAGCCAACTGACAGTCCGGCGCATGCGCCGCCCAAACTCGCGCATGCGCGGGGCTGTCACTTCCTATTCCAAAGTATTGGCTGACAAATTGCAACATTTAACGCCGAAAGAGCGAGCCTCTGTGGGGCAGAGGCCGGGATCGTATCAGGGTGGTAAGTATCAACTCTCTCGTGAACAAGGAAATCCTTGATTTCGTTTATTTCACATCAAGAGTATACTTACCACCCTGATACTCTATGATATAGCCAGAATTCATAAGTGAATTCGGCGGGAAGAAGCCGAGGTCAGAAGACCAGCTCGTCCCTGGAAGAGCAAGCTCTTTTGCGCTTGGAGCACAAACTACCAATGTTGTGTATGTAAACACAACCAGGAAATGACTTGGACATCGGCTAACGTGACCGATGTTGAGAGTAATGACCATTTAACATGCGCTCGACACACACATACACACACACACACCCTTCTTCTGAAAGAAGGAGTGATGACCTCAATATCCTACACGCTCTCATGTACTCGTTCTAACGTACTATAGGACATCGAACGAAATGCTTCATTTCGTATACTCTCTGATGGAACCACATAAAACACGACCCATCACCATAATAGTACGGAAAATGTGACAAAATAGAACATCACAAAAAAAAGTACTAACCTATTTTTGACGTGTCCTCTTCACCACTGATGGTGAGAGGGTGCAGTACTGAAAGCAGGGATATCCCCTGTCAAAATGTACTGACTGCGAGGAATAAAGCACTTTATGACATTATTATCAAATATTTACATTTAAAAATGTATTATTTATGTAAAATCGATACGGCAAGTGGATTGGTGTGGAGTGGTCGTGTCACGGAAATAATGGTTGGTAAAACTAGACTCACAGTGCCACTGGACTACTGACAATGTCATCCACCGGCACTCCGTTAAACAGAGCTGTGGAAGTCACTACGCCATGGACACTGTGAGCCGGGGCCATGTCAACTTGTTTGCCTGTGGCGGCTTTGTGGCAGTGTTGAGTGCATTCCACAATCCACCTGGATATGGTATCATTTGAAGCTCTACCATGAGGCTCAATATAAGATAGGCATAAAGAATAGAGTCCGCCATTCTTCTGTGCGCTGTTTATAATGTGTTAATGCATGGACTGGACACCATACCTTTGAATTAGGATCAAACCAAGTCAAAGCAGGCAAAACTATAGGCTGACCATGATATTTTAAAGACTGGTTCTTAGCCATAAAGTTAACTCTAGGTAGAAGCCGGAGGCCTTACCCCGTAACCACAAAACGGTCTGGCTCAGCTGACAAAGCATGTATTTTACTTCTTTGTCTAGCCGATGCTGCAGCAATCAGAAAAACTGTTTTAAGCATCAACAATTTCATGGAAATGGAGCTTACTTAGTGGTTCAAAGGGTTTATCCGCTAGCACTTGAAGCACTAACGATAAACTCCAAGATGGAATCACTGGAGGATTCCTAGCTCTTAGATTACCCATGCCTTTGATTAAAGTAATAAGATTACTTCATTACTTCCCCTATCAGCCAAGCAAAGGTAACTTACATTAAAGCTGACTTATAGCCAGCAATAGAGTTAGACTTGAGACTATAGACATCATACAGGTGACAGAGGAAATCGGCTACTACCTGAATAGATGCAGCCATTGGATTAATACATCTTTTTGAGCACCATTCAGCAAATCTGTTAATTTTATAATTATATGCTCTGGAGGTTGACCCCCTTCTGGCTCTTGCCATAAACATGGCTGCTTGCTCAGAAAATCCCTCCTTAACTGCTAATTGCTTGACAACATCCACACAGTCAATTGGAACATTAACGGGTTGCTATGCAAGGCCTTGCCTTGGAAGATTATGTTGTCCATTAGAGGCAGAGGAACAGGATTGGCTCTCTGGACTGTAAGTGGAGATCATTTGCGTGCCACGGATGTTGCTACTACCCGCTGTAGCAGCTGGGAGACGTGCGAGAGGGCTGAAATGGCTACCCTCGTACTCTCCTCCGCGTCGCACAACACAGAATTTGCACTGCGTAAAGCGCTAGCGCACAAGGGGCCCATGTCAGAATGTGATTCAGGCCGTGTCTTCGCCCAAAGCCGCACGGCCATCCGTGCACAGCTTTGGGAAGACGGCATACTTCTGACATAAATCAGAAGAAATGCGGCAATGCCGCGCCACCTGTGAATGCTCGACTAGCCTAGGGCCTTCGTCGTCCTCTATAGCATTCACTGGTGGAGTAGTGGCCGGAGTTGGTGATACTCCTGGAAAGCAAGGGAAGCCATATGTACCCCCAAGGGCTTGTTCTGTGGATACTCCAGGAGCCGGATCCACGGCATCATGAGGGGATAAATACATGATGTTATGGTCCCGACCTTCCATAGCGTATCTCTCGACCGGCCATCGGCTCCGACTGAAAAGGTCACCTGTGTGCCTCCCCCCCCCCCAGGGGGCAGACAGAGTTCTGTCTCCGTGGCCATCGGCAGGCCATAGTAGTGTGTCCTCTTCTTCCTGCCCAGAAAGATTAGACGCCAGGTTTGAAAAGGGATCAACCCCAGCCTGGGCAGGAGGAGAAAACAGAAGAATAAATTTTGCAGTCAACAATAATGAATATTTTCAAATATTTGAATGCACTTCTGCATAACTCTCATATACCTGGACCATAAAGTATAGGTTTACTACTGTAGAAACCGGGGAGTGAAGTCCACTGGTCATTAACTGCCAAACCAAGTCTTTGTATCCACGATTGGGCAAAGGGGGCAGAGAATGCGAAAAAATTACTTCTTAGTTAATTTTTCCCTGTGCAAACTCGGGATACAATTTTTGTAACAACAACCAAGTAATGGAGATGAACCAAGTGTAGGAAAAGCGCACCACAAGGCAAAGAATGTTCACACAAGCTGAAAATACAAAGCACAACATGTGATTAGCTAATATTTACATATCCCCCAAAATGACTTAGCATATTATAGACGCCTCCACGTGTAACTGCGTATGACGGAAACACCATAGGGTCATTCCATACCAAATCACCCAGAATATAAAAATCTTCCCGGGTGACCATCTCTGATTTTTATTAAATTTCACCCAGATGCACATATATGGAAATGATGCCTGCATGTAAAATTTCATTGCAAAATTCCAATTAGTTTTGATGTTTTTTTGGACACGTGAATCCAGTGAGGGGTTTGGAAGGATCATCCTTACCACTAATACAAGAGCTACACAAATGGTGCATAATACCACGACATGATAACAAATCAATGAATGAGAGCTATCAGAAGTAGACAAGTCATCCTATGAAGTGTCAATGTGATCCGCTAAACAGCCATGGAGTTATTGCCTGGAAATCAATTTTCAAGATGGCCACCGATGGCTAGCGGCCAAATTGGATTTCGGATCATCTACAATTTCAATAAGTTTTTCGTCAGATCTAGTCCTGTCACCCCATAAAGTTTCTAAGTGATCCGCTAAACAGAAATGGAGAAATCAATTTTCAAGATGGCCACCAGTGGCTGGGGCCCATCTTGGATTTAGCAACATTGTGAACTTCAATAGTTTCTTTCTCTAGAGGTAGCCCAACAACCCTATCAAGTTTCAAAGCAATCCGATAAACGGTAATGGAGTTATCGTCCGGAAACCAATTTTCACGATGGACACCCTTGATTGGCAGCCATTTTGGATTTTGGATTATCGTCGATTTCGATAAGTTTCTTCTCCGGACCTAGTACAACCATATACCGGTGGCTATCGAACATCTTGGATTTCGGATCATTGTCAATTTCGAAAGATTTCTTCTACAGACCTAGTCCAACCACCCTATGAAATTTTAGTGATCCGATAAACGGTAACAGAGTTATGTGGAAACCCCTCTACAGCCTGTCTATCACATAATATCCTGCCAAACACTTGACACTATTGACCAATGGGAAAAGCACCATTGACCAATGGGGCAGCCATCCCTGATATTATTAACCCAGCACATGACAGTTACCAACTGGACAATGATCACAGTAAAAAGATTTGGACGAGAAAATGCAAGAAAATTGGTGTCATTGACATTATTGACAAATGGGAAAGGTATGATTGGTCAATGGAGCAGCCATCGCTGACATTATTGACCAAGCAGATGACATTTACCAATGGGTCATTGGGTACAGTAAAAAATGTGGATGAAAAAATGCAGGAATATTGGTGTCATTGGCATATTTACTAATGGGAAAGGTACCATTGATCAATGAGGCAGCCATCACAGACACTAGTGATCAATAGTAAAATTGTCACAACACTGACATTTACCAAAGGGGCAATGGTGAGGTCACAGTAACAAATTTGGATAGGTAAATGCAAGAATATTGACATGATTGACCAACAGGAAGAGTACCATTAATCAATGGGGCAGCCATCCCTGACACTATTGCCATTTGATTGAAGTGTACTAAAGGAACATTTCTGACAAATCTGTTTTAGGCCATTACCAATTTACGAAATGTGACACAGATTATTTTCCCCATAAGGGTCAATACTTAAAATGCTTTAAAGAGTTATGGCCCTTAATTCAAGTCGTGGCTACTTCATATTCATAGGGTGAATAGATATTGCCTGAAGGAACATATCTGCTAGATTTGTTTTTAATCCATCAACAATTGACAAAACAAATGAATTTTCACCATAGATTTCAATAGTTTAAGAGTTAATGAACCAGAATAAAGGCTTTTGTTTAAAAATGCATACTCTTTATATCCATAGTTCAAATAGATTGAAGGAACATATTTGCTAAATTTGATTTTAATCTATTAACAATTGGCGAACCCATGTATTTTCCCCATATGGCTCAATCCTTAAAAACACCTCAATGAACCCGATTATGGCCCTTGTTTAAGGGCGTGGTCACTTCATATTCTTAGCTCCAATAGATGTTATCTAAAGGAACATATCTACTAAATTTAGTTGTAATCCATCAATAAATGACGAAAAGTGAAACAAATGTATTTTACCCATAGGCTTCAATACTTTCAAAATATAGCAAGTGACATAACTCTGCTATTTGTGGGTGTGGTCACTTCATCTTCCTAGCCCAAATAGATATTGCCTAAATATGCATACTCTTTATATCCATAGTTCAAATAGATATTTGACTGAAGGAACATATCAGCTAAATTTGATTTTAAACAATTGACTCAATACTTAAAAACACCTCAATGAACCCGAGTTATGGCACTTGTTTAAGGGCGTGGTCACTTCATATTCATAGCTACAATAGATGTTGCCTAAAGGAACATATCTACTAAATTTAGTTATAATCCATCAATAAATAACGAAACGTGCAACAAACGTATATAGGCTTCAATACTTTGAAAATATAGCAAGGGACATAACTCTGCTATTTGTGGGCATGATCACTTCATATTCGTAGCCCAAATAGATATTGCCTAAAGGAACGTATCTGCCGAATTGGGTTTTAATCCATCGATAAATGACGAAACGTGCCACAATTGTTGATAGACGACAGACAGACAGACAAATCGCGATTGTATAAGCTCACCTAAGTGGGCTAAAAATTGGAAAATCATCTTTATTATAATGCATCTGTAGGCAATGGTGGCGCAGAACAAATCTCTAAAGTTTTATTGAGATCGGATAAGTTTTTGATCTTCACAAATTCAATGTCCATTGAAAACCATGACCCATTTACATTTTATTCTAGCTGCATGTCGTGTGTCGTGTGTATCATTATGTCGTGTGTCGTGTGGATCATTATGTTATGTCGTGTGCATCATTATGTCATGTGTCGTGTGCATCATTATGTTGTGTGTCGTGTGTCGTGTGGATCATTATGTCGTGTGGATCATTATGTCATGTGTCGTGTGCATCATTATGTTGTGTGTCGTGTGGATCATTATGTCGTGTGTCGTGTGGATCATTATGTCGTGTGTCGTGTGGATCATTATGTTGTGTCGTGTGCATCATTATGTCGTGTGGATCATTCTGTTGTGTCGTGTGTCATGCATCATTATGTCGTGTGTCGTGTGTCGTGTGTATCATTATGTTGTGTCGTGTGGATCATTATGTCGTGTGTCGTGTGCATCATTATGTTGTGTGTCGTGTGGATCATTATGTCGTGTGTCGTGTGGATCATTATGTCGTGTGTCGTGTGGATCATTATGTTGTGTCGTGTGCATCATTATGTCGTGTGGATCATTCTGTTGTGTCGTGTGTCATGCATCATTATGTCGTGTGTCGTGTGTATCATTATGTTGTGTCGTGTGGATCATTATGTTGTGTCGTGTGCATCATTATGTCGTGTGGATCATTATGTTGTGTCGTGTGTCATGTGCATCATTATGTCGTGTGTCGTGTGCATCATTATGTTGTGTGTCGTGTGTCGTGTGGATCATTATGTCGTGTGTCGTGTGGATCATTATGTCGTGTGTCGTGTGGATCATTATGTCGTGTGGATCATTATGTCGTGTGTCGTGTGGATCATTATGTCGTGTGGATCATTATGTCGTGTGTCATGTGGATCATTATGTCGTGTGTCATGTGGATCATTATGTCGTGTGTCGTGTGGATCATTATGTTGTGTGTCGTGTGGATCATTATGTTGTGTGTCGTGTGGATCATTATGTCGTGTGGATCATTATGTCGTGTGTCGTGTGGATCATTATGTCGTGTGGATCATTATGTCGTGTGTCATGTGGATCATTATGTCGTGTGTCATGTGGATCATTATGTCGTGTGTCGTGTGGATCATTATGTCGTGTGTCGTGTGGATCATTATGTTGTGTGTCGTGTGGATCATTATGTCGTGTGTCGTGTGGATCATTATGTTGTGTGTCGTGTGCATCATTATGTTGTGTGTCGTGTGCATCATTATGTTGTGTGTCGTGTGGATCATTATGTCGTGTGTCGTGTGGATCATTATGTCGTGTGTCGTGTGGATCATTATGTTGTGTGTCATGTGGATCATTATGTCGTGTGTCGTGTGGATCATTATGTTGTGTGTGTCGTGTGGATCATTATGTCGTGTGGATCATTATGTTGTGTCGTGTGCATCATTATGTCGTGTCGTGTGGATCATTATGTTGTGTGTCGTGTGCATCATTATGTCGAGACATACACTGCTTCGTTTAGGCTTCCATAAAAAACTTTTGTTACCAGCTATTAACGCTATCTAAGAGCTCAGATCTAGGCCTTGGTTTCGGTCTGACGATTGGTGAGCCTCACATGGGTAAACTCACCATAGATCTAACTAGATCTTTAGATGATGTTTGAAGTTACAATGAACTGGTCTGACACCAAGAATATATCTCAAGCTGGCAAATAGACTATAGGACTACAGAATTCCCCCACCCCATACCCAGTAAATGGACCCCAGGACTGTGCCATGATGCCTCCCTGAATGCATTTATATCAGAATAGACAAATTTACATGTCTAAATCTATACACAGCAGAAACAACCATGTTAATCTATCCAAAGACCAGAAGGAAGCCATCACCCAAGATGAACGAAACATTATCTGCTGTTCAGAATGTGAGTTACCTTTGTGGCAAATCTAAGTGAACATAGCGTCTCATTGAAGCACTCTTCCCGCGGTGATACATTGACAAACATCAGCGTCTTACTGTTACCACCAAGCGAGTTCTGCAGCATGTATGTCAGCTTGCTGTTACGATATGGCACATGAGACTCCTGAAACAAGATCAATCAAACTAGAACAGACATTGCTTACAGCAGAGGTCAATATATGTTTACATCTACAATCAATATACAATGCTAGCTGCACGGTAAACTTTCAGATCTCATGTATACATGGTGCTAAATATTAGCAGTGCATGTGCATATAGATCTGTTGTTGTTGTTGTTGTTGTTGTTGTTGTTGTGCGGTACATGTAGTCACAATGTTAATTACACATTTGACTTTTGATGCATAGTTTTAGGTAGAAGATTTCTCTTTCATCTTTTATGATCTCTTAGTTTTACCGTGGTAAATGAGGATTATGACCTCTTACCACGGTAGATGAGAATTATGACCTCTTACCATGGTAGATGAGAATTATGACCTATTACCATGGTAGATGAGAATTATGACCTATTACCATGGTAGATGAGAATTATGACCTCTTACCATGGTAGATGAGAATTATGACCTCTTACCATGGTAGATGAGAATTATGACCTCTTACCATGGTAGATGAGAATTATGACCTCTTACCATGGTAGATGAGAATTATGACCTATTACCATGGTAGATGAGAATTATGACCTCTTACCATGGTAGATGAGAATTATGACCTATTACCATGGTAGATGAGAATTATGACCTATTACCATGGTAGATGAGAATTATGACCTCTTACCATGGTAGATGAGAATTATGACCTATTACCATGGTAGATGAGAATTATGACCTATTACCATGGTAGATGAGAATTATGACCTCTTACCATGGTAGATGAGAATTATGACCTCTTACCATGGTAGATGAGAATTATGACCTCTTACCATGGTAGATGAGAATTATGACCTCTTACCATGGTAGATGAGAATTATGACCTCTTACCATGGTAGATGAGAATTATGACCTATTACCATGGTAGATGAGAATTATGACCTATTACCATGGTAGATGAGAATTATGACCTATTACCATACAGATGAGAATTATGACCTATTACCATGGTAGATGAGAATTATGACCTATTACCATGGTAGATGATGATTGTGACCTCTTACCATGGTAGATGAGAATTATGACCTCTTAGCATGGTAGATGAGAACTATGACCTCTTAGCATGGTAGATGAGAACTATGACCTCTTAGCATGCACATTAATGAGAATTATGACCTCTTCGCATGGTAGATGAGAACTATGACCTCTTAGCATGCACATTAATGAGAATTATGACCTATTACCATACAGATGAGAATTATGACCTATTACCATGGTAGATGAGAATTATGACCTATTACCAAGGTAGAGGAAGATTATGACATCTTACCATGGTAGATGATGATTGTGACCTCTTACCATGGTAGATGAGAATTATGACCTATTACCATGGTAGATGATGATTATGACCTCTTACCATGGTAGATGATGATTATGACCTCTTACCATGGTAGATGAGAATTATGACCTATTACCATGGTAGATGAGAATTATGACCTATTACCATGGTAGATGAGAATTATGACCTATTACCATGGTAGATGATGATTATTACCTCTTACCATGGTAGATGAGAATTATGACCTATTACCAAGGTAGAGGAGGCTTATGACATCTTACCATGGTAGATGATGATTGTGACCTCTTACCATGGTAGATGAGAATTATGACCTATTACCATGGTAGATGATGATTATGACCTCTTACCATGGTAGATGATGATTATGACCTCTTACCATGGTAGATGAGAATTATGACCTATTACCATGGTAGATGAGAATTATGACCTATTACCATGGTAGATGAGAATTATGACCTATTACCATACAGATGAGAATTATGACCTATTACCATGGTAGATGAGAATTATGACCTATTACCATACAGATGAGAATTATGACCTATTACCATGGTAGATGAGAATTATGACCTATTACCATGGTAGATGATGATTATGACCTCTTACCATGGTAGATGATGATTATGACCTCTTACCATGGTAGAGGAGGATTATGACCTCTTACCACGGTAGATGATGATTATGACCTCTTACCATGGTAGATGAGAATTATGACCTCTTACCACGGTAGATGAGAATTATGACCTCTTACCACGGTAGATGAGAATTATGACCTCTTACCACAGTAGATGAGAATTATGACCTCTTACCATGGTAGATGATGATTATGACCTCTTACCATGGTAGATGAGAACTATGACCTCTTAGCATGGTAGATGAGAATAATGACCTCTTAGCATGGTAGATGAGAACTATGACCTCTTAGCATGGTAGATGAGAACTATGACCTCTTAGCATGGTAGATGAGAACTATGACCTCTTAGCATGGTAGATGAGAACTATGACCTCTTACCATGGTAGATGATGATTATGACCTCTTACCATGGTAGATGATGATTATGACCTCTTACCATGGTGGTTGAGAACTATGACCTCTTAGCATGGTAGATGAGAACTATGACCTCTTAGCATGGTAGATGAGAACTATGACCTCTTAGCATGGTAGATGAGAACTATGACCTCTTAGCATGCACATTAATGAGAATTATGACCTCTTAGCATGGTAGATGAGAACTATGACCTCTTAGCATGCACATTAATGAGAATTATGACCTCTTACAATGAATATTAATGAGAATAATGACTTCTTACAATGAATATTAATGTGAATAATGACCTCTTACAATGAATATTAATGAGAATAATGACCTCTTACAATGAATATTAATGAGAACCAGAACGACAATCAGAGATTGCTAAAGTTGGCCCCCATTCGGTCAAGCACAACCGCTCACACAAGATTGGTCACTGTGACCTTGACATTTGACACCAAAATTGATAGCGTTCCTCGGACCACCAAGGACAAACTCCCACATCAGATTCGTAATGATCCGTTCAATAGAACTCTAGTTATCATCCCGCAACGCAATATTACATAAAAAATTAGGCCACTGTGATCTTGACCTTTGACTGTTTGGAGCAAAAATCGATGTTCTTCGGACCACCAAGCACAAGCTCGCACACCAAATTGATAACGATACTTTCAATAGAACTTGAGTTATCATCCGGAAATGCATTATGTAATTAATTGTCACCTTGACCTTTAACACCAAAATCGATAGGGTTCTTTCGGACCACCAAGGCCAAGCTCCCACGCCAGATTGGTAATGATCCCTTTAATAGAACTCGAGTTATCATCCGGAAATGAAACCTGAATGGACGGATGGATGGACAGCCGGACGGACAGATAGACAGGCAAAGCAAACGCTATATAATTCCCATATATTTATATGGGGGGTGGGGCATAATAATGACCTCTTACAACGAATATTCATGAGAATTATTACCTCTTACAGTCAAAATCATCAAAATTTTAAACCAGAAATGTGGTTGCAACGCAACCATGAAGCTTGACTTTATGACTTTGCAATGAACTATGAAGCTTGACTTCAACCACAAAACAAATACAGAAGGCTGATCAATACCCTTACCGACAAGCGGCCCAAGCACCTGCAATGCCGACTTGGACCATTATCACTTGAACCATTTGCATTTAAAAACCGGTAGACAGGATGGATAATTTTCGAAAAATCCAAGATGGCCACCAAAGAAATTGATCAATCAAAATCCTTGCTTGCTATGTTGAAGGCTACCACCATAGGAGCGTTCCACCCAAGTTTCGCTGAAATCTGTCCACTAATTAAGGAGTAGAGTTTTAAATGGTTCTGGAAAATATCCAAAAAATCTGAATGGCCACCAAAAATCGACCAAACTAAATTCTGAAAAGATTTTCTAGAGGCTACCACTATAGAATCCTTCCAGCAAAATTTGGATAAAATCCACCAAGCGGTTATGGAGGAGATCCATTCTGACAATTTCTGGTAAATTTTTCATAAGATTTATGATTTTCACCAAAACAATCATGTTCTGGAGCCTACCGCGATAGGGGCTGTCCAGCCAACTAGGGTTGAAATCCGCCAAGCGTTCAATGGGGAGTAGCGTTTTGACAATTTCCTGTACATTTTTCATAAAATCTAAGCTTTTCACCAAAAAACTTGACCAATCAAAATTCTGGATACAAGTTCTAAAGTAAATTGAAATCTGCCAAGCGGTTAAACAGGAGTAGGTAGCACTTTGAAAATTTCCGGTAAATTTTTCATAAAATCAGATTTTCACATAAAAAAAATTGACCAATCAAAATTCTGTACACACTGAAACATCAGGCGCCTTCCAGCCAAATTCGGTTGAAATCCGCCAAGCGGTTAATGAGCAGGAGCATATTGACAATTTCCAGTAAATTTTTCCAAAATCTATTTCTCCAAAAATATTTATCAATCAAAATTCTCTATACAATTTGTAAGGCCTAACCCCATAGGGACCTTCCAGACAAATTAGGTTGAAATCCGCCAAGCGGTTAATGAGGAGTAGTGTTTTAAAACAAAAGCTGACGGATGGATGATGGACACCATGCGTCAGTGACTTTGACCTTTGAATTTTGGCTCCAACATCATCG
The DNA here is from genome assembly GCA_034401795.1 of Chaetoderma sp. LZ-2023a. NCBI lineage: Eukaryota > Metazoa > Mollusca > Caudofoveata > Chaetodermatida > Chaetodermatidae > Chaetoderma > Chaetoderma sp. LZ-2023a. Next base: position 196,399,916 of record CM067370.1, on the reverse strand, counting down.
TGTGATGTGGTGTCATTATAAGGAAGCATGTGTCCAAGTTTGGGTCTAGCATGATTAACCAAACATGAGATATAAACAGAAAAGTTAAGACAAACAGAAAATGTTAAAGTTGAATAAAAGAATATTGCACACTCTTTCAAGAAATCAAGGGGAATTACTCTGGTGATTAGACAGTTTTCCATCAAGGCTAACTGAAGTTATCAAACGAAAACGAGATTTTTCGAGAAATCAAGGGGATAACGTTGATGGTTTTGGATACATCTTTGCCGATATGCAATCCCCACCGAGGTCTTGTCATAAGGTGATATTCCAAATTTAAAATGAATCCCAGTAGGCTAACTGAAGCTATCGTGCGGAAACTTTTTTTTTTTACGATTGTTCAAGAAATCAAGGGGATAACTTCCGTGTGTCTAGACACATTTCACCAATATGCAATTCCCATCGAGCTCTTGTCATAAGGAGTTATCATTCCAAATTTGGAATGAATCCATTCAAGCTAACTGCAGTTATCGAGTGGAAACTAAATGCGGACGTACGCATGGACTCACGCACGAAGGGATGGGACCCGTTTCTATAGGCCCCGTTGATGATGTCGGGGGACTAAAGAAACAAAGTTCTTACCAAGGTCAGTGACCTTGACTGGTGACCTTTTGATCACAATGTCATTGTGTGATGCCGTGTCATTATAAGGAAGCACGTGCTCAAGTTTGGGTCCAGTATGATTAACCAAACTTGAGATACAAACAGAAAAGTTGAGCTCAGGGAATATTTTGTTGGAAAAAAATTGCGTAGCAGTAACTGCTAAACAAATCGAATAATGCATAGCAGTTCATAGCACTTGCATAGCAAACAAAGTGTGTTGAAACTGGTTGGTGTTCCAACGGGGAAACGTTTCAAAACATGTTTGCATGATCAAAAACAACCGAAAAGCATAATTTTCCGATTTCGCAAAACGTTTTCCATATGGAATGCAGGACTGGTTCCAATATAGAAGTCATTGATACATATACCATACCGGGAGCTAGTCAATATTTTCAAGCCGAGAGAATTCATGACTTTTATCATGTATTGGTGCTTCGATCGTGTTTTTCAAGCCACGAACAGAATAAATATGGAATGTAGTCTTTTCTAATATGGTTTCGAAATAATCTAGATGGAGATCAGTGTTAAAATGTGTAATATAACCAGGGTTTGAAATTAGCGAACAGTTGATGGTAGACTTGGCAAACCAGTAGTCCGTCTAAAAAATTAGTAGTCCGTAAGGCATGCAATATGCGACACGTAGTTTACACAAATTGCACAAATGTGTCATGAACAGATGGTTGAATAATTAATATTGGGCTTCTGAGAATGTTATTGAGTATAGTGTATCAGTCTTCAGGTCTACAGTAGCCAGTATTGTCATTTGTCAGTATAACATATGTCAGATTCAGAATATGCATGTACTGGCTCTGGCCAAGGTCAGGGAGTATAGGAAACCTAAAATAATACGTATTGGCAGACTTGGCAATTACATTGATTGGAAGCTGTTGCTGCTTAAGGCAGCAACACATCTCAGTCAAATTATTTTCAAAAAATCAATAATGTACCTCCCATGAATACTGTGATTTCATTGACTAGGGTTAACATATATTTTGTAACTTACCAACCTACATCACATATCCCTTTCAACTGGTAGGCTAAACAAAGTACACATCATTCAATACAATGTAAGAAGGCTGACTAGTGTTAGTGCTTAACTGGAAGCTGTTGCAGGCTATGGCAGCTGTGAGCAAACCCCCTTAAAAACTTGCAACATATCAACAGCTTATTAAGATGAAATTGAGTTTTTGCAATACTATGACTTCAGTTGAAAGAGTTAACAATTTTTATTTAGAAATTATTAATGGTTGTTTTCTCTGGCTTAAATAGTGAATGATAAAAAGTTTTACTGTGATCAGCGTGTATCGATCGTCTCACGTGTTACTAGTTTTACTACGAATACTACGAATGCTATATATACACTACGTCATTCTTAAAATTACTGCGTAAAACATTGTTTATTTTCTTTACCGTCAGTAGTTTCCTTGCAATTCATTGGTTGCTCTCTATATAGTTATATTTATTACCCTATAATCTTGCGAGAAAGTATGTTCCCGACTTTGGAGAAGAGTACTCAAGAACACTCTCGCGCATGGGTCGATCTTGGCAACATGCCATTCTAAATCTGTCGCTTACGCAAATCAAGTGCGATACGCTGCCGTAGCATGGCTAACTATACTGTCTGCCTTGATTTGGGGATGCGCTAACAGGAGTTTAGCATTCGCGATGATATAACTCAGTTTCCGAGACAAACATTGTCTAAATCGACCAGAATCAGCCTAGATAAACTTGTATTTTTAAAGTTTATCATAATGCTAACTAATGACGAGGTAATGATCAATAGCCATACCCTCCTATAGGAGAATTTAGATTTACAAGAGTCTGTTACGAGCAATATGTCGACGACCATGAATACCCCGTGATACATATTGAGAGTTTCCGACTGGTGTCCAAACTCAAAACTGAAGTCTGTAACAGTTTATTATTATACCAGAAGGAAGCCGCTAACGCATGCGCACATCACTAGCTTTTAGAATTGTGATCTTTCGAGCGCTTACTGAACTCGCTTCACCGGCGGTCATTTGTCCCATAGTGAATGAAGGTATGAAGATATGTGCTCTATAGCTATATACATGTATGTCTATGGGCTATATCGGAAATCAGTCTCCAACGCATACGCATCTCGCTTCCTTACTAAATTTTACAATCGTTTTGCAACTTTTAGCGACTTTTTATCAAAAATATTTCAAAATTAAGTGAATTGACTGAATTTTACATCAAAATTATGTATCGCAGCAAATAGCTATGCGAAGTTGTAAATTGGTAGCAACAGGTACTCAATTGCATTGCATTTTGCGATACGATACCGCTCAGAATATTCCCTGGAGCTAAACGCAAATTGGATGCCGACGCCGGACGACATGCATGGTATCACAATACTTCGCAAAGTCGAGCCAAAAATCAATATTTACCGTCGTGTTGTTATAACTTTTCGCGGAAATGTCATTCAAATTACCATACTTCCTTGTATGAAGCGACTTCTACAAATGAAAAAATGTTATCAAACGGGTCCCCATATACGGATCAGATCGAATGCATAATACTCAATCACCATCACACAATGATTATATAGAGTAATTTCTGAGGTCCCAAGTGAAATATACGAGGCCCGTAAATCACAGGCAACTCTACCGAGGAGTCGCTCTAAATACTGACTCTTCAATTTGGTGAGTTTATGCCGCCACTCGAGTATGTACTCTAGGCCACCCTTCCATTTACGTAGGTTGCGAAAGTACCTACCTTATAACTTGTATAAATCTTCACCACCTATAAAGAACTTCGAAACGTATGGCAAACATCCTTATCCATCCTATCATAAAAATGCCAGCACCAAAGCACTTATGGATGAGAATTTTTCCATTCATACACCACAAACTCTACCCAGGTATGAATAATTGCGTTTTCATGCTACTCGAGTAATGCAAGAACGACGACTAAACTCATCATTAGTAGTCAAATTCTGATGCAATAAACGATGTCTCTTAAAGCGTATGCATTATATAGGCCTTAATTTCACCACCACGATGAAGGATATGAGGTATACATTAAGCAGTCGCAAGACGGCAAGAATTTGTACCCTGAAATTGTATTCAATCTTCCTTTTGTTATCTATTCTTATTTGGCCATATTAGAGAATCGATTTCAACCTTTTTATGATAATAGAAGTTGTAGAGATTTTAACAATTTACAGTCATGTAGGGGGAGGGGGGGGGGGGCGCGCTACAAATAGGCGATATTCAGTCATTAACTTCAGATACCTTAGCCCCACCCTTCACGCCCAAACCCCTCCCCAACCCATGTCCGGCTGGCCAAATTTGGGTCACCATGTCATGAGATCACTTTGAGGCTAGGTGAGCTAACAAGAAGCTAATGACCACTAACCTTATTTCCCAGAGCGACGATTACATTGCTGAGATTGCTGAGGCTGGAATTAATACTTTTTGTCTCCTTCAATCTCACTCCTTCTGACCCAGATTCCTTCAGACGCTCACTCCCGGCCAAATCAACAAGATTCAATGTACCTGTCAGAAGATATATAGATGTTATGACATGCTTAATCAGGCTTGTGTGATTATCATGTTGAGTGCAGAGATGGGGTTAATTACATTGCATCTATTACTATTACTTTCAATTCCTTCTATTACTAGTACTATTACAATCACTCCAGATTTGATCTATTACTATTACTCTCATATCTATTACTATTACATTTGACCCATAGGTATCGCTCACGCACATACACTCCTACATACATGCATGCAAATGAAAACAAGTCAGATATTTGGATATTAACCCTTTCACCGATGAAGGCCCTTTATCTCAATTTCATTGAAACCAAATAGGGCAGCTTTTTAATATTTTGAAAATATTTTGAATGGAGGGCATTGCTCAAGTTTCAAAATATTAAACTAATTGTTTCTTACATCATAAACCAGTTGCTACATAGTTTAATGATAAGAGTAATGAGTGTAGACTCTTTAACTATATTTCACCCCACTTCGCCATACATGTTTTAGTTACTGACACAATGTTAGTGAATAGGGAAGCTTCCTCAGCTGTGTAGTCTATGCTTGAATGATTTTAACCCGTTTAGCTCTTTGGGCAAATCTCAATATTCTATTATATTCTACAAGATCAGGAAGACCACAGAATATTATCAAATTTGTGTTGCTGAAAATAGTTGATATAAATAGAACAGCAACTTAGAGCAATGTCACTTTTAAAGAGAACTTGAACGTTGGTTCTGTTATTAGCCCACCGATACATGTATTTCAGAAGTCCATGTAAATAGATTAGTTATAAACACAATCTCAGTGTTCCCCAGACTTGGAGTCAATTTGACTAGAATTTGACTAGAATTAAGCCTTTAAGCATTATGTAAGATATAATGAGATCTATTGAAAGTAAAGGTGTTAGTAGACTATTCACCTTTTCACAGCCATGTGTAAGTAGTTTATTTATCTACCTAATGGCTATTTAAAATATAAAATATTATTTAAGAATGAATCCTTTCACCTATGCAAATCAGATAAACCAAATTTGTTATTCTGTAACAAATATTCTGTTTAGTACTCTGAAATTAATTTGCAATGAAGCAGTTGCTCCCTTAGAAAGCAACAGCTTCCAGCCAAATTAGTTTCAAAATATTCCACAAATTTCCTATTATGGTGTTTGGAAATAGATAGAAAGTGTGTTTCATCGGTGAAAGGTTAATCTGTTGATTCTGAAACTCTGGAGTATAAGATTCAATACAACAAATATATTGAATATTTTGAAACCAATTTGACTGGAAGCTGTTGATCCCTAAGGCCTATGGTCTTGCTGCAAACTGTTGTTGTCTTACAAGAACAGTTTAACACACACATACGTTCAGAATTAAACAGTTAAACAGCAGATAGCCTGTTTGGCCATTTCATTCTGTCTGTTGTATATTTTAAACAAGAATTCCGCGGAATTAAATGTCTCGCCTGTCTCCTGTTTGTCACAGATACCTTGACCTTTGGCCTTCAGCCCTCAATGTTATCATGCCGCTTCCTAAGATTATAGGTAACCAGGTATCCAAGTTTAGTTGCCATAGGCTTAACCAATCCTGAAATATACGGTGAAATGTTCTGCTAAATGCAAAAACTTGTTGAAAAAGCAGTTCTGTATCAAGGTCAGTGACCTTAACCGTGTGACCCCAACATCATCGTGCCGCTTCCTATCATTATAGGTAACCAGGTATCCAAGTTTAGTTGCAATAGGCTCAACCAATCCTGAAATATAAGCTGAAAAGTTGCTAAACGCAAAAACTTAACGTAAAATATTAACAAAGATTATACCGTGACCTTTGACCACATACCCTTGAATGCATAATGTCTGCATCAGCATGATGCTTCCTTTTGATGTAAATCACCATGTACCCAAGTTTGGTTCCAATTGGATAAGGCATTGTTGAGATATAAGGCAATAACTTTGGTTTAACGCAAAAACTTAACATAAAATATTAACAAAGATTATACCGTGAACTTTGACACCATAAACTTGACCTCGTGATGCCTGCATCAGCGTGCTGCTTCCTTTCGATGTATATCTCCATGTACCCAAGTTTGGTTCCAATTGGATCAGGCATTGTTGAGATATAAGACAATAACTTTGGTTTAACGCAAAAACTTAAAAAACATAAAATATTAACAAAGATTATACTGTAACCTTTGACCCCTGTAACCTTGACCTCATGGCTTTTTTTATCGGCGGGCTGCTTCCTTTTGATGTATACTACCATGCACCCAAGTTTGGTTCCAATTGGATCAGGCATTGCTGAGATATAAACTTAACTTAAAAGTTTATGCCGCCGCCGCCGGAAAAGTGATACCTATGTCTCGATCCTGCTTCGAAGGCGAGACAAAAATATGTGGAAGCAGAATTTTGTGGCTTGTATGTTGAGCATCTAAGATACCCCTGTAATAGACAAGTAGTAGTCTATTACCTATTACTTTTCAATCTATTACTATTACATTGTAAAATTAACTATCTATTTCTATTACTATTACATGGAAATCGCTGTAATAGTCTATTACTATTACATATTACTATTACCCCATCCCTGATTGAGTGATTGCAATCGATTATTAAAAAACAAGAGGCCCAAGGGGCCTGTGTCGCTCACCTGGAACATTTACAACTCAACTAATCTTTATGGAGTTTGACATCAATCAGTGCCACTTCCAATGACTTTCAGTCAAATGGTTATTTTGCAAAGGTTCTTTTGAACAATATTTAAGCAAAAATAGAAGACATCAGTACTAACAACAGAAATTGATGACATGCAGTCAAACTTGTATTAAGACACCCCTCAAGTGAGAATCAGAAGACAGCCTCTTATGGTAGCTGGTTTCTTAACCCTTTAATGGTCATGATTTTTCAGTAAAACAAAACTTTCAGGTTATGTCTATTTGCAGGCCAAGATATGGAGCATTTTGAAAATGTATCACTGGAATGACTGGCTCGATTATCAAGTCAGTCATTCCAGTGGTAAATTTTCAAAAATACTCATGCTGGCCTGCAAAACGACATTCCTCAAGGCCACTACAGAGGCAGGTTTTCGCTGGTTTGACCATTAAAGGGCTAATAAAGTTTCAAATACATTGCTTAATTGCATTTAGCAAATGAAGAAAATAGTCTTTAAGGCAGGTGGTCTCTTAACCCTTTCAGCCATAAATCCCGGAAAAAGTATATTCTTTATGATATAAAACTTATTTTGTTGAATATTTTGAAATTAATTTGACGCGAAGCCGTTGTGCCTTAGGCAACATTGGCTTTCCATTAAACTGATTTAAGAAGGGTTAATACAGATGGTCTTTACAGCAGGTTCAACTGAGTATATTCCAAACCATCCTTTTAACACGTGTACATCTTGCTGAATGGCCAAGTTCGCGATGCTGCAGTTTATTAAAAAAATAATTTGACTAAGTCATAGCTGACTTAGGCAGCAACAACGTTCAATGAATCAAATACATTTCAAAATATTTTAACAGTATAGGTATCAGAGTACACAATACATTTCTTAAATATTTAGGCAGCAGTTGCAGGGAAAAGGTTAACCTGTTAATTTAGTTTTTATCTATTATGGTAATAAAAGCTGTCATATGTCAATGGATGGTGGGAAATAAAACTCCAATTGCACATTAATTATGCATTTAACCATTGAATTTAAGAAAAGTTCAATTTTCTCATAGAAAATGTCTATTTGCAGACCAAGACTATTTTTGAAAATTTACCACTGGAATGACTGGCTCGTTAAAAATAGTCTTCATTTGGTCTGCAAATGGACATTTCACAAGACCACTGCCGAAGCCATTTTTGGCTGATATGATGGCTAAAGGGTTAACTGTTTTCCTAACCTAGCAAAATAGGTAAGATATTGTGTCCTCTGATATCGATAGCCAGGTGAGCTAATAATAATAAATTGATAAGAAGCGAATCTTATTAATGCATTTAACTGGAAATAATGCGCTAAGCTGTTGCTTAACAGCTGTTGTGTAAGCTGTTGCTGTCAATTGTATAACAGCAACAGCACTGTCTATGACAGCAATGGTGTTTACAAACTGTACACCAGCCTTTCTAATACTGGCTTTGTAACAATTAATCTCTAGACATTGGTGTGACAAGGGTTGAATAGTCATGCTGAAAACTGTTGCTGCACTTGACAGTAACAGACATCATCAGCAAAACCATTTTCAAAATTTCCATCACCATGCTACATGCTATCCAACAAAACTTGTGAATAACGCAGTACTCAACTAAATTCATTGCTAGAATTATTTGGTTTTAACCCTTTAACCCTCAATTTTATTCAAGACAATTTAAATTTTCTCAAAGAAAATGTCCACATGCAGACCAAGAGAAGACTATTTTTGAAAATTTATCACTGAAATGACTGGCTCGGTTATCGAGCCAGTCATTCCAGTGGTAAATTTTCAAAAACCGTCTTCTTTTAGTCGGCAAATGGACATTTCTCACGACCACTGCAGAAACTGTTTTTGGCTGATATGAGTGTTAAAGGGTTAATGATGAATTAATTAAATAAATCTTTTAGAATCAGTATGTGAATATGGTACACTTCATCAGCTCACTACCTCACAGGGTATTAATTTCATTTCAATCCTGAGAATTAGAGTTGTGGTTTTAAATTACAAGATTAAATGTTTTCCTATGCTGGCTAAATATCTAAGATATGTATTGTGTATGCTGACATATATGACTTTGAATATTTTGATATTTATTTGACAGAAAGTTGTCGCATTCTAAGGCAGCAATGACTTTCAGTCAAATTATTTTGAACTAGTGAACAACTGCTGCTAAGTGAGTTTGGTCACTCTGTCAAATGATTACAAGGGTTTTAGAATGCAGTTAAACATGCTATAAAGACCACCTGTACTAAATGCCAATTTTACTACATGCCGCCAAGCCGTTTATCTGATAGATTCGGAAATGGCATGGTTGAAATCAGCATACTCATAACCCTGTACTAACCAAATTTTTGCTTCAAAATCCATCAAATAAAAAAATCCAATATGGCCACCAAACATGCTATATTTTGATTGGCCCACTGTGGCCATGTTTTTTTAACGGATCAACTTCCCTTGAATAAACTTTAAAGGCCCTTAATCCCTAATCAGATCTGCCAAATTTCGATCCCTTCAGCGGTTCTGGAGAAGCTGTTTTGGCTAAAACTAGGTCAACCAAATTGGCCGCCGAACCATTTGCCAATCAAGTTCCCTTGAACAAACTTGGTTCAGCTCTTGCCCTAGATCATTTCATGGGGTTTGTTTCAATCCACCAAGTGGTTTCGGAGAAGATTTTTAAAGACGTTTCAAAAAATCGGCCAAAAATCAAGATGGCCACCGGCCGATCGGCTTCGTTTGAATAAATTTGAATCTCTACAACCTAAGGATGCTTCCTGCCAAATATAATTGAAAAAGTTCTCGAAAAGTAGACATTTTAAATTTCCCATTGCTTTAGTATGGGAGCTTTTGGCGGGAAAATGATCCAAGATGGCCACCAAACCGACAGCTTTGAAAATTGCAAATTGTGATCAGAGTACCCAAAAAACCTATATAAAACCAATTTCAGCCTCAAAATCCATCAAATAAAAAAATCCAATATGGCCGCCAAACATGCTGTATTTTGATTGGTTGACTGCACCATGTTTTTTGATGGATTAACTTCCCGTGAACAAACTTTAATGGCCTTTAGTCCATAATCATATCTGCAAAATTTTGGCCTGATCCCTTCAGCGGTTCTGGAGAAGTCGTTTTCGCTAAAACTAGGTCAACCAAAATGGCCGCTGAACCATTTGGCCAATCAAGTTCCCTTGAACAAACTTGGTTCAGCTCTTGCCCTAGATCATATTTCATGGGATTTGCTTCGATCCACCAAGCGGTTTCGGAGAAGATTTTTAAAGACATTTCCTAAAATCGGCCGAAATCCAAATTGGCCGATCGGCTTCGTTTGAACCTCCCAGCCTCGAAGGGGTCCACCCTAGCTACTGGTGGTAAAGTTTGTAAACCTTGGAGGAAAAGGAAGAAGGTTGTCCAACCTAAAGAACAAGTAAGCAAACCACTGACTATCATGCAATGGAATGCTGAAGGAGTTTCTAACAAGAAAACGGAGCTTAGCCAAATTCTCAAGGAGACAGGCGTAGATGTCACGTGTATCCAAGAAACTCATCTGAATGCCAACAGACGATTCTGTATAAGAAAATTTCAGTGCTTCAGATCTGACAGGGATGGAAGACATAAAGGAGGCATCATAACCTAAACGCCATTGAAGTTCAGAGAGACATGGAAGGACTTGAAATTCTCACAATCAAGATAATTCCAGAGAAACATCCTATCACTGTTGTCAACTATTACTGCCCTAATAACCAACCATTGAATCTCGGAAAAATCCCAGTTCACCCAGATTCAACTATCGTTGCTGGTGACCTCAACAGTCATTCTCAGTTATGGGGTTATCATTCTACTGATAGGAGGGGTGAGGACATTGAAAATTGGATGGATTAGAAGGAGCTGATTCTCTTGAATAAGGCAGATGACATCCCCCCCCCCCCACCTCTACATTCTACTCAAAGACGATGGCATACCTCAAGTTCTCCTGATCTAGAATTTTCGACAGAAAATCTACATCAAGAATCTTTGCGTATTGTTGGGGAACAACTTGGAGGCAGTGATCACCGCCCTGTTTTCATTACCATTAACATGGATGTTGAGATTTACCAAAATCAGACCCCTCGATGGAACTATAAGAAAGCAGACTTGGACAGATATCAGAAAGAGTGACAGATTGGTCAAAGACATTGATGTCAAAAACGAAAACATCCAAGAAAGTTGTTAAAGAGCTTAACTATGCTTTACTCTCTGCTGCTGGCAAATGCATTCCTAGGGGATCCAGGAAAAACTACAGACCTTACTGGAGTATGTCTCCGCAAAAGTTACACGAAGAAATGACCAACGCAAGGGAAATTGCAGAGAATGTCCCAACAGAAGCCAACCATGTGAGACTCCAACAATCCAAAACAAAGTATCTAAAAACCAAAATCAGAGCCACCAGAGAATCGTGGAGAAAAAACGTCAAGCTTAAATCTTGAAAAAAAATACAAACAAACTCTGGAGGCTTCTGAAGCAGCTTAACAATGAAAACACCAGAGTACCGAACGTAACTCTTGAAGAGGATTGTGAAATCAAAACAGGAGAGGCTGCTGCTGAACACTTTGCTTGTATGTTTCAGAAAGTAAGCAATCTAGATGTGCCAGTGAGTTGTAAAAAAGCTGCAATGAAGTCTGCAAAGTGGAACGGAGAGACACAAATACATGCCGCGGGAATGGATGAGCTTCTGACCATCAGCGAGTTGGAGAAAAGCTTAAAAGTTCTGAAAAGCAGGAAGTCTCCTGGACCACATGGAATAACCAATGAGATGTTGAGGAATCTGGAAAACTATTGGAAAGCACCAGATTTTGGAGGTTTTCAACCACAGTTGGTACACAGGAGAAGTTCCCCAGTCTTGGAGAGGCCAACATGATCCCTGTACTGAAGAAATGCAAGAATAAATCCAAAGCGGCAAGTTATCGACCTATCAGTCTGACTAGTTGCACTGCCAAAGCGATGGAAAGAATCCTCAACCAAAGACTTCTTCAAGATCTTGAAAGCAACAATCTCTTAGCGGATGAACAAAATGGCTTCAGAAAATGTAGATCCACTGAGGATCAAACAACGTATCTGACAGTCTATTGAGGAGGCGTTCCAACAGAAAAAGCATACCATCACTGTGTGGGTTGATCTGCAGAAGATGTTTGATAAAGTATGGAAGCATGGGCTCCTCCAAAAGCTCAGGACCAGTGATATCTCCGGGAAAATGTACAGCTAGATATGCCAGTATCTCCACAACCGAAAGGCATCAGTACAGCTGAATGGGACGAGCAGCAAGAAAGTCCTGCTATGACATGGTGTACCTCAGGGTGGTGTAGTCTCTCCCATCCTCTTCAGAATATTCATCAATGACCTGGTGAAGAAGCTTCCAATGGGAGTCAGAGCTGCATTGTATGCTGACGATCTCGTGATGTGGAGCAGTGAGGAGTATGTGTCAACAGCCAATTACCGCATGCAACTCGCAATTGATCAACTCAATTCCTGGGTTACAACATGGTTTGTCCAGATCAACAAAGAGAAGACAGTTGCAACTCTATTCACACTAGCCACCAAAAAGAAACAAAACAAGTCTGAAATTTGGTGACTCAGTTCTGCACTTTGAGGATGAAGTAATGTATCTTGGTCTGATATTTGACAAAAGACTAAGCTGGAAGGCGCACATCAGAAAAGCTGAAGGTATAACCAAGCGAAGACTGGCAGTTATGCGGAAGCTCACTGGAACAAAATGGGGAGCTAACATGAAAATTCTGAAACAGGTTTACTCTGGATCAGTTAGGCCCATCATCGAATACGGCTCATCATCATGGATGACAGCTGCTACAAGCACCCTTCAGACACTGGATACGGTACAAAATCAGGCTCTTCGTATCATAACAGGGTCTATGAAGACCACTCCAATAGCAGCGATGGAAGAACTTACCAGTATCCAGCCACTCCAGCAGAGACGAGAAATCAAGACCGAGATTCAATACGAGAAATTCAAATTGATATCTCACCATCCCATGCATATTCTGACTCACCAAATGTTTAGAGGAAGGCTCAAGAGGAATAATTTCTTATTAACTTCAAAGAAAATTGAAAGAAACAAAGAGTCGGACATCTTCCCCAGATGTAGAAACATTACTGCTATCTCTGAGAGGGAACCGTGGAAAGCTTCTGAAATAGAAAACACAATTTCAATCTGGCCCTCGAATCCAGGGATTGAAAAGCAAAGGAGATCAAGCAGAGGTGACAAACAAAGTTCTTGCATTGAGTCATATTGCAGAAAACTACCCCAAGGAAGACTGGATACATGTCTATACAGATGGATCAGCTATCCAGGCTGTCAAGAATGGAGGGGCAGGTGCTCACATTCGGTTTCCATGTGGAGATATAACAGACTCATGCTTGTCAACAGGGAAGCACTGTAGCAATTACACTACAGAAATCCAGGCACTGATCTTAGCTAGCCAAAAGCTGATACAACGAAAAACCAGAAATGAAAATATTGTCTTCCTGACAGACTCCCTCTCAGTGCTCCAGGCACCGGAGAGTGGAAAGAAAAGTACATTTAATCCATGAAAATCTTACGCAACTGGCCAAGGAGAACAATATCAACTTACAGTGGATCCCCTCGCATTGTAGCATATTAGGAAATGACAAAGTTGATCAACTAGCTAAGGGTCAAATAAAGAACAATTCAACCGCGAGGTTGACTTTGAAGAATTGAAGCATATCATTAAAGCCAGCATAATGATGCAATACACAGCATCAGTAGGGAGGATCAGACATGTGGATTGAGGACTGGTCACAATCGTCCCAATGCACATCTTCACTGTCAAGATTACAGATTCTACACTTTGTGTGTGTCAGCAGGCAGAATAAACAGCAGAACATCTCTTGCAGCACTACCAGTGATATGAACACGCTAGAAGCTTCTGGCCTATTGACGTATCTTTTGAAGAGAAGATCAGAGGAGACAGAGACAGTTTTATGACCACTTCAGCTTTCATGCACCAAATAAGGAAAACACTAAGATTACTGTCATGAGAAAGATGAACGCAAGAAGAAGATAACAACAAAAGAATATCAATGACGAAAACTGCAATGGTGTTTAGAAAAGTTCATTTGCAAGGCAAGAGAAGACTATTTTTGAAACTGTATCACTGGAATGCCTGGCTCAATTCTCGAGCCAGGCATTCCAGTAATACATTAAAATAGTCTTCTCTTTCCCTGCAAATGGATATACATTCACTAAGCAAAATGTAATTTTTCATGACTGGTCACATTAAAAAGTAATTGAATGTTAGGTTTTTAAATATTTTATGCAATAGGAAATATTCACGATTATTCGATTATTTAATTTTTAATCATATAAATTCACAATTTAAAACATATTTGCGATTTTCGATATAATCACGTAATCGCACAGGCCTATACTTAGTCAGGTATTAGTATTTCACCTGGTATTCTATATCCGTTTCAATATTTGCCCGAGTGATTGAGTTTGTGGTAATACTTGTACTTTAGTATGTGGATAATCAGAACCGCCGCTCTAACATTCTTTAGTCTGTGGATAATCAGAACAGCCACACTAACACGCTTTAGTATGTGGATAATCAGAACCGCCGCTCTAACATGCTTTAGTATGTGGACAATCAGAACAGCTGCTCTAACATGCTTTAGTCTGTGGATAATCAGAACCGCCGCTCTAACATGCTTTAGTATGTGGACAATCAGAACAGCCGCTCTAACATGCTTTAGTATGTGGATAATCAGAACCGCCGCTCTAACATGCTTTAGTATGTGGATAATCAGAACCGCCGCTCTAACATGCTTTAGTATGTGGATAATCAGAACAGCCGCTCTAACATGCTTTAGTCTGTGGATAATCAGAACAGCCGCTCTAACATGATTTAGTATGTGGATAATCAGAACAGCTGCTCTAACATGCTTTAGTATGTGGCTATTCAGAACAGCCGCTCTAACATGATTTAGTATGTGGATAATCAGAACAGCCGCTCTAACATGCTTTAGTATGTGGATAATCAGAACCGCCGCTCTAACATGCTTTAGTATGTGGATAATCAGAACTGCCGCTCTAACATGCTTTAGTCTGTGGATAATCAGAACAGCCGCTCTAACATGCTTTAGTATGTGGATAATCAGAACAGCCGCTCTAACATGCTTTAGTATGTGGCTATTCAGAACAGCCGCTCTAACATGCTTTAGTATGTGGATAATCAGAACAGCCGCTCTAACATGCTTTAGTATGTGGATAATCAGAACCGCCGCTCTAACATACTTTAGTCTGTGGATAATCAGAACAGCAGGGTATGAAATAATGGTCGGACATGGTCATGTCCGATCAAATTTGGATGGGTAAAATTTTTTACTGAACATGAATTTTGGAAAAAGAGAACAAGTGAACATTGTTGGTATCGCATTCAAATACGATAGATCGATCGAGCGTGAGTTTGTGCGTCATTCGCACATTTCTAAGTGAAAACGATATTCACCTTGGTTACCAGTATTCGTGATCTGTCAAAACGCGTCATACCGGCAAATTCATCCTAGAGGGTGGTCTTACAATAGCTAATTGTCCCGGGAATAGTGTAAACCTTTTATACTGGCAAATTTTCGGATTTCTAATGAGGGATATAGACTGTGAGTGACTTGAAAATTAAGTCATACGGCGACTAAGTGACAGATAAAATATGCCTAGAACATCTGATAAATGATACCACTCAAAATCTTGTCATTTCGCTAGTCTGAAAATGATCGAGTCGATGCAAAATTAGCAATGGCAGATGTACAAAATCTGCCACTGCGCATGAGTTAGTACTGTGTTCTTACACACCTTCTGTCATGAGAAGAGAATTTGGTCTCGCAATTTCATTGGTTGTTGATCCAATGACATTACGTGAGAGATCTTCGCAGAAGTTTGAGATGCGTTCTTTCACTGAATACTGAAGAAGCTAATTCTTCCTCACGATTTCCTTGGTAGCTGTATATAGAAAATCAATGAAATAGCGGGCGAGTTTTCTCACAATAGAAGTGAAGAAAGCGAGTTAATAAACACTCACACTGTAGAAGACACTCGACAACACGTGCGTTACCATTATATTCGCGTTCTACAATTAACCATTTAATGGTCAAATTTGGCTAAAGATTTGAATTAAAAATAGTTAATGGCCATTTGCAGGTCAACAGATTATTTTTTTTAATTTACCACGGGAATGACTGTCTCAGTTACTGAATAAGCCATTTCAATGGAAAATTTCAAAAATAATCTCTTGACCTGCAAGTGAACATTTATCAGGAAAACTATCACAAGCCTTTTTTGACTGTGTTCTAAAGTGAAAATTTAAAAAAATTTAATTGTACATGACTGTGACAACAGTTGATGTGTTGCTAAAATGGCATCTGAGCGAAAAGTGCCCAAAGGGGCAACCCTTGCTAAATGGAGGACCGAGTATAAGTGGTTAAATACGGATGATGGAAAACTTCGGTGTTCACTATGCGTTAAGTGGAATGAAAAACTTGTGTGTAGCCGCAATTACAGCCCTACATTTGCAAACGTTAGTGAGAATTATCAGATGAGTGCAATAAAGGACCACCAAGGTGGTATAATGCATGAAAAGGCGGTTGATTATGAAAATGAGGAACAATTTGCTGAGCAGTACAAAAGACTCTGCATTGAAAATAGCTTTTAAACGCATGTCAGAGGGTGAGCGAAAAAGAATTGTGCGTTTGTTTGAAATTGCTTATTATATCGGCCATAATGCGAGACCATATTCTGACTTCAGCGGTTTGGTGGAACTGGAAAAGATCCATGGTGTTGATCTTCCAAAAGCCTATGCAAACGGGAATGGTTGCAGTATTCTTGCATGAAATAGCTGCAGTGCTTTTTGATGAACTTGTCAGGTCAAAACTTAAACGATCAACGTTCATTTCTGTTTTACGTGATGGTACTACTGATGCAGGCATTGAGGAAAGAGGTTATATATGGTGCATTTGTGGACCCTGACACATTTCAAACAACTATAGTCTATTTCAGATTGAAAAGTGTAGAGTCACAAGATGCTCCTGGAATTAAACAAGCGATAAACAGGGCATTTCTGGAAGCAGACTTGGAGACAACTTTACACCAAATCGTGTTTCTAGCTTCAGATGGTGCCTCAACAAACAGCGGAATATTTAAAGGACTCATAGCTCAAATCCCCTGGCATCCTTAGCACATGGCCAAAACATGGACCATCTTTGCTGGGCGTCTTAATGACATTGCCAATGCATTACACATCTTGTATAGTGCATTATTGGAAATTACGCTGTCTAGCTATCGGTGTCCGGTGATGGTGCGGAAGTGTTTGGCAGGCATCAAGTTTTCTAGAGCTGCCTATGGAGCTGCCCAGCTGTTATGGTTATACAGTATCAAGGATACGCAGGTTTGGTTGCATAAATGTAGTCTTTTTGTCAAGGGCATCTTTGATCTAAGAATCCATAGCTTCCAGGACTCGAAAGCTATGTTCCCCATGACGCAGCATGCAGCAATTCTACAAAGTAGTGAGAGTAGGATTTAACTTTTCCTCCATGGTTGACCGTCACGAAGTCAATCGTTATTTTCTTTAGTTTCATGCTTTGTAGATAGTTGTAGATGTGGGTGAACTCTGTTTTGGATTCATTCTTCAGGATTCTTAAATTTTAGCCGACTTCAACAGGTAAAGGGAGGTAATTCCTAACAAAAAACAAAATAGCTAAATTCGATACCAAAATGACCTCGAATCATGTGTCAAGTCACACATTGTACTAGATGCTGGCCAAATTTTGAAGGCAATAAGATGAAAACTCTAGGAGAAAACTGTCCATGTCAGCACCACACATTCCTTATGGGACTTCGGGAGGTGGGGGGGGGAGGAGGAGGAAATGTTGATTTCTCGAAATCCATTGCTCAGATCAAAATTATTGCGAGTATGCCTTGTAGGTCTATATAGCTGCTAGGAAGTAACTAAACTAGGTTGAAGATGCTCAGATGAAAACACAAAATTCTCATTTGGGGGCTATACATTTCTTGGGGGAAACTTGCTAGTTGTGTAAGACATAGTGCAAAATAGTTTATTTCCCCACAGTTTTGGTTTACTTTTTGAAACATGTGTGTTTCGTAACCACTGCTCTTCTTTCAACTGAAATAATCTTTAATCTTTATCCACATGTTTTAAAACAAGCGCCATCAGATATATCCCCCACACACACCCCACTCCCCCTGGATCTCCTAACATTTCAGATAAACACACATCAAGAGTTGACTTTATGTTAATTGCAAAGGACAATATTTTCGAAAAAACAAGAGGCCAAAGGGGCCTGTATCGCTCCCATGGACCATAGACATTTCAACTAGAATGGTCAGTAACAATAAGTAGAACTCTAATGAATTGAGCACACTTGTAACAAGAAAACAGAGGCCATGTTTCTTTATGTATCAACAACTTCTATTGAACAAACTTTTATGGCCCTTAGTCATCAATATCATATCTCCCAAATTTCGGCCCAATCCGTTCAGTGGCTCTGGAAAATGATCCAAGATGGCCGTCAAACTGTTTACCCGATAGTTTCGAAAATTGCAAATTTGATATCAGAATAACCAAATACACATATAAAACCAATGTCGGCCTCAAAATCTATCAAATAAAAACATGCTATATTTTGATTGGCCCATTCCGGCCATGTTTTTTGATGGATCAACTTCCCTTGAACAAACTTTCATGGCCCTTAGTCCCTAATCATATCGGCCAAATTTCAGCCTGATCCTTTCAGCGGTTATGGAGAAGTCGTTTTCGCTACAACTAGGTCAACCAAGATGGCCGCCGAACCATTTGACCAATCAAGTTCCCTTGAACAAACTTGGCTTACCTTTCCCTAGATGATGTTTCATGAGTTTTGAATCGATTCCCCAAGCGGTTTCGGACAAGAAATTTTTTTTAGACTTTTCCTAAAATCGGCCAAAATCCAAGATGGCCACCGGCTAAATTAGCCGATCGGCTTCGTTTGAACAAACTTGGATCCCTGTCCTAAGGATGCGTCCTGCCAAATATAATTGAAATCGGCTCAGTGGTTCTTGAGAAGTCGTTTAAAGGAAAAGTTGACAGACGATGGACACATGACAGCTGGTCGCCACGGCATAAGCTCGCCTTTCAGGCCAGGTGAGCTAATAATCAATCAAAAATTAAATCCTGACACTGCATCTTCCATTAACATATCCACTGAGAAAGATTTGCGAAGACATGTTCAAAACTCTTCAACATTATGTCCGGAGAAGAAACATTTGATGAATTAATTTTGCCAGGGGACATAACTCTGGGGAATACAAACAGATTTCGCAGAATCATGATCACAACAGAGGCTCTCTCACATGGTATCCATCAATCAAATTGGAACTGAATATAAGCAGGCATCTCAAGTTATTTAGTGCTCAGCACCAGGGTTGGGGTCGAGTACAGGCACCTGTACTGAGGCTTAGTATGAGTACTTTGGCAAAGTAAATAAAGCTGAGTACAAGTACATGTACTTTTTAGCAATTGTACTGAGGCTGAGTATGAGAGTACATTGTAAATGTACTTAAGTATGAGTACAAGTACATATTAATACCAAACTGTCATCCATGGTGGCTATAGATGGTGTGGGGGAGAGCCGCCATACGATAATATTCCCCTATGCTTGCTATATGGGGTGGAGCTGCTGTGAATTCTGTAAATATAAATGTATGTAAATATAAGATACGACTTCTGTAGTGGTGTTTCCCTCTATTTATTTACAAAATAACCGTGTTGAATATTTTGGATATAATTGGACTGAATGCTGTTGCTACCATGGGCGGCATTATCTCCCAGCCAAATTAGTGTCAAAACATTTCACAGAATATTTACTAACGCTTTCAACGATACAGACAAAATGACAAATTTATTAGAATAAGAAATAACAAATTGAATATTTTGAACATAATTTGATTCCTAGTTGTTCCTACCTTAGGCAGGTTTACTTCCAGTCAAATTATTTTCAAATTATTTGCCATACTATTTCTTACTTTATAAAATAATTTGCAGAATTCCTGGCATGATTGCTATGAATGTATCATAAGGCTTCATCAGTGAGAGGTAAATCAGAAATAATTTATTTCAGATAAATGTTGTAGTAATGTTGAATATTTTGAAATTAATCTGACTGGTAAACATTACTGCCTTAATGCTTATGGCAGCATTCATTTCCCTCAAACTATTTTCGAAATATTTAACATTGAACTTTATTCTTAAAATAGTTTATATGATATTAACATTAACCCTTTTTAAAACCCTCAAATATTTCAAGAACATTTTTTCATAGAAATTGTCAATTTGTAGACCAAGAGAATATTTTTGGAAATTTACCACTGGAATAACTGGTTTTCTTATCAAGCGAGTCAGAAATGGTATTTTCTTGGTCTGCAAATTAACATTTTCCAAGAATACTGAAGCGGGTTCTCACCTGATTTAATGTTAAAAGTTTAATGGTTGTGAGGTCTATAAATCCTGAAACAAGGGGCCTGTAACGCTCACCTGGAATTAGTGGCTAGTACTGGCCACTGGCAAAACTAAACAATTCAATTTGTTTTAACAAGATGGCTGATGGAAAAAGTGAACATCTTAAATTTCACTATATAAGTGTGGAATCTTACCAGAATAAGGTCATTCTTGTTCTGCGGCCATATGGATTTAGAATCCAAAAAATAAAAATAAATGTATTCAATTAGGCCGCCAAAATGCTACATTTTGATTGGTCAATGGCATCCATGTTTTTTATGTATCAACTTCTCTTGAACAAAGTTTAATGCTCCTCTGTCCCTAAACATTTTTGCCAACTTTTGTCCTGATCCGTTCCGCGGTTCTGGAGGCGTTTTCACGAAAACTAAGTCATCCGAGATGGCTGCCGAGTCATTTGGCCAATAATATTCCCTTGAACAAACTTGGTTCAGTTCATGCCATGGACAATATTTCATGAGTTTTTATTCGATTCTCCCAAGCAGTTTCGGAGATTTTTAGACATTTGTAACCATCGGACAAAATCCAAGATAGCCACCAACCAAACTGGCCGATCGGTTTTATTTGAACAAATTTGAAATCATATGCCCTGAAGATGCTTCATGAAAAATATAATTGAAATAGACCAAGTAGTTCGCAAGATTTCGGCTTCAAACTCCATCAAATAAAAAAAAATCCAAAATGGTCATCAAACGTGTTACATTTTGATTGGCCCAAGGCGGCCATGCTTTGACTAACTTCTCTTGAACAAACTTTAATGTCCGTTAGTCCCTAATAATGTCTGCCAAATTTTGGCCTTATCCCTTTAGTGGTTCTGGAGATGTCATTTTCCGTAAAACTAGGTTATCAAAGATGGCCGCCGAACTAGTTGCAAGTTCTCTTGAACAAACTTGGTTAGGCTCTTGCCCTAGATGATATTCCATCAGTTTTGAATCGATCCCCCAAGCGCTTTCGTTGAAGATTTTTAAAGATATTTCTAAAATCGGCCGAAATCCAAGATGGCCGTTGAGCAAATTGGCCGATTGGCTTCGTTTGAACAAACTTGAATCCCTATGGCCTAAGGATGCTTCCTGTAAAATATAATTGAAATCTGCCAAGTAGTTCTCAAGAATAAGACATTTTAATTTTCCCATTGCTTTAGTATGGGAGATTTTGGCGGGAAAATGATTCAAGATGGCCCCCAAACCGTTTGTCCGACAGTTTCAAATGGCAGATTTGAGATCAGAATGCCCAAAAACATATATAAAACTAATTTTGGCTTCAAAATCCATCAAATAAAAAAATCCAAAATGGCCGCCAAACGTGCTACATTTTGATTGGTCCAGGGCGGTCATGTTTTTCGACGGATTAACTTCTCTTGAACAAACTTAATATCCCTTAGTCCATAATCATATCTGCCAAATTTCAGCCTTATCTATTCGGCGGTTCTGGAGAAGTCGTTTTCGGGAAAACGAGGTCATCCAAGATGGCCACCAAGCTATTTGACCAATTAATTTCACTCGAACAAACTTGGTTCAGCTCTTGCTCTAGATGATATTTCATCAGTCTTGAATCGATTCCCCCCGAGTGGTTTCGGAGATTTTTGAATACATTTCTCAAAATCGGCCAAAATCCAAGATGGCCACCGGCCAAATTGGCCGATCGTCTTCGTTTGAACAAACTTAGATCCCCATGCCCTAAGGATGCTCCCTGCCAAATATAATTGAAATCGTCCCAGTGGTTCTTGAGATGAAGTCGTTTAAAGAAAAAGTTGACGGACGCTGGACGGTCGCCATGGCATAAGCTCCCATGGCATTCTGGCCAGGTGAGCTAATAATGCGCTTTGTCCAATTTCATTGCATGAGTGGTATCTTAGCAATAGGTGTATAATTGCACAGGCCAGGTATTTGTTAACATTAGGCTTGTGCATTTAAATCTTCCCCTCCTACATTTCTCAACACTCAATGATAAATGACCAGAAATGAAAATTTGTATGCTGCTAAGAAAGATTCTATTGAACATTTTGAAAATTATTTGCTAGAAGGTCTTGCTGCTTTATGCAGTATTTATGGTTTTCAGACAAATTATTTCAAAATATAACAGTTTACCTGTATGACTGCTTTGAAAGTCAGATAGAGGGTTTAAATAGTGCATGGGTTAAAATGCTTTGCTTGTTTAATCTTGTTCCCTGTTAGCATGCCTATAACAATTGCCCATTTCAACACAAACATCCAGAATTTTGAATATTTTGAAATTAATTTGGCTGGAGGCTGTTGCTGACTCAAGCAGCAAATGAAGCAATGGCTTCTAGCTCAACTTATGTTAAAAATATTCAGCAGTTTCATGTATGACAGGCCTGAAATTTAGATAAAAAGGTTTCATTAGTGTAAGTGTTAAATGCTTATCTTGTTCCCTATAAGCATACATGTACCTACTACAGCAATTGCAGTTTCCAGGCAAACATCCAGAATCACTATTAAAACATATTACTAGGCAAATTAATTCCAAAATTTTGTTAGTCAAATTGTTGGCAAATATTTACTAGGTTTCATATTACCTCTCTGAGATCCCGTGCTTGGAATTTTGAATGAAAAAGATAAGTATGCATACGATCTTTATTTAGAAAATGGATAAGTACTCAGCATATACTCTTAAGTACTCAAAAGTACAAGTACAGAGTAGGGTTGCACGATTATTCACTTTTCATAATCGCGATCATTTAAACAAAATAATCGCGATCATACGATTAATCATGAACTATATTAACTACGTCAATGCTGCTTAGAGGACGTTATTATGCTACTGCAGATTGTAAGATTATGGGTTAGGCACTTGGGTATACATACATGGACAGAATATGCCAGTTGCTGATTGCAAACAAAGGAATGTATCAAGATTTTTCTAGACGGAAAATGGAAGGTACCATATTTCGCTTAATTGTAGCCTATGCTCTAATAGAAGCCCACCCCCTAACTCTGACATATGAGCTCCAATGATTTCTTAGCAGTTTCAAAACGGCAAAACTCTGTATTAGAAAATTTGTAAGAATAGCGTGTATAATAATAACAATCGTGTCACAGGGTGTGTCTACTTCAGAACAATCTCTGCCCTAATACATTTCCGGCCCCTCTAGAAGTCAATACAGGCCACAGATTTGTAAACCTCGACCACCTATTACATTAATACTAATAGTGGGCCACGTATGTTCAAGATATAATAAAGTTTATTCCATACTTTTGTAGTCAAAATGCGCTTAAAACAGTCTTGGCGTGATTAAACAGCTTCCTTATTATAAATATATTTCAAGACCAAATTTATGTACCAAACAAGTACGGGAGAAAATGTGCATCAATTTTGTAATGCCGATCAACATTAAATGATCCAAATTGAATTATTACGAACGACAATATAGCCGGCTTCTAAGTTGGCGAGCCAGCGGCTCTTGCGATGGGAGGTGGCGTGTTCTCATGAGATATTATACGCTAACAGGAGTTTATCAAACGGGTACCCGTTATTCAGATCAGTATAATACTCAGTTCCTATCGCGCAAAGATAATATATAGAAATTCCTGAGTTCCGAGTCCCTGATTCCAGAATATTTATATCCGAGTACTCGCTCTAAAATAAACTCTTCAATCGGAGGCGAATCACGTGATTTGTATTTTTTTCGCGACGCCATTTTATATCAAATTGTGGATTAATTTTGATGTAATAAACGACCTTTATTAAAGGATACTCAATATTTAGGTGCTCAAATCAAATAATTTCACATCCCCGGTGATGTTTTAAGGTATACAGGAGAAAATGCGTTGAATTTCCGTGGTATCAGTTTTAGAACTTTTTGGGGGAAACCGTTAGCGCATAACTATTCATAGAATGGGGAACGCGGGATAAGCGTGTGTGATTACAACAACAATGACAAATGGCGACCAAGTGAACAATCTTTATTCATCTAAAACTAATCATGAGTCAATACAAACAAATCAGTTATTTATTTAGTTTATTTAATCATTCACGCATTCGGCTGATAGCCGGATGCTTGTCTCCATGATTGGTAACGCGAGCAGAGTTTCACAAGCGTAAAAGTGTCTTGGCAAAAATTTCAACATGGCGATTATACGATTATTTCATTTTATAATTGTCCACGATCATTTTGAATTATATAATCGCGATTAATCGAATAATCTAAAAATCGTGCAACCCTAGTACAGAGTATGTACTCGAGTACAGGTACGAGTACTTTGGAAATGTACTGAGGCTAAGTACAAGTACATGTACTCATAAAAGGGCACGAGTACTTGAAAATTTGTACACGAGTACTGAGTACATTGGCCCAACCCTGCTCAGCATCCATATTGTCACCAAATTTAAAGTAGACCTTTCAGGAGATAACTAGCATAAATAGATGGATTCCACTGAAACTACATCATTGCACTGTGTTTCCATATAATATATCCATCGTGAGTGTAGGTTCAGAATTCATCGAAAACTGGTCTAGCCAAGATAATATATATAAATTTTAAGTTTTTCAAGGGATTTAACTCGGGCAAGTAAATAAATTAATCGAAACGGCATTATAGCACTACGTATTGAAGGAATATGATCAATAAAAAACAAATTGTGAGCATAGCCTCAAAACTCTTCGAGATCTGATCTGAGAAGACAATTCTGATGAAATTTGTTTTTCAGGGGAGATAACTCTGGCAAATATGGATGTATTTAAACTGTAGGAAATAGATGGACGGACAGACATTCTGAGGTATGTATATACATACTACAAGCACATGCACATACATCTTCAGGTGGTAATGGTAACACTTAGGCTTGCATGATTACGTGATTAAATCGAAAATTGTGATTATTTTTTAAATCGTGAATTTATATGATCAAAAATCAAATAATCGTCAATATTTTCTATTGCATATAATATTTCAAAACCAAACTTTCAATTACTTTTTAATGCGATCGGTCATGAAAAATTACATTTTGCTTAGTGAATGTATGCCCATTTGCAGGGCAAGAGAAGACTATTTTTGAAAATGTATTCCAGTGATACATTTTCAAAAATAGTCTTCTCTTGCCATGCAAATGGACTTTTCTAAACACCATTGTGATTTTCATCATTAATATTCCTTTGTTGTTATGTTTTGGTAATTTGTATCCAAGCTGATTAATCGAGTATTAATCACAATTATTTTTTAATAATCAATCGCGATCACTCAATGCAATAATCGCACAAGCCTAGTAACACTGAGCAAGTTTCAAAACAATTGCGACTAAACTGTAGGAGTTGCATTGACAAAGTATTATTGGCAGAGATGAACAGACAGACGGATGAACAATCTGAAAAGATGTGCATGCAACAGACAGCATATGCATATGGTAATGCTAACACTGAGCAAGTTTCAAAACAATTGCAACTAAACTGTAGGAGTTGCTTTGACAAGAAATGATTGTCAGAGAGATGAATGGACAGACAGGCTTGCATGATTTGTGCTTTGAAACCTCACGAGCGATTTTGTAAAAAAAATCGTTATTTTCGATTAAATCATAGGTCAAAATTCCCAAAAGCATAAACCTGAGTAATGTGATAAGTCACGAAAACTCGGACTAGGAATTGTCAAAGATGATGTAACGGCCACTGTCAGCTGGGTTTGGTACACAAGTACGCATGTACTATATTGATTAAATAAAGGCATATGTCATTGGAAATACACATTTATATCTGCATTGCCGTTGGGGTGGGTAAAATTATGACATTTGAGCTGTAATTTAAGTTTACTTGACGATACATTTAGTAACGATGGTGATGACGGAATACAGTGACGTTCAACGCGTGAACAGTAGCTTACTATAGTTGATTAATGACTATCTGTCGGTCAAACATACCTACAATTACCTAATGCAAAAATGTTGCGCTCAACTGACAAATACTTGACTATTGCTCACTACATTAAATGAATTGAACCTGTGTCGAGTGGTATGTAAATAAGTATTGTATGAGCATGCACAGTTTATAGTTGCTTTCAGAATCTAAGATTTACATGTAAGAGAGTCATCAGAATGCAGAGTACAAAATACAACAATATGGAATGTTGTTGCTTTATTTTCTTTAATTAGACATGGAGTTATTGTCCGGAAACCAATATTCAAGATGCCCGCTGGTGGCTGTCGGCCATATTGGATTTCGTATCAGCTTCTATTTCAATAGATTTCCCACCTCCTCAGATGTAGTCTAGTCACCCTATGAAGTTTCAAAGCGATCCACAAAACAGAAATGGAGTTGTCGTTCAGAAACCTATTTTCAAGATGGCCGCTGGTGGCCATATTAGATTCAGGATCATCATAGATTTCAATAAGTTTATTCCTCAGACCTAGTCCAGTCATCCTATGAAGTTTAAAATCAATCGATAGATAGTAACAGTTATCACCCGGAAACCAATTTTTAAGATGGCCACCAGTGGCTGCCAGCCATCTTGGATTCCGTATAAGCATCAATTTCGAGAACTTTCTTCACCAGGCCTAGTCCAACCACCCTATGAAGCTTTAAAGCGATCCGACAAATGGTAACGGAGTTATCGTCCAAAAACCCCTTTTCAAGATGGATGCACTTGAAACGGTAACAGAGTTATCATTTGGAAACCACTCTGACGCCTGCCCGCCCAGACCGCGCCAGTACTTAATACCCCGACAATATTTTTGGCAGGGTATTAAAAATATTACACCGCCTGACTTTGTTATTAATTGAAATTGCTAACTAGAATTTAAAAGAATTAGGTTCCCTGATTATTGCCTAACACTCTGTAACTAAGTATATCCTTGGCATTTCACGACAAACTCGGGGTCTGTAGTGAAGGAAAATTATATGGTGATTCGACGGAGTAACTAGCTGGTTTTCTCAATGACAAAGGTGTTACTTCACTATTGTTAGCTTGTTTATTGCAGTGGTTTTTATTGTGATTAGTAATTATTCGACACTTGCATGGCACGGCGGGATATAAACACAATGAACACAGGCGTGAATCGATTATAATTGCACTCATGTACTGCTAAAATGCGATGGAAAAGTACACACTTCAGATTTTAAACAAACATGAAATCTTTGACGATTTTCCGATTTTTCCTAAATTACATTGTACAAACTTGTGATTTTTAAAATAAATTGAATTTCATAATTAAATCGAAAAATTTCCCAAGCCTAAGACGTACAGGCATACGGTTAGCACATGCACATCTTTATGTTGAAATGATAACGCTTAGCAAGTCTCAAAAGAATCGCAAAGTCTGTAGGAGTTGCATTGGCAATAAATGATTGGCAGCGATGGACAGGCAGTATATATATATATATATATATATATATATATATATATATCTACAAAGATTTTTTTTCCTATTTAGCAATATTTTTGATTGTCCTTTGAACAGGATTGCTGCTTGGCTATTTTAGTGTGAAGGTTACAATATTGGATCTGATGACAGCGGTACATTGTTTTTCAGATTTTATTGTGAATAAAGTTCCTCTGATTTCTCAATAGATATCCATGTGAGGAGAAAATTGTTAGCATTGGTTAACTGAAGGACTCCCTCACTCTCACTGATTCTTAGCTTTGCATTTCCTGAAGAGGGATCACTCATTATGCACTCAACAGTATTGATGCAAATCTTTATAATACAAACTATACATGTACTGTGTACATACATATATATATATATATTTGTGGTGTTTTCAGTGATTATATGCATCTTTAAACATTAAGACCTGATGATTAGAGATCATTTTTACCTTGACAAGCCTCTCCTGTTGTGTCATTGTGGCCAGTGAGTTTCATACGGAAGACACTATGAGATCGAGAAGATCGTTCATTACACTTTGTTTCAGCAACTGCACGATTCTCTGAAGCTTCTTTCAGCAAATGATGAACCTGTAAAGACAGTTAGTCAACTATATATGATAAGATTTCAAATGTAGATTAAGAGGTTTTTGAGATACAGCTTGGAAACAGATTTTTTTAACGTATTTCAGGGGGGAAAACTCTAGCCAATATCGACAGATCTCGATGAAACAAAATCATGACACATCGTCTCTGCCTAATATGTGCACTGGAGAAAAAATTTCAAATGTAGGTTAAGAAGTTTGAAATATGGCCTGGACACAGATTTGCTAACAGATGGATGGACAGACAGACAGACGGATGGACAGACACAGACACCATGCGCCATCACATAATACGAATAATGAAATTGGGTCATTTTTTAAAACATTGGTACATTTTAAGATTTCTAAAAAATTTCTAAAAATCAAAGATGACAGCTGCAAAAAAAGTAGTAATATCAAACTCTTGTGGAAATCCTCCCAGCCAAGCTTGATTAAAATTGGTCAAATGGTTAATGAGGAGTAATGTTTTAAACAACAATTCTGGAATTTTACATTCTTTTCACTAAGGGCCCAATGTGATTATACACACGAATAGGGATATTGTGTTTCACAAGAAAGACAACAGAGAGCAAAACAGCATTGATTATGATGGTATCGACCAGACGACCCGGAGGGTCTGGTCTTGTTTTACTAATTACATATACCTACCTCCTTGCATTACTATTGCTCTTTCCTTCTCTGAAGGGAAGCGTAGTAGGATTAATTTTTTACAGCCATTGTTTGCTGGGTATTGTGGTTACAGAGTGACTGAAGGCTCCTTCAGGTATCTCCATACTCTCTCTAATGATGAGATCCATAGTAATTCGCTTGAATGCCATATCTCAGAATGAGGCAAGAAGAGGGTTAATTCAATACCCATAGCCACTGACACGGTCATTAAGCACAATGACAACCTCATTGGCTGATAGCTATCACATGACCTTGTTGTAGCAACCAAGACTGCATTCCTTTGACGAATCCAGTCATATAATCCAGCTTTAAGCAGATCCATGAAGAGGTAGATGATCCTATCACTACTCGGCTCTGAATATCTGACTAAAGCTGAAATTAAAAACTAACCTAAATACTCCACATTATATGACAGGAAATTTCATTCTGAAATAGCTAAATATGTTAAAATCTGACATTCGGGTATACCCAAAGGCTGAATGATATAATAAATATATTATGTTGAATATAACTAATCTAACAAGATATGACCATTACAATGAAGCCTCACAACCACACACACACGCACGCACGCACACACACACACCCCCCCCCTTCAAAAATTTGCCAGAGGGGAGGCTTGAGGTGGGCTGTAATGCAAGGAGGTAGGTATATGTAATTAGTAAAACATAAGACCAGACCCTCCGGGTCGTTTGCTCATTATTACTACATTACAACCTACCTCCTTGCATTACCATAGCTCAAACACAGATTTCAACATTGAACAAAGCTCGGAGGGAGGCGAATTTTGCTCAACATTGATGTAAAAAATAGAGACAAGTATGAAGTTAGTAATAACAAGACGAAGAAGATACTATAAAGATAGTAATTCCACAGAATTACTCTCAAAGCGTCTAATAGAAAGAAACAGAAGAAAAAAGGGGAAGATAGGAAGGGGATCATAAACGACACCAAGAAGACAAGGAAGAGAAAGATCATGCAAAAGGAGAAGAATAAATAAGGGTGATGAAAGCGATGATATGTTAGAAGTGAAATACACGCATGAGAAAGAAGTAATGAACTCGCACTCACCCCTAATATAACTCTTATACGAATGAAGATGATGAAGCATGAAAAAGGAATACGAGTCATGCTCCCTGAAGCTACCTTATGAATGTTCTTATAGAAAAAGGAAGACGGTTCAAAATCTTTAAGATAGAAAATAATAAAGGTATTTTCTAATTTCCAGTTAGCAACTTGCATAATGTCATATAGAGAAGATCCATTAAAAAGGGCGCAAGAGGTGGCAAGGCCCCTAACATCATGGACCTTAACACCCATTATAGCATTGTCTCCAGGGAGGCCAAATCACGGCAAATTTTAATGGTATCGACTATCCAACGAGAAATAGTTGATAAGGAGGCAGAACGATCCACACCTTCAGCAAATGTAATCCAAGGATGTCTATTGTCGGATCGTATGGATTGAGTGCGAAGCTTATACCTATTAAGGTCCCTAACTGGGCACCAGACAGAATCATCTGGTGAAAGAGAAGAAAGTTTATGAATTATAATAGGTTTACCCAAGAATTTAACAGACTGAGTTTAAACAGACTGAGATTTGGACAGAAATTCTGCCCTGGAATAGAGACTAATGCTATTCCCAGTGATCTGAAAGCTATTCAATTCAGCAGAGAGCATGAATTTCAGAGCGACTGCTGGCTGAAGCTATTACTAACAGGAATACTGCTTTAAGGGTAAGATGATTCAAGCGAACAGAACCCAAAGGTTCAAAGTGCTTTCCCTCTAGGACCTGAAGAACAAGTGAAAGGTTCCAAGTAGGAAGGGGTTTCTTAAAGGGGGGGGGGGTGTGTGTCTAGAATTACCCCATAATGAGGTCGTGAAAAACTTTCTAAACTTGTACCGATGGATCAATAAGACACTGAACAAAGAAGTACAGACCAAAACGAAAGGATCTGATAGTGTTAACTGCAAGTTTCTTCTGGTCAAAGAGGAAAACCAGAAATCAGTGACTTTAGTTACAGAGACCTCCGAGGGCAGGATAGAATGGTTTGAGCAACAATTTTTTTAAAACTCCAATTGAGCTTTATAAATGTTTTGAGTGGAAGATCTGAGGGATTTGTCCCAAAAAATATTTGAGATCTGACTGAAAGATTGACAAAGAAGGGGGCAGCTCAACAACTTCCAGACTGACATGCGAAAGATGTCTGGATTTTGATGGAGACTCCTGCCTATGTTCTGGGACAATAGATTGTGGGAGACAGGAAGAAGCAGAGGGAGATCTAGAAGAAGGTCCAGGAGATCCGGAAACCACGATTTCGTGGGCTCAAAATGGAGCTATCAATAGGACTACACAACAATGTTGTCTGATCTTTCTGAGAACCTGTGGAATAAGAAACGTCGGGGGAAAGGTGTAAGAGAACATGTTGTCCCAAGACCGAGCTAGAGCGTCTACTGAAAGAGCCATGGGTTCCGGAAAGGGAGATATGAAGGTGGATATCTTTCTGTTCTTGAGGGTAGCAAACAAGTATGTGGGGACAACCGAACTGAAGAAAAATCCCATTCTGTTTCTGGGATCCTGGAAGGGCGAGATAACTGGTCGGCCAGAAATTCAGTTTGCCTGGAACATGGGATGCTTGAAGAGAAATGTTGTGGGACTTGCACCACTGAAGCAAGATCATGGGCTCTCGACAGAGACCGATCTGGTCCCACCTCGAAGACTGATGAACGAGACCACGGTGAAAATGTCTGATCTGATAAGAATTGACATACCGAGAATCAAAGGATCCCAATGAACTAGGGCATGGAAAACAGCCCACAGTTCTAAAAGGATGACATGGGACGAAGATTCTTTGAGGGACCAGGTTCCCGAAATTTACCTGGAATCCCCAATGGATCCCCATCCCTCCAGGAATGCTTCTGTGAAGATAATTGCCTGAGGGGTTGGAAGATGTAGAGGAACCCCTAATAAAAGGGACTGACAGTCTTTCCAAAACTGGAAATGAGTTGTGAGAGAGAACTTGATGAGAATTGGAAGATCCAGAGAATCTAGAGACTGATTCCAATGGGCCATAAGATAAAACTGGAAGGGTCTTTTCATCAAAGGAACCCAAGGAATCACTTTTTTGACTGAAAACATGAGGCCTATGATTCTGAGAAATGATCTGGCCATAACTAATTGGTCTACCTTGAGAGCCTGAATTGTGGACATCAACGTCTGTACATTGGGAAGGGAGGGGAATAACTTCCCCTGAGAGAAAGCTGCGGGACATGTACCAATGAAGAACGATCAGTGACTGTTGACAGATATAGACCAACCTGCACACACACCTCCCCCCCCCCCCTTCTGATGAAAGAAGAATGAGCCTACTGTGATATGTCTGATTGGATAAAGATTGAAAGACAGCGAATCAGGGGTTCCCAATGAACTAGGGTATGGAAAAACCACCCACAGTTCTAAAAGGTTGACATGAAAGGAAGATTCTGTGAGGGACCAGGATCATGAAATCTTCTTGGAGTCCCAGAAGGAGCCCCATCCTTACAGGGATGTATCCGTGAAAAAGATGGCCTGAGGAGATGGTGGATGAAGAGGGACCCGAAATAACAGGGATTGACTGACTTTCCAACACCGGCAATGGTTCATGAGTTGAAACTGACGAAAATCGAATGATTAAGAAATCTAGACTGATTCCAGTGGGTTATAAGATAGAACTGGAAAGGTCTTTTCATCAGAGGAGCCCAAGGAATCACTTTCTATACCTAAACCATGAGGCCTATGAATCTGAGGAAAGATCTGGCGGAAACTAACTGGCCTACCTTGAGAGGTTGAATTGTGGATACCACAATCTGCACATTGGGAGGTAGGGAAATAATCTGAGAGGTCGAAAAAGACCTCCAGGTGGGTAAAAACACAGACCAGAGGGACCTTTCCATAATATGATATCATGTATAACGAAGCAAACTTTGCAAACAGTAAGACAAAATATGGAAAGAACCCCTCATTAAGGATACTTATAAATCAATCCCGATTACAAAATGAAATGTACACATCGGTTATACACATAAAACAATAAAATAAATTAAGAAGACCTAATAACGAAAGGAGATAAGAAGCCTACCAATGGAAGATATACTAGTTTGATACCTAAAATCCAAATAAAGAGAGCTATAAATGAAGAATAAAGGCTAAAAAGCCTCATTATTCCAATTAGGCCTAGACTGATAATAGTTAGGATGTTGATAAGATATTTCTTGAGTTATCTCAGTATATGTCCAAAGTGTTCAAGAATCTATTTAAATAATTTAGGATGTTACAATGAGAACAGATAGAGACTTCCAAGCATTGATTTATACTATTAGAAAGTAATGTTACTTGAATCGAGTGAAAGGCAATGTATCTTAGTTATAAGAGCTATATCCCTATTCTAACCCCTTCCTGAGAGAGGTAACTTGCGTTGATTTCTACTATTCAATCTCTACCATTATCTTTGTATGGAGAAATAAGCATCACAGAAGTATTGCCGTACTTATTGAAAGTTGTAGACATTTAAACAATATAGATAAATTTAATTAAAGTGTTTTAACTAGATTTAGGGACAAATAGAAATCCCATAGTAAACCTATGAGAGGGGTGAGAGTCCAGTTATAGCCAGATAGAATTAGCTAAAATAAACTGATCTATGTATAGGATCTATATAATAACCAAAAGAAAAATTCCATGTAAACAAAAATGGAACGAAATATATACGGGGCGAATTGTCAATGACCTATATAAAAAGTGACAGGAACGATGATGACAATCTAATAGCTACCGGAAGTAGATAACAAGGGAATGAAAAAAGGATAAATTTTGAGCCCAAAATCACCAATCCCGAGCTGGTGGGAAAAAACATGACTTTAAATAAAAAACTTTAACTAAAAATAATAAAATAGCCCTGAAAAAGGGTAAATAGAAGAGAAAAAAGCGATAATGTCGCCGAGATGAAATGAGACTAGGACGAATAGACTGCCGAACTATGGCGTGTTGACGAATACTGACAGCTACTAAATAACAACGAAATACGGCAAAGAAACTTATATTAAAGAAAATCACAAAATACCATGAGAGCAAATCTAACTTTTAGGAAAAATATTTTTAAAACGAAAGGGTGATAAAAATGGAAGAATAGCCTCAAAAGAATAAAATATTCATGATAAATATAGAATGACATGTAAATTCTCCTAAAGTTATGAAAGTAAGTATGTCAAGCCTGCCAACATAGAGGGGAGGAGGTGTACTATACGAAAAGATGAACGGCCCGAATAGAACTGCGCCTCTAACTCGGGACGAAAAAATTACCAAAACATAGCTAATTAGAATTGCGCAGTAATCTGACAGATAGGAAAGAGTGCGAGAAGACTAGGTTGAGAATGAATAAAAATTACTATAACTTAAATTGTGAGAATGCAAGGAGAGATAACACACAGAAGGGGGGGGGGGGGGGGGGTGGGATGGAGAAAAAAGCCTGAACTACCAAGATATTGCATGAGAGTGCTGCTAGATAAGATAATGATATGCACATATGTAATAAGGTGAAAAAAGATCCCAATGAAAACTGAAAAAACTTATCCAGCCAAAGAAAAGAAAATTCAAAACAAAAAGATGATAGGAGGCCCGATCCCCCTATCCAAAGAAATGAGCCGAGCCCAGGTCCACAAAAGGGGCCAGGGCATGGTTCCACTAAACCTGGTCCCGAATCTTAGACCATTCGGGACCGGGGAAACATGAGAAAAAATGTCAAAACTAACGGAAGAGAAAAAAAATGGATGAAATCAGTAACCTATGCCGGTCAACGTCCAGACCCGGGGCCGGGAAAAACCCAGGCCCGGATGCCTAGCCAGAGAAACAATATATGAAGAAGCAACTGGCTTTGTAGAGGACAGCGGATATGTGACGACCTGGACCATTCTGGTGGGAAAATCGTTCGGCCCATCCAGTGAAGACGTAGTAGTGACAGGTGACAAACCGGACCGACTTATGACCTGATTAGAGCCGAGACCTTCATTGGTCTGCAATGGCGCAGACTGCGGAATGTTGGCATGATACTGAAGAAATCTGTGTGGAGTGACTGGCTTATGAACGAGGCGTAAACCAAGACTTCGTATTCTTGTTCTTTGTGTTCTTCTTTGTGGTACCCCTGAAACAGTGCAAATTAGTTAAATTTATTAGAATCTGTAAACCAGCGTTTTCTAGGAACAGCCAGTTCGTCAGGAGATGAAGAATTGGAAACTGACTTGTCCAGGATAATTTTGTTAATCCTGCTGTCAATAGACAAATCTATGTTGCTGACTTGTTTCTGGAGACACTCCAATGACAAAACAATTTTCTTCGAGCATTATGGCAGAATCCGTCTTGACCTCGGTTTTAGCCTTTATTTTAACCGTTGATCCTAGTGGAGAAGGATTTCCCGGAGTTTTACAGGTCACAGGAGAATTTGGTTTGAAAAATGGCATTCTAGTAGCAAACTACCATGACCCGCAAATCAAGCAGGTAGACTCAAGAGTACACTACATGCACTTGGAACATACATGTCCAGCGTGGTCTAATTTAATAAATCTATGGCAGCTGCCGTTAGAACATCTAATTGAATGGTTCACATTCTTTTCTTTCATCTCCTTGGACCTCTTCGGAGACTTTCCCAAATCTGAATCATAAAAACAGTAAGATCCGATAGAGTAAAGCTCCAAATATGACTCATGGTTAGCCAGCGCTAATTCCAAGATTTATAAATAGAGACCTTCCCGATCTCAAATTTTGAAAATTATTTTAGTTTCTTTGAGAGAGTATTTTATCGAGATAATCATGGATTCACGCTCGATACCTTACAAGCATGTCAACTCAATAGCTCTACTGGTTAAAAAAGAAGCACAAATAGACATTATTCAAATGTCTATACGCTCTGGGTGCAAGTAACCAAAACTGGTAACGCGCCTACCACGAAAATAGAAATGATCATAAAATCATTCTTAAAACACCAGGATCTACAACCACTTATCTTGGGACGTTTCTTCCTCTTGTCCGACATCCTGATGTTCTTTAACTTCCAACTTTCAATATCCACAGGCTGTAATAAGTTATAAAACTTTTAAACTAGCTGAAAAATTGTGTATGCCTCTTCCTTCAGCAGGAGGAAAAGGAATGAAATCTTAGTTGCTACAACAAGGTCATATGATAGCTATCAGCAAATGAGGTTGTCATTGTGCTTAATGACCTTCTCAGTGGCTATGGGTATTGGATTAACCCTCTTCTTGCCTCATTCTGAGATATAGCATTCAAGCGAATTACTATGGATCTCATCATTAGAGAGTATGGAGATACCTGAAGAAGCCTTCAGTCACTCTGTAACCACAATACCCATCAAAAATTGGCTGTAAAAAATTCATCCTACTACGCTTCCCTTCAGAGAAGGAAAGAGCTTTAGAAATGCAAGGAGGTAGGTTGTAATGTAGTAATAACACTGACGCAAGCTGGTATCACTCACTTGGAAAATTGGCATTTTAAGTAGAAAGGCCATGTTCTACTCGTACAGCTGTTTACGTCTTAAAGAATTTCCAGAAAATGTTTGTAAAATCCAAGATGGCCTTGAAAAATAACGAATCCAAATTCCAGTTAGACGTGTCGAAGCTTACCACTATAAGGTCATTACAACAAAGTTTCATTAAAATCGGGCCATTGATTTGGCCAAACCTGTATAATGGACAAAGCTAAACGCCCCCAAATTGGCACATTCATTCAAATTGTGAGCGAGATGTAATTTGAGTTTCAACTTAGAGTCAAATATCTAGGTCACACAGTCAATCTCAGAGTCAAATATATATGTCACACAGTCATTCTCAGAGTCAAATATCTAAGTCACTGCCATTCTCAGAGTCAAATATCTATGTCAGTCATTTTCAGTCAAATATCTAGGTCACAGTTATTAAATACATTCGCAAAATAGAGACATTGTGTTTGTCAGCACTCCCTCCCACAGCACCCCCCCCTCCCACTACAATCTAGTTTAAGCAATCTGAACACAAAATAGAGTAAATGTTTGAGTCAGCAACACCTCCCACTGCAGTTTAGTTTAAGCGACCTCCTAAAAACTAATTTTATTCTTAATGTGGTGATTGTTACCCTCGCGCGGGCGTGTGTGTGTGTGTGTGTGTGTGTGTGTGCGAGCGTGTGTGTACGAGCGCACACCTCTATTTAAAAAACTACTGATCTGATTTGGTTCAAATTTTAACACCAGGAACTTGCCATACAAGATTTCCAGATGTTGACTCCGATAAAAGAAGCTGTATCAGGATTGCATCTAATTCTGGATCTATGGATATTTCAAACTACTTGTCTGATTTTGCTGAAAATTTAACACAAGAAAGGGTGTGATGATAAACTAGTATTCCACAACGTTGGCCGTGATTCGAAGAATTCCAGAAATTCTGGGGAAAAATCTGAACATTTTACAATATGACAAAAATGAGAGGGCAGCGAATCTCTAATTACATGTGTTGTTTATAGGATGTACATTTTCTATGTTGTTTCAGTGTTGTAGCTTCAATGTCAAATAACAGTGTAATTAGCCCTAGGATCAAATAAGTAGACTTGTTAATTTTTTCAAGGTTTTCTCCGAGTGAAATATAAAGAAATTGTCAGAGCTTCTCACGTACCTCACTTCATTCGCCCAGTGATAGGGCTTTCATTGACATGGCCACATTCATGAACAGACACATGGTAACAGAGCAGACACATGGCAAACAGAGCAGACACATGGCAAACAGAGCAGACACATGATGACAGAGCAGACACATGATGACAGAACAGACATATGGTGACAGAGCAGACACATGGTGACAGAGCAGACAAATGATGAGAGCAGACACATGATGACAGAGCAGACACATGATGACAGAACAGACACATGATGACAGGGCAGACACATAACAGAGCAGACACATGATGACAGAACAGACACATGATGACAGAACAGACACATGATGACAGAGCAGAAACATAACAGAGCAGACACATGGTAACAGAGCAGACACATGATGGCAGAGCAGACACATGATGACAGAGCAGACACATGGTAACAGAGCAGACACATGATGGCAGAGCAGACACATGATGACAGAACAGACACATGATGACAGAGCAGACACATGATGACAGAGCAGACACATGATGACAGAGCAGAAACATAACAGAGCAGACACATGATGGAAGAGCAGACACATGATGACAGAGCAGACACATGATGACAGAGCAGACACATGGTGACAGAGCAGACACATGATGACAGAGCAGACACATGATGACAGAGCAGAAACATAACAGAGCAGACACATGATGGCAGAGCAGACACATGATGACAGAACAGACACATGATGACAGAGCAGACACATGATGACAGAACAGACACATGATGACAGAACAGACACATGATGACAGAGCAGACACATGGTAACAGAGCAGACACATGGTAACAGAGCATACACATGATGACAGAGCAGACACATGATGACAGAACAGACACATGATGACAGAGCAGACACATGGTAACAGAGCAGACACATGATGACAGAGCAGACACATGCATAGTTGTATACCTGATTTTTAGACTTTACTGACACAAGAGTTAGATTGGTAACCATGACGTCCATGGCTACTCCGGAAGATGTGTGTTTAATTTCATATTTCACGTCACTCCGGCCGCTGCCGAGTAAATCACGTATTGTTTCATTGTATATCTCCAAGAATGATGCTTCAAGTTCATACTGAAATAAAATAGAGAAAAGAGAAATACGTATATGTCTACTATAATTATCCAAAATTTGGAAGAAAAAAACAGAGGGGATATTGCAATCACCTCCGTCCATCAAAATCTCCTCTGATACTGTATGGAAGAATTCAGTCCATACTGTTTGACTTGGTTGCGTGCATCCGCTTTTGATTCTACGAGAATTGTTAACCCTCTGGGCCCTACCAAGAATTTACAAAAAAGTGCTACAAACCCTACAGCCAAAAGCTAGAAACTTGCTTAGAAACCTAGCCTATAAGCGGTAGAGGCATGATAGTGGCGTAGTGCTACCATGGCAATTATATTAACTATTTTTGGCAAAGTAACAGCTCACTATATATAAAACTATATATCATTAGAAAGGGCAATAAAATTCCTTTAAGTACATATAAAATTTGTATGAATAAAATATATTTTAGTTAGTCAAAGTACCTCTCAAAATGGTCACACCTTGTAGGATAAATACATTGGTCTATTTTTGCAAAGTTTATCGAATTTTTTTTTAATTTTACAAATGCCATTGATAAATTTAATCACAATGGTATTAAAACTAACAGATACCAAAGTTTCGTGAAGGTTTTCATCCGATAAGATGTGAAAATGGCAATTATATTATGTCGTGGTACCAAAAAATTTCGAGAAATGGGGGAGGCCTCATTCAATGCTGACTAATTCTTTTATACATAACCGAACACATACCAGGGTTTCTCAGCGTTGACAACGAATAAATGGCAAGTTTTATGCTATGTAGCATTGCTGGTTACAATCAGCAATTTAAGAAGCGAACGTGAATGTTTTACACTAAGATTCTATAGTATCAGACATTTTTTCGTAGCAGTGTCTCCAATAGGAATCGTTTATCGTGAAAGATCGTAAGAGAACGAGAGGAATTTGTAGAATCGTACCCGTATCTAATATACGAGTACTAAGCTCATTACCCGTTATTGGCATCACCGTATCACGCGCTCTAAGACTGACGCGTCTGATTGGTCGGGAATTCATGAATATTAATTTTTCCGGCAAGATGGCGACACGATCAGCTGTTTTGCAAAATAGTTGTGTGTTCAAATATGTCAATCTATGCATATTTCTTGTACGCCACAAACTAAAAAGTAGACATATGACTAGATTAACGATATTGCCAATCGGGAAGTGGGATGCCGATATATTTGACAGCTTTCACATCTCAGCTCGCCCTAATTACCGACGGTAATTTGAAGAGTACGTTTTCTCGGTAATTGTAAACAAAGACACGCATCGATGATTGAGCCTATCGGATTGTTTATCTATAACCTTATTGTTATTTCGCGACCAAAGGTAAACGAAATTGATTTATATATTATTGGTTCTGCTGCTCTCTTACCACAATCTATAACTTTCTCGGTTAAATTAGTCATTGAGTAACTGAAAACTTAGAAGTAACAGCACATTTACTAATAATCATTGATGACTGGAACTTACTAATAATTCCTTAGAAAACAAATATTTCACTATTGCCCTGGTTACAAACATTCTATCAACATTTACTGTGTGGCCAGTATCCTCTGATCAGAGATATAGAGAACCGGGGCCCTGAAACAAACTTGCACTATCATGGAAGTGTGCCCAAAATTAAAAACAATTATCACATTTGAACCTGAAATTCCAGAATTTCACATTTACAGTCATTATAAAAGTAAGATGTTGAATATTTTGAATCCAGTTTGAAGCTGGTGCTGCCTTAGCCAGCTTCCAATCAAATTAGTTTCAAAATATTCAACAGAATTTAGAAACATTTGTAACAAATTTTTTATTCACTCTTGTCGATTGAAAAGGTTAATCCAGTAACTAGTAGTCATACTCCCTTTTTGGACTATATATGCCCAGCATTTATTATATTATTCATTTCTGCGCTAAAATCTGAGGGCGGTGTATGACCATAACAGCCGTTGTCGGGTCATAGTGCTTACCAGTATATCCCTATGACCCTGCGCCGTACATGTATATTGTTAACCATCTAACATTTGAGTCAAACCAAAACTGCGGCAGTTGTCTAGGAAAATGTCAATTTTCCGACCAAAGTAACATTATTTTTGAAGATGTATCACTGGAATGACTGGCTCTTGGTCTGCATATGGGCATTGCCTATGAGAAAATGGAAATTTTCATGAAGAAATTTGATTATTAAAGTCTTAATATAACTGTTAGAGTTTGCCTATTTCTAACTTATTGTTCCTATTTTTTTCAGATGAGCGGACAATGGCTTAAAAACATTAGAGACTTTCTTCAGCTAAGTGGGCTGATGGATTTACTAACATGGATTTTATAAAGAGAAAATTTAGTTGATCTGTGTAAAATAAGACTGCTAAGACTGCTGGGATATTGCAATTGCCTCCATTCATCTGTCTATCCATCCATCTCCAAAAGCTTTTGGTAGAATTCAATCAAAATTGTTAATGTATATGATTATGAATTCGGAGACACTGTATACGCTAGGCTCCATCGCAATGAATCAGCCAAGAATGACACAAATATGATTCCACGGCAGTGAAATTTACAACATAAATCTGCACACGAGCAAGGTAAGATTAACCCTTTCCGATGAATTCCCCATACCTCATTTTAATGATACCATAAAGGAAAACTGGTGAATATTTTAAAATTAGTTTGACTGCAAACTGCCTTAGGCAGCAATGGCTTTCAGTCAAATTAATTTCAAAATATTCAATAGAATAAATTTTATACTGTAAGCATCATACTTTTTCAGGGATTTGTCAGTGAAAATGAGAAAGGGTTAAATAATAGATGAATCCAATCTGTCACCCAAGTATATGACATCATAATGAATTACATCACATGTAGGCTGACATCACAATCAAAATATCTATTGGATGACGTAGCTAAGTCCTCATGCACTTTTGAAAGTCTGTCAGTTGTACGAATTGTATGCCATTTACTAAACATTCTGTTGAATAATTGAACAGACCCCACTCAGATTGGTTTCAAAATATTGAACAGGTTAGCTGTATCTATAGTTATCGTAGAATTGAGAATTTAGGATTCAAAGTGTATAAACTGAACCCAACACACGCAAATCATGGATGGAGCTTACCTAGAGATCGGGCAGAGCTAAAAGTGGATTCATCTATTAGAAAATCTAAATTTCTGCCATGTACACTTGTCAAATCCAGTCTTTGCTATGTTTAACACTTTCACCGACAAATCCTGGAAACAATGTGCCGTGGCTAATGATGGTGGTAGCCTAATTTCTCAATCCAAAAGAAATCTACATCTTTGTATAACAATTTTGAATTAATTACCTACCTGTATCTTATCGCCTTGGGTCCTTTCATGATCCCCATGTTTTGAAAAAATGGAGGTATTATAATCGCCTCCATCTACCCGTCGGTCGGTCCATCATGCTATCCCCTCCCAAACAGGTGGGTGAAATTCAACCAAATTTGGTATGTGGGTTACCCATGATTGAGCTTTGTAAGACCATATTTAGATTTGTTCCCCCCCCTCCCCATTTCCCACCCCCCCCTTTTTCAAAAGGGGTCTAGAAGAATGGTTTCGTAGCACACCCAGTATTCAGAAGGTTTGTCTCTATATTATGCTAGACCGATGTCTTGGGTATATTCTGAGCCGTGTTGTACAAGAAAATTGTGGTATCACTAACCCGTGAGAAGCCCATTTACAATAGGTGTTGAATGTAGTTTTCAGACAATTTTCACAATGGTAAATTTTTCACAAACTTAAGCGCATGTTATATCAATACAATCTTAACCAAAATGGAAAGGAGTGATCGTATATCGCAGATTTATACATAATCAACCTCGTTTAAGACACCCGTATGTTGCTTTGTACATATTGGGGCACTTAGGTCTTCTTGTGACTAGCAATACCTTAGCTACAACAATGCCCATGTTTTCTACATTTTTCATAATTAAACTTTTAACTGACATGCAGTGCATGTCTACACAAGCTGGCAGGACATATTTATCACGTGAGCAAATGAGAGAATGTTACTCATCCGTGTCAGAGTCATCTTCGACAATTGTATGCTGAACATTGTCACACATTTCACCTCCCATACAAAGGCATGCTTCAGTGCAGAGTAGATTGTTAGCCTTGCATTGACAGAGATCTGTTCTTTTGCAGGCAGACTTTTGACATCTACATGATGTG
This sequence comes from Chaetoderma sp. LZ-2023a, assembly GCA_034401795.1. Lineage (NCBI taxonomy): Eukaryota > Metazoa > Mollusca > Caudofoveata > Chaetodermatida > Chaetodermatidae > Chaetoderma > Chaetoderma sp. LZ-2023a. The sequence continues at coordinate 196,356,968 of CM067370.1, read as the reverse complement.
AGTTCAATTAATCCAAATGGAGCAGGATCCTTTGACATTAGAACAGGCTTGAGTAGACCATCCACTATACTCCAGCCATGTCCATTTGGAGATGGAAGATTCTGAACAGCTTGCAATGAACGTCTCCAAACAAGAGCTTGAAAATTGGCCCTTTCGGTGTGATGCTTTAGACTATTCGATGTAGGTGGAAGATTTTCATTTCTTTGTCTCTTTTGACAAAAGAGCCAATAACGGGTTTCATCAGCTGTCTTTCCCACATCCCTGGTGGTATACAACTCACAGACAAATTTCTCACATAGAATTGCAGTATTCGGTGATAAGTCAACATGTTCGCCGAGTTGGGCTAAGCTAAGCTGATGACATTCAGATGACTTTAAGAGATTGAATGATTTTCTCTTAGCGACTCCAAATAATGCACTAGTGCTATCACAACCTGTAAGAGAATGAAACCCAGGCAAAGACAGACAGATAGCTGGGCCCAGTACTTGAGCAACTGTATGTATTGGTATGTATCGCAATTTGTCCTTTGTTCCCGTACGGAACCATAGTTCAGAACAGTGAAGCGAACGATACGTATATATACTAAGTACTGCCACGTCTGTATCAGACTGTATAACAACACGCATGTGGTCTTTTGAAGCGTGTAGCGCGTGCAACATCATTCTTTGAACTTGTTTCATGACCGTATACACCGTATTGAATTCAGTTGGTGATCCGGAAATCATTGGACAGTAACCGATTTGTGTAAAAGGTGCGTTAGCACATGATACAAGTGCATTAAATCCACTCCAACTAGGGACTGTTTGTGTTTCTGTGGTCATCATGGGTACAAGATCTACCGCAAACAATTTTATTGGACACATTCGAACGATGGCCCATGCAAGATCCATGACTAATGCCTGTTCCTGGATTGAGCTATCACATTGGTACCAATCCTTCTTGACAGTGACTATGAACGTGGTCACAACTGGTCTTCTACCAAACACCCCACAATCAAGAATTCTGTTTTCAGTACCTGGTGCTGTCAAAGCCCTTCTCCTGACTGAGTGTTCAGCATGTATGACACGCTCTGGTCTTGGGCCAAATTGCATTCGTTGGAACATCACCATTGTCGTTGAGTGAGTTGTCTGTTTACCGTCTAAGGTTTCTTCAAGTATATCATTGTTATCAGCTGCTACTTGAACGAACGAGTTTGGAACAATGTTTGTTGGTATTACAACTCCATACCGTGTTGATTGAGCTAATACTTCAAGCGCCATACTAGTGTCAACTACCTTAATATCATCATAGGAAACGCTATGACCCATACGATTCAGAATGGTGACAACTTGTTTGGAACCTGTAAGATGCCTCATTGTCATAGCGAGGCTTATGTGTTTTGGCATTTTCTTTCTCCCGTGTGATACACAATGCGCTATGTCTTGGCATATCATCATTACATGCCTCTCATCACCTTCATTAGCACATTCTGATCTAACATTACCAAACTGCTCTGGTGCTAAATCTGCATTCGTGGTAACCCACCGCAGCAGCCAGTAGAGGCTTTGGGGAATAATTTCCTTTGCTTTTGCGAGTGTCAGATTGTCAACATCAACTGGTTTAATGGTGATCCCCTCACAAGCCTCCAAATCTCCCTTCAAAATCTGCGCTGCGTGGAACAACGTGTGAACATCATTGCTAGTAGTATCAGTTGAGCCATGTGGCCTATCAGTATATGCTGATCTACCACCAGCTGCATTGGCAGCTGCATTAATAACATCTTCTAAAGATATATCACTGGAATAAACAAGCTCGGGTTTGGAAGGGTTTAGCTGCTGGTGAAAAACGATTGAATCCTGAAAGTAGTTTTGTAATCGGCTTTTTAGTCTTTGGGAGCGGTAGTTGTCAGCAGTCACACCATTATTCTTTAGATAAAACTTGAATCGACTCAACAAATATGTCATGCTGTAAGCTTTTCCTGATACAAGTCCAGACTCTATCTCTGCTACCAGCTCCGAGAATGATTGGGAGAACGAATCCTCATTCACAGTTTCTTGGTATGATTTATACATCACATTGCACATTGATACATACTGTGCACGGCATATTTCATGATATTTGGCTTCTGAAGCGATTAAATCTACGCCTCTTATATTGGTAAGCATTTCTGTATCCGCCATTTTCTCTGCTGCAATTTGTATGTTTTGGCATGCGGAAAATGTAGAAACTGAGAATAATTTCTTGACTTTCTTGTGAGTTTTCTTTTGGCAAAACATACATATTGCCCAGTTTATCGGGGATGATCTCGATCTTGCTGCTCTAGCCAAACTTGTCGATTCTTCTGGACTTTGTTTATCAAGAGGCATAGGAGTTGGTGGTGTCATGGATCGTCTTTTCGCAAAGTTAATATTGTGCTTGCTTGTGTATTTAGCATAACAGTTTCTATGCCACACGATATCCAGTTGTTTTAATTGATCAATATTTGAGTTAAGTCTTTCATAAACGTCATCCTCCCGGTGTTGGAAAGCGTCTATGAACTTTGAGATGCCGACTTCAGTGGCATTGCTAACAGTTTCGCTACTATGTGCTTGACAAATAATACAGCGAGTCCATTGTGTCGTTTTGATACGCTTTGCTGGGAGAAGATGAAACGCTACTTCCTCGTCACAACTATCACTGTCCATATTTGCTTAATTGCTAGTTATATAGCGCTTGTAATTATTTCGCAAATGTAATTAGTGTGTGTGCATATATATTAAATCAATACTAGGCTTTATTAATCAAGGCATGTATTAACAACCTTTCTCATGAATACAAATTCATAAAATGCCACTTGCATTCTTATTTGCTTTTCAAAAAAAGATTTGTATTTGAGAGAATGAGTGAATTAAACTTTCAGTTTACTTGTGATGTCAAATTACAAAATTACCCCGGAACAAGTGTTACAGGCATAATTTGAATTATATGTAGACAATGACAATGAGAGCGATGTGAGGTGTAGTATTCATTTTAATGTGTTTTTCCGCACCGATTACCACCACATCCGTCTGTCTCATTCCAACCACCATTACCTGGGTGCTTTGTCAACAGTGGTACAGCTGGATATACAGATTCTATGATGGAGTTAGTATACATACATAAAATATAACCTTCACATTTCACCCTCGCCTTTGGTATATGCATGCAAAATGTATGTTGGATATATGTTAGGTCGATATCCGTCTAAATATCATATATGGTGAATCTAATACGATATTACTTTGAGTTATGACACGATCATGCTTATATCGTTGTGCACTGTGGATACAGCCAAAACCTAGACCCCCTATGCAAAGAAATCAGGATAACTAATTAGTGCTACCACAATTTGTTTGTACAACAGGGCTTAAAATGTGTGGGACATGTCCCCCAAGCCACAGCAAGTGTCAGACCTTCCGAATACTGGGTGTGCTACGTTACGATTCTGACCTAGCTTTAGCTCCTGGACCATTACAAATAGTCTTCTCTTGCTCTGAATAGCTACATTTCTGAAGATCACAGCAATGACATTTTTTGGCCACCTTGACCATTGACATATCAAATTGTTACCATCAGGCTGGTCGGTTACAAATTGTACTAGTCATAGTCAATTTCTACTAGCCTCTGGCTCATGTTAATTTTTAACTCCTGCTTTCACAGATCATTTCCCCTTATGCCACTCTTCCAAAATCAGTGGTTGGAATTCAAACAAATTTGGTAGGTGATTATGGAGTGCAAGGCAGCAAGAGGGCATTTACATTTGGCTCCGCCCCCAGGGATTGGATGGGGTAACGAGGTCAAATTGGTGAACATGGGTTCTGCTATAATGCATCATCGACCAAGCAATCTAGTTATCACTTAGATTCCATTGACGGGTAGATTCAATTTTAAAGCACAACGGTGTTGTCAGGGACTTGATGCTTGATAGATAACATTATGAACAAGAGTAATCAGAGATTATAAACCACTGCCGAGACTACCCTACCATTTTTCTCACAATGTACATAGCGGTTTTAAAATAAATTTTAGCACATCCAAATTTGTTAAATCATAGTGTATGGCCCTCTACTTTGTTAAAATTTGAGCAAAATCTAACCAGCAGTTTCCGAGATGTCCATAGATTAAAATGTGTATCCAATCTGGATCCTGGGTTTTTGTCCATATCACAGATAACTTCTGGAAATCCTTGTTTAGGTTATGTTGCTTTGTTGTGTTAAAATTTGAAACCAGTAGGATCAATATTTTAGATGCAATACCGGATGCACACAAATTTAATAAATACCCCCTTCCCCTTGCAGGAGAAGTGTAAAGATCCTGAAGTCTAAAAAAGTAATCCGTTGAGTATATTTTGATATATTTAATTGGAATCTATTGTTGCCTAAAGCAGCAGCAGCTTCCAATCAAATTGGACTCGATATATTCAACAAATCTACTATACATAGTCCAGTCTGATTACCTAATATGAGATTCTCTCTCCCTCTCACTTCGAGCAAACTTTATTTGATACTTGCACTGATAGTTTACACAATACAGTATTTAAATATTATTAACCCTATAACACACAAGCCAGCCAAAAATGGCTACAGCAGTGACCTTGCAAAATGGCCATTTGCAGATCATGAGAATATTTTTGAAAAAGTATGACTGGAATGTCTGGCGCAATAACCGAGTGGTAAATTTTCAAACAGATTCTCTTTGTCTGGAAATGGATATTTACAATGAGATGTAATTTTTTTTTGCAAATTGAAGTGTTACAGGGTTTATAAAAATCATCAAGTTTAAATTTGCTTTCATTTTTCTCTCAAATGGTGTTTCAAGCTGAAAAATAAAAGGATAGATACATTAATAACATTGCAACATGAACAGCAGCAAACCCCAGTAAGATTGACAAAAATGGACAGGGCAATCAAGCGCATTAACTGGGGTGTCGGAATGTGTTTTGACTTGGGTGGGGTGGGGGTCTAAACTGTGGGAGAGGAAAAAAGGGGTCGGGGCATCTCCCAATTCCTCCCCCCCCCCACACTCGTTCTGTCCCCATGTGAACCATATCTCCACAGTGGTCAATATCTTTAAAACAATTGTATTGTCTATGCTGATATGTCCTTCAAGGTTCCAGACCACAGGCCTTTGAATTTTCGTCCATGCATACCACTACCACATATCCCCCTACTATAATATATATATATTATAGTAGGGGGATATGTGATGTTTTTTCAAATTATTGGCAAGTGTCTCTCAATACCTAAACCCGAGTCGAGTCGACCATTGATTTAAAATAATTTCACCATGATGGATGTTCAGTAATTTTGAGAGGCTTTCAGTTATTCAGTAATGGCAAATTGTCATTGTAAAAGGCGTGGAAACTGAAGTTTCATTAAAATTAAACTAACTGTCATAATCTGTAACATCATATCACGTGACAAAGATAACAAACGAAATTCGCGATCTTCTTAACTACCGAAAGCGGGTTGCGTTCGCCTTTCCGTATTATATATGACACTGCTAGTATAGGATGCCGTTTATAAAGGTTTTCCAGCTGGCCCAATCGTTGAGCAGCTCTATAATAATAATGATAATAATAATAATAATACCCGATTCCATCTATCCGGATAAACGGGTACTCGCTTAAATAAAGGAATTGCTTCGTCATCTTCGACATTTTTACGCAAACTATTTCATTCACAAAGATCTATTTATATTTTCCCGCATAAATTTGTAAACAAACTGAATTGACAGTGGATTTAGAAAATTCGGCCTTCTGACGTAATGTAACGCTAAGTTTGATTGGATAAAACGCCAGTAATGCGTGCGTATTTAGCGATCGAAAACTGGTGGTAGCTTGAGCCGATAATACTGTCTAATTGTCTCTTGTCGATAATACGTCCCGTCGGACTGGGAACCTAATTTTTTCAAGCCGATAATATGTCCCGTTGCTGCCACAGGGTTAATACGTACCAGATGTACTATTATGATAATGTCTATTATCTAGTCCAGCTCAAAATAAACTATTAAAACTCTGCACTCTCCATGGTCCTGCCCATACTGTGTCCGGGAATTACCCTAGCCTCCAGGTACCGAGTCAATTCCCAACAACAGTCAGATTTGTCTTATATTTGTCTTGACAAACAGTGAAAGCAGCTCAGCCTCACCTCAGCCAGCCATAGTACATCTGGTAAGTATTAATAATTCTCGTAGAAACAAAAGCGGATGCTTTTTTTATTCTACTTCAAATAATACTTACGAGATGTACTATTATGATAAACTCCCGATTTCGACAGCCAAGAATGTCCGGTGGGAGGAGGTGAGGCTCAAAAGAGCTCTCATCGTCCATCTGACAGAGAAGGTTGTGAAGAGACTGGAACTCTAGCACGCGCTTGGGTCCCGCCATCTGACTCACAGTGTTAAACTTCCATGGTCTAGACCGCACTCCCCACCCTCATTTGTCCGCACAAATTCCAGAGGGCTGTCAAAACGGGAGGCAACACCCACCAGGCCCGTGTCAGCCCAAAGTCTCAGCTAAGGCAGTCCAGGAGAGTGCAAAGAAGCTACTACAACTTCTAATTTTGAAAAAAATATCAGTATATGGATTAGATTTTCAAATTTGAATGCGTCTATTGTCTGTTGCAATGAATAAGATACTCTTGAACCAGACTTTTACTTAATCAGTCTGGGAATCGACTGTAAGTAAATTAATATTAGTCACTTAAACTAAGAAAACATCCACCATTCTGAGTACTAGGTCTTTCTTGATCATTGCAGGAGCTTCGCCCAATCCACGGTCATTCACAGATCATGTGTATCACCAGTGTTAGTGCCTGTGGAAGAACCTTACGATGTACGCGTAAACAGTGGTCAGATGTGGCTTTAAGTGAGATTCGATAAATTGGCAAAGGCTACCGGATTAAGTGCGCTGGAGATATAGCGAAGGTAAAAATCAGTAAATGAATGACTCGGCATGCCATTGTGCTACAGACATCACCTCCTCTAAAGAGACCCCCCATATAAAGGACCGATGCTGCTGCTACTGCTCGGACTTGACGGGCGTTCGCATGATTAATCTGCTTTCCTGTTGCGATTTTATGCGACTGCGACATCTGAATAGCATCGACTATCCAACGAGACATAGTGTCTTTCGAGGCGCGAAGATGAGGAGCTTTGAGACATAACCACAGAGATTTCGGGTCATCTCTCCACTCCTCAGTACGTTTCTTATACATCTTCAGACATCTGACCGGACACCAAGCAGAAGAGCTTGGGTCATGCCTAATTAAACTTGGCAAATTGATCGGCTGTCCTGGATATTTAAGTGACTGATTCTTTGTCAGGAAACAAAGACGTGGAAGTAGTCTTAAACCTTCACCCGTAATGACAAAACGGTCTTGTTCGGCAGAAAGCGCATGAATTTCGCTTCTCCTTCTCGCCGATGCTGCTGCAACCAAGAAAACTGACTTACTAGTTAACAGTTTAATATCTATAAATCTAATTGGTTCAAAGGGAGCATGCACTAAAACCTGTAGAACAAGAGATAGATTCCATGCTGGGATAGGACTTGGCTGTCTAGGTCGCAGTTTGCTCATTCCTTTAATAACTTCATTTAAAGTGTCATTTTCCACTCCTACAGTGGACAGACTGGGAACGACTGAAGCTAATGCAGACTTATATGCTGCTAGGGTTGAAGGTACAAGTTTGTCACCCTCATATAAATGACAGATTAAATCTGCTATGTGTTGAATAGATGCAGAAGAGGGATTAATATCCCTTACACCACTCTGCAAACTTGTTGATTCTATAAGTATATGTTCTGGTGGTTGACCCCCTTCTGGCTGAAGCGACAAACTTCGCTGCTTGCTCAGAAAAGCCACCCTCAATTGCTCGCTGCTTGATAACATCCATGCAGTCAATTGGAACATCTCCGGCCTGTCATGGAGATACAGACCTTTGTTCTGAAAATTCAGATCCCTTCTGTCTAAAAGAGGGATTGGATTGCAAACCAGAAGGTCCAGCAGATCCGTAAACCATGATCGGCCTGGCCAATGAGGGAGTGATCAGTAGTACTTGGCATATGCCCTCTCTTATCTTTGCCAGAACTTTTGGGATGAGAATCGTTGGCGGATACGCGTACATTCCCTTCCAACTTATCACCAGTGCGTCTACTGCTAGAGCTAGCGGGTCCGGGATCGGTGACACGTATGTGACCATCTTTGCGTTTCCTTTCATCATAAATAGGTCCACATTTGGCTTGCCCCAATGTTTGAATAGAACCTCCGCTACGGACTGGTTGAGCTGCCATTCCGTCGAACGACAAACTGTCTGACTGAGAGCATCCGCTAGGATGTTCAATCTTCCTGGAATGTGTGCTGCCCGAAGAATAACACTCCTCTCTTGGCACCACAGCAGAAGGTTCCATATCATCATACACAACCCTGGTGATCTCGTTCCGCCTTGGCAGTTCAGATGAGACACCACTGTGGAGTTGTCTGTCCTTATTAGGACAATCTTGTCTCACATTAAGTTCTCAAATTTTCGAAGTGCTAATGCCACTGCCAATAATTCGAGAACATTTATATGTTTCTGCGCATTAGTCCGATCCCATTCCTCTAACACTGACAGATCGTCCAATACTGATCCCCAACCTATCGTCGATGCATCTGTGAAGATGGACATCTGCAGTTGAGGAGGTTGTAGAGGAACACCTTGCAGGAGATTCTGTTCTGATAACCACCACTGAAGATGGAATATCAATGGTTCTTTTACTGGAATCCTCAGAGATAACGGATCCATTCTCTGAGACCAGAATGACATTAAGAACATCTGAATCGGCCTGCACCTGAGTGGCGCATAAGGAACCACCTTCTCCAGAGATACTAGTAAACCCAGTATTCTGAGAAATTGACGCGCCGTCAGATAGGCTCCTAGAGAAATTGACCCTAGAACGGAAATCAAGTTTTTGACTCTGCTCTCTGCCGGAAAAGCCACACCATCCCTGAGATTGAAAAGAATTCCCAGATACACAAACTCCTGGGATGGAGTCAACTCTGATTTCTCTAGATTCACAATCCATCCTAGGTTCTTTAGTAAGGCCAGGACTACCTGAAGATTGTTGCACAGAGTGACTGGATTCCCTGTCTGCAGCCAGTCGTCTATGTAAGTATGAATACCTATGTTTCTCCTGCAAAGATAAGAAGTCATGGCGAGAGCCACTTTGGTGAAGACCCTCAGGGCTGTGGTCAGACCGAACGGTAACGCATTGAACTCCCAGACATTGTCCTGGAACGCAAAGCGAAGGTATGTCTGAAAAGAAATTGACATTGGAATATGAAAATATGCATCCTTCAGATCTATCGATACTGCCCAGATGCCTTTTCTCAGCCCCGTCATCACAGCTGCCAGTCTCCATTTGAAATTTTGGTAAAAGAATGAATTTGTCGAATTCATCGAATTTATTGAACAGACGCCCAGGGACGACTGATTGCGGACTAAATGAATTGCATTCTTTCGTTGAAGATCTTTGATTTCTGAGCAAATGACATCTAGACGATCGGATTCCCTTGGAACGGGAGTCCATACAGGAGTCGATGTTAACGGAAGTAACGATTGACGGATGAGCCAGTCCGGTTCGTAGCCGTTTCTTAGCCAATAACAGATTAAACAATCTTGCACGACCTGTTCCCACTGGTTTGAGAACAGCTGAAGTCTGCCTCCGACGGAAGGAATCTGCACACAGTTCGCGGTCGATGTTGAGCGACAAGACGTTAATTCGCTTTGGTGAAGATCCGTCAAGACAGCCCCCCCCCCCCCCCCCACCGCAACCTCGCGGCTTCTTGGAATATGACGGCCCAGAACCGCTACCACAGCTATTCTTACGGTAGCCGCCGCATCCAGAGCTGCCACTCTTCCTGTCGTCTTCATACGGCCTCTTACTAGAGGACCTGTATGATGATGAATGGCCAGGTCCCTGAGAACCGGATGCCCGATGGGCATCACAGCCTGACAGATGGAAGGGCATCTTTGTCGTTGCCTCTGCTGCTCCTGATGGTGCTGCTTATAGGACTGCTGCGGCTGAGTCCTTTTCGTCGACTTCCACGACTTGCCGATGACCTCCTGCTCTGCAACCATGGACGCAACCTTGGAGAGCTTGTCTTAACGAGCCACCAAATAAGCCCGGACCAATGAAGGGCGCAGAAAACAAAGAAGCCCTCATCTCTGGTCCTGGTTCTACACACTCGAGAACCATTCTCCTACGCTCCACCAATGATCTGCGGATCACCCTGGCCAGGCAATCTTGGGATAAGCGCATGGTGTCCAGGATAACTCTGGGAGCAGCCTCTGGCACTTCCTCACCTTCTGCCAAGCAGGTCAGCATCCCCTGCAAGATGGTACAACCATGCGAGAGAGCAGCCATAGCCGCTCTCGCCACATCCTCAATAAGCGTTAGCTCATTGAAGGCATCTTTATTAGTCTGAGAAACCAACGACCCTTGGATTTCCCAGCTATTGGCCTATTCAGTGCTTCATGTTCTCCGACTGAAAGCCGACGAAGCCAGGCATACTGATGATAGGTCTGCTCTGGAAAGCGGACCCTACTCCTTATCCCCTTAGGGGCCTTGGGTAACATGTACTGAACCAAACGGTACGCCGCGACTTCCAACATGTCAGAAGTCTGAGAATCCAATGGCAGAGTTGGCATGGCCGAAGAGCCACTTGACAGAGCACTAGCAGAACCGGCTGGACCACCGATAGGTTGTCCTGCACCAGGCTGCATCGACGGAACTGTGGACTGGAATGACTCGAACATCGCCTTGAATTGGGCCGCCCAAACACCCAAGGCCGAATCCATCTGCTCATTCAGGCGCTCCTCCAGACCTTTAACGGATGCCTGGTCCATCTTGGCCGCCTTGTCCTTCGCGATTCTCTTCACACGCGCATGCCGATCACAATCGCCACTAAGTCCGATGACCACCTTACGCATACATCGCAAGGACTTCCAACCTTGCACTTGTGCCAGACTTCCACCCTTGCACTTGGCACAAGTGACACAGTGGTGCCCCGCGAACTTCGGCTTCATGAAGCGATTGCAGCGAGAGCATAAGGTATCTGGCTGGGCCTTGCCCTGCCCCTTCACTTTCTGCGAACACAAAATAAGAATTAAAACGCTGCACATGGTAAGATGATGACGAGCAACACGCACAATTAACTTGATTGTAATCTTTAAATTACTTAAGAACATTAACTTTCTCTTAGATTAATGATAATCAAGTTTTAGGCAGGAAATATTTGAAAATTTTTAGTGAAAATTTTATAAACACAACTTGGAAATTAACTAACGTTAAAATAACCAAGAAATTAAGACTGATCGCTACAAACACCCTCGACAATGAAGCGAGAGCTAAAGATCGGCTTAAAACTGAGTGCATAGACGCGCCAAGACAAAACAAAACGTTTATAATCATGGGCGCCGCCATCTTGGCTAAGGGCGCAACCATCGCAGAAGGAACCAAGTAGCAAGAGAAATTAACCGAGTACCCGGATAAGATTAACAAGAGCTCCGCAAACGGCGCATAATACCCCGCCATGATGACAAACCAATGAATGCGAGCTATCAGAAAATATTTATTTCTTCCTCAGCCCCATCAGACCAGTCATCCTTATGAAGTGTCAAAACGATCCGTTAAACAGTCAAGGAGGTATCGTCCGGAAACCAATTTTCAAGATGGCTGCCGCTGACTGGTGGCCATATTAGATTTTGGATTATCGTAAATTTTGATAAGTTTCTTCACCAGACATATTCCAATGACTGTAGGAAGTGATCCAATAAATGAAATCCAGAAACCAACTTTCAAGATGGCAGCCCTAGCTGGCGGCCATCTTGGAGTTCGGATCATCGTCAATTTCAATACGTTTTTTCTCCACACCTAGTCTAACCTACCCTAAGTTTCAAAGGGATCCGATAAACGGTAACGGAGTTATTATTTGGAAACCAATTTTCAAGATGGCCACCTGTGGCTGGCAGCCATCTTGGAGTGTGTATCATTGTCAATCTCGATAGGTTACTTTCCCAGAGGTAGTCGAACCACCCTATCAAATTTTATAGCAATCCGATAAATGATAGCGGAGTTATCATCTGGAAACCAATTTTCAAGATGGCCACCGGTGGCTGGTGGCCATCTTGGATTTTGGATCATTGTCAATCTCAATAAGTTTCTTCCCCAGAGGTAGTCCAACCACCCTATGAAGTTTCATAGCAATCCGATAAACGATAACAGAGTTTATTTCCGAAAAAGTTGGTCCCGATCCCAGGATGATTCATAATAAGGAAAAATTAGTTACCTCTCCGGGATGTAGAAATTGTTTGAGTGTAGCTTTCGTGACCATCTCGGTCACTTCTTCAGCACTAACTGACAGTCGCTGGCAACGTCAACCTACCATGAACAGAGACGAGGGCTACCGTATACCAGCAGTCTACCAGTCCATGCTGTCACATGACTCCACAAGAACTGACCAGAGTGACGTTGCCAGCGACCGTCAGTTAGTGCTGAAGAAGTGACCGAGATGATCACGAAAGCTACACTCAAACAATTTCTACATCCCGGAGAGGTAACTAATTTTTCCTTATTATGATAACAGAATTATCATCTGCAAAACAATTTTCAAGATGGCCACCTGTGGCTGGCGGCCATCTTGGATTTCGGATCATTGTCGATTTTGATAACTTTCTTCCTCAGACCTAGTCCAACTACTCTATGAAGTTTAAAAGCAATCCGACAAACAGTAACGGAGTTATCATCCAGAAACCAATTTTCAAGATGGCTACCGGTGGCTGGCGGCCATCTTGGATTTCGGAACATATGTCAATTTCGATAGGTTTCTTCCCCAGTCGTAGTCCAACCACTCCATGAAGTTTCAAAGCGATCCGATAAAAGGTAACGGAGTTATCATCCGGAAACCAATTTTCAAGATGGCCGCCTGTGGCTGGTAGCCATCTTGAATTTCAGATCATCGTCGATTTCAATAGGTTTCTTCCCAAGACATAGTCCAACCACCCGATGAAGTTTCAATGCGATCTGACGAATGGTAACGGAGTTATCATCCGGAAACCAATTTTCAAGATGGCCGCCGGTGGCTGGTGGCTATCTTGGATTTCGGATCATCGCCGATTTCGATAGGTTTCTTCCCAAGACCTAGTCCAACCACTGTATGAAGTTTCAATGCGATCCGATAAACGGTAACAGAGTTATCATCCGGAAACCACTCTGCCGCCCGCCCGCCCGCCCGGACGGATGGCGCCATTACATAATACAAAAAAGTTAACGGGTACCGGAGCGACGCCAACAATGGCTACCATTTTAAAATAATGTGTCAATTTAAGGAAATTTCAAACAGTCATTATGTCATGAATGTATACATTCTAGATTAATACAACCTGCCCCTGCAACGATTTCTCTTTTCCTTCCATCGGGGTATAAAAAGTTAACGGGTACCGGAGCGACTCCAACAATGGCTACCATTTTAAAACAATATGTCAATTTAAGGAAATTTCAAACAGTCATTATGGCATGAATGTATAAATTCTAGATTGATACAACCTGCCTCTGCGACGATTTCCCTTTTCCTTCCATTACGCCAGCGATTAGAACCTGCTCACGGCACTCAAAACGCAAAAAAATCAGCTAAATCTCAGACTAGAAAAAATGTGATTGTTAAAGTCAGCAAAATAGACGAATCTGACTGTTGTTGGGAATTGACTCAGTACCTGGAGGCTATGGTAATTCCCGGACACAGTATGGACAGGACCATGGAGAGTGCAGAGTTTTAATTGTTTATTTTGAGCTAGACTAGATAATAGACATTATCATAATAGTACATCTGGTAAGTATTATTCGAAGTAGAAAGGGTATGCATTTACACTCCGATTGCTCTTGTTGTGATTCAAGGCATTTCCTGGAACTGCAGCCGTAACTGTATAAATGACTGACGGCACATTTCGCAATCGTAGCAGCAATTGTATGCAAAAAAACACCAAAAAGTGATCTATCGCATTAAGTACTGAAAAAAAACCCTATTTTTCAGCCATAATTTGACAAATAATATGAAAACTATACAATCATATTCTCCGATAACTTTAGTAATAGTAATAAGGCCTAAAATAAAGTTTCGTGACATGGGCACAACAGCTTTGCAATACACTAGCAGAAACAAAAGCAAAACATCAATGTTCTGCATTAAATCCAGCTATGTGCAAAACTTAACCTGAAATGTCTCTATGCTGAAATTACACGGGAGAATGAGTTAAATAAAACCCACCCACTATCCTTTGTCCTTGAATTAAGACCCACTGCCCATCCTTTGTCCTTGAGTTAATACCCACCACCCATCCTTTGTCCTTGAGTTAATACCCACCTCCCAACCTTTGTCCTTGAGCTCATGCGTCGAGTTGAAGATTTGCAGTACGGCGCGTGGGATCATTCCCATTCCGTCTTCGTTATCCGTGTCTGGTCCCTCCATCGTGTATGTTTTGCCCGATCCGGTCTGACCATATGCAAATATGCACACGTTGTATCCATCCAGGGCACTCTGAAACATCAACCATAACAATACAGTAGCAGAGGTGCCAACTTTGGAAGATTGCAAATAGTAATGACCAATGCGGCTAACACGAGCGAGCGCAGCGTGCGAGTGTGAAGCCTAATGCCTATTGCCAGGGGTCTGGGGGCTGCAGGACCCCAGAAATTGTATGCGTTTAGATGCTCTGTGGTGCATTCTAAGCTCATTCTGGCACTCAAATACCCCTTTCCTTCAACCATGTTATGTGCTTCAGAACCATTCAAATCACATGTTTGTTCTATCTAGGCAAAGTTGGCATGATGATTTCCTAGTTAGTAAGTACTACAGGAAAAAAGTCCTCTGCAATGGCCTAGAGAAATGTCCATTTGTAGAGCAAGAAACTATTTTTGAAATTTTACCACTGGAATAACTCGCGATGGTCGAGCCAGTCATTCCAGTGGTGTATTTCCAAAAATAATGTTTTCTAGATCTCCAAATGGGCATTTCTCCAGGCCATTGCAGAAGCAACCGCTTCCAGTCAAATTAGTTTCAAAATAATCATCACATTGCTACAAAATTTAGATGCATATAAAGGAATTTCAGGCTTGTAAGGATAAAGTATTTAGAATGTAGTGGCTCAACCCTTTCATGGCTCAATTTGTTCAAGTATATCAAAATATCAGCTCAATTATGAAGTTGGTAAATAACACATCGGCCTTTATTGATCCATAGTCTGTATCATGCACACAGAAACTTGTAATTTTACTAGATTCTGATGCGGCTTTATCTTTGCGTATATGGCTGAGCGGCTTTAGATGTTTTGAACAGTCATTCAGTCCACCGTGAGCTACCGAGAAGTCAATTCCACACGTTTGACAGTGATATTCGCTTAGTCGTGATTTTGTTAAAACCGGAAATGTTGCACTTTAATCTTGTTTAAATTTCTGATCCACGGTCTATGTACGCTTTGGTTTAGTTGATTCGTGAATGGGCGAATGTTTACGTTTATCTGTCATTTTTTATACAAATTTATCCGGGATATAAGCATTCAGAACACAATTTGTTATCTGATCAATGATTGGCTGATAGATTGAATGAACCAATCACATCGCTTGTATGAAATATCAACGGGAACTGAGATAGTTCTGTTAAACAAACTAAAAAATCTGCCAACATTAGCTTGGTTCCTGGCTAATATTTGGAAACGTTATCGTCTGAAGATAACGTTCGCAAAATAGTAGCCAGGAACCAGGCTAGTTTTGGCAGATTTTTGAGTTTGTGTAACAACACTATTTCATGTGACTTTAGGCTCAGACCCGACTTCTCATTCCTTCGCTGGCGACTCTCTTGCTTAGGATAATATTGTGATTATGAGTAATTGGAGTCGGGTACCAGCTTAATATGACTTCACAACGTAGGAGATACGATACGGCGGTAATGATAAAAAAAAAGAAAAATGTATGTTATCGTAATAAACGTCTATAACATCGTAATAGCATAATACGAATGATAAAATCGTAATGATTACGCCAAAATTGTAATGGTTGGCACCCTTGATAAGATGCTTCTGTGAAAGTGACACAAATGTGTGGTTGCAGCTGCTCCGAGCTTGTGAGTACTTTCTGTTCATGCCACGGAGGGTAAGAATGTTTTAACAAGCAGACTAAGTAAGTCCACCGGGTAGATGATGAATACGACTAACGGAATCAGACTGACTAGTTCTAGAATGACACAGTGGACTACTGGACATGCAACAACAGGTTGGTTAAATAATAAAATTGCATCAACCAAAAACACAAATGCTTATGTTTAGCATAGATAATATGCAGATATCAAATAAGAGCCACGTGGTAATGAAATTAAGATGTCAGTCATGGTTATACCCCAACGGGTGCCTGACACATCCATTGGTGGCATAAACATGGCTACATCGTAATTTCCGTAAATTTGAGCAATTAAATAGTCATTCCAATCTATTCCGCAAGTCTTAAAACATCAGAAAAGACATTTCTGTCATGTTTATAGGTTCTCCGATTTTTTAGATATGAGAATTTGTCAAGTTTCGCTGATTTTCTAGTGTCATGGCAGCCATCTTGGATTTCTCGAATTGCTCAAGCGTGACAATCCCACAACCACTAGGATATCATTGTATATATGGCAAACATAAATAATCAGCAAAGAAAAAACTTTATCCTGGAATTTTGCGTTACACCCCATGGCTGCCAGACTAATTCAGTGGTTCTGTAGAAGTCGTTTTCCCAAAAACTAGGACATCCAAGGTGGCCACCGAACTATTTGCCCAATAAAGTTCCCTTGAACAAACCAGGTTTAGCTACCAAATTGGCCAACCGGCTTCCTTTGAACAAACTTGGATCTCTGCCCTAAGGACGCTTCCTGTCAAATATAATTGTAATGTGGTTCTTGAAATGTCGCTTAAAGAAAAAGTTGCCGGACGCCGGATGGACAGTTGCCATGGCATAAGCTTACTTGGCCATTCTGGCCAGATGAGCTAATAAGGAAGCATGTGTTTAAGTCTGGGTAAAGTATGCTTAACCAAACATGAGATACGAATGCAAAATGCTAATACTGGACAAAAACCCAGTCATTTACCAATATCACAACAAGAGGCCCAAGGGGCCTGTATATCGCTCACCTGGACCATAGGCATTTCAACTAGAATGGTTATTAACAATAAGTAGAACTCTAATGAGTTGTGCAGACTTGTAACAAGAAAACAGAGGCCATGTTTTAATGTATCAACTTCTATTGAACACACTTTTATGGCCCTTAGTCATCAATATCATATCTCCCAAATTTCGGCCCAATCCGTTCCGCAGCTCTGGAGACAAAATCACTTTCATGAAAACCAGTCCATCCAAGATGGCCACACAACCATTTGACCAGTCAAATTCCGCTGAACAAACTTGGTTCAGCTTGTGCCCTAAATGATACTTTATGAGTTTTGGATCAATTGCTCAAACAGTATCGGCGAAGATTTTTAAACATTTCTAAAAATCGACCAAAATACATGATAGTCGCTGGCTGAATTGGCCGATCGGCTTCGTTTGAACAAACTTGAATCTCGATGCCCTAAGAATGGTTCCTGTCAAATATAATTGAAATCAGCCCAGTAGTTTTCAAGAAGACATTTTAAATTTCACATTGCTTTAGTATGGGAGCTTTAGGCGGGAAAACAATCCAAGATGGCCGCCAAACCATTTATGCGAGTTTCAAAAATTGTAAATTTGAGATCAGAATACCCAAAAACTCATATAAAACCAATGTCGGCCTCAAAATCTATCAAATAAAAAATCCAATATGGATGTCAAACATGCTAGATTTTGATTGGCGGCCATGTTTTTTGATGGATCAACTTCCCTTGAACAAACTTTAATGGCCCTTAGTTCCTAATCATATCTGCCAAATTTTGGCACGATCCTTTCAGCGGTTCTGGAGAAGTCGTTTTCGCTATAACTCGGTCAACCAAGATGGCCGCCGAACCATTTGGCCAATCAAGTTCCCTTTAACAAACTTGGTTCAGTTCTTGGCCTAAATCCTATTTCATGAGCTTTGCATCAATCCTCCAAGCGGTTTAGGAAAAGATTTTTAAAGACATTTCTAAAAATTGGCCGAAATTCAAGATGGTCGCCGGCCCAATTGGTTTCGTTTGAACTTCCGGCTAACTATAAATGAAATCGGCCCAATAGTTCCCGAGAAGACATTTAAAATTTCCAATTGCTTTAGTATGGGAGCATTTGGCGGGAAAACGATCCAAGATGGCTGCCAAACCGTTTATCCGACAGTTTCTAAAATTCGAGCTCAGAATACCCAAAAACATATATAAAACCAATTTCGGCCTCAAAATCCATCAAATAGATAAATCTAATATGGCCGGCAAACATGTTACATTTTGATTGGCCCAGGGCGGCCATGTATTTTGATGGTTCAACTTCCATTGAACAAACTTTAATGGCCCTTAGTCCCTAATCATATATCGCAAATTTCGTCCTAATCCATACAGCGGTTCTGGAGGTCATTTTCGCGAAAACTAGGTCATCCAAGATGGCCACCGAACCATATAGTCAATCAAGTTCTCTTGAACAAACTTGGCTTACCTCTTGCCCTAGATGATATTTCATGAGGATTCGTTAGATTTTTTAAAGACGTTTCTAAAAATTGGCCGAAATCCAAGATTCGGATCTCTATGCCGCTTCTTGGATGCTTCTTGCCAAATATAATTGAAATCAGCCCAGTGGTTCTTGAGAAGAAATCATTTAAAGAAAAAATTGACAGACAGACGCCGGCCGGACGGTCGCCATGGCATAAGCTCACTTGGCCATTCTGGCCAGTTGAGCTAATAATATTGACTGTTGACCGTTATAGACCAAAGGTCATTGTGCCTGCCTTGCTCTCTACTTATAAGGAAGTACATGTCCAAGTTTGGGTCCAGGAAGATTAAGTAAACTTGAGATATGAACTGTTAAATTGAGCCAAACACAAAATTAATGTGAAAACCTCCCAGTTTTGACCAATTTCACAATAACCTTTTGACCCCAACATCATTGTGATGCCCTCCAATTATAAAGAATTATGTGGCTAATGTTGGGTCCTGTAAACTTAACCAAAGATGAGATATGCAAATGCAAAAGTTTACTACTGAACAAGAGCTCCGAAAACGGCACATACATGTAATACAGCAACATGATGATAAATGAGCGCTATTAGAAAAGAGATTTCTTTCTCAGACCAAGACCAGTCATCTTATGAAGTTTCAAAGCGATCCGTTAAACAGTCAAGGAGTTATTGTCCGGAAACCAATTTACAAGATGGCCACTGGTGGCCATCTTGGATTCTGGATCATTGTCGATTTTGATAGGTTCCTTGCCCAGACCTAGTTCAACTACACTATGAAATTTCAAAGCGATCCAATAAACGGCAACAGAGTTATCATCCGGAAACCAATTTTCAAGATGCCCGCCAGTGGATTCAATTTCGGATCATCGTCGATTTAGATAAGTTTCTTCCCCAGACCTAGTCCAACCACCTTATGAAGTTTCAATGTGATCCGACAAGTTTTTATCAATGTGCCAGTGACCTTTTGACCCCAAGAGCATTATGTGATGCCCTACATTATATATGGAAGCATGTGTCCAAGTTTGGGTCCAGTATGATTAACAACAGTTGAAATATGAACTTTGAGGTGAGCTAAATGGAAAAGGTTAATGTTGAAAAAAACCCAGTTTTTATCAACGTCCCAATGACCTTGCCCTTTGACCCCAACATTATTGTGTGATGCGGGGTCATTATAAGGTAGCGTGTGTCCAAGTTTGGGTCCAGTATGCTGAAGCAAAGATGAGATATAAACTGCTAAGTTGAAGTAAACGGAAAATGTTAATATTGAAAAAACCCAAAGATTTGACCACGGTCACATTAACCTTGCCTTTTGATGCCAAGGTCATTGTGTGATGCTGTGTCATTATACGGAAGCATGTGTCCAAGTTTGGGTCCAGTATGGTTAACTAAGTGAGATATAAACAGAAAAGATGAGTTAGATGCAAATTGTACGACGACGATAACGCCACAGCCGCCGGACGACATGCAGGGTATCACAAGAGCTGGTTTTACTTTGCAGTCAAACTAAAAAGGAAGATTGTATATTGAGACATCATACAATATTCAGTCCTTCCAAATGTTATCTACAGGTGTTATTCTTGTGATAAATTATACTGTATTTTAATATTTATTGCTGACAAATTACCTGGATGTATAAAATTGAATCAAAAATGACCTTCCGTGAATTACTAACACCTGCAGGGCTGGGGTAACTGTAACTTGTAATTGTAACTGACTGTAACTTAGTTACATTTTTCATGTAACTGAAGTAACTTGTAACTGATGAATTTTTTTAGTTACAGTAACTGAAATGTAACCAGGTACATTGCAAAAGTAACTGAAATTTCAGTTACTTTTCAGTTACATTTAAAACTTTTTAAACCAAATTTATTAAAATGTTCTTAATTTGTGGCATAGCTACTGTGATACACGTGACACTCCAATATCCCAATTTCAATGTAATCATTCAGGTAAGCTGTTGAATATATTGAAGATTATTTTACTGCAAGATGTTGATCCATGGGCAGCAACTTTATTTACAAGTGTCAGTGTTATTTATTTTAGAAATTTGTCATTGGAATGACTGGCATGATTATTGGGGCAGTCATTCCAGTAGTAAATTCTCAAATATAAATCTTGTAGCCTACAAAATAGACATTTCTTGACCAATCTTGACCATTAAAGGGTTAACCCACTCTATGTGATATTTTAGCAATGATAATCTGAATGTTATTGCTACATCAGGTAACAACAACCTTTAATCAAAATCTTATACAGCTTTTACATTAATCTACAATGTAGCTTAGGAACAGGTTGTTTACTAACTCATTATAGAATTAACTGTTACTTTTTAAAGATTAAATTTGTTGAAGAAAACATTAGCTTTCTCATAGAAAATGTCCATTTGCAGACTGAGATTATTTTAGAAAATGTACCACTGAAATGACTGGCTTTGTTATTGAGCCAGTCATTCCAGTGGTAAAATTTCCAAAATATTTTGTATTTGTCTGAAAATGGCCATTTCTCAAAACCACTGCCAAAGCTGTTTGTCCAGCTTTAGTGTTAAAGGGGTAAAAAGGACAGCAAATGTTGAATTGTAAAGAAAGTTAAAATCTGCCTCAGTATGTGTTAACAACATGTCCTGTTCTTTTCTTTATATGGTATTGATTAGGTCAGCTTAGGACACCATTGCTCAGCAACTATACTCAAGCTAGGGTCAATTCACATAAGTGTGGTGATAAAGATCAAAGGGCAACGCCATTGATAAAAGTCAAGCCATCAACCATTTTGGTATATATTCGTGAGTCTAGACCTTAGCATCGGGAACTAGCCCAACGCACACATTCTGGTACAGCAGACAAAATTTATAAAGGCTATGAAATTGAACTAGTGTACTGGAAAGCTGTTGAATATTTTGAAACTAATCTGACCTGAATAAAACTGTTGCAGCCATATGAAGCACCAGTTTTTGAAAGTAAAATTACAAATGTAGTAAGTATAAAGTACTCAGCCGATTATCTGATTGGAATCAATTTGCCATTGCAACTAATGAAAGTAATAAATTATTTTCAAAATATTTAAAATCCTATTGGAAATTAAGAAACATCAAAGCTGATGGACATTTGGAAGCTAATTTTACTGGAAACTGTTATATTGCCCTATGGTAGATGACAGATTATCTTATCATAGAAAGTCAATGCTCCAAGGAAATCTGTTGAACACTTTGAAAACTAATTTCATTGAAAAATGTTGATACCTATGGCAGCACAGCTTTCAGTCAAATTTGTTTCAAAACATTCAACCAATTCTTTCTTACAATAAGATTAATGTTTGCTATATGGTATCGTTGAAAGGGTTAGAGGAAGAAACATATATGTACATCTATGAAGGCTGTGGAATTAAAGTTAATGTCTTATTATTTTGGAAACGAGTTGATTGAAATTTGTTATTGCACATGGCAGCAAAAAAATTCAGTCAAATTTAAAGAATTTTCTGCAGGTTTCATATTTTGTATCTGAAATGGATTCAGTTCTGTCAGTGGTTATAGTGGTATTTTGTTGGAAATATTAATATTATTAATATGCTATTAATTCGGGAGCGGGAGTGGGTGCATTCCTTATCAGTCTCCTGTGATCACTCCTTGTCTCAGTTTTACTGACCAGGGGATCTGGTCATTTGTAATCGATCAACTGCGGCCCTTTTGTTGGCTTATCAAACCATGCCCAAATAGCCCGCGTTTCCTGTCTCTAATCTGGTGACAGACTTTATCAGCCAACCACTTGTGGGGCACATGGCTTCGTATTTTTCGTATCACATGTGTGTGCCCAGGTCATGAATATTGATGAGGGTCGCTGTGACCCTATCACAAACCGACAATGCACAAGGCACGTGCCTTGCTCCTCTATTCAATAGTTTTTCCAAATCCGCAAGTGGTGCGATATACCCTCGCATGCACCCGTGGGCATACTCATATCAGTTTTGTAGCTGCTGCCTTTTACACGCTTTTCTGCTAGATTTATTAAAGGTTTTAAGGGTTTTTTCATAAAGTTTATTTCGTCATCCGAGAATTAAAATAGTTCGCACTTTAAAAAAAATACTTCCAAGTTCCTCGGTCACTCATTCCAAGTTTTACTCAGTAGTAGAATACGAAACTGCGCGATAAAAACATTTCGTCTATAAAGTCTATTGAGTATTGTAATTTATTACGTGCTAGGAATTTACAAAGTGAAATTGTTTAAAGAACTGCACTAAGATATCTTTAATTTATTTTTGGACGGATACGAAACCTCGGAAGTAAGTAAAGTTTCCAACATGGCAACCGTTAGACAATTTTACAGAATACTAGATTGGTTTATCATTAGTGTGGCAGAAGAACAGACTATGTTTATATGATGGCTTCTGAATCTGCGTTTGAAGCCGCTATGGCCATATGCCTCGACTGCGCAGCCTTCTGCGAAGGATGTTTTATCTGTGGCGAAGAAGTCTTCCGTCAACTGTGTACACACGTGATCGGAAATGCAGGCCGTAGAATGGACTGATACCATCATAGCTTTGCCTTTTTGTAGAACTATTTTACTAAGTTATTATTATAATGGCTAATCCTAGCGGGTCAGGAGACCAGAATGATGGGCCCAGAACAATCAGCGACGGGGAGAGGGTTAGAATCAGGGGCCAACATAAAAAGCTGGCAGCTAACACCATTGCCAGCTTACTAGACTTGGGGTTCAACTCCATGGAAGCCCTGGCCCTGATTGAAATGGAAGATGTGCAGACATCCGACATCCCGATTGGGCAAGTTAAGCTTCTACTATGTGCAGTCAAACAAACATTTCCAAATCATGATGACAATGCAGTACATACAGCCTTAGACACAGCACCCATTGCAGCCCAACAAGAGACGGCTTCACGGGCCAACATCGACATCCCTACTAGAATTGGAAGCTCTGCCGAAGGGGACAACCTGCGTGATTTTGTCAACGAACTTCGTGCAGTGCAGCGCCCTCAGGACAGTGATCATGTACAGATCCCAGGATTGCCGTCATTCAACGCTCCATGTCTGGATGCATCAGGTAACAATCATGCCCCTAATGATATCATTTCATGGCAGGACCCCCAAATCTACTTCAAGTCTGTGGGATCCCAGGGTGGTCAGGCGATAGCACATCACGACATCTCAGATTTTGTGAGCGCCTCTGGGGCCAGCATGACTGAAGAAGTCATTTCAGGGTTTGAGGGGGGGTCAGCTTATTTATAAGTCAGGGCCGGCTAAACCCAAGTTAGAAAGCGTCACCCAGAACCAATGGTCCCTTGCTAACTTGACCATCCTAAACAAGATGCTTCAGGAGGGCTCTTTAACACATGCACACATCATAGACTACCTGTCATACATGACACGCATTCATCACTTGCTATCAGCCTATGATTTGAAGATGAATTTACAATTTAATAAACATTCTGTCGAATATTTTGAAACTCATTTGACTGTGAGCTGCTGATGCATATGGTACCGATTGCTGCTGCTAAATTTGGCAGCGACAGCTCAGTCAGATATCAACACTCTATCTGTATCTAGCATGGTATAACATGGAGAAAATAAAATAGTTTCATAACCAGCCAATGATCAGACGTCAGTATATTTCTATGATAGGGAATACAGACGCCTACAGCAACTACACACGTTCAGATGGGGTACAGATGTTCCGCACATCCAGATGGTGTACCTGAAGCCTTAGAGCACCCCGACCAAAACAGAACCAGCCATCCTATCATGTTACACAGTCCAGTAACAAGCAGCAGGGCGGCCGACCTCCGTTCACAAATGGCCGGCCTAGCCTCGCATCCCACTCCTCGCAGGGGGCTGAGCTGTGTCGTATGTCTAACAGCTTCAGGGGATGTTAGCTTGCAGCGTGCAGGTTTATGCATGGCTGCGCGGTACCTGGGTGCTCCCAAAAGCACTCATCCGTGGACCACAAGGCCCCAAAAAACTAGGTATTGCTAGTAGATTCTCCCATGGCCTATGTCTAGCGGCATGGGAGGAAGAATTAGTAGATGATCCAGACAAGGAATTCATCCTGGTAGGCATACGAAAAGGCTTCCACATCATTGATCCTAACACTTCCCCAGAACCAGTAGAAGTTAATAATCATCCTTCCGCCTAAAAAAATAGTCCATAGTACAACGAAGCCACTAATCAGATATTAGAGGAGGTGGAAAATGGGAACTATATCCCAGTCTCTGCCCCTCCTCTCATTGTCAGCCCCCTAACCATAATACCAAAGGTTGATGGGGGTATCCGTATTATACATGATTGTAGCCGTCCTTCAGGGCAGGCAGTAGATGACTATACCCCAGATCTTGAGAAACAACGTTTTCAATCCGTTGATGATGCAACTAAGTTAGTGACTAAGGGTTGTTATATGGCTAAAGTTGACTTGAAAGCGGCATATAGATCAGTTAGAATCTCGCCGCAGAGTCAAAAGGTCATGGGCCTAAAATGGGCCCGGCTTAATGGGATATGCAATACTTCGTTGATACTAAGTTACCCTTTTCCACCGATTGTCTCAAGCCATCCACCGTATTATGGCCCGTAAAGGGTTTGAAATTGTTGACTATCTAGATGACTTCTTTGTATGTGAATTGTCTTTGCAGAGGTGTCTACTAGCAATGAACACCTTAATCACACTTCCTAGGAAATTGGGATTCATGATAAATTGGTCGAAAGTCATCGGCCCAACCCGAAGATTGATTTTCTTGGGTATAGAATTTGACTCAATAGGCATGATTTTGCAGCTCTCATCTGATAGGCTAGCAGCACTGCGAGAAGAATTGGCTGTCTTCTCCAAGGAACGACGAGCGTCGAAAAAACAAATTCAATCACTTGCAGGCAAATGAAACTGGGCAGCGCAAACGGTTCATGGCGGAAGAGTTTTTCTTCGCCGTTTGTTCAATTGCATCCGTTTACTCAAGCATAGCAACCACAGAATGCAACTATCAGATGGGATCAAGGGGGATATAAATTGGTGGCTCCAGTTTATGTCCTTCTTTAATGGCAAAACTCTGTTATTGGACAAACGTCCATACTCTGCACTGTACACTGATGCGTGTCAAGCAGGGGGAGGGTTTTTTTTGGGGTGGAGCTTGGTTTTATGCTAATTGGGATATTGACCACCCTGAAATTATGCCCCTTCATATCAATGAAAAGGAGGTGTTTTCAGTAGTACTAGCAGTTAGTAGATGGGCCCCTCTCTTCCAGAACAAAAGAATATATTTATTCTCTGACAACAGCACCACAGTCAACTCTATCAATAAAGGCTCCTCTAAGAACACTGTCATAATGCAAGCTATTAGGGGGCTTTTCTGGCTGTCCGCTTGTTTTAATTTTCACATTAGAGCTTGTCACATCCCAGGTATAAATAATGATGTGGCAGATAGTATATCTAGACTGGATGAGAGGGGTGCTTTCAAGAACATGATACAATTTTATCGTAATCATCCTGTCTTCACATCCGAACTTGCTACACACATGTCTGCTCATACTCTACTTTTTCCTTTGTCCAGGCACATCCCACCTCCTCTGCCAAACTGGACAACACCGTGGCTACATTCCGGCGTAATGCTTTGGCTCCCTCTACTAGGAAAACATATCTGCAGTACTTCAATTCTTACGCTGATTTTTGTAGTCAACTAGGCATCCAGTGGGTGCCAATTTCGGCCAAGAACCTGGCAAGGTACTTAGCTTTTCTGGCCAATAGACTATGTTTTCGCTCTATTAGAAACTATCTGTCTATAGTGCGACTACTCCACCTAGAGGCAGGCTATGAAAACTTGTTGCAGTCCCAGTTCTTTCAGTCAGTCATAAAGGGCTGCAGGAGGGTGCTGCGGGAGACTTCCTCCCCTAAACTTCCCATCACCCCGGCCATCCTCCTCAAAATCCTAGTATAGTTGGACTTCTCGTCCCCAAAGGACATCACCTTCTGGGCAGCATCCTTAGTGGCTTTCTTCCCTTTCCTACGCAAATCAAACCTATTTCCCACATCTCAGACAGGATCTGACCAGCCTGTTTCTAGTCTCACCAGATCGTCGGTGACCTTTTTGCAGTCGGGGGCTATCCCAAGGGTCTGATGCACAAAAACTATTCAATTCCGTCAAAGTGCCCTAGAGATTCCTCTACCCCAGATTCAGGGGTCAGCTTTATGCCCAACCCAGGCTCTCAAACTTTCCTTTAGAATATCGGGCTCAACCTCTCCAGATTGCCCCCTGTTTGCATACCTTTCCTCAGCGGGTCATACCTGCAATTCCTGTCTCATCTGAAACTCTGTTTGCGGCGGGCAGGAATCCCACCTCAAGACTTTTCTGGACACAGCTTTCGCAGAGGAGGGGCAACCTTTGCTCTAGAGTGTGGATTGTCACCAGAACTAATCCAAGCTCAGGGAGACTGGCGTAGTAATGCCTACCAGGGATATCTAGAGCCATCCTTGTCCATGAGGGAAGAATTTGTGTCAACTCTAGCCAAACGAATTCAATCACTCTTGAGTCATTTTTTTCTCTCTCTTCTCTCCTACCCACCCCCCACCCCCTGCCACACCTGTGTTATTACCAGCATACTTTCGCTCTTGTTTGTTATTTTGCAGGTCACGTCTGCTCAGGCTCTACCGGGCAACAGGAAACCCAGACAGAAGCGTGCAGAATTCATATCTCCACTCCTGCGGGTGCATGTCGTGCATGTGAGGGTGTGCAAACCATCATTCGGAGCTGGCTTCCCCATTCAGTCGGTTTTGCGCGTTATTCTCATGTGTAGGGCCAGCTCGCCAGTGTGGATCAGTGTAAATATGTGTATATATTGTGTTGGTAGCATCCAGTCCCCAAGCTTGGGGTTTCTGGAAAATCTTTCTTAATATGTGAATCGCGTTTGTGTTCTTACCCGATTCGTATTCGGTTGCCGGGAGGTTTATCGCCGGATCCGTATTCCCAGCCTTCAGAAGGATACATCGGCATCGTTGGATCCACACATTCAAGGTCTTCAGAGGGGAGTCGTCGCTGCAGCCTTCTCACCGAGCCTCACTCAGTGTGCTCTTTTCAATTGATTGTAGCCTTAAGCCTGCTTAAACAATGACTGCCACCGAATGTGTCTCCGATTTAGACACTCATTTCAATCATTCACAATTAACATTATATAGACAGAGACTCACCTTGGGTTCCCTGTCACCTGTGGAGTAGTCTCTTCGAACTCTATTTGGTCTACTCTAGCACATTGACATTAATTTTTCATCATGACTGCTCATTGTTGTTTGCATTGTATAGACTTTTGTGTCAGAGACTCTCACATGCACTCTGCCACTGAGGGCAAACCCTAGAATGGGCCCAGAATTTTGAATCGTTATTGAGACTCTAGGTGCGTTCTGTCACATACATAATTGTATTTATTATATATATTAATATTGATTAACTATAATTTTATGATCTCCATTTCTCGTGCCACTTATGGGTCTAGTATAGTCAACCCTTGACCCTCAGGCTGGTTAAGACTAATAGGAGTTATATCTTTGTAGACTGAGAGGCGACTGATTCGGAAAGTTGTCACAGGATTTTTTCTTTCGATTCTCCGGGCCAAACAGTCCAGTGACAGGCTTAGGAGCTGGTCCCGTCGGCAATTGATCTTGTTCAATGCTGCACTATATCCAGTCTGGGCCGTCTGGAGGGTTAAAGGGTTGGTCCTATGTGA
Organism: Chaetoderma sp. LZ-2023a; assembly: GCA_034401795.1. NCBI lineage: Eukaryota > Metazoa > Mollusca > Caudofoveata > Chaetodermatida > Chaetodermatidae > Chaetoderma > Chaetoderma sp. LZ-2023a. The sequence goes on along the minus strand of CM067370.1, from coordinate 196,328,597 downwards.
GATCCCCACGAGCACAGTAATTCATGTCAGTACAGCGTCACGTTCCTTTTTTGTGTATATATGTGCTTTATAGGGCTGGCCCGGATCAGTTCCTGGGGGGGGGGGGGGTGCGTGCGTGCGCAATGCGCTTCCTACTCCCTACGGTTTGAGTGGACTTGGAGGACCATAAATCTTAGCTATATATAGCCTTCTGAGGCTCTCTATATTGTATGGGATCCGTGCGGACCCAGCGCTCAGCACTGCAATAAATCTATGGCTCTTCATGTGACACCCAAACCATCTTGTCTGTCTTGCTCTGTCCCTTTCCTAGCATGTGGGATGGGGGGGGGGCCTCGCTCACCCTTTCCTTGATTAATTCTACTATATATATATCTCGATTTGCTTGACTACATTACACCTTTTATGATGACATTGATGTTCACATAGTCATTAATCATAATTATCAAACAAAGTAACTAATGTAACTGAAATGTAAATTTAGTTACAATATAGAAAGTAACTGTAACTAGTTACATTGCTCAACAAATGTAACTGTAACTGACATAGTGCAATGTAACTGTAACTAGTTACATTAAAATGTAACTGACCCCAGGCCTGAACACCTGTGCCAGTAACATCATAGTAGAACAAGGGCTGTTTACTTGTAGTCACTTTTTAATTCCATTGTATTTAGTGACACTAATGATATTCCTGACAAATTTATATAATAATGTTGATGACGTATCCTGAGCATCTCAGGTACAAAAATACCTTTTAGAAGGCGAGATAATTTGGGAGCAAATATATACACATACTCATATATATTCACTCACAATCTAGCTACCTTCAGTATTGTAGGTGATTTCAAGATGAAGTTCAATACAAGAGGTCCAAGGGCCGTGTGTCACTCACCTGCAACATAGGCATTTCAACTAGAAAGGCCATCAACAATAAGTAGAACCCTAAGGAGTTGAGCAGAATTGTAACAGGAAAACAGAGGCCGTGTTTCTTTATGTATCAACTTCTTTTGACAAATCTTAATGGCCTTAGTCCCTAATCATATCTCCCAAATTTCGGCCCAATCCATTCAGCGATTCTGGAGACGAAGTCGTTTTCATGAAAACCAGGTCATCCAAGAAGCATTATGTAATCAAGTTCCACTGAGCAAACTTGGTGCAGCTGTTTCTCTGGATAACTAACCTGTCATGAGTTTAGAATCAATCCCCCCCTGCGGATTCGGAAAAGAATATTTTTAAAGGCATTTCAAAAATCCAAGATGGCCGCCAGGCAAATTACTGACCAGCTTCATTTGAACAAATGTGTATCTCTGTCCTAAGTATGCTTTCTGCCAAACATACTTAAAATTTCCTATTGCTTTAGTACATGGGAGTTTCTGGTTGGAAAATGATGATGGCCGCTAAGCCGTTTATCCGACAGTTCCGAAAATCTCAAATTTGAAATTAGAATACCAAAAAACATATATAAAACCAATTTCGGCTTCAAAATTTGTCAAAATAAAAAATTCAATATGGCCACCAAACATGCTACATTCTGATTGGCCCACGGCAGACATATTTTTTGATGGATCAACTTTCCTTGAACAAACTTTAACGGCCCTTAGTCCCTAATCAAATTCGCCAAATTCCATACTGATCCTTTCAGCGGTTCTGGAGAAGTCATTTTCAGAAAAACTAGGTCATCCATAATGGCCGCCAAACTATTTGGCCAATCAAGTTCTCTTGAACAAACTTGTTTCAGCTGTTGCCCTAGATCATATTTAATGAGTTTTGGATCGATGCGCCAAGCGGTGTGAGAGAAAATTTTAAAATATATTTTTAAAATATAAAACCAGTTTCGACCTCAAAACCCATTAAATAAAAAAATCCAATATGCCCGCCAAACACGCTATATAGTGACTGGCCCACGGCGGCCAGGTTTTTGGACGGATCAACTTCTCTTGAACAATCTTTAGTGGCCCTTAGTCCCTAATAATATATCACAAATTTCGGCCTGATCGCTTCATAGGTTCTGGGGAAGAAGTTGTTTTTGCGAAAACAAGGTCATCCAAGATGGCCCCTGAACCATTTGGGCAATCAAGTTCGCTTGAACAAACTTGGGTCAGCTCTTGCCCTAGATCATATTTCATGAGGTCTGAATTGATCCCTCAAAAGGTTTCGGAGAAGATTTTTAAGAAATTTCAAAAAATTGGCCGAAATCCAAGATGGCCACCGACCAAATTGGCCGATCGGCTTCGTTTGAACAAAATGGGATCTCTATGCCCTAAGGATGCGCTCTAGCCCTATCTCATATCTCGTGATTTTTGCAAGTCTAATATGGCCGCCAAACATACTACATTTTGAATGGTCCACTGCAGCCATGTTTCTGACGTCGCACCTTCCCTTGAAAAAACTTTAATGGCACTCAGTGCCTAATCATATCTCCCAAATTGCGCCCCAATCCGCTCAGTGGTTCTGGAGTCATTTTGGCAAAAATTTGGTTATCCAAGATGGCTACCAAACCATTTGGCCAATCAAGTTCCCTTGAACAAACTTGGTGTAGCTCTTGTCCTAGATTTCATAAATTTTGAATTGATCCCCCAAGCAGTTTTGGAGAAGATTTTTAAGACATTTTAATTGGGCCAGTTTTTTTGACGGATCAACTTCTCTTGAACAAACTTTAATGGCCCTTAGTGCTTAATCATATATTACAAATTTCGGCCTGAACGCTTCAGCGGTTCTGGGGAAGGAGTCGTTTTTGCGAAAACGAAGTCATCCAAGATGGCCGCTGAACCATTTAGTCAATCACGTTCCCTTGAACAAACTTGGGTCAGCTCCTAACATAGATCATATTTCATGAGGTCTGAATTGATCCCTCGAATGGTTTTGGAGATTTTTAAATACATTTCTAAAAATCAGCCAAAATCCAAGATTTCTGGCCAGGTGAGATAATAATGGACAGAATCACCATGACAACTGGATTAGGTATACAGGATAATGGACAGAATAACATGGATGGCAGCTGGATGAGCAGTACAGGGTAATGGACGGATGTTTATCCGCAGGGAATTGAGATCATGTTCCTGCGCGCTTTTGAAAGCGGGAAAGAAGAGTTAAGACTTTAACCCTTTAACATAAGGCTGCCCATAATTGTGCTTTTGAGACATGACCACTTGAAGCATAGAAGGCTACTGCAATGGCTGACTCGAAAAATGAACCAATCATTTCACAGTCAAACATTTTCAAAAATAGCCTTCTCCTGGTCAGCAAATGGGAATTGATTAAGCAGCTGTTTTATTTTGTTAATTATTACTATTATTTTAATTATTATCAAAGTATTAGAAAATGCTGCTTACCTGCACTAATTGTGAAATCTCATCAAAAACCTCCACCTGTGTCGATGTGGGCGGGAAGACACGATCAAACTCAAACTCATGCTTGCTGTTCGTCCGACGACCATTCGACAACACACTCTGAGAAAAAATTACTCTAGATAGAATTGAGATAATAAACATTAAGCAAGCAGGCGTGGGTCTGCAGTCTCTGTCCATGACCAGCCATCCTTATCATTCTGAACATTCTGGCTTAACATTCTGAACATCCCGGCTTAACATTCTGAAAATCCTGGCTTAACATTCTGGCTTAACTTTCTGAACATCCTGGCTTAACATTCTGGCTTAACATTCTGAACATCCTGGCTTAACATTCTGAACATCCTGGCTTAACTTTCTGAACATCCTGGCTTAACTTTCCGAACATCCTGGCTTAACATTCTGAACATCCTGGCTTAACATTCTGAACATCCTGGCTTAACTTTCTGAACATCCTGGCTTAACATTCCGAACATTCTGGCTTAACATTCTGACCATCCTGGCTTAATTTTCTGAACAGCCTGGCTTAACATTCCGAACATTCTGGCTTAACATTCCGACCATCCTGGCTTAACATTCTGAACATCCTGGCTTAACTTTCTGAACATCCTGGCTTAACATTCTGGCTTAACTCTCTGAACATCCTGGCTTAACTTTCTGAACATTCTGGCTTAGCATTCCGAACATTCTGGCTTAACATTCTGAACATCCTGGCTTAACATTCCGAACATCCTGGCTTAACATTCTGAACATCCTGGCTTAACATTCAGAACATCCTGGCTTAGCATTCCGAACATCCTGGCTTAACATTCTGAACATCCTGGCTTAACATTCCGAACATCCTGGCTTAACATTCTGAACATCCTGGCTTAACATCCTGGCTTAACATTCCGAACATTCTGGCTTAACATTCCGAACATCCTGGCTTAACATTCTGAACATTCTGGCTTAACATTCTGAACATCCTGGCTTAACATTCTGAACATCCTGGCTTAACATTCTGGCTTAACATTCCGAACATCCCGGCTTAACATTCTGAACATCCTGGCTTAACATTCTGAACAGCCTGGCTTAACATTCTGAACAGCCTGGCTTAACATTCTGGCTTAACATTCTGAACATCCTGGCTTAACATTCAGAACATCCTGGCTTAACATTCTGAACATCCTGGCTTAACATTCTGGCTTAACATTCTGAACATCATGGTTTAACATCCTGGCTTAACATTCCGAACATTCTGGCTTAACATTCTGAACATCCTGGCTTAACATCCTGAACATCCTGGCTTAACTTTCTGAACATTCTGACTTAACATTCTGAACATCCTGTCTTAACATTCTGAACATCCTGGCTTAACATCCTGAACATCCTGGCTTAACTTTCTGAACATCCTGGCTTAACATTCTGAACATCCTGGCTTAACATCCTGAACATCCTGGCTTAACTTTCTGAACATCCTGGCTTAACATTCTGAACAGCCTGGTTTAACATTCCGAACATCCTGGCTTAACATCCTGAACATCCTGGCTTAACATCCTGAACATCCTGGCTTAACATTCTGAACATCCTGGCTTAACTTTCTGAACATCCTGGCTTAACATTCTGACCATCCTGGCGTAACATTCTGGCTTAACATTCTGAACATCCTGGCTTAACATTCTGAACATCCTGGCTTAACATTCTGAACATCCTGGCTTAACATTCTGAACATCCTGGCTTAACTTTCTGAACATCCTGGCTTAACTTTCTGACCATCCTGGCTTAACTTTCCGGACATCCTGGCTTAACATTATGAACATTCTGGCTTAACATTCTGAACATCCTGGCTTAACATTCTGAACATCATGGCTTAACTTTCTGAACATCCTGGCTTAACATTCTGACCATCCTGGCTTAACATTCTGGCTATACATTCTGAACATCCTGGCTTAACATTCTGAACATCCTGGCTTAACATTCTGAACATCCTGGCTTAACATTCTGAACATCCTGGCTTAACATTCTGAACATCCTGGCTTAACTTTCCGAACATCCTGGCTTAACTCTCCGAACATCCTGGCTTAACATTATGAACATTCTGGCTTAACATTCTGAACATCCTGGATTAACATTCTGAACATCCTGGCTTAACATTCCGAACATTCTGGCTTAACATTCTGAACATCCTGGCTTATCTCTCTGAACATCCTGGCTTAACTTTCTGAACATCCTGGCTTAACATTCCGAACATTCTGGCTTAACTTTCCGAACATTCTGAACATCCTGGCTTAACATTCTGGCTTAACATTCTGAACATCCTGGCTTAACATCCTGGCTTAACATTCTGAACATCCTGGCTTAACATTCAGAACACCCTAGCTTAACATTCAGAACACCCTAGCTTAACATTCTGAACATCCTGGCTTAACATTCTGACCATCCTGGCTTAACATTCTGAACATCCTGGCTTAACATTTTGAACATCCTGGCTTAACATTTTGAACATCCTGGCTTAACATTCTGAACATCCTGGCTTAACATTCTGAACATCCTGGCTTAACATTTTGAACATCCTGATTTAAAACTGGGACTAGGAATTGTCCAAAATGATGTAACAGCAACCGTCAGTCTGGTTTGATACAAAAATATACAATACTATTTTCATTAAATAAAGGCATATGCCATTGGAAATGCACATTCATATTTGCGTTGCTGTTGTGGTGGGTAACATTGACATTTGAGCTGTAATTTAAGTTTACTTGACGATAGATTTGGTAAGGATGGCGACGACGGAATACAGCAATGTTCAACGAGCGAACGGTAGTTTACTATAGTTGACTAATGACTATCTGTCGGTCAAACACAAATCGAATCCAAAAATGATCCAAAAATTTTGCGCTCAACTGACAAATACTCGACTATTGGTCGCTTCATTAGCAGATCGAACCTGTGGCGAGAGGTATGTAAACAAGAGGCCCAAGGGGCCTGTATCTCTCACCTGCAATTATGGGCCACTGGCACAAACAAACAAAACAAGATGACCACTGGAAAAAATTTACCAATCAAATTTCTGTGAAGAAGGTTTAGCTAAGTTTTACTCAAATTTGCCCAGTGGTTAATAAGTTGTCTTTATGATTTTTTCATAAATTTGCAGAAAATACCAGATGTCCACTAAAAAAACTAAATTTTTATTGATTAATGGCGGGGCGGACATGTTGTTTTGACATATCTCCATGGAACAAACTTTAATGGCTTTAGTCCTTAATCCTATCTCCCAAATTTTGTCTCGACCCATCCAGCGGTTCTAGGTCGGTTTCACGAAAACTAGGTCATCCAAGATGGCCGCGAAACCATTTGGCCAATCAAGTTCTCTTCAACAAACTTGGTTCAGCTCTTACCCGAACTGATAATTCATGAGTTTGAAATCAATCCCCAAAACAGTTTCGGAGATTTTTAGACGTTTATAAAAATCGGCCAAAATCAAAGATGGCCACTGGGCAATTGGCTTTGTTTGAACAAATCTGGATCTCTATGCCCTAAGAATGCTTCCTGCCAAATATACTTGCAATCGGTCCAGTGGTTCTCGAGAAGACATTTTAAATTTCCCATTGTTTTAGTATGGGCGCTTTTGGCGGGAAAATGATCCAAGGGCCGACAAACCACTTATCTGGCAGTTTCGAAAGTGGTAAATTTGAAATCAGCAGACTCAAAAACCTATATAAAACCAATTTCGGCTTGAAAATCCATCAAACAAAAAAATCCAAAATGGCAGCCAAAGGTGCCGCTACATTTTGATTGGCCCACGGTCACCAGGCTTTTTATGGATCACTTCCAATGAACATACTTTAATGGCCCTTAGTCCCTGAACATATCTCCCAAATTTCGGCCTTTGTTTTCGCTATGTCATCCAAGATGGCGACCAAACTATTTGGCCAATCAAGTTCCGTTGAACAAACTTGGTTCAACTCTTGCCCTAGATGATTATTTCATGAGTTTTGAATCGATTCTCAAGCGGTTTTGGAGATTTTTAAAGGCATTTCTAAAAATTAGCCAAATTCTAAGATGGCCACTGGCCAAATTGGCCGATCGCCTCCGCCTGAACAAACTTGAATCTCTATGCCATAAAGATGCGTTTTGCCAAATAGAATTGAAATCGGCAAAGTGGTTCTTGAGAAGTCGTTTAAAGGAAAAGTTGACGGATGACGGATGGACACACGATGGCTGGTCGCCATCGCATAAGCTCACTTGGCCTGTCAGGCCAGGTGAGCTAATAATGAACGAATTGAGTATCAACTGTTCTATCATAAAAATACACACACCTTTTTGGTCCAATTTTTTCATGAAATATATCTAATAATAGAAGTACACATACGTGCGCGCGTACGCACACACCAAACCCCACACTCAGAGCTTTCGATTTAGAAAATTTACAGCCCTTGTCCTATTAGAAAGTGCAGTTATTACTGAGTGAATTACAGCCAGAAGTGAGTATCACTCTTTGAATGGCCAACCATTGTGGAGTCTAGATTCAGGTGTGTCATAGCTTATATATTGTTTGTTGAATTTGACAATAAAGTGTTAATATGCTCATCTATCCTGATCTTAACCATGTGCTTTATCGCTCCAATATGTTGTTTTTTGTACTATTTACACGTTATCAAGCAAATCACGCCTCTTGTCTGCCCACAATTTTGAACCTGTAAACGACTTTGATGAAGCTGGCCCTTTCTTTGCAATCATCGTATGTGCCTTTGGAACAAGTTGTGAAGGTACAGGTCGTGAAGCCTGGGTTTCTGTGTGGTGTCCTGTCAACATCCAGGTTGGCTAAGCATGCTCTTATAATATCACCTATGATGGTTTTGTTCATTCATAATCCAGTGACATTTACCTGGGAAGCCAGGCTAACCAGCATCCCAGGCTGCCTTCTAAAATATGCCAGCATTTCAGAATCTGTCAATGAATTAGGTTGATGTGTGGAATTCACTACCGAAGAACGGTTTATCCATCTCGGACTGCATTGGCGGGTTGAAGAGTCCTGTTCTCTCGAGCGCAAGTGGCTTGTTTCTTGCCTAGTAACACATGCCAGAATTGGGCTATGTTTGGTACATTCTGCATGCACTGTGGAGACTCTGCAGGTTTATGTATTGTCCATTTAGTCATGGCATTTTTGCATGAGACCGTGTGTAGTGAAGGTATCCATGGCGTGTCTGTGGGTGGATGACATGGATCTATACATCTGATGATCTGTTCTCATGGGCTTTATGTTGAGAGGTCATTATATGAGGATTCTGCTGTGAATTTGATAATTTGATGAGTTGATTTCATGTTATGTGATGAATTCTCTGAGCGCATTCTCACCATGTTCCAACATGATGTACTGATGTCATCAACGTACAGTGTGTGTGTGTGCGTGCGTGCGTGCGTGTGTGCATGCGTGCGTGCGTGCATGCATGCGCACGTGTGTGTCTGTGCATGTGTATTAGCAATGATCATGTGTACGAAGGACACAAGTCGCCTGGATAATTTGACTGAAAATCTGTCGTCTAGACAGAGATTTTCAGTCAAATTATCCAGGAGACTGTGTTCAGAGTTTTCAATCAAATTCCCTTAAAATAGTAAGTTTCATATTTTGTTGATTTCAAAATCTACTGTCCAAAAAGGATTGAAATAAATTAATGGCCAGTAATGATTAAGATTGGTCACAATCTTTTTGAAAAACAATTGCGGAACCATTTGTGTCTAGCTTAGCCATTAATGGGTTCCCATGGATATACCTCATTTGGATTGATGTCAGCGAGTTTCTCCACTTCTAACATCTTTTGGTCTGGATCTGGAAAGTTCATATGATGAATAGTGCCATCACTCCCCACCATCTCATCTTCCATTAGTGGACGAACTCGACAGAATACGCGAATATTACCCTGAAATTAGGTATAATAAAATCATATTTAAATCGCATAATTCATGACGTTGTTGATCATGACGTCAGCCTACATGTGACACTCGGTGTCACTTTCTTATACGTCGCTATGTACCACTTTCTTATACGTCGCTATGTGCCACTTTCTTACACTAGGGCGAGATAACGTGCTATGCAACCTACATTGCTATGTGCCACTTTCTTATATGTCGCTATGTACCACTTTCTTATACGTCACTATGTACCACTTTCTTATATGTCGCTATGTGCCACTTTCTTATACGTCGCTATGTACCACTTTCTTATACGTCACTATGTGCCACTTTCTTATACTTCGCTATGTGCCATTTTCTTATACGTCACTATGTACCACTTTCTTATACGTCACTATGTACCACTTTCTTATACGTCGCTTTGTGCCACTTTCTTATACGTCGCTATGTGCCACTTTCTTATACGTCGCTATGTGCCACTTTCTTATACGTCGCTATGTGCCACTTTCTTATACGTCTCTATGTGCCACTTTCTTATACGTCGCTATGTGCCAATTCCAGTGAAAATTGGGAATAAGTCAACTAAAATTAAACCATTATCCGAAATAGTTGCTGCAGGAAAATATAAAATATACTGTTCCATTGGCGAGAAATAATAAAATGAATATGCCCAAAATGGTCGAAAACTTGACTCCTTGGGCACATCCATTTTCTCGCAATGAGAGCGAGAAACCGCGAGATTATGACGTCAGCTACACACCAGCAAAATATCGCTAGTGCTTTAGATTTACCTGTTTACTTCGCGTTATGAAAGCCGAATATTAATTAACCCTTTCATGGGCAAATTCTGTCAAGAAAATCAGAAAATTTCCTTATTGAATGTCCATTTGCAGGTCAAGCAGACAATTTTTGAAAATTGACCACTGGAATGGCTGGTTCAGTTTCTGAGTCATTCCATTGGTAGTTTCAAAAATTGTCTTCTCTTGGCCTGTAAAAAACATTCCCCAACTTGACGATTGCAGAGGCCAGTTCTGGCATGAAATGCTTAAATCGCAACATGTCCGCATGTCAAGTATGTGCTTGCAGTAAATGATCATGGAAATGGTACAACAATTTGTAATTTAATGCGTTCACACTATTGAAATCCAGCATTATTAATCATTTACAACGTATACTCCCAATTTTAATTACCCATGCAGAGTGTTGAATATTCTGAATTAAATTTGCCTGGAATTATGTTGCAGTAGCTACCAAACAAATTGCTTTCATACAATATGCACGGTGAAATTTAAACTTTCTGCTTTTCTGGTCTTGAAAGAGTTAACTAATTGATCCCAATTTAAAAATGTTGACCCATACTTACTGCTTGTTGAATAATTTGAAAATGGAATTTGATTGGAAGCAAAGTTGCAATAGGCAGCAAGAGCTTTCAGAGAAATTACTTTCAAAATTTATTCAACTAACATATTTTTTTTACGAATTTGTTGTAACTGGTTGATTGCAAACAATGCTCCTTGCATAAACCGTATGTTTTTAAATAGAATATGCCAATTTTTGACAATTTAACGCTACAATTGCTGGCGCGATCATCGGGACACTAATTGCATTTTAATTTCCAGCAAACACTGGCAAAGTGTCAGTTGTTTAGCGAGTACGCTAATTATCCAGAAGTAAGTGCTGTAACACCAGATACAAGATTTACCTCCCCTGGTTACGACTATCCTAGTTCGCTTAAAGAGAGTAGGTGTATTGGTGATGTCAGCCGCTTGGCCAAAATGGCGCCTCTATCTACTGGTTATGTTAGCCATTTAAATTGCGGATATCTTTTTTATTTGTTGGCATAAAATTGTGCTCTTGGTCTCAAATTAATGCGGGGAATAAGGTACTTTACGCCAGATGCACAAAATCTATCCCTTTAAACTAATATGAGATAATGTGATAAGCAATGCTTTAATGAATGCTATCGAACACGTTACAAGCTTGGTTATACGATAAGCCTAAATATGAAGACGTACTTGAAGCCCCAATATGAAGAAGTACTTGAAGCCTAAATGTGAAGAAGTACTTGATGCCTAAATATGAAGAAGTACTTGAAGCCTCAATATGAGGAAGTACTTGAAGCCTCAATATGAAGAAGTACTTGAAGTCTAAATATGAAGAAGTACTTGAAGCCTCAATATGAAGAAGTACTTGAAGTCTAAATATGAAGAAGTACTTGAAGCCTCAATATGAAGAAGTACTTGAAGCCTAAATGTGAAGAAGTACTTGAAGTCTAAATATGAAGACGTACTTGAAGCCCCAATATGAAGAAGTACTTGAAGCCTAAATGTGAAGAAGTACTTGATGCCTAAATATGAAGAAGTACTTGAAGCCTCAATATGAGGAAGTACTTGAAGCCTCAATATGAAGAAGTACTTGAAGTCTAAATATGAAGAAGTACTTGAAGCCTCAATATGAAGAAGTACTTGAAGCCTAAATGTGAAGAAGTACTTGAAGCCTAAATATGAGGAAGTACTTGAAGTCTAAATATAAACAAGTACAATACAGTACAGTCCAGTACTTTCCTCGTCTTGCCCCCTGGACAGTGACTTATCAGATGCAAGGCTATATTTCATGATCAAAGAGTTTTGTTATATTTTGTTTCAAATTAAAGTTTATGTATATTTCACAAAGAGTTGGTGTGTATACCTTCAGTTCCTGTATTGTGTTATGTAGCTTTCTCCGCTCAGTCTCGTGTTCGCGGAATGTTCGTTGGTACTCATTGATCTCGGATGTCATTGATGCAATGGAGGCATCCTTTTCTTTACCAGACTTGAGTGAATTTTCTAAACTCAACTGCAAAGTGAAAACAAGTACAGTTGATAAATCTCGTTAGCTGTGGGTGAAGCATGAAAAGTAGGTCACACTGACTTTTTTGTTACGCTACATACCTTAAGTCTACAATGCATGCATATACTAACTTTGATTACTGTGTATGAGAAACTCCTGAAACCTCAGCCCGGAAAAAGGTTTTGTGACCATCTGCCTGCCTGCCTGCCTGCCTGCCTAAGGGCATGGTGGTTTATTGAGCTGCTACCCGCAGATAGATAAACATAACCATAAAATGTATAATTTGTCTTTTATAAATTATTTACAGATATATTATATATATATATATATATATATATATATATATATATATATATATATATATATATATATATATATATATATATATATATATATATATATATATATACACCTGTGCAAAAGTTAAGCACCACCCTATTTTTACGCACATGCGAGGGTATATTCATGTGCTATGAAGAAAGCAATAGCATAAACATTTATGTACCCATCCATCTTAGTGCAAGAGGTAATAATGCAACTAGAGGAATGCTGATTATGATGGTGGGGAAACACTGTATGTTTTTGTTTGAACTTGAAAACGAGGCCTGAATATGGTTACGTTGACACAACTGACAACTATTGCCCTACAGTTGACACACGTGGCTAGATTGTCATTAATGGTGTCTGAAAACGAAGTTTAACATCTGTGCACGAGTTTGAGACTGTCATTATTAATACCGGGTATATCCACCTTGTGCCTGGATGATGGCCTGGACACGACGTCTCATGCTGGTCACCAACCGACTGATACACCATTGTGGTATTCGTTGCCATTCAAGATGGAGTGCGTCTGTTAATTCCTGTAGGTTCTGCACAGGAGGATCCCTCCTTCTCACCATGTTTCCCAGAATGTCCCAGATATGCTCAATAGGGTTCATGTCAGGGCTCCTTGCTGGCCATGGTAGGGTTTCGATGGCATTCTGGCGGAGGTATTCATGCACAGCTCTAGCACGATGTGGTCGGGCGTTGTCATCCATGAATATAGGGTGGGTTCCAGGTGCATGATTTACAAAATGAGGGACCACAACTCTATCCATAATGGAATCTTGATATCTTTGTCCATTTAGTGTTCCAGGTACAGTCAACAGATCCAGCTTACAATCAAATGAGATGCACCCCCATATCATAACGGAACCTCCACCAAATGGAACTTCTTCCATGATGTTACGTTGGTCGTACGCCGTGCGTCTGGACCTCCATACACGAGTTCGACCATCTGTGGCATGAAGCAGGAACCGACTTTCATCGGACCAGTGTACCCGTCTCCAGGATCTCATGTTCCAGTGTCTTCTTTGGTTGCACCACCTCAGACGCTCCTCTTTGTGGTGTGCAGTGAGGAGAGGACGTCTGACAGGTCTCCTAGCTTTCATGCCAGCAGCATACAGTCTCCTTTTGACGGTAGACATTGACACTCTATTGCGCGTTTCCCATTGCTGGCTGAGCACTCTGCTGTTGGTGAATGGAGATCTCCTAACAAGGCGTACTAGGGCTCGATCATCACGGGCAGTAGTCTTCTTCGGTCTTCCAGATCTAGGCCTGTCGTTCACCTCATTAGTTTGCCCATGTTTTGCAATCAAACGACTGATTACAGTATGGTTAATGTTCAGCTGTCTGCCAATCTCTCTGCATGACATACCAGTGGTATGCATGCCTATGATTTGCCATTTCACACGATCACTTAACCTTCGTCTTGCCATAGCGGTTCACAATCAAGAGCTAATTCTCTCTGTACAAATAAACCACGGTCATGAACACAAAATTCCTAATCTTGTCGCCTAAATCTGTATGTAATGTTCTACACTTCAAACTGGACTTTTACATAAACTGAACACGTGTGCTGTTTCCCGCCACGCACGGACATCAAGCGGTGTGAAGTCATGCATGCATGTGCATTTCGTACTAGGAATTATGTCAGCTAACGCGGGGACAAAAAGTATGGCAGCCTAGTTGTACCATCATGTTTCTACGTTCTATTGTCTTTGCTGGTGCTTAACTTTTGCACAGGTGTATATATATAACACTATAAACCAGGATGGATATTGTAGAGGTGTTGCTGTGTAACACACTATAAACCAGGATGGATATTGTAGAGGTGTTGCTGTGTAACACACTATGAAAGCAGGATGGATAATGTAGAGGCGTTGCTGTGTAACACACTATGAAAGCAGGATGGATATTGTAGAGGTGTTGCTATGTAACACACTATGAAAGCAGGATGGATATTGTAGAGGTGTTGCTGTGTAACACACTATAAACCAGGATGGATATTGTAGAGGTGTTGCTGTGTAACACACTATGAAACCAGGATGGATATTGTAGAGGTGTTGCTGTGTAACACACTATGAAACCAGGATGGATATTGTAGAGGCGTTGCTGTGTAACACACTATGAAACCAGGATGGATATTGTAGAGGCACTGCTGTGTAACACACTATGAAAGCAGGATGGATATTGCAGGTGTTGCTGTGTAACACACTATGAAACCAGGATGGATATTGTAGAGGTGTTGCTGTGTAACACACTATGAAACCAGGATGGATATTGTAGAGGTGTTGCTGTGTAACACACTATGAAACCAGGATGGATATTGTAGAGGTGTTGCTGTGTAACACACTATCAAACCAGGATGGATATTGTAGAGGTGTTGCTGTGTAACACACCATGAAACCAGGATGGATATTGTAGAGGTGTTGCTGTGTAACACACTATGAAACCAGGATGGATATTGTAGAGGTGTTGCTGTGTAACACACTATGAAACAAGGATGGATATTGCAGAGGTGTTGCTGTGTAACACACTATAAACCAGGATGGATATTGTAGAGGTGTTGCTGTGTAACACACTATGAAACCAGGATGGATATTGTAGAGGTGTTGCTGTGTAACACACTATCAAACCAGGATGGATATTGTAGAGGTGTTGCTGTGTAACACACCATGAAACCAGGATGGATATTGTAGAGGTGTTGCTGTGTAACACACTATGAAACCAGGATGGATATTGTAGAGGTGTTGCTGTGTAACACACTATGAAACAAGGATGGATATTGCAGAGGTGTTGCTGTGTAACACACTATAAACCAGGATGGATATTGTAGAGGTGTTGCTGTGTAACACACTATGAAACCAGGATGGATATTGTAGAGGTGTTGCTGTGTAACACACTATGAAACCAGGATGGATATTGCAGGTGTTGCTGTGTAACACACTATGAAACCAGGATGGATATTGTAGAGGCATTGCTGTGTAACACACTATGAAACCAGGATGGATATTGTAGAGGTGTTGCTGTGTAACACACTATGAAACCAGGATGGATATTGTAGAGGTGTTGCTGTGTAACACACTATGAAACCAGGATGGATATTGTAGAGGTGTTGCTGTGTAACACACTATGAAACCAGGATGGATATTGTAGAGGTGTTGCTGTGTAACACACAATAAACCAGGATGGATATTGCAGAGGTGTTGCTCTGTAACACACTATGAAACAAGGATGGATATTGTAGAGGTGTTGCTGTGTAACACACTATAAACCAGGATGGATATTGCAGAGGTGTTGCTCTGTAACACACTATGAAACAAGGATGGATATTGTAGAGGTGTTGCTGTGTAACCCACCATGAAACCAGGATGGATATTGTAGAGGTGTTGCTGTGTACCACACTATGAAACAAGGATGGATATTGCAGAGGTGTTGCTCTGTAACACACTATGAAACAAGGATGGATATTGTAGAGGTGTTGCTGTGTAACATGCTATAGACCAGGATGGATATTGCAGAGGTGTTGCTCTGTAACACACTATGAAACAAGGATGGATATTGTAGAGGTGTTGCTGTGTAACCCACCATGAAACCAGGATGGATATTGTAGAGGTGTTGCTGTGTAACACACTATGAAACAAGGATGGATATTGCAGAGGTGTTGCTCTGTAACACACTATGAAACAAGGATGGATATTGTAGAGGTGTTGCTGTGTAACACACCATGAAACCAGGATGGATATTGTAGAGGTGTTGCTGTGTAACACACTATGAAACCAGGATGGATATTGTAGAGGCATTGCTGTGTAACACACTATGAAACCAGGATGGATATTGCAGGTGTTGCTGTGTAACACACTAAAAACCAGGATGGATATTGTAGAGGCATTGCTGTGTAACACACTATGAAAGCAGGATGGATATTGTAGAGGTGTTACTGTGTAACACACTATGAAACCAGGATGGATATTGTAGAGGCATTGCTGTGTAACACACTATGAAACCAGGATGGATATTGTAGAGGCATTGCTGTGTAACACACTATGAAAGCAGGATGGATATTGCAGGTGTTGCTGTGTAACACACTATGAAAGCAGGATGGATATTGTAGAGGTGTTACTGTGTAACACACTATGAAACAAGGATGGATATTGTAGAGGTGTTGCTATGTAACATGCTATGTAACAAGGATGGATATTGTAGAGGTGTTGCTGTGTAACACACTATGAAAGCAGGATGGATATTGTAGAGGTGTTGCTGTGTAACACACTATGAAACCAGGATGGATATTGTAGAGGTGTTGCTGTGTAACACACTATGAAACCAGGATGGATATTGTAGAGGCGTTGCTGTGTAACACACTATGAAACCAGGATGGATATTGTAGAGGCGTTGCTGTGTAACACACTATGAAACCAGGATGGATATTGTAGAGGCACTGCTGTGTAACACACTATGAAAGCAGGATGGATATTGCAGGTGTTGCTGTGTAACACACTATGAAACCAGGATGGATATTGTAGAGGTGTTGCTGTGTAACACACTATCAAACCAGGATGGATATTGTAGAGGTGTTGCTGTGTAACACACTATGAAACCAGGATGGATATTGTAGAGGTGTTGCTGTGTAACACACTATCAAACCAGGATGGATATTGTAGAGGTGTTGCTGTGTAACACACTATGAAACCAGGATGGATATTGTAGAGGTGTTGCTGTGTAACACACTATGAAACCAGGATGGATATTGTAGAGGTGTTGCTGTGTAACACACTATGAAACAAGGATGGATATTGCAGAGGTGTTGCTGTGTAACACACTATAAACCAGGATGGATATTGTAGAGGTGTTGCTGTGTAACACACTATGAAACCAGGATGGATATTGTAGAGGTGTTGCTGTGTAACACACTATGAAACCAGGATGGATATTGCAGGTGTTGCTGTGTAACACACTATGAAACCAGGATGGATATTGTAGAGGCATTGCTGTGTAACACACTATGAAACCAGGATGGATATTGTAGAGGTGTTGCTGTGTAACACACTATGAAACCAGGATGGATATTGTAGAGGTGTTGCTGTGTAACACACTATGAAACCAGGATGGATATTGTAGAGGTGTTGCTGTGTAACACACTATGAAACCAGGATGGATATTGTAGAGGTGTTGCTCTGTAACACACTATGAAACAAGGATGGATATTGTAGAGGTGTTGCTGTGTAACCCACCATGAAACCAGGATGGATATTGTAGAGGTGTTGCTGTGTAACACACCATGAAACAAGGATGGATATTGCAGAGGTGTTGCTCTGTAACACACTATGAAACAAGGATGGATATTGTAGAGGTGTTGCTGTGTAACATGCTATAAACCAGGATGGATATTGCAGAGGTGTTGCTCTGTAACACACTATGAAACAAGGATGGATATTGTAGAGGTGTTGCTGTGTAACCCACCATGAAACCAGGATGGATATTGTAGAGGTGTTGCTGTGTAACACACTATGAAACAAGGATGGATATTGCAGAGGTGTTGCTCTGTAACACACTATGAAACAAGGATGGATATTGCAGAGGTGTTGCTATGTAACATGCTATGTAACAAGGATGGATATTGTAGAGGTGTTGCTGTGTAACACACTATAAACCAGGATGGATATTGTAGAGGTGTTGCTGTGTAACACACCATGAAACCAAGATGGATATTGTAGGTGTTGCTGTGTAACACACTATGAAAGCGGGATGGATAATGTAGAGGCATTGCTGTGTAACACACTATAAAACAAGGATGGATATTGTAGAGGTGTTGCTGTGTAACACACTATGAAACCAGGATGGATATTGTAGAGGTGTTGCTGTGTAACACACTATGAAACCAGGATGGATATTGTAGAGGTGTTGCTGTGTAACACACAATAAACCAGGATGGATATTGCAGAGGTGTTGCTCTGTAACACACTATGAAACAAGGATGGATATTGTAGAGGTGTTGCTGTGTAACACACTATAAACCAGGATGGATATTGCAGAGGTGTTGCTCTGTAACACACTATGAAACAAGGATGGATATTGTAGAGGTGTTGCTGTGTAACCCACCATGAAACCAGGATGGATATTGTAGAGGTGTTGCTGTGTACCACACTATGAAACAAGGATGGATATTGCAGAGGTGTTGCTCTGTAACACACTATGAAACAAGGATGGATATTGTAGAGGTGTTGCTGTGTAACATGCTATAGACCAGGATGGATATTGCAGAGGTGTTGCTCTGTAACACACTATGAAACAAGGATGGATATTGTAGAGGTGTTGCTGTGTAACCCACCATGAAACCAGGATGGATATTGTAGAGGTGTTGCTGTGTAACACACTATGAAACAAGGATGGATATTGCAGAGGTGTTGCTCTGTAACACACTATGAAACAAGGATGGATATTGTAGAGGTGTTGCTGTGTAACACACCATGAAACCAGGATGGATATTGTAGAGGTGTTGCTGTGTAACACACTATGAAACCAGGATGGATATTGTAGAGGCATTGCTGTGTAACACACTATGAAACCAGGATGGATATTGCAGGTGTTGCTGTGTAACACACTAAAAACCAGGATGGATATTGTAGAGGCATTGCTGTGTAACACACTATGAAAGCAGGATGGATATTGTAGAGGTGTTACTGTGTAACACACTATGAAACCAGGATGGATATTGTAGAGGCATTGCTGTGTAACACACTATGAAACCAGGATGGATATTGTAGAGGCATTGCTGTGTAACACACTATGAAAGCAGGATGGATATTGCAGGTGTTGCTGTGTAACACACTATGAAAGCAGGATGGATATTGTAGAGGTGTTACTGTGTAACACACTATGAAACAAGGATGGATATTGTAGAGGTGTTGCTATGTAACATGCTATGTAACAAGGATGGATATTGTAGAGGTGTTGCTGTGTAACACACTATGAAAGCAGGATGGATATTGTAGAGGTGTTGCTGTGTAACACACTATGAAACCAGGATGGATATTGTAGAGGTGTTGCTGTGTAACACACTATGAAACCAGGATGGATATTGTAGAGGCGTTGCTGTGTAACACACTATGAAACCAGGATGGATATTGTAGAGGCGTTGCTGTGTAACACACTATGAAACCAGGATGGATATTGTAGAGGCACTGCTGTGTAACACACTATGAAAGCAGGATGGATATTGCAGGTGTTGCTGTGTAACACACTATGAAACCAGGATGGATATTGTAGAGGTGTTGCTGTGTAACACACTATCAAACCAGGATGGATATTGTAGAGGTGTTGCTGTGTAACACACTATGAAACCAGGATGGATATTGTAGAGGTGTTGCTGTGTAACACACTATCAAACCAGGATGGATATTGTAGAGGTGTTGCTGTGTAACACACTATGAAACCAGGATGGATATTGTAGAGGTGTTGCTGTGTAACACACTATGAAACCAGGATGGATATTGTAGAGGTGTTGCTGTGTAACACACTATGAAACAAGGATGGATATTGCAGAGGTGTTGCTGTGTAACACACTATAAACCAGGATGGATATTGTAGAGGTGTTGCTGTGTAACACACTATGAAACCAGGATGGATATTGTAGAGGTGTTGCTGTGTAACACACTATGAAACCAGGATGGATATTGCAGGTGTTGCTGTGTAACACACTATGAAACCAGGATGGATATTGTAGAGGCATTGCTGTGTAACACACTATGAAACCAGGATGGATATTGTAGAGGTGTTGCTGTGTAACACACTATGAAACCAGGATGGATATTGTAGAGGTGTTGCTGTGTAACACACTATGAAACCAGGATGGATATTGTAGAGGTGTTGCTGTGTAACACACTATGAAACCAGGATGGATATTGTAGAGGTGTTGCTGTGTAACACACTATAAACCAGGATGGATATTGCAGAGGTGTTGCTCTGTAACACACTATGAAACAAGGATGGATATTGTAGAGGTGTTGCTGTGTAACCCACCATGAAACCAGGATGGATATTGTAGAGGTGTTGCTGTGTAACACACCATGAAACAAGGATGGATATTGCAGAGGTGTTGCTCTGTAACACACTATGAAACAAGGATGGATATTGTAGAGGTGTTGCTGTGTAACATGCTATAAACCAGGATGGATATTGCAGAGGTGTTGCTCTGTAACACACTATGAAACAAGGATGGATATTGTAGAGGTGTTGCTGTGTAACCCACCATGAAACCAGGATGGATATTGTAGAGGTGTTGCTGTGTAACACACTATGAAACAAGGATGGATATTGCAGAGGTGTTGCTCTGTAACACACTATGAAACCAGGATGGATATTGTAGAGGCATTGCTGTGTAACACACTATGAAAGCAGGATGGATATTGCAGGTGTTGCTGTGTAACACACTATGAAAGCAGGATGGATATTGTAGAGGTGTTACTGTTTAACACACTATGAAACAAG
This sequence comes from Chaetoderma sp. LZ-2023a, assembly GCA_034401795.1. NCBI lineage: Eukaryota > Metazoa > Mollusca > Caudofoveata > Chaetodermatida > Chaetodermatidae > Chaetoderma > Chaetoderma sp. LZ-2023a. Next base: position 196,307,719 of record CM067370.1, on the reverse strand, counting down.
GATGGATATTGTAGAGGTGTTGCTATGTAACATGCTATGTAACAAGGATGGATATTGTAGAGGTGTTGCTGTGTAACACACTATAAACCAGGATGGATATTGTAGAGGTGTTGCTGTGTAACACACCATGAAACCAAGATGGATATTGTAGGTGTTGCTGTGTAACACACTATGAAAGCGGGATGGATAATGTAGAGGCATTGCTGTGTAACACACTATAAAACAAGGATGGATATTGTAGAGGCGTTGCTGTGTAACACACTATAAACCAGGATGGATATTGTAGAGGTGTTGCTGTGTAACACACTATAAACCAGGATGGATATTGTAGAGGCGTTGCTGTGTAACACACCATGAAACCAGGATGGATATTGCAGGTGTTACTGTGTAACACACTATGAAACAAGGATGGATATTGTAGAGGCGTTGCTGTGTAACCCACCATGAAACCAGGATGGATATTGTAGAAGTGTTGCTGTGTAACACACTATGAAACAAGGATGGATATTGCAGAGGTGTTGCTCTGTAACACACTATGAAACAAGGATGGATATTGTAGAGGTGTTGCTGTGTAACACACCATGAAACCAGGATGGATATTGTAGAGGTGTTGCTGTGTAACACACTATGAAACCAGGATGGATATTGTAGAGGCATTGCTGTGTAACACACTATGAAACCAGGATGGATATTGCAGGTGTTGCTGTGTAACACACTAAAAACCAGGATGGATATTGCAGAGGTGTTGCTGTGTAACACACTATGAAACCAGGATGGATATTGCAGGTGTTGCTGTGTAACACACTAAAAACCAAGATGGATATTGTAGGTGTTGCTGTGTAACACACTATGAAAGCAGGATGGATATTGCAGGTGTTGCTGTGTAACACACTATAAACCAGGATGGATATTGTAGAGGTGTTGCTGTGTAACACACTATAAACCAGGATGGATATTGTAGAGGCGTTGCTGTGTAACACACCATGAAACCAGGATGGATATTGCAGGTGTTACTGTGTAACACACTATGAAACAAGGATGGATATTGTAGAGGCGTTGCTGTGTAACACACTATGAAACAAGGATGGATATTGTAGAGGTGTTGCTGTGTAATACACTAAAAACCAAGATGGATATTGTAGGTGTTGCTGTGTAACACACTATAAACCAGGATGGATATTGTAGAGGTGTTGCTGTGTAACACACTATGAAACAAGGATGGATATTGTAGAGGCGTTGCTGTGTAACACACTATGAAACAAGGATGGATATTGTAGAGGTGTTGCTGTGTAATACACTAAAAACCAAGATGGATATTGTAGGTGTTGCTGTGTAACACACTATGAAAGCAGGATGGATATTGCAGGTGTTGCTGTGTAACACACTATAAACCAGGATGGATATTGTAGAGGCGTTGCTGTGTAACACACCATGAAACAAGGATGGATATTGTAGAGGCGTTGCTGTGTAACACACCATGAAACAAGGATGGATATTGTAGCGGTGTTACTGTGTAACACACTATGAAACAAGGATGGATATTGTAGAGGCATTGCTGTGTAACACACTATAAACCAGGATGGATATTGTAGAGGTGTTACTGTGTAACACACTATGAAACAAGGATGGATATTGTAGAGGCATTGCTGTGTAACACACTATGAAAGCAGGATGGATATTGTAGAGGTGTTGCTGTGTAACACACTATGAAACCAGGATGGATATTGTAGAGGCATTGCTGTGTAACACACTATGAAACCAGGATGGATATTGTAGAGGCATTGCTGTGTAACACACTAAAAACCAGGATGGATATTGCAGAGGTGTTGCTGTGTAACACACTATGAAACCAGGATGGATATTGCAGGTGTTGCTGTGTAACACACTAAAAACCAAGATGGATATTGTAGGTGTTGCTGTGTAACACACTATGAAAGCAGGATGGATATTGCAGGTGTTGCTGTGTAACACACTATAAACCAGGATGGATATTGTAGAGGTGTTGCTGTGTAACACACTATAAACCAGGATGGATATTGTAGAGGCGTTGCTGTGTAACACACCATGAAACCAGGATGGATATTGCAGGTGTTACTGTGTAACACACTATGAAACAAGGATGGATATTGTAGAGGCGTTGCTGTGTAACACACTATGAAACAAGGATGGATATTGTAGAGGTGTTGCTGTGTAATACACTAAAAACCAAGATGGATATTGTAGGTGTTGCTGTGTAACACACTATAAACCAGGATGGATATTGTAGAGGTGTTGCTGTGTAACACACTATGAAACAAGGATGGATATTGTAGAGGCGTTGCTGTGTAACACACTATGAAACAAGGATGGATATTGTAGAGGTGTTGCTGTGTAATACACTAAAAACCAAGATGGATATTGTAGGTGTTGCTGTGTAACACACTATGAAAGCAGGATGGATATTGCAGGTGTTGCTGTGTAACACACTATAAACCAGGATGGATATTGTAGAGGCGTTGCTGTGTAACACACCATGAAACAAGGATGGATATTGTAGAGGCGTTGCTGTGTAACACACCATGAAACAAGGATGGATATTGTAGCGGTGTTACTGTGTAACACACTATGAAACAAGGATGGATATTGTAGAGGCATTGCTGTGTAACACACTATAAACCAGGATGGATATTGTAGAGGTGTTACTGTGTAACACACTATGAAACAAGGATGGATATTGTAGAGGCATTGCTGTGTAACACACTATGAAAGCAGGATGGATATTGTAGAGGTGTTGCTGTGTAACACACTATGAAACCAGGATGGATATTGTAGAGGCATTGCTGTGTAACACACTATGAAACCAGGATGGATATTGTAGAGGCATTGCTGTGTAACACACTATGAAAGCAGGATGGATATTGTAGAGGTGTTGCTGTGTAACACACTATGAAAGCAGGATGGATATTGTAGAGGTGTTGCTGTGTAACACACTATGAAACCAGGATGGATATTGTAGAGGCATTTAGGGCTGCGCGGTTTGACTTACAGCCATATCGGTTTCGATATGACTTTTCATATCGGTCTTACCCGAATATCGGTTTTATGGACATGAAACAAAAAAAACTTAAATGATAAAAATTAGCACGAAAACAGAACGTATTTTCACGCCCTGATACATTCGTAACGTTTTACGCCTTTAAAGCTTAATATACCTTATAATATCCATCATCGCGGGAGTGAAATTATTAATTAGACCGCCTAAATATTAAGCACAGTTAAATAAACATCGTTTATTTTGTCCAAATTAATCATAAATCAGCAAAACAGGTTGCGAAAAGACGTACATTACGCGATTGTAATTAATTATGATGTAATTATCTCCCTTTCTTCTTTCATTTCCAATTCGGCCCGAGGACGAAATCATGCCTTGAAGAAAATATTAACGGTAATATTGCGATCGCGAATTTCATAAGTTTATATGAAATTGTGTATAGAAGATAACGTTTTAAAAACGGTTTGAGTAATAATTTTATTTAAAATTATATCCCAATCAGCAAAATGTATTCAGCATTATATTTATTGGTGAGATTCTGATGCATTCGGGCGATTTAGTGTTGGGACGACTTTGCATTATGTTAATTAGCTGGTGACGTAAATAAAATGGATGCCGTTGTTTAGAAATGTTTTCCCCGATACAAATTTTAATGACAAATTCCCACATTAGTATTGTGTTTTATATTGCAAATTTATCTGAGACTACCAGAGAAAAGACGAGTGGATATTTATTTAATTAATTCGCTGCTTGATTTCTCTCGGCATACAGCGAGTTACATGGAGTTACACAATATGCGCAATTGGGGCCACGTTCAATTATTAGTTGCCCCGAACATAGCTTAATGGAAAGTATGGCCATTATTATTCATTACGATTTTCATGCTCGTTAGTATCTTTTATTTTTAACAATTCTGATACGAAAAACCGAAAATATGTTCATATTCGGTTTTTCGATATTTATTTTTTATAATCGGTTAGGAAACCGTCAGTGCAGGATATCGGTTTCAAATATGGTATCGGTATATCGCGCAGCCCTAGAGGCATTGCTGTGTAACACACTATGAAAGCAGGATGGATATTGTAGAGGTGTTGCTGTGTAACACACTATGAAACCAGGATGGATATTGTAGAGGTGTTGCTGTGTAACACACTATGAAACCAGGATGGATATTGCAGAGGTGTTGCTCTGTAACACACTATGAAACCAAGATGGATATTGTAGAGGTGTTGCTGTGTAACACACTATGAAACCAGGATGGATATTGTAGAGGCATTGCTGTGTAACACACTATGAAAGCAGGATGGATATTGTAGAGGTGTTGCTATGTAACACACTATGAAAGCAGGATGGATATTGTAGAGGTGTTGCTGTGTAACACACTATGAAACAAGGATGGATATTGCAGGTGTTGCTGTGTAACACACTATGAAAGCAGGATGGATATTGTAGAGGCGTTGCTGTGTAACACACTATGAAACAAGGATGGATATTGTAGAGGTGTTGCTGTGTAATACACTAAAAACCAAGATGGATATTGTAGGTGTTGCTGTGTAACACACTATGAAAGCAGGATGGATATTGCAGGTGTTGCTGTGTAACACACTATAAACCAGGATGGATATTGTAGAGGTGTTGCTGTGTAACACACTATGAAACAAGGATGGATATTGTAGAGGTGTTGCTGTGTAACACACTATGAAACAAGGATGGATATTGTAGAGGTGTTGCTGTGTAACACACTAAAAACCAAGATGGATATTGTAGGTGTTGCTGTGTAACACACTATGAAAGCAGGATGGATATTGCAGGTGTTGCTGTGTAACACACTATAAACCAGGATGGATATTGTAGAGGTGTTGCTGTGTAACACACTATAAACCAGGATGGATATTGTAGCGGCGTTGCTGTGTAACACACTATGAAACAAGGATGGATATTGTAGAGGCGTTGCTGTGTAACACACTATAAACCAGGATGGATATTGTAGAGGCGTTGCTGTGTAACACACTATGAAAGCGGGATAGATAATGTAGAGGTGTTGCTGTGTAACACACTATAAAACAAGGATGGATATTGTAGAGGTGTTGCTGTGTAACACACTATAAAACAAGGATGGATAATGTAGAGGCATTGCTGTGTAACACTATAAACAAGGATGGATATTGCAGGTGTTGCTGTGTAACACACTATGAAACAAGGATGGATATTGAAGGTGTTGCTGTGTAACACACTATAAACAAGGATGGATATTGCAGAGGTGTTGCTATGTAACACACTATGAAACCAGGATGGATATGGTAGCGGTGTTGCTGTGTAATACACTAAAAACCAGGATGGATATTGTAGAGGTGTTGCTGTGTAACACACTATGAAACAAGGATGGATATTGTAGAGGCGTTGCTGTGTAACACACTATGAAACAAGGATGGATATTGTAGGTGTTGCTGTGTAACACACTATGATATAGATAAGATATAGCCATAGATTCTTCTCACCAAATATCATTACCATTGCGCCGTAAAGGGGAGGAGGGTATTGTGATTGGGTGTGTTCGTCTTGATGCTCAGCTACCTAATACTGAGACTGCACGCTCTATAGGGTGCTTAAGAGAATTTCTGTGATGCTCACCTGAACCATTAGCATTTGAACAATTATATTTAAATGATGGATTATTTTCGGAAAATCCATGATGACCACCACCAAATGGACCAATTAAAATTCTGAATAGACATTCTAGAGGCTATCACCATAGGATCCTTCAGCCAAATTTGGTTAAAATCTGTCAAGCGGTTTAGGAGATATGTTTTAAAGGATTTCTGGATAATTACCAGAAAATCCAAGCTGGCTGGCCCAAAAAATTTACTAATCAATATTCTCATTTGATGTTGATGCCTATCGTGACAAGATCATTCCCACTCAAGCTTCGTTGAAATCGGGCCATAGATTAAGTAGTAGTTTTTTAAATGATTCTAGAAAATTTGTGGAAAAGCCAAGATGGTCGTCCCAAAAAAATTAACCAATCAAAATCTGAATAGAGTTTCTAGAGCCTACCACTGGATAAGTCCAATTAAATTTGGCTAAAATCCACCAAGTGGCTAACATCCATTAGCAAATCTATGCATTTTGACAATTTCCCACAAATTTTTCAAATTCACCCAAAAAATTGACCAAGCAAAATTCTGAATAGAAGATCTGGAGCCTATGATAATACGGTCTTTCTAGACAAATTTGGAGAAGCGTTTTAACAATTTCCAGTAAATTTATCATAAAATTTATGATTTTCACGCTTAAAAATCGCGCAATCAAAATCCTGAATACAATTTCTGGAGTCTGCCACCATATAGTTATTCTAGCCAAGTTTGGCTGAAATCTATCAAATGGCCAAGGGGATGCGTTTTGACAATTTCCATTAAATTTTCCATAAAATCTATGATTTTCACCAAAAAATCAACCAATCATAATTCTGAATAGAAGTTCTGCAGCCGACCACCACAGGATCCTTCCACCCAAACTTGATTGAAATCGGTCAATTCATTAAGGAGATGCAATCAGACGGATGATGAATGGACATAAGCTTACTCACTTACTTACATAAGATGAGCTAATAATACAGAGTTTAGTGGGCTAGTACCGCGACCTAGCATTTTACTACAAGAAAGCAGTCATATTTCATATTTAATGAATTCCTCTATTTATATGTTGACTGTTTGCATAAATTAGTTTCCACTGGTTCCGGTACAGCTTCTTCACACATATACTAGGGCTTCACAATATACTGATATTATATTGAATACTGGTATCATAGCTTAATACCATTAGTCATATCGATATGATGTTGCTGATACCGAAATATCGAAATATAACATAAAACCGGTTAAGATTATGTTTAAGCACATAATCTTCATTCCATTGGCAAAATTCAATAGTATATCTGTCTAATCAGATAAGTGACTGCTCTTCGTATGGGAAAATTAGATTTTACCTGTATTTAGCGACCACACTTTACATTTTCTTATTTATACAGATCTGTCAAATTGTTGTTTGAAGGCTAGAGAAATTGATAAATTAACAATTACTGCTATGAAAATTGGCTACTTATAAGAAAGCTCTTCTCACAAAAAAATTGAATAAAACATATTTCAATTAACCTCATAGGACAGGGGATGGTTAAAAATGTCTAAAATATATCTTTTCTTGCGCTACTATTTTCTAATTCTGGCCCATTGTTTGTTAGAAAATAATGTCAAATGAATATTTTGTGTAATATTATATCTGAATTACAACAGCCTGGTTAGTTAAAGATTTCGTGGAATTGTATAACTTTGTAGTGACTGCTCAATGCCCAAAGTAACGAAGAACCAACGATGTGAGAACAACTTCTCAATCGCTGCAAGCTCTATTCCCTACTTATGTTGGCGGGTGCTAGATATCGATCGAGACAAGCTACTTTAACGGGAACGAGCCATTGACACCGTAAAAGATAGAATATCTATATCCCAGTGTACTAGGGGTTAAAGGATTTCTGGAAAATCCAAGATGGCCACCGAAAAACCTGACCAATTAAACTTCTGTATGCAAGTTCTGAAGTCTACCAGCCTAGGGTCCATCCAGCTGCGTTTGGTTGAAATCAGCCACGCAGTTAATGAGTAGGATTTTAACTGATTTCAGAAAATGTTCAGAAAATCCAAGATATTTGCCAGAAAAATTTCCCAATCAAAACTCTGTACACAAGTTCTGAATCTCTAGGGCCCTTCCTGCCAAGTCTGGTTTAAATCACCCCAGCTATTAATGTGAAGTAGCAATTTACATTTCTGTATACAAGTTCTGAAGCCTATCCCCATATGGTCCTTCCAGCCAAATTAAGTTGAAATCAGCAAAGCGGTTAATGAGTAGCTTTTTGACAATTTCCAGTAAATTTTGCATAAAATCTAAGACTTTCACCCCAAAATTTGAATAATCAAAATTCTGTATAAAAGTTCTGAAGCCTAACCCAATAGGATCCTTCCAGCCAAGTTAGGTTGATATCAGCCAAACGGTTAATGAGTAGCGTTTTTAAGCAAAGGTTTCCGGACGGACAGCTGGTTGCCATGGCATAAGCTCACTTGACCATTCTGGCCAGGTGAGCTAATAAAGTTCCTTTGAACAAGGAAAAAGCCATCGTTGAGGAAGCTTGTAATATACAATGTTTACCACATTTAAGGATTTTTGGCCAGAATATTTTGAATTTTGAGCAGATGTATGGCTTTTCAGGATATCCGATAGATACCAAGCGTTGACACTGCCAGGGACAAACCTATTCACTCGGCAATTGGTTTTTTAGAATAATTCTCATATTAACCATTATTAGGCTAATAAAATCCCAAAAGAGAGTTACAGGAAAAGTAACTTGATGTCTCATAGAAGCTGTTGAATATTTTGAAATTAATTTGACTGGAATCCGCTACTGTCCTAGACAGGAAATAAAGAATATGGAATCTATGTGTTATAATCTAACAGTACAATACATTTGAGAAAGATTAGTACCCCTTTAACATTTGGCTAATAAATTCCCAAAATATGGCAATTTACTGGCCAAGATATTAACTAGATGATATAAATCAAATAATCCATGTTCGTGGGATGACATAATCTCACTGATTTGGATGGATACAGACAAATGGGAGCTAATAATTATAAACTCGCCACATGAGATTACTAACCTATTCAAGAACACATTCAAGTAGAAGGTTTAGTTACTGAATGATAATAACCAAAGATAATGGACATAATCTTGTTTGACCATCTCAAAAGAAGTTCTGTCATGATGCTCCAAGGAAAAATAAAGTTATTAAACAAAAAATCCAAAACTTACACGGGTGGACAGAAATTCAGAGACAAAATGTATAGAAGGACAGGCTGACTGACCCACAAAATAATGTACATTTCCCTAGTAACCCTGAATTCGGAACACATGTTAAGGATGTGCAAGTGAGTGATCTCCAAATGTCAGATCACTTTTTGCTGATATTGTCTCTCGATACAGATCGACCGACTGCACCAGTAGAAACCGTGCTCTGCAGAAATCTCGCAAAAATTGACAAAGTTGTTTTCCGCCGTGACCTCCAGCATTCTACCCTAATTCAATGCCCTCCTTTTAACTGTGATGATTTAGCTATTCTGTACAACACGGTGCTGTCTGATCTGGACAAACACGCGCCGGAGAAGGCAAAGAAAAAGGTTTGCCATCCAGTGTCAACGTGGCTATTCAGCCCCAAAGTTTTAGAAGCGAAATCAGTACGACGAATGGCGGAGCGAAAATGGAGAAAAACTAGGCTGGAAGTTGATCGTCAAATATATGCCAGTGCAAGGAATAATGTGCCCAAAATAATCTCCAATGCAAAACGCGCATCTCTTAATTCCAAAATATTAGAATGCGCAGCTGACTCTAATGCATTATTTAAACTAATGTTCTCATTAATGGGCAAGACTAAGGTGACTTCACTTCCCAATATAGATGATTCAATGCAAATCGCTCTGTCGGTCTCGAGTTCTTTCACGACAAAATCGATGTTATTCATAAACAGCTGTCGTGTTCGGTGCAGTCAGAGGAGTTGCCATCTGAACACCATAGTTTCAGCAACGAATGTATCGCAGGCCTCGAACCTTTCTCTGAAAATGATGTAATGTTGCTCTTGAAACACTCCAAACCAACTTTCTGCACGTTCAACCTGATTCCTACAAAGATGATATACGAGCATATTGACATTCTACTGCCCGTCATCACTGCACTTGTAAATTTGAGCTTGGCAAGTGGTACTATGCCGAAAGTCTTCAAGCATGCGCTCATTAACCCTCTCTTGAAGAAATCAGGTCTTGATGAGAACAATCTAAAAAACCATAGGCCAGTGTCAAATCTGCCCTTCCTATCTAAGATCATAAAACGTGATGTGTTTCGGCGACTGTCCGACCATGTATCTACTCATAAGCTACTGGAACCATTCTAGTCTGCCTATCATCACGGACATAGTACTGAGACAGCACTGCTCAGAGTTCTGAATGACATTCGTTGGGACGTAGATAAAGGCAATGTAGCCCTCTTACTATTGCTGGACCTCAGCGCCGCGTTCGACACAATCGACCACAAGAATCTCCTTGCACGTCTGACAGATGAATTTGGAGTCACAGGACTTGCTTTGGGCTGGTTCCATTCTTATCTAACTGAAAGGTATCAATCAGTCTATGTTAACGGTATCCAGTCTACTCCAGTTGACCTCACGTGTGGTGTGCCACAGGGATCCATACTGGGACCTGTATTATTTACCCTTTACACGAAGCGGCTGGGATCAGTCATAGACAATCACGGCCTGTCACACCATTTCTACGCTGATGATACTCAGCTTATAAACAGTTTCCAGCCATCAGCACCCGCTGCTGCTGAAGCCGTCAAACAGATAACAGACTGCTGTCAAGATATAAAAACGTGGATGAACACTAATATGCTAAAGCTTAACGCTGATAAGACAGAAATACTGCTAGTGGGTCCATCTATTAGGCATGCAAAAATTGAGCTCAATGCCATCACTATTGGTACTAGCCCTGTTAGTTTGTCTAGTAAGGTAAAAGACCTAGGGGTTGTTTTGGACTGCGAGCTTAGTATGGATAAGCAAGTCAATAATCTTTGCAAGGTGTGCTTTCTTCAACTGAGAAACACCAGTAACCTTAGAAAGTACCTGACTAAAGACGCTACCACTAAACTTGTAGCTTCATTGGTCTTATCCAGGCTAGATTATTGCAACAGCCTGCTATCAGGTGTGCCAAAAAACCTCATTCAGAAGCTTCAATCAGTCCAAAACGCCGCAGCTAGGATAGTATCCCTCTGTGGCAAATATAAGCACATCTCCCCCGTGCTATACGACTTACATTGGCTACCAATAACTCAAAGAATTCAGTATAAGATCATTTGCCTGACCTATCAATGTATAAATAATACGGCACCGACCTATCTGTCTGACCTTCTGCAGCCATATTCTCCCGGCCGTTCGCTATGATCTGAAAATAAGCATCTGCTCAAAATTCCTAGTGCAAAAATGTCAACGTATGGGCAAAGATCTGTTTCTTTTACCACTGCTACTGAATGGAACAATTTCCCTACAAGCCTTAAATTGTCTCCTACCTTGCCCACTTTCAAATCTAGTCTAAAAACATTCCTATTCACTCAATCTTATTCACTAAATTAAATTTAATGTTTTCTCATGTTGTATGCACCTAGAGCATGCTACTGCATGGAGTTTCGCGCGGTATAAATGTAATTATTATTATTATTATTATTATTATTATTATTATTATTATTATTATTATTAGTACCATAGCCAACGTTCCCATGAAGTTTCGTCACAATACTCCAAGCAAAAATCAAGTTATTGAACGAAAACCCAAAATTTGCACGGACGGACACAAATTCAGAGACAAAGGGATGGACAGACGGAGGGACGGGTTGACTGACCCTCAAACTGAGGTGCATTCGCCTACTACCATAGCCAACCTTCCCATGAAGTGTTGTCACAATATTCCAAGCAAAAGTAAAGTTATCGAAAGAAAACGTGTGTGCATGCGTGCGTGTGTGATGGACACACGCATGGACGGGCGGACGGACGTCCGGATGGAAGCGAAAACATAATCCCTCCGCTTTTCGCTAAATGGACAAATAGGCTAATTTATTGGCTAATGATTTTAGATGGGTAGGTCCGTCCATGCACTGTATATTATATATTAACACTCCTACACTGTCAACCCACTGGCCCCCGACCCTCATGCTCACCACCACACACACCCCCCCCACCCAAAACAAGATTTTCACATCGAACACACATTGATCACACACATTGATCTTATGAATGGCACTGGGCAGTAAAAAGCACAGAAATCTGCAGATGACTCTCCTGTACCTTGGTTGTATCGAGCTCGGCTTTCATACCAGACTGTGATGATGTTAACTGAGCTACTGTACACTTCAAGCCAGAGATTTCTTGCTGTGACGCCTTCAGTTCTGACTCTAGCGCATCCTTCTGCCTCTCCAGACTGGATTTTGTGAACTGCAAATCTTCTAATTCACGCTGGTATTTACGCTTCATGCCCTCTAGATCATCTTCAGCATCCCTGTTTAGATATAAAACAACTATATATAACAAACTAATAATTCTGATGAATGGTTTTTATAAGACTTCATAATCAACTATGTGATGTGTAGGATGAAGTCGTAATCAATTACATCATGAATGACGATTCCAGTTTATCCATCAATCATGTTCATCATCATCATAATCATCTACGTGATATGTAGGATGATGTCATAATCAATTACATCAGGAATGACTAGGGTTGGGCGATATTGCTCAAGGCATGACGATATCGGTATCTCATTAAAATACCGCGGTATCACGATATATCGTCATTTGGGTGGGGTGTGGAGTTAGGGTGTAAACATAGAATAACATGTATTTCAAATTGGTGGTGTCTACAAGTTATTTTCATTAAATTTGTTGCCTTGAAACCGTAAATTGAGATCGCCATGATTGCCATTTCCGCATATTTAATACACGAAATTCCACACTTTGACACCCTTCAATATACAGCTTAAAGCAACGAATGTAATGCAACTAACCGTATTCATCACAAATAAGAAAAATAAAGGATTTTCTTCTGTTCTTGTGTTGTATTTTGTGTTATCTTTACCTCACGACAACTGTCAAAAGATTGAGCAAGGAACACGCATTAACTTCATTGCGCAGAAAGGAATTCCGCAGAGCAAAATCTGATTGGCCGCCGTATCATACTTGAGCCAATCAGAATTCACACTGCAGAATTCCGACAGCTGTTATCACGCCCACCGCTAGTGTAGACGATGCAAATTAATAAAATAACACTGCATGATTTTGAACGAGAACCAGCGTGAAGACTGGAAACAATTATGTCAGATTTTATTTGTCCTATCCATCGATCTCAAGGCGTAGCCGGGATTTGTGAAATTAACCCAGTTAACACTGCAACCAAAACTGCCACAACAGATCGAAGACTGGAAATAATTAGGCCTAAATTATTTATTTTAAGGCGGTTTCTCACTTAGAATAAATCTGTAATGTTATATGTGGAATGAATTTTGATCTGATTCGTTTAAAAATGCTAAATATATTGTATAAAGTTACATAAAAACGTATAACGGTAAACCGTTCCAAGCTGTGGTACTGATAAGGGATTAAGTGTGTGTGGTTTCCTATCGACCTAAAAAGTTTTAAAGTTTAAATCTTTCACGGTCAGAAGAATGTTTAACCATGCAGATCAATGACTAATGGATAAATAGCTTGACCTGTAGTAATGACGTCATTAAATTGGAATGTGGGTAGTGCAAATGGTATTCCCCACTAACTAACACTCAGAATGAGGCAAGAAAAAACATGGCGTCGTCTATTTATGTAATTATGAAAAGTGAACTACAAAGGATTATTTTGTACTTTAAATCATTTTATTAGCGCAAACAAACCATGAATTAAATGAACACAGATTATTTTGGAGTTTATTAAGTTTATATTACCTTAGACAAAGACTGGATTATTACTTAAAGACTATTACTGGACCGAATAGAGGTAAGAGTATGACATTTCTAACTTAGTTATTTATATTATGCTCACAGTTAAAAGTGCAATATCGTCCTGTCGGTATTGACGATATTTACGATTTTTCGAAATTATGACGATTTCGGTATCGGTATTCGGTATATCGCGATATTGACGATAATATCGAAAAATCGCCCAACCCCAGGAATGACGTAGGTAAGTTCGTCATGAATGCTTAATTATTGACGGACTAAGCGTTGTTGTATGATTATATATCTTTACTATGTAATAAACAGCATCCATTCAAATTAGTTTCAATATATTCAACAGCTAACCTGTAGTTTTCTGGAAATTGAGATTCAGAGAGTGCAGTGATCGATTCATACCAACACAGGCAGAGCACGGGTGGAGCTTAGCTAGAGATGGGTGGGGCATAGCTAAATATGGATTCCTCCATTATAACAATGAACAGTTGCCTGAGAATTTGTGACTTTTTTTTTGGTGACCTAATTACATGACTGATTTAGGATCATGCATGATCCAGGCAAGAACAATCAGTGTGCATGTGCATGCACACACTCAGAGGTAGGGATACTGCCGGCTCCCTGTGGCCTATAAGTAGGAGACACTGCACCAACGTCAGGCATCTGACTTTCGTCTTCCAACTGAAGACAAGCGTCAGGTATACCTCAGTGTCATTGCTTATCATGTTTTGCCAGTTTAAATTAATCAGCAAAATATTGCACGAGCCACTACAGAAAATCTCCAAGCAGATTATACTGCCCTCCATTTCAAAGCTAATTCTTCTCACAGAAGCAAAGGAATGGGATGATAGGTACCTCACGCTATTCGATGCATCTAGTCTTGTGGACCATCCGGAATGCATCTGCATTAACTAACATTTATCCGTAGCCCGTCAAGAACTGTAGGGCATTTTTCAACTTCCACACCAGTACAGAACGTTTTAGACCATTCAGTTAAATTAATAACTTTTCATGTGAACTTGACTATCTACTAGCCATCTTCCTCCGCGAAGGATCATCCAACTTCCACATCGTGCCATCTCGCGATCCAAATTGTATTACGCTTTCAACTATCATGACTATGGGACTTCTTCCGTACCGATGACTAATAGGTACTCTGTCTTATTATATTATTATTGTATTACTTTTATGTAACAGGTACTGATGACCAATAGGTACCTCCCGGTCATTTGAGACTGCATTTTATAGTTTATTATTATTATGTATATACTATCCTCATTTTCTGTGCCTATAAGCACCGTAAGGGCGAGTGACCTTCTATTTTACTGTATTCTCTAAAGTTAGTGATATGGCAGCAGCCATCCATGTTGGTTTTTTTTGTTTATTATAAAAACTCTTGGACCGCAGTATCACTAGGTTACACTATACAGCAACAACACCCGCACCACCTTGTTCCCCACACAACATCAATTTTTCATTGAAGTCGCTGTTCATGTTTTCATTATGCAAACATGACATGCGGGCGACTAAACCTGGACTGTTCTAGCTCGATAAGATAGGTTTATAGTAGTAGGGACGATTACTTGGTAGGAGACATTTTGTGTTAGTCTCTTTTCCGGAGTAGTGGATATGTAACACAGCACTCTTGGTAGATTGTATAAATTGGCCAATTACATTAAGGCCTCCGTTATCCGTAATTGTCTCTGTGTACACTCCACCAGCCTGCAGGCGTATTAATTGTCTCGACCTCCTTCCATCACGTTATTTAAAGTTAGCTCTGGAACTATTGGGGTTCCAGAATGACTAGAAATAAAGTGACAATCAGCGCATACACCCCCCCCCCCTCCGCCTATCCTCGGAAACTGGTTAGTTAGAAAACCCTGCTAAAGTAGGAAGCACTGCGGAAATTTATATATAATTAATTACTGGCCTGCAGTGCATCTCTGGGCGATTTTACATAACCCTAACGACAGGTAAATGTTAGCTCCCCGGATACGGATCAGTAACAATCCGTAGCCAACACACAGGTGATGGAAAGGATCCAGCTCTCCATCTAACTCTACCAGTGACTGGGTGCGGTCTTAGAACCCACCAGGCCCTCCGGGGAAGGTCACTATAGTTGGATAGCTGCATCTTTGTCCTCACCTTAAAAAACTTGAATGTGCTTTTCAAACGCTTATGTACCGTTATTTGTCCTTGTGATGTTATGTGTAGTCATGACCTGACAGTGACAGGATCGTTATGAGTCTGGAGCTCTCATCTCACGATAAGTACGCACGCGTCTACTGAGGGGCATGTTCCGTAGGGTGGTGTCACGGTCACCGAACATTCTCGCCCGTCAGACTTATGTATTAAAAAGGTAGTTACCTTACATTGCCAATTGCGGCTAAAACTAGACTTGTACCTAACAACTAAAAGGTAGGGTAGGAATTAGCGGAAGGCCTGCATAAATAAAAGCGGCAACTACTAACACAGAATCTTGGAACTTACATAAGATGGCGGTGTTGAATTCTGCGGAAATCATCCACCCCACCTTCATGTAAAACAGCGTGCATCACAACAAACATATAGCTTCACTCGCTTGACTTGTTTACATAATTGGTTCTAATAAGAGTGCCCCTTTTTGCCAACCCTCTTCCTCCGCTTCGGCGTTGGGGGCATTTTCCTGTGACGGATGCATGCGTGAGGCACTTTCCTCTGGCAACAAAACAGTGTTCCGTAGGGGTTAATTTGGTTTATATTAAACTAGCTAAGTAGCCGCGCTAGGACGCTCCTTTGCGGGGATACCTCACGGATCTCACTCTGTGAGGTACCTCTGGCGAGGACCACGATGATGAGTCGTCAACCCAGCCCCATGTACTAGACCTCCTCCCAGGTAGCAGCAAGCGAGTACGATTGTTTGACTGTTACCACATTAATTATTGTATGTATCGTTAGTGTTATCTCCCGGCCGTAAAATGGAACCGTCACACCGGTGACACCAATAGCGTGGACGAGACAGCGAGTTTCAACTTTGGCAGCGATGGTCGCACGGCCCCAATGGAACGTCAACGTTCCACCAGCTCTCGAAGTCGGTTTCTGTACGATCTGGCAACGTGCAACACCGGCTCCACCGCCCCGAGATCCGCAGCTAACTAGCTATCCCGACCCGCCATGCCGCGCACCGGCGGAGCGGGAACGTCCGGCGGACCAGCGCGCACGCCCGGAGGCTACAAGTGGTGTGCGATGTGGGGCGCGAACACAAATTGAACCCACACCCACCTGTATGTTCTGGTCTCCCTTTTACTACAATCAGTACTCTCCCGACTCAGAGGTGGAGTACTATGATCGAAGGGCGGCCCAAGCACTCACGGGTGATGAGCTAAATTATTCAGAATTAGAAGACACACCATTATCACGATCACAAGAGTACTCGCCGATCAATGAGGAGGCCTTCCATGATGCCTCCCAGGCGGGTGCATCTTTTATAACCCTGTCTGACATCCGTGCTAGGCACTCTAAACCTGTGCCATATCACGGACAGCAGCGGAGAAGTCCCCCATTGGGGCATACTATACAACCTACACACCCATATGGTTCACCGTGTCAACTTTACGGTGACCAATGGCCCGCCCGTCATGCGCTGTGGCCCGCATCTCCACCTACCCGAACATCATCTCCCTGCTACCAATCAGTACCACAGTATGGAGATAGGAATGCGGGAGCGCTACGGCCATCATATCCCAGAAGCGGCACCAACACCCACCACACTCAGCGACCTCATCATTCCCCTGGACTTCCGCTGTATCGACGGAGACCCGCGCAACATCCTACGGACCCGCCACGCCGGATGCACAATATACCACCACGGTGCATCGTCCTATAACGAGGCGTAAGCTCCCGTGTTAATCCGTTCCAACCTATTATATGGAACCTCACAGATGGAAATTCCACCCCACCCCACCACCCCCCCCCCCCACACCCCCTCGTGTGCGGATGAACCAGGATACGCGGAGCTGCCTCCACCCACACCGAGCTTTATCCGCATTCACCTCATTCTCTCCCCCCACCCACACCTAGATTCGCAACCATTGTACCTTATCATGGCACCGGTAAAGTCATCCTCCCACCCAAATTCAGCGGGGAGGGTGACTGGGCCAATTACAGGTGCCAGTTCGAAATCATAAGCCGCACAAACAGGTGGATGGATCAACAGATGGGGGAGTATATGGCCGCCAAACTGTCAGGAAAAGCCCTGCGGGTACTGGCAGATGTGGGGTCAGACCTTACACTCACATACACCAAGTTGGAAAGCGCTCTTTCTGAGAGGTTCGGAAATACAGCATTGGGAGAGACAAGTTGTCTTCAATTAAAAAACCTACGACAGAAAGAAACCCTGCCCGAATTAGCTAGCCGCATCCCACGCCTCGTCACCAGAGCGTACCCCAACACAAACCATGAAGGAGTCACCCACCTCCATTGAGACACTCATTGATGCTTTGAGCGGAGAACCGGCCCTCAAGGAAAAACTATTCCTTTTGGAGCACGGGAGCCTTCAAAAACTCTTACCGCGACAGCCGTACGCAGCGAGAAGTTCCTCGAGCGGGAGAAAAATGCTCGTTGTCAACTGCACCCCATCAATGAACTAAATGATGCTAAAATCCTCACTTCCATGAACAACCGGAGCGACACACAGCAACCAGCACCGACAGCAACACCGCAACACAACGCGCACCACCTCCCCGAGGAGATCTTGCACCCCGAGGAAGAGGGAGTGGCCAGTCCCATTGCAGAGGCCACGGTAATGCCCCAGGACATGGGAAGCAGCAAAATAACAACAATAGGCAGGCAACACATGACAGGTTAGAAGAGATCACGAAATAGATCTCCGCCCTCACCAATCTGGTCACAACACCCAGCAACGCGGTGGCGACCCAACAAACTACACGACTGCCACCAAGTGGTAACACGCCGCACACACAACCACCCAACACGTGCTACGGATGTGCTCAGGCGGGCCATTGGAGGGGCCGATGTCCAAAACGTCCCCCCCTCTGCTCCATTGGCCACTGACCGACGGACACCACAGCCAGAGCATCCGTTAAACTCGAACGGGCACTGATTAGCGTCACTTCAGTGCCCCATCCTCAAACCCGGCCCAACTGCAGTCCTTCAACAGCGACTTCAGGTGGATTCATCAAATAGAACAAGAAATACACTAAGAACGGCTTCAGAAAAGCCGGGGCCTACGATGCACACTGCATCTGCAGCCCCGATAATCCATCCCTCTACAGAAGATTGTGACCCCGCAATAACCGTATCTACTAAACCCTCTTTATTATGTAAAATGGCAGTGGTTGGTTATAGCACCGCCACTGAAACATTTATACAAGCACCACGACCCACCACCAGGGCACTCAACACGGTGCCCTTTGGTGGTCTGCAACACCCACCAACCATCATTATCATCTTCAGCACCTATTAGCAGTAGTAGTGAGACGAATGGAAGCCAGCACACCGCATCATGGATCCACAAAAGACATCGCCACAAACAGCATAAACCGTGGCAACGACGCTGTTTCTTTTGCGCATCTCCTAAACATCCCATGATGCGTTGTCTGAAATGGCTGGCTCAAATAGCTCCGCTCTGTTCCAGTCCAATTCAAACTACTGTCTACACAAACTCACAGTACACACCAGCAACTTCAGATACAGCACCACTGCCACCCCCAGCTTCGTCGTCGCCCAAGCAAAATCAGCAGCAACGACGACGAGCTGGCCCCTTCCTCACTCAGCCACCAATCACACTCACAGTAGCAATAGAGAAGCAGGCCACTTTCATACAAGGCCCCCACCGCAGCAAGGAAGGCTCCACAGACCACAATCTTGGAGACTCTTCAGCAAGCACACTGAAAAGTTATCTATAAGTATGCTTGCTTGTTCGGTGGAATATCTACCAGTGCCACTGTAGACACTGGAGCTTCCATCACCGTCTTCAACAAGCGTCTCTATGAGAGAGCCCCACCTCATCAGAGACCACCCCTTAGGCCTTCTAACATATTTTTTCAAACAGCCACGAGGGCTGATGTTCCTGTGGCTGGAACAATTAACATCGTAATACAGATAGAGGAGATGCAATTCATTCAGCGAGTTGTCATCGCCTCTATCCAAAATGATGCCCTATTAGGTTCTGATTTTCTCAGCGCCAGTGAAGCTGTCATTCACTGCAGAAAACAGGAATTAGACATACACGGCCGTCGCATACCCCTTGGACCGGAATCATCACTGTAGGATACATGTGCAGTGATTTTAGCGTCAACCGCAACAGTTGAGCCGGGACAAGAGGCGATCCTATTGGCCACTGCACCACAGTTAGGAAATAACACACAGCCATGCTGGAACCCGACCCTGAATACATGTCGCCTCCCAATCCGCAAGTCCACGGATGATAGTGGACACCACCAACAAAAACCATACACCCTACCAGGTATTCAACAGAACAGCCGATCCTATAACGCTTGTCCCCGGCGTTCCCTCGGCCATTTGGTGGACATGATTTTCCTGGAAACAGCTCCCAACACACCTACAGCAACAGCAGCTTCTGACGACAACATACCTGGAACACCTGCGTGACCTATATTTGCGTGCCAGAGTTGGACTGATGCAATCACACAAACGTGATGTACGACGGATTCTGTTTAAATATCAGGAGTTTTTCTGCAGGGGATACGGACCTGGGAGAAACTCATCTCGTGCATCACTCCATCGACACTGGGAACAACTGACCTGTATGGCAGCCGGTACGTCGTCTTCCCATACATAAAGGGACAGAGACACATCAACAAGTGAATGACATGTTGCGGACGGGAATCATAGGGCCCTCAGCATGCCCCTGTACCAGTCGTATTGTACTTGCAGGCAAGAAGGATGGATCTTTGCGGCTCTGCATCGACTACAGCTGCCTTAATGATCGAAGCGTCAAAGATGTGTATCCGCTTCCGCGTATAGATCAGGCGTTAAATTCATTGTTCGGAGCCAGATGGTTCTGTACCCTTGACCTGGCAAGCGGTCACCGGCAGGTAGCCATGGATGAGGCTGACCGGGAGAAGACCGCCATCGTCTGTAAAGACGGTCTTTTTCAATTCCGCAAAATGCCCTACGGCTTGTGCAATGCTCCAGGAACATTCGAGCGTCTCATTGAGCATGTATTAACCACCCTGTAAATGGGAACTCTGTCTTTGCTATATTGACAACGTTATCATCTTTGGGCCTTTGTTTGAGCAGACCTTGTCCAATCTGGACAAAGTCACAATGCGGTTCCGTACCGCCAACCTAAAGCTCAAAGTGCCATTTCTTCCGTCAGAGTGTCGAGTTTCTCGGACATGTGATATCCGCAGATGGAGTGGCCACTCAACCTTCCAAAACCCAGGCAGTGGCATACGCGAAGTTTCCTCGGGCTCTGTCCGTACTATCGCCAGTACATCTGTCACTTCAGCGAGACTGCGTCTCCTCTTTTCCAAATCACTGAAAAGGATCGACCCTTCGAGTGGACGAGTGAGTGTGATGTTTCCTTCAGGGCGTTGAAGGACCTATTAACAACCGCCCCATATTCTTGCTCATCCTAACCCTAACCTCAATTTCATCTTAGACACTGATACATCCGCTTTTGCGATTGGCGCTGTTCTATCACAGGTCAAAGAAGATGGAACAGAGGAGGTACTGGGTTAAGGTTCGCGTACTCTGAACAAGACAGAGAAACGATACGCAACCACTAAGCGAGAATTATTAACTACGGTGTAATTTGTTAAGTACTATAAACACTTTCTGTACGGACGCCCATTTACGCTACGTACAAATCACGCCTCACCACGCTGGCTCAGAAATCTAAAAGATCCGGAAGGCCAGGTAGCGAGGGGCCAGGAATCCATGCAGGCTTTTAACTTCAATGTTTTCACCATCCCGGCAAGTTGCATGGAAATGCCGACGCCCTGAGCAGAATCGGGCTTGAGGATGAACAAGAAGTGGCCACCACCGTAACACATACAATACAGCCAGCTCCCGTATTCCCTGAGCTGCGGTGTGCAGACGGATGCGAAGGCGCTCGCCCAGGAACAGGCAACGGATGCGCAGACACGGAAGATATACGCGTGGATCCAGGAGGGGGTACGCCCTCCAAAGGAATCTGTTAGTCCTTTATCCGCCACAGCCAAATATTATTATCAAAGGTTTGGAGAGTACCACATGAACAATGGCATTCTCTACATAAACAACCGGATAATAATTCCCGAGAGCTATAGGGTCATAATACTCCAACAATTACATGACCGTGCCAGGCATTTGGCCATTGAAAGAACGACAGAGCGGATCAAACAGAGATTCCACTGGATTGGGATACGCGATAGTGTCAAGGATTGGGTCGCCAAATGCGTCACCTGTCAAAGACAGCACCACACCGGACCATCGCAAATTAAAATTGTGGGTGCACTGTGGGAGCAAGTGGCTATTGATGTGCTCGGTCCCTTGAATACGATGGATGCTGGAAACAAATACATCCTCGTATTGCAAGATTACTTCACGAAGTGGGTAGAAGCATTTGCTTTGCCGAACCAAGAGGCATCCGCAGTAGCGGAGGTTTTGTCAAACAATGTGTTCTGCAGTTTTGGAATGCCCTATGAGTTACATTTCGACTAAGGTAGTAATTTTGAGACCCGGTTGGTCTCCGAGCTCCACAAATTATTCCATATGGTCAAAACACACACATCTTATCATCCGCGCGGCGACGGGATGGTAGAGGTTCAACAGAACCCTCGCAGTGATGCTGACTAAGGAAACACACCTTGATTGTCGCGACTGGGATCTACGACTCCCATATGTGCTCATGGCATACCGCACTTCAGTACATTCCAGCATGGGTTATACCCCGGCTAGGTTAATGTTAGGCCGTGAATTAGCCTTACCTCTGGATCTGGACATGCTCAGAATTCAGGGGGAGAAAAATTCACCATCTCTATGTGGAGCTCATGCGCCAAAGGATAGAACAGGCCCATGAGCTGGTGAGAGAAACAGTCTCCACTGCACACCAGCGTCGGAAAACATGGCATGGAAAATGGTCTGGGTTCACGATACGCAATGTTCTGCAAACGTGCCGAGTAAACTGAGTTACCAGTGGAAAGGCCCTTACGTGGTAGTAGGTAAGAAGTCAGACGTGACCTACCAGATCCGTGCCCCGGATGGCATGACCTCAGTCACCAACTTCGATCCTCTTAAAACCTTGTGTTAGTGATGGCCCGGTGCCAGAGTTCGGACTTGGCGGTACACGTAACACTGGTACCCAGACCAATGTATCTACGGAAACACAAAGCAGGTCTACCTGGTCTGGGAAGTCGCATTTGAAGACTTTCTCTTTTGTGCTGTCCAAGGGGGTGGACGGAAGTTGTTCCGACGACTTCCCATTCCCACTCACAAATGCCAATATCGCAAATTAATAATAAATACTTACAGATGTTTTTAAAACAATTTGAGCAATAAATTCACTATTACCTAATCAGTAAATGTATTCGGCAGTATAGTTACTGGCGAGACTTTTGTTAACTTGGCCGATTTCATCCTGGCCGACTTGGTTACATTATATTCTACTGAGTATTAATCCCTGTATTAATCAGCTATAGGAAAAGTGTATGCCATCACTCTTGTAGCTACTCGAAGCTCCCATCCTATTTGTGGATTACGCAAGTCTCTAACCGTGTATTATACTATTAGCCTCTTCGCGCTACTCGGTTAACAACCTAAACTCGTCCTATAGTCTAATACATCACGTGATTTCAATTTTTTTCGCGACGCCATTTTATGTCAAACTTGGATCAATTTTGATGAAATTATTAGGTATACATTAAGCATAGGCGCAAGATGGTAAGAATTTCTACCATGAAGATTTTAGAATGTGTTCTAATTTTGTGTTATTTTTTGTTTCATTTTTTCTTGAAATATACCTAATAGAAGTCGCCACCCTTTCTCAGAGGTTTGGAAAAGAATTTACAGCCCTTGTCCTATTAGAAGCAGTGGCTACTAAGGAGCGTTTCACGGTACCAATTTTCGTTCGTCGGAAAAATGTAAAAACGCTTATGTACTGTTATTTGTCCTTGTGATGTTATGTGTGGTCATGACCTGACGGTGACAGGATCGTTATATGATTCTGGAGGTCTCATGATAAGTACGCATGCATCTACTGAGGGGGATGTTCCGTAGGGTGGCCTCAGTCACCGAACATTCTCGCCCAGTCAGACTTATGTATTAAAAAGGTAGTTAGCTTACATTGCCAATTGCGGCTAAAACTAGACTTGTACCTAACAACTAAAAGGTAGGGTAGGAATGAGCAGAAGGCCCGCATAAATAAAAGCGGCAACTACCAACACAGAATCTTGGAACTTACATAAGATGGCGATGCTGAATTCTGTGGAAATCATCCACCCCACCTTCACGTAAAACAGCGTGCATCACAACAAACATATAGCTTCACTAGGTTGACTTGTATACACAATTGGGTTTAATAAGAGTGGCCCTTTTTGCCAACCCTCTTTCTCCGATTCGGCATTGGGGGCATTTTCCTGTGACGGAGGCCTGCGCGAGGCACTTTCCTCTCGCAACAAAAGTGTTCCATAGGGGTTAATTTGATTTATATTAAACCAGCTAAGTAGCCGTGCTAGGATCCTCCTTTGCGGGGATACCTCATGGATCTCGAAGTCAGTTTATGTACAATCCAGCAACGCGCAACAGCGGCTCCGCCACCCCGAGATCCGCAGCTAAACAGCTATCCCGCCCCGCCGCGCACCAGCGGGAACATCCGGCGGACCAGCGTGCACGTCCGGAGGCTACACCAGCATATATGTGAGGAAAACAAACTGAAGAGTCAGAAGCACTACAGTGATCTCCTAAAAAGACCCATAACTCAGCACTTTACTTTCTCAGCACCTATGCAGGGGAAACCAAAGGACTTCTAACTGAGGATTCCAAACCATTAACCACTACCTATCCTTAGGATGGAGCACTACGCAGGTTCTAAGAGGGGGTCTTAGGCGCAAACAGAAACATTCCAATCAGGAGAGAAAAAAGACGCATACAGGATATACCAGCTCCACACCATGGAATTTCTAGGCACCAACCATATGGATAGACAGCCATTAATCAGTAGGCTATCCCTCCCCTCCCTCCAATGTTATAAACTCACTACTTGACTGACCTACCTATATCATATACGAAATAGTACAGAACCACAAGACCAACATTGTGTGTGGTCATTCGCTACTTTACTATAATTTTAGCGAAAGCTATGGACATTCTTGTTACACCTTAATATAGTCAGCTCGATTATATATATAGACCAGTTTTACTGTTACTTTTGACCTATGGTAATTCATAATATTTGTTAACACACCATAAACTGGGACTGACTCTGCTTTTTGATGGGTTAAAGTTACGCATAAGACCGACAGTCGAGCCGACTATATTAAGGTGTAACAAGAATGTCCATATATATATATATATATATATATATATATATTAGGGTTGCACGATTTTTCGATTATTCGATTAATCGCGATTTTATAATTCAAAATGATCGTGGACGATTATAAAATGAAATAATCGTGTAATCGCCATGTTGAAATTTTTGCCAAGACACTTTTACGCTTGTGAAACTCTGCTCGCCTTACCAATTATGGAAACAAACATCCGGCTATAAGCCGAATGTGTGAATGATTAAATAAACTAAATAAATAACTGATGTGTTTGTATTGACTCACGATTAGTTTTAGATGAATAAAGATTGTTCACTTGGTCGCCATTTGTCACTGTTGTTGTGATCACACACGCTTATCCCGCGTTCCCCATTCTCTGTATAGTTATGCGCTAACAGTTTTCCCAAAAAAGTTCTAAAACTGATACCATGGAAATTCAACGCATTTTGTCCCGTAAAAATTCTCACCGCCTACACCTATGTTTAATGTATACCTCAAAACATCACCGGGGAAGTGAAATTATTTGATTTGAGCGCCTAAATATTGCTTATCCTTTAATAAAGGTCGTTTATTACATCAAAATTAATCCACAATTTGATATAAAATGGCCTCTCAAAAAAATACAAATCACGTGATTCGCCTCCAATTGAAGTTTATTTTAGAGCGAGCACGCGGATATAAATATTCTGGAACCGTGGACTCGGAACTCGGGAATTTCTATATATTATCATCGCGCGATAGGAACTGAGTATTATACTGATCTGAATAACGGGTACCCGTTTGATAAACTCCCGTTAGCGTATAATATCTCACGAGACCACGTCACCTCCCATCACAAAAGAGCCGCTGGCTCGCCAACTTAAGAAGCCGACTATATTGTCGTTCGTAATAATTCAATTTGGATCATTTAATGTTGATCGGCGTTACAAAATTGATGCGCATTTTCTCCCGTACTTGTTTGGTACATAAATTTGGTCTTGGTATTTAATCACGCCAAGACTGTTTTAAGCGCATTTTGACATCAAAAGTGTGGAATAAACTTAATTATATCTTGAACATACGTGGCCTACTATTAGTATTAATCTAATAGGCGGTCGAGATTTACAAATCCGAGGCCTGTATTGACTTCTAGAGGGGCCGGAAATGTATCAGAGCAGAGACCGGTCAGAAGCAGACACACCCTGCAACATGATTGTTATTATTATACACGCTATTCTTACAGAGTTAGGGGGTGGGCTTCTAATAGTTTTGTCGTTTTGAAACTGCTAAGAAATCATTGGAGCTCATATGTCATATGTCAAAGTCAGGGGGTGGGCTTCTATTAGAGCATAGGCTACAATTAAGCGAAATACAGTACCTTCCGTTTTCCGTCTAGAAAAATCTTGATATATTCCTTTGTTTGCAATCAGCAACTGGCGTATTCTGCCCACCTATGTATACCCAAGTGCCTAACCCATAATCTTACAATCTGCAGTAGCATAATAACGTCCTCTAAGCAGCATTGACGTAGTTAATATAGTTCATGATTAATCATGATTGCGATTTTTTTTTTAAATGATCGCGATTATGAAAAGTGGATAATCGTGAAACCCTAATATATATATATATATAGCATACCAGTTGGTGAGTGGGATAGGCATGGAGGTTGCAATAGGGGCCCACGTAGCCCATAAGTTATATTAGATGAAAGCATACATATTAGATAACGGCATATATATTAGATGAAAGTTTATATTTTTCAATCATGTGACATTATTGATTTAACATCTGAAATTTAAACACATATATCTCACCTGAGACGTCTTTGTAGTGTGTGTATTTCTTGTGTAGCAACTGTTGTCTGTTGTTCCTTCTGCTGGACTGTGCCAGATAACATCTGGTTCTGATGCTCCAGAGCCTCAATGCGACCGTTATAACTCTCGAGTCGTCCCTTCATTTCATTACCAATCTCCTGTTTCTTTAGCAATAGCATTTCCATATCCTGAACCCGACCCTTCAGATCCCACGCAGGACGCTTTTTCAATGCTGCTGCTCCACCACCACAACTACCACCACCAGCAGCACTGGTACTATTGGCCGTGGTATGTTGGTGCATTGGTACTGTTAGTGAAAATGCAGACCAGAAGAATTAGATTCACAAATGGTTTTCTCCAGATTAGATTCACTAACTGTCTTGTTGAGTGTGCCTGCATGGGTGGGTGCATGTCTGTCTATGTATCCGGAGCTGTATCTAAAACAAGAATCCTGTGGAATTAAAGGTCTCGCATGTCTCCTGTTTGTTACAGTGGCATTGACCTTTGACTTTTTGACCTGCATGTTATCATGCTACTTCCTAACATTATAGGTAACCATGTATTCAAATTTAGTTCCAATAGGATTAACCAATCCTGAAATATAATTGATTTGCTGAATGGAAAAACTTACGGTTGAAAAGCAGAGGTCAAATAGCAATATGAGAAAGGGCTTGACCTTTGACCTAATGAGCTCATTCAAGGTCAATTTGACAACAAGAGGGACCAGGGGCCTGTATCGCTCACCTGGACCATACGCATCTCAACTAGAATGGTCATTAACAATAAGTAGAACTCTAATGAGTTGAGCAGACTTGTAACAAGAAAACAGAGGCCATGTTTCTTTATGTATCAACTTCTCTTGAACAAACTTTAATGGCCCTTAGTCATTAATATCATATCTCCAAAATTTCGGCCCAATCCGTACAGTGACTCCGGTGACGAAGTTGCTTTCATGAAAACCAGGCCATCCAAGATGGCTGCCCAACCATTTGGCAAATCAAGTTCCCTTGAACAAACTTGGTTCAGCTCGTGCCCTAAATGATATTTTATGAGATTTAAATCAATCGTTCAGTTTCAGCGAAGATTTTTAAAGACATTTCTAAAAATCAGACAAAATCCTAGATGGCTGCCGGAGAAATTGGCCAATTGGCTTCGTTTGAACAAACTTGAATCTCTACAACCTAAGGATGCTTCCTGCCAAATATAGTTGAAATCGGCCCAGTAGTTCTAGAAGACATTTTAAATTTCCCATTGCTTTAGTATGGGAGCTTTTGGCTGGAAAATGATCCCAGATGGCTGCCAAATCGTTTATCTGACAGTTTCGAAAATTGCAAATTTGAGATCAGAATACCCCAAAACACATGTAAAATCAATTTCAGCCTCAAAATCCATCAAATATATTTTTAAAATATGGCCACCAAACATACTATATTTTTATTGGCCCACTGCGGCCATCTTTTTGACGGATCAACTTCCCTTGAACAAACTTTAATGGCCCTTAGTACCCAATCATATCTGCCAAATTTTGGCCCGATCCCTTCAGCAGTTCTGGAATAGTCGTTTTCACTAAAACTAGGTCAACCAAAATGACCACTGAACCATTTGACCAATTAAGTTCCCTTGAACAAACTTGGTTCAGCTCTTGCCCTAGTTCATATTTCATGGGGTTTGCTTCAATCCACGAAGTGGTTTAGGAGAAGATTTTTAAAGACGTTTCCTAAAATCGGCCAAAATCCAAGATGGCCATCAGCCAAGTTGGCCAATCGGCTTCGTTTGAACAAACTTGGATCCCTATGGGCTAAGGATGCACGCACACACACACACACCTACCTGATGATGGTTTTCTTGGTATGCCATGTGAGACAGGCGGCCCCATCTTCCCCACAGTATTTATGGATGTGGTGCTGGCTGAGCGCGTCATCGCAGACCGTCTTGGTGGCTCATCAGCTGTAAAAAAAGAAATTACAATTAGAAACCAATGTTTTTCATACAGGCCCCATATTCATTATATAGAGCTTGACTAATACATGAATGGAAACAAATTTTATGAGAAACTATTTCCGTTTCATGTGTTTTGTCCTACTACAGGGAGACACTGTGCAGTGTATATTGGTTCTACAATATTTCTAAACATTGGAAACACACACTGAATATTGGTATATGGTATATTGGTATATGGAACTACCATATGGCTACCTTATAGTACATGAAGTTAAACACATCTTTGAGATGCTTTACTTTTTTGTTTAGGAAGCGTTTGATTTCTTTTTGAGAAGTTTGACAATATCTGCATGTATATAGTATACGTATTTCAATTAAACTTGGTATATGGATTTGCTGTGTACTGTAGATGTAGTAATAATAAATATGTTAACGCTTTGCATCTGATATATTTTGTCGACCTCAGTCTCAGTAACACAAAAGGCCAGAATTCCCATAAACACATACAAATATTTATATGTAAGGCCAGTTTGCCAGGCTTTCAGTTGTTTGTATTTACTCAGTGAGGCTGGAATACCAGCCTTTTGTAATTCAGGGTTAGGTGATCTGCTAAATATTCAAATTTTGGTATTGTTTGCTACAAACACAAGGTGGGCGTGGCTGGAAACTAAATAAACTTAAGTGTTCGAATGATTAAGCTGAAGCTAGTGCTCTGAATTCATAGAAGAGCTTAAACAAACAAGAGGCCCAAGCACCTGGACCATTATCAGTTGAATCATTCAAAACAAGAGGCCCAAGCACCTGGCCCATTAACAGTTGAATCACTCAAAACAAGAGGCACAAGGACCTGGGCCATTAACAGTTGAATCATTCAAAACAAGAGACACAAGGACCTGGGACATTAACAGTTGAATCATTCAAAACAAGAGGCACAAGGACCTGGGCCATTAACAATTGAATCATTCAAAACAAGAGGCACAAGGACCTGGGCCATTAACAGTTGAATCATTCAAAACAAGAGGCACAAGGACCTGGGCCATTAACAATTGAATCATTCAAAACAAGAGGCACAAGGACCTGGGCCATTAACAGTTGAATCATTCAAAACAAGAGGCACAAGGACCTGGGCCATTAACAGTTGAATCATTCAAAACAAGAGGCACAAGGACCTGGGACATTAACAGTTGAATCATTCAAAACAAGAGGCACAAGGACCTGGGCCATTAACAGTTGAATCATTCAAAACAAGAGGCACAAGGACCTGGGACATTAACAGTTGAATCATTCATAGAAGAGCTTAAACAAACAAGAGGCAGTAGAGCTAATCACATGGACCATAATTACTGGGAGACATCCGTATCACTTAAATGATAACCATATGTACTTTATATAAATTACAAAAACACTCATCAAAATGGTGATAATTATTACGCATTTGATCATGACATTATCAGTAATAAATAGTCCCGGGTAATTTTATCAAATGTTCTCTTACGGAATTTGCATATAAGCATACATAATTTTCCAACTTTCACAATTTGTGAGATAAAGGATGTGCTAAGGATTGAAACACAACCTCTAAATATTTCAGATTTAACTATTGAAAAAGTCAAAGACATTGTGCCTAACAAGTTGCAACACATTTTGGGATGGCTCATGCAGCCCCAAAGATCATTTGAAGACGACCAAATGCCTATCAATGATGGAGCGCATTTAGATATGCTTGGTTTAAGGGAGAGCGAGAACAGACACATTCTAGCTGTTGGACAGGATATTGTAACATGCAATACAAGGGCTAGGAAAAAGATGCCCATAAATGGTACTCTTGGCCTGGCAATCAAAACGATGGTACGCGGAAAGTAAATAATTAAAATGTTAAATCACCATGGTCATAGCATAAACTATTGGGAGTGTGAGGAGATTGACACATATTGGGCTCAAAACAGCTTGGAACAATTTGACACTGCAGGGGGTATTATAAAGCTATTCTACCGAACAAGCAGTGCAACATTTGTTCAAAGCGCTGCAGACAATGCAGATTTTTCGCAAGATATGCCTAATGATAAGGACAGTGTTCATGACATGAGCATGACCTTTTATCAGGGCGGATTTGCAATACTCACCTGATTTAGTACGCCGTGAGCTGAGCAAGAGTGCAGTGAGAAAGAGAGCATTGCAATCAGGTGAGCCAAGGCTTTATCAGTTGAAGTCAACTAATAGAAACCTGGTACCAACATTCATCCATAAGGCTAAAGATACATTTCTGAACAGAATGAATTCCGCTTCGTAAGCAGATTTGACATACTGAAACAGAACCTGCCATTTGAAGCAGAAATCAACAAAAATTAACATTTTCTTCTAAATAAAATTCTATCTGTACCAGAAATTATGAAAATTCATCCATCAAATTGAAGAAGAGCAATACATGTACATCTATGTGCCAGAGATAGTCTTCTTAGCGGTATTCCAAATTGCAAGGCAGAGTGTGAATCTAGTTATGAATATTTTGTATCCTCTCGATATAGACATGAATTGTCAAATTTCCATGGATCTATGACTATCAATTAGGCTGATTATTGTTCGAAATCTGAAAACAGTGAAACCGGTGACGAAGCAGAATTTGATATTTTCTAAAGCAGAATTTACATTTTTACGGAGCAGAAAATCATCACCCGTAACATATTGACTATCTTGTAATTGGGCTACTTCGGTATTAAGTAGTTTGGTTGGTGTATCTCTCATAAATATCCCAGCTTTGTTCAAACCTTGAAGTTTCTCTTGTTCCATGACCTGCCGAAGCAGAAAATCATCACCCTTATGTTCCTGGATGGAGTGGATTTCATGCAGTAGTTACATTCCATGACTCAACCAACCCGGATTGGCTTCTCACCTATGATTCCTGCATCAGTCAAAGAGCCAGACACTGTATATACTTGTTTGAAAAGCCTGAACAAAACATTCCATGAAAGCCTGAAACGGGAGAAACCCGTAATTATTTTTGACGAAGGGTTTTCCTGTGATTCAAAGTGCATAAAGTGGGCTGTCGCCAGATTTTGATAATGTAGTCCTTCGGTTGGGTGGCTTCCATTGAGGCCAAAAAATTATTGGTTTGATTTGTAAGCGTATAGCAGAATTAGGCTTAGATGATCTATGGATTTGGAGTGACATCTGTGGAAGCACAGTTGCTGCAAAGATAATTAGTGGAACACACTATAATTGATCTATGAGAGCTCTTAAATTGGTTCTCGAGGCATTTGAAAGATTAAAGTGGACATCTTTCTTGGACTGGCTGCAGCAACAAGAGCTATGTACAGAGTATAATTAAGATTATCAAAAGAAAAATGGTCAATCCTTTCGATTTCAGCTCCTACGACAGAGAAAAAATGGCTCTAATAAATATAGCCAACAAGGACAAAAGTCCATGAGAGTTTGTGGAAAAGAGACTTATAGATGGTGAAGATGATTTCTGGACCCCTGTGATGAAAATGAAGTTGCAAACCTTTGAAAGTCTGAACAAGCCGGTAAAACTGACAAAGGAAAGCAGACAGTAAAACACTGAACATTGATAGGCAAGTATCTAGTTGACTGTTGACAGTATCAATGACCCGTGAAATTGCTCTAAAGGTAGTGCAGTCATATGAGCTTGCACCAGTTCCTCTTTCACTAGCCAATATGGATGGTTCTCTTAGGAAAGCAAACAAAAGCGTGTTACCAAGAGAGTTAGATATGGACAAGTTGGCTCAAAAACTACTTCCAATGGATAATTATAACCAAACAGCTTACATAGTTGACCTCTTGGCAGTAATTCAGATGGTAACAAAAGGCAAGATGATAACATTTGGTGAACTGTCTGACAGTATTGGAGCAACAATGCTGGCTAAACTCCTTTTCGCTAAGAATGTCCATGTTGTTCCAGATAGATATGTGGCTGATTCCATCAAATCAGGTGAAAGAGCAAGATGAACTGAAATGGGGTCAATAGAGATACAAATTCAAAGCAGAGAGACTAAGTCACCAGTTAGTCTGAAAAGGTACCTATCAAGTCACAAGTGCCAAGAATAAATCAAATTTGTTACCATTTCTTTTTTCTGACTTGTGAGGGAAATGTCCAAGACAGCTCAAAGAAGGCCAAAAGCAAATTTTAGCATCGCAAGATTGATCAGCAGCACGGATCACAAACTCAGTCAATGAGACTAATCTGCAGCCTCTCCAATTGGACCACGAAGAAGCTGGCAGCAGAATATTTGTTCATTGTGAATACTTAACACATAATGTTCTTATGTCTGAGGAGTTCAAGAGCATCATCATCTCTACCCCGGACATGGATGTAGCAATGTTATGCTGGCATCACTGCAATGGGTTACAGATTCAAGAGCTCTGGTTCAACACAGGTACAGGGGAAAATGTAAGCTTTATACCTGTACATGAATCTGTTAAAGGCACAGGATCTGACATATGTGAGTTATTACCTGCGATGCACGCATTGACAAGGTGTAATTCCACAAGCATCTTGCATGGTATTGGAAAGAAAAAGGCTTTGCTTACACTATCGAAACATAAAGACCAACTAAAAGGCCTAAGTAATCTTGGCAATGACTGTTCAATTATTGTTGATGCCACAATTGGTGCCTCAATGAAATTTATTGGCTTACTTTATGGAGAAGCTACGTTAAATTTGAACCTGTTAAGATACCAACTTGTCACAAAAATAGAATTTGGGTAGCAGTAAACTTCCACCCACAGAAGACAGTGCCCATCTCCATATAAAGAGCCAATTACCAATGTTTTATCTGGAAACATGCAAGGGACCAAAATCTCACGCTTGCATCACCTATTGAAAATGGATGGATTAATGATGAAACGGGATGCCTTCTTCCTAAACTCATGAATGAGGGTCCAGCTTTAGAGAGCCTTGTTGAATTAATTGTTTGTTGATGCAAAAAAGGATGCATGGCAAAGTGCAGCTGTCTACGCACTGAGCTTCCCTGTGCATCAGCTTGTGACTGTGGCAATGGGTGTAGTAATGGTGTCCAAGAATATGATGAGGACGACTAGGGTTATACGATGACTATTAAGCACTTAATTGGGTGAATTATATATTCCTTGTAATTGAGACTTACTATAGTAAATATGTCTGACACTAGTATCCTCATACTCAAAGCCTAAGTAGGAACATAGCTGCCAAAAATGAAAAATGTGCCACAATTGTTGACGGACGACTGACAGAAAAAATAAAGTTACATGTATGGCCCGTGTTTCTAGTCGTGGTCTCTTAATTTTCATGGTGCAACTAGATATTGCCTTACGCGACACATCTGCCAAATTGTGTTGTAATGCATCAACAATTGATCAAACAACTGTATTTTAGCAATAGGCTCCAATAATTAAAAACACCGTAACAAATCAGATTTATGGCCCTTGATTTAAGGTGTGGCCTCTTCATCTTCATAGTTCAAATAGATACTATGTGATGAACATATCTGCACAATGTGGCTTTAATCCATTTACAATTGACGAAATGTGCCACAAACATATTTAATATAGGAGTCTATACTTAAAAACGCCTTAATGAATCAGAGTTAAGGCCCTTGTTTAACGGCATGGCCTTTTCACTTTCATAGTTGAAATAGCTATGGCCTGAAGGAACATAACTGCAAAATTTGGTTTTAGTCATTTCATAACTGACGAAATGTGCCACAAACATATTTTCTCAATAGGCATAGGCTTCAATGCTTTGAAAATATAGCAAGGGACATAACTCTGTTATTTTAAGTTGTGGCCACTTTATATTCATAGACCTCATAGATATTGCCTAAGGGAACATATCTGCCACATTTGGTTCTAATCCGTTGATAAATGGCGAAAATATGCCACAAACGTATTTTACCTATAGGCGTGAATGCTTAAAAAATATAGCAAGGGCCATAACTCTGCTATTTGTGGGTCAAATGGCGAAACGTGCCAAAATTGTTAACAGGCAGACGACAGACAACTCGAGAAGTTCACCCAGGTGAGCTAAAAATCTGCTCAGTGAATATGGCCCACCTGTCCAGCTCTACTGCCACCCTGGCATTAACTACTAATGTCTAGGGAATAATGCCAGGTAGGTCAAAATTTGTTAGCTGAAAAAGTAAACGGATTCATTTTCTAAGCCCCACCCCCCACCCCCCACCCCCCATGATCAACGTGGGCACCCAGACTAATGGATGTGATCATGGATGTGATCATATAACACATTGTCACATTTCAACCTAAGAGCTGAAATGTGTACTGTCGAAATAATTAATCCAATTTAAACTGATTAATTTGAAAGTAATTTGATGGAAAGTTGTTGTCACAATACTAAAATATTTCTTAAAATTATTTTCAAAATAATCAGCTAGTCTTATTTTTGGAGGTTACATTTAACGCATTCGGTATAACAGTGGCTGTGGTTGTCGATTGTTGGACGTCTAATGCTCCCAAGCACGGTGTATTATAGGGGCACATGTGTTGTGATTATAGTGTGATGTCCTAAATTCGGATATATCGACATTGTAGGCCTATTCATCATGAACGATTTTTGTCATCAAAACATGAGGCGAGTTTATTATTACTGGCTGTTGTGGACCTTGTAATTACGTCATCTGATTGGAATGTGACCAGGGTATTCCAATTTATTTATCCAGACCTGTGATTTGTTACTGGAAGGCCAGAGAAATTGATAAATTAATGATTACTGATAAGAATGCACTTCGCGCAAAAAAAAAGCGAAAAAATTATATTATTAGCCTCATAGGACAGGGGGTGGTTACAAATGCATCAGATATATCTTTTCTTGCGGTAATATTTTGTAATTTCAAAAAAGAATATTTTGCGTCATAATATTTTATCTCATCGATTGCGAGAGCCTATTATTGCCGTTTTGTAATGAACGGCCACCCAAGTAAAGAGGAGCCGATGAAATATAAGAAAATATTGCCGATATTCAGAAATCAGGTGATGATGAAGACGATAATTTTGCGATATTCTCGATATTATCGGGAAATCGGCCAGCTCTATTGGCAGGAGGGGGGGGGGAGGTGGCTTCTTGGGCTTGGATAGTGCGATAAGAGTGCCTTGGTCTACAGCGTCAATGGGAAGATTGGGCTTGGGTAGTGTGATAAGGGTGCCTTGGCCTACAGCGTCGATGGGAAGATGGTGCATAAAAGCTGACTTAATTAGGTGCGTGATCGGTTTTGAGATAATGTCACTTGCATATTTGAATATTTCATTGTTCATGCCATCAGGTCCAGATGCACGCCCATTTTTCAGGGCTTTAGGTGCCTTCTCAGCTTCTGCTGTTTTAATTGGTGTTAGTAATGGCCTGGGGTCTCCTGAGAACAGGTGCAAGGGCTCATCACTGTGATCAGTGAACTGTTCCTTGAACCATTCTCGAATCGCCTCGACTTTGCCTTGGTCAGTCCCGATAAAGTATCCTTCAGAGTTGTGTACAGTGAGTGGTGGTGTGTAGTCAGTAACTCTCAGGGCTTGGGTTGCCGGAAACATTTTGGGACAATCATCTGTGGCAGTGATTTGGCTACGGCTTCGTTTGGATCGGAGCTGACGTCGATGTTAGCTATCTGCTCCCTGAAGGCCTTTTTGTATGACATTTGAGTGTCAGTGTCGTTAATGAGCTTGGGTATTTTGTAGGCGACTCTACCCTCTTGCCAGGCATCACATTTATACATTAGCTAGAGATCGTTCATCTGAAGGTGTGTAATGCTAGCTTATGGACAGAATTGAGGTCTGTACCTCCATAGGAATGAGCATTCCGAAATAGGGGTTTTGCTTATGTCTTGCATAGTATGAAGTCTATTTGGTTGAAGACATCTGTTGTAGCCTTAGAACCTTTTGGGGACTTCGCAATCAGCAATGTTTCTGGTCCATGTTGTCCAGTGATGGCATGGGTGTTTAAAAGCCGTACTTGTGGCAAATAGGCCATTGGAACTAAGGAATGCTACCAGTGCATTTCCATTGCTGTTGCGTGTCCCATCTAGAGCTGGGCGGTATTGATATTTACATGACGGTATCGGTACCATGAAAAAATACCGCGATACCACGGTATACCGTCATTTGAGCTTGAGGCATGCCACAAAATTAGAACAATTTTTTCTATTTCCTTTTCACTTCCATCTCCAATCAACGGTAAATATAGGTAAAATAAATAAATCGGCTTCCCGATTTAGAGAAGAAAAACATGGCTATTGCGACTGTTTAGTTTCACGATTTTATTAGGTCACTATTTTTATTGACATAATATCATTCATCGGAATATTGGTCAAAGGGTGTGGTCGACTCGCTAACTATAACCTGCTGTTTGAGACATTGGGGTGCACTATTTTCAATCTGGATT
This sequence comes from Chaetoderma sp. LZ-2023a, assembly GCA_034401795.1. NCBI lineage: Eukaryota > Metazoa > Mollusca > Caudofoveata > Chaetodermatida > Chaetodermatidae > Chaetoderma > Chaetoderma sp. LZ-2023a. The sequence continues at coordinate 196,270,512 of CM067370.1, read as the reverse complement.
GTTCTTGTTATTAATGCGTGCGACCAGCAAACGGTAAATTTTATTTTGGCAGTCGAGCGCTTTGATAAACAGAGTCCAGACAAAATCTGTGAGTATTTAAACGGGGCGAGTGTTGTACTCTTTTATTTCTGTTGGAGTCGTATATTCTGTTACTCACGAAAACAGGCCTATACACATACATGTACATATAACACGACATTGAACATAGTCGATTCCAAAGCTTCTGATAATTACTGAGTACCTCATGTGCAGACTCGTTACTCGCCATGCTTCACATGAACAATGCGTGTAAAAAGCTATTTCAGCGAACTTCCGACGTGTAGCCAGTCGAAAAATGAATTACAAAAACTAAAACACTATAATTTTTAGGTGTCGTTACTTAAACTGGATTTAATCCTTAATGAAATTTCTTAAAACAAGCCAGAAAAATAAATAATAACGACTTCAACGCTGCTTGTTGTTAATAAATTAGCACGTGATCAAAACGGCGCGAGCAAATACTATGTTTTAGTAAATTTTCATTGATAAATTCAGCATAGTAATGTATTTTCCCACGGTCTAGTTCATGAACAACCAATCAGATACGTCTTTGCGAGATTGCTGTTGTGTTTGAATAGCACGCAGTTTGTATGTTATTTTGTTATTCTAGCGTGTTTGTTCGGTGACAAAATGCTTGGAGTAATAAATTACAAATACTAGAAACGGGAATAGGGAATATATTATAGTGTAATTACTACCGGCGGACGGCCAGAGAATGAGTTTAGATGTTTTAAATAAAGCAATTTTAAAAAGTGAGACTTTCAAGACGTATGTTTGACATACAATTCTGCCTGTCATTATTTTGTAATTGACGTCTTGATGTTTGTTTTTACAACGACCCTTTCACCTCAACTCGGCTAATAGTTAGGGATGCCTGTATTTTTGGCACTATTAGCACTTATTTACCCTTGGTCAAGTCAGATTTTATGAATATATTTCTCAAATATTGCTCAAACATTATGGACGGTATTCACAATATTTGGAAATGTCAACGGTCACGGTATACCGCGGTCCTCACGGTACTACCGTCAGACCGCCCGGCTCTAGTCCCATCCATATCCACACCACCAGTACCCACCCCACCCATAACCACCTCACCAGTACCCACACCACCCATAACCACAACACCCATACACACACCACCCATATCCACACCACCAGTACCCACACCACCCATAACCACAACACCCATACACATGCCACCCGTATCCACACCACCCATACCCACACCACCCATACACACACCACCCATAACCACAACACCCATACACACACCACCCATAACCACAACACCCATACACACACCACCCATAACCACACCACCCGTATCCACACCACCAGTACCCACACCACCCATAACCACATCACCCATACACACAGCACCCATAACCACATCACCCATACACACACCACCCATAACCACACCACCAGTACCCACACCACCCATACCCACACCACCCATACACACACCACCCGTACACACACCACCCCACCAGTACCCACACCACCCATACCCACACCACCCATACACACACCACCTGTATCCACACCACCAGTACCCACACCACCCATAACCACATCACCCATACACACACCACCAGTACCCACACCACCCATACACACACCACCCGTATCCACACCACCAGTACCCACACCACCCATACCCACACCACCCATACACACACCACCCGTACACACACCACCCGTACCCAGGCCACCCATACCCACGCAGCCCTTACACACCACCCATACACACACCACCCATACTCACTCCACCCATTTTGCTTGAGAAATATGAGTGTTTGCTCCATATTGTTGTTAATATAGTTTTTGCAAGGTCACGCTAGCTGCATATTTCATATTGCGAATGGACTCCCAATATATTGCATTGGACTGTAGTCATGGTAGTTGCTGGCAGTACAGTGCCTGTATACAGATAGGCTTTACTAATTAACATAACTTAGCGGCTGCTTATGTGGACTGGTTATTGAGGACAACAGTAGCTGCCATTAATTTGTAATTATTATATTATATAGCAATTATTGAATTGCATATTTTAATGGCTGCTTACTTAGTGCTAGATAATGGCTACATACGCCACATTGTCATATTGCTGCTGCTTTCTTAGTGCTAGATAATGGCTACATACGCCACATTGTCATATTATTGCTGCTTATTTAGTGCCAGACAATGGCTACATACGCCACATTTCCATATTATTGCTGCTTACTTAGTGCTAGACAATGGCTACATATGCCACATTGTCATATTATTGCTGCTTACTTAGTGCTAGACAATGGCTACATACGCCACATTGTCATATTGCTGCTGCTTACTTAGTGCCAGACAATGGCTACATACGCCACATTGTCATATTGCTGCTGCTTATTTAGTGCTAGACAATGGCTACATACGCCACATTGTCATATTGCTGCTTATTTAGTGCCAGACAATGGCTACGTACGCCACATTGTCATATTATTGCTGCTTACTTAGTGCTAGACAATGGCTACATACGCCACATTGTCATATTGCTGCTGCTTATTTAGTGCTAGACAATGGCTACATATGCCACATTGTCATATTGCTGCTTATTTAGTGCCAGACAATGGTTACATACGCCACATTGTCATATTATTGCTGCTTAATTAGTGCTAGACAATGGTTACATACGCCACATTGTCATATTATTGCTGCTTACTTAGTGCTACCCAATGGCTACATACGCCACATTGTCATATTATTGCTGCTTACTTAGTGCTAGATAATGGCTACATACGCCACATTGTCATATTATTGCTGCTTACTTAGTGCTAGATAATGGCTACATACGCCACATTGTCATATTATTGCTGCTTACTTAGTGCTAGACAACGGTTACATACGCCACATTGTCATATTGTTGCTGCTTATTTAGTGCCAGACAATGGCTACATACGCCACATTGTCATATTATTGCTGCTTACTTAGTGCTAGACAATGGCTACATACGCCACATTGTCATATTATTGCTGCTTACTTAGTGCTAGACACTGGCTACATACGCCACATTGTCATATTATTGCTGCTTACTTAGTGCTAGACAATGGCTACATACGCCACATTGTCATATTGCTGCTGCTTACTTAGTGCCAGACAATGGCTACATACGCCACATTGTCATATTGCTGCTGCTTATTTAGCGCTAGACAATGGCTACATACGCCATTGTCATATTGCTGCTGCTTACTTAGTGCTAGACAATGGCTACATACGCCACATTGTCATATTGCTGCTGCTTACTTAGTGCTAGACAATGGCTACATACGCCACATTGTCATATTGCTGCTTGGCATCAAGGCAATAAACTGTGCTATTTTCTGATCACACAAACTGATGATGCCAATTCATCTTTCCAGGTTATCCATCAACCATGTGATGTCATAATCAACCATGTGACATGTAGAATGACATCATCATGAATGACGTAGATAAGTACCTCACGAATGCATATTTAAAGACGGACTATGCGTTGTTGTACGAATTGTATGTCTTTACTATTTAATAAATATTCTATTGAGAAACTAATCTGACTGGGCGCTGTTGCTGCACAGTCAAATTAGTTGCAAAATATTCAACAGCTTACCTGTATAATTTTTAGGAAATTGATAGTTAGGGCATTTGGGGATCGATCAACACGGCGAAGTGTGGGTGGAGCTTAGCTACTGGTGGGCGGGGCATGGCTAAAACTGGAAAGGGCCATTGTTGTTTATATATTATTTAATGAAAATCCTGTTGATATAACTGGATATCTAGGAGTTACTGGCAGCTTAAGTAATAACCAGCTGATGCATTGACACAAGACCATAATTGCCTTGGTTAATGTTGAACTCTTCAAACACATAATCATCCTGTATATATTACCTTGTGAACATTCACAGGAGTATTAATACAATAATTATCCATTGTCCCAGCTATGAGGCACATGAGAGCATACATAATAGATTGAAACTAATATCCATATTAAGTCAGTCTGTACAATGTAACAGCATGAAGACAGTCAAACGTGTCTATATAACAGACACATTAACCATTTAACACTTAAATTTGTTCAAGAAAATATCAATTTCCTTGAAGAAACCGTCAATTTGCAGACCGAGAAGGCTGTATTTTTAATAATTTACCACTGGAATGACTGGTTTGATTATGAAGTCAGTCATTTCAATGGTAAACTTGCAAAAAATTGTTTTTTTCTTTGCCTGCAAATGGCCGTATCTCAACACTACTGCATAGACCTTTCAGCCAGTTTTACCATTAAAAGGTTAAGTTGACACGTTGGGTTTTAAAAATCAATTAGCTTCAAGACTGATCAACTGGAATGGAGGGATCATTTTAATGGCATGGTATAACGGTCTATAAACCAATAAAGGGCCAATAAAATATGGTTACTAAACAACACTGATGTGGTATGTATCTCATTGGCTGAGGTCTTTTTGTGGCTAAAAGATGACATCAGACCACGTCTTAACAAGAGGGCCTGTGACTCTCACCTGGACCATTAGCATTTGAATAGACATGATGGATAATTTTTGGAAACTCTAAGATGGCCAATAAAATATTTTCATTTGATATGTTGAAGCCTATCGGCATAGGATCATTCCACCCAAGTTCTGTTAAAAGTGGGCCATTGATTAAGGAGTACTGTTTTTAAATGGTTTCGGAAATTTTTCAGAAAATCAAATGGCTGACAAAACATTGACCTATCAAAATTCTGAATAGATTTTCTAGAGACTACCACTCTAGGATCCTTCCAGCCAGTGCTCTAGATAAGCTTTTCAATAATTGGGTGATTCACTCTTCAAAATTTTGTAAATTGTTTTTTTTGGAAATTAAATGGGTTTTTAATTAGGTTATACATTATTAGCAATAGAACTGAAATTAATTGGGTGATTGGCTACTTTGATACTCATGATGTTAAAAATTAATTGGGTGATTGGCCAGTTTTATTGGGTGAAAACGCAAAAACCCTGCTTATCTAGACCTCTGCTTCCAGCTAAATCTGGTTGAAATTGTCTAAACGGTTAATGAGGAGTAGCATTTTAAACAAATTCAGAATTTTAGGAAAAAACAAGATGTCCATCAAAAAAATGTACCAATCAAATTTCTGTATACAAAGTCTGAAGCCCACCACTCTAGGGTCCTTCGAGTCGAGTTTGCTTGAGATCATTCTAGCGGTTAATGAGTAGCCGTGTAATTGATTTCCGCAAATTTAAAGGAAGTCCAAGATGGCTGCTGAAAAAATTGGCCAATCAAAATTCGGTATACAAATTCTGAACCCTACCAGCCTTGTATCCTTCCAGCCAAGTCCGGTTGAAATTGTCCAAGCAGTTAATGAGTAGTGTTTTAAACAATTTCCTGACATTTTTCGGAAAATTCAAGATGGCCGCCGAACAAACTGTCCAATCAAAATTTTTAAAAACCCAGAATTTTGATTGGTCAGTTTGTTCGGTGACCATCTTGAGTTTTCCGGTGGCCATCGTGAATGTTCTACCACCCTAGGATCCTCCCAGCCAAGTTTGATTAAAATCGGTTAAGCAGTTAATAAAGAGTAGGCTTTTAAAGAAAAGGTTGACGAACAGTCAACAGACAGACAGACGGATGACGGACGGCCGCCATGGCATAAGCTCACTTGGCCCGAAACTGTAGGGCCAGGTTACCTAAACATGGTGGCCACCTGTCTTAAAGATGGTGGTTCACTAAGATATCAGGCCACCTATCTTAAAGATGGTGGCTTATTAAGATACCTGTCTTAAAGAATCACCATATTGTACAACCCCCCCACCACCACCCCTACCCCAAAGCAGGTGTCCATAACAAACAGGCTTAACTTGTCTAATAGTATGTTTACTGTACATGCACATTGCTACATGTTGAGTCAGACTTGGTGAGTGAGTTAGCTAAATGATCAGTTACAGGTACTTAATGATGGCTACTTGGTACCCACTGTCCAGCTAAATGATTATGAGTTAGTTAATGATGGCTACTTGGTACCCACTGTCCAGCTAAATGATTATGAGCTAGTTAATGAAGGTTATTTGCTCCCCGATCTCCTGCTAAATGATTATGAGTAAAGTTAATGAAGGCTATTCGGTAACCGATCTCCCACTAAATGATTATGAGTAAAGTTAATGAAGGCTATTTGGTAACCAATCTCCGGCTAAATGATCATGAGTTACCAGTAGTTAATGATGGCTATTTGGTACCCGATGTCACGCTAAATGAGCATAGGAGGTATTCCAAGCTACAAGAAAAATTATGTACTTGTTTACTGATTATTTCTTTCAAAAATCATCGAAATGGGCAAATTTTTCATGAAATAATGAGGCCATTTTAAATATCTATGTTTTTGCAATAGGCCTAGTATAATATCTTTATGCTTTTTTGTGGACTGCATATGCTCTATTCATCATGCTCTATTCATCATGCTCTAATCATCATGCTCTATTCATCATGCTCTATTCATCATGCTCTATTCATCATGCTCTATTCATCATGCTCTATTCATCATGCTCTATTCATCATGCTCTATTCATCATGCTCTATTCACCATGCTCTATTCACCATGCTCTATTCACCATGCTCTATTCATCATGCTCTAATCATCATGCTCTATTCATCATGCTCTATTCATCATGCTCTATTCATCATGCTCTAATCATCATGCTCTATTCATCATGCTCTATTCATCATGCTCTATTCATCATGCTCTAATCATCATGCTCTAATCATCATGCTCTATTCATCATGCTCTATTCATCATGCTCTAATCATCATGCTCTAATCATCATGCTCTATTCATCATGCTCTATTCATCATGTTCTAATCATCATGCTCTATTCATCATGCTCTATTCATCATGCTCTATTCATCATGCTCTATTCATGGAAAAACATCTTGCAATTCGTCAGAAATATAACACAAACGTTTATATTAGATTTTTTCTAAATTATTATACATGATGTCAATAAACATTTTTGTGTCAAATATTTTTTTAATATCTAGACCCATAAAAATATGAAAACTTAACAGTAGCTAACAAATATAGCTACTTAGGTAAGTGCCACCTGTGGGGTAATAAATTACACAGCATATACAGCCTTCCCAATGCAGTGTAACAGCTACGTGATCGGGCAAACATTTTCACATCAAATTCATTCTCCTCTGTTACAGTGAAGATAATGCCGGTTTATTCTGATAAACCACTGGGCCGATTTCAATTTTATTTGGCAAGAAGATCAGTGTAACGCTGAGAGATCTCATAACATGATTGCTATCATTATCCTGCTACACGCACATGCTATTCTTACTAAATTAGTCAAATTTGGTCTTAAAATATTTCCCCCACCCCCCCCCCCCCCCGAGGCAAACTGCTAAGTTTAGGGGGTAGGCTACGGTTTAAGGGGATACAGAGGTTTGCCATTTTAAAACTGCTAAGAAATCAGTGGAGCGCATATGTCAAATAAAGTAGGTGGTGGGCGTCTATTAGAGCATGGGCATTTAATAGGCGAAATACAGTAATTGGTACCCGATCTCCCGCTAAATGATTATGAGTTAGTTAATGATGGCTAGTTGGTACCCAGTCAGGCTAAATAATTATGCATTAGTTAATGAAGGCTAGTTGATACACACTGTCAGGCTAAATGATTACGAGTTAGTTAATGAAGGCTAGTTGGTACCTACTGTCAGGCTAAATGATTATGAATTAGTTAATGAAGGCTAGTTGGTACCCAGTCAGGTTAAATGATTATGCGTTAGTTAATGAAGGCTGGTTGGTACTCACTGTCAAGCTAAATGATTATGAGCTAGTTAATGAAGGCTAGTTGGTACCCACTGTCAGGCTGAATGATTATGAGTTAGTTAATGAAGGCTAGTTGGTACCCAGTCAGGCTAAATGATTATGACTTAGTTAATGAAAGCTAGTTGGTACCCACCATCAGCCTAAATGATAATGAGTTAATGAAGGCTAGTTGGTACCCACTGTCAGACTAAATGATTATGCATTAGTTAATGAAGGCTGGTTGGTACTCACTGTCAAGCTAAATGATTATGAGCTAGTTAATGAAGGCTAGTTGGTACCCACTGTCAGGCTGAATGATTATGAGTTAATTAATGAAGGCTAGTTGGTACCCAGTCAGGCTAAATGATTATGACTTAGTTAATGAAAGCTAGTTGGTACCCACTATCAGGCTAAATTATAATGAGTTAATGAAGGCTAGTTGGTACCCACTGTCAGGCTAAATGATAATGAGTTAATGAAGGCTAGTTGGTACCCACTATCAGGCTAAATGATAATGAGTTGATGAAGGCTAGTTGGTACCCACTATCACGCTAAATGATTATGAGTTGATGAAGACTAGTTGGTACCCACTATCAGGCTAAATGATTATGAGTTGATGAAGGCTAGTTGGTACCCGCTCGGCCAGTAAATGATCACTGCAGAGCAGCATCCTGTTATCAATTTAGATGGGATTCTTTCCCCATACCCAGTCAAAGGAACATACAAAATGTTAAACCAATTAGACAAGGTGTAGCAGTGTAATCGTATGGACACCAATGATGGCCACTGGTGACAGGCGGTCATATCATCTCATCATCATCGATTTCATAGCTTTCTTCCCCAGACATCGACAAATGGAGAAATGAAAATTGAAACCAAATTGGCCAACCTTAAGTATCTGAATACCAGTACTTATCATTTGGAAGGCAGTGTGCAGCCTTTCATCCCCCTCACCAAGGGCAGGTACTGTATGCCCCAACACAGCCTAGAGTGATTATTTTACCTCGCAATAAAAGCTATATCAATCTGCATGTTTCAGAGATAATTTGTGATTCCTTCAAGGTTAGAAAATTACTTTTTGAAAATAGGTCACTGATTGCAGTGTCTTTAGAAATAGAATGTACTTATGTCATTTGGATGTTTTTCATGTGGCATTTTTGTAATCTGTATACAAATTCACTTGTAGTTTCCAGGATTGAGCACAATCTTCATGAAATTTTGAATTTAATACTGGGTTTATGGATCTGCTGGATGAGAATTATTCATTCGTAAGATGCTTTATTACCTAAGATATCAAACTATACAAACAGATAAAACAACTTAGCACATTATATCATCCATTAGCCAATTTGTTAGTGTACAATGTACGCACCTTGCAGATCCTTATGCAGTGAGCAGTAATGTGGTGTTCGTGGCGATGCAACACTCTGTCTCGGTGATGCTGGCCGAGCAGATGATGGTCGGGTGCATATCACAGACTTTTTACCATGAACGGGAGACCTGCCCACAGTTGGACTAGCCAAAGATGATACTGCTAACTGTTTTATTCCCTGGCTCATCACAGACTGCAATGGTGATTGCACCATTCTGCGAATACAGTCACCATTTACCTTCCCATCTACACCATGAGTACGCTCAGATTTTGTTGCTATGCAACATGTTTCAACAACACTTTTCTTGGCATCAGATGAATTTTGCTGAGGGAAATCACTATTATTATTATTATTATTATTACTGTTGTTATTATTTTTGTTGTTGGCATTCCCTTCTGTCCAGCTGTCTCTGTGAGCGATATCATTATCGTTTGACCTAACATGTTCAGGAGGAGCTCCAGGTGCAGTGTTTATAACTACCTGCTCCATACACAGCTCACAAGGATCAGCCTTAATATGTCCATTCACACTGACATCACAGTTACTCACGATAACATCACCACCACTTACGATGACATCACGGTCTATAACTCTATTATTCTCACAAGGCATGGTCTCTGTATTTTCATTAACATAATCATTTCCTAGACTGACTTTCTCAGTTGATGAAACTGTAGCCGACTGCTGTCTGCCAATTTCTGCTAACTTTCGTGGAGAAAATGTCCTATGGTAGCCATTCCGAGCAGGACTATCTGGCAACAATAAGTGCTGCTTGCCAGATACTGGTGATCCTTTGATGAAGTTTAGCCGCTTTTTAGGTGAGTCTGACCCACTTCTCAGAGTCATGCATTTTGGTTCTGTTCTGTAACTATTTCTGGGTGATGGTGAGCCGCAGTCTGCATATCCATTCCTAGGTGATAGAGGAGTAGAGGCTGTGTAAGCATCTCTCACGGACGATGAACCAGAATCAGTGTAACCAGAATCCTTTCCATCACGGACAGTAATACATGACTCTCTCAGAGGCTCATCACAAAGGATAGAGTTGTGTTTCGCTTTCTGCGGTGTACTGAAGTTATTATTATTATTATTGTTATTATTAGTAGTTGTATTAAGCACTTCACTCTCACAAGAAATGCTGTCTCCCTCACTACTAAAGCTCGTACTGAGAGTGTCCACTGACGATGACCGCCGGAAAGGCACCGGGATTCTTGACATTGTGTGTTCAGTTTTAAATATTATTCTCAAATTAAAAACAGAAAGTATTCCTCTGCAAATTAAATTGTCCACATTGTTCTATTACTCTCTCTCTTCTAGCTAAGTGAAAATTTGAAGATGAGGGTGTGAGATACACTTGTACATAAAATAACTGTTCCCAAGATCAAATTGATGAACTATGTTGAAAAGATGCAGCTGATGTTAAGAAGAACAATGTGGATATCAATGTATGTGTCTATATGTAATATACACATCTGACATGACTATTAACATGTAATATACACACTTGACATGACAATTAACATGTAATATAAACACCTGACATGACAATTAACATGTAATATAAACACCTGACATGACAATTAACATGTAATATAAACACCTGATATGACAATTAACATGTAATATACACACCTAACATGACCATTACAGTGTTGCATACACACCTGACATGACCATTACAGGGTTGCATACACACCTGACTTGACCATTACAGGGTTGCATACACACCTGACTTGATCATTACAGGGTTACATACACACCTGACTTGATCATTACAGTGTGGCCTACGCACCTGACTTGACCATTACAGTGTTGCATACACACCTGACTTGACCATTACAGGGTTGTATACACACCTGACTTGATCATTACAGGGTTATATATACACCTGACTTGACCATTACAGGGTTATATACACACCTGACATGACCATTACAGGGTTGCATACACACCTGACTTGACCATTACAGGGTTGCATACACACCTGACTTGATCATTACAGGGTTACATACACACCTGACTTGATCATTACAGTGTGGCCTACGCACCTGACTTGACCATTACAGGGTTGCATACACACCTGACTTGACCATTACAGGGTTGCATACACACCTGACTTGATCATTACAGGGTCATATACACACCTGACTTGATCATTACAGTGTTGCATACGCACCTGACTTGACGATTACAGTGTTGCATACACACCTGACTTGACCATTACAGTGTTGCATACACACCTGACTTGATCATTACAGTGTTGCATACACACCTGACTTGACCATTACAGGGTTGCATACACACCTGACTTGATCATTACAGTGTTGTATACACACCTGACATGACCATTACAGTGTTGCATACACACCTGACTTGACCACTACAGGGTTGCATACACACCAGACTTGATCATTACAGGGTTATATACACACCTGACTTGATCATTACAGGGTTATATACACACCTGACTTGACTATTACAGGGTTATATACACACCTGACTTGACTATTACAGTGTTATATACACACCTGACTTACTAATTAACTTGTTACATACGCTCGTTAGTGCCATACTCTTAACCCTTTAACCAACAAATCTGTTCAAGAAAATTTCAAATCTCTCTTAGAAAATGTCCATTTGCAGACCATGAGAAAGCTTTGTGAAAACATACCACTGGAATGACTGGCTCTGTTATCGAGCAAGTCATTCCAGTGGTAAATTTTCAAAAATAGTCTTCTCTTGGTCTGCAAATGGACATTTCTCAAGACCGCTGTAGAAGCCATTTTTGGCCGACATGAGTGTTAAAGGGTTAATTAATTAACCGTAACTATATCTCATCATGAACTGACCACTCCTCACACGGAGAACTGACCACTCCTCACACGGAGAACACACGACTTTATGATGGCTCGAGAACTGACCTACACAGTTTCACTCAAAACTAATAACCTTGAAAATCATTTTGATCATTAATATTGCTACTAGCTGGCCGTGAATCCATACACAGATACCCGGACTCCTATTATGATTATTATTATTATTACTTATATTTATAAATCAAAAGTAGCTTCCTAGAGCATTGCACATTTCAGCATGAAAATAATTTGACTAAAAATCTTTGCTGCCCTAGGTATTGTGTGGGTGAGGAGTGTGATCTAGGCAGTAATGATTTTTAGTCAAATTACATTAAAATTATTAAGGCGATTTCACACATTTCTTGAATTGCAGCTTGAAAGTTGTTAAATCAATATGTTTAGGCGTCCACCACGGGAGTTTGTCCAGTAATCTGTCTATAATCTGCTAAAACCGCTATATTATTATTATTAATAAAGGAGAAATCTGACCGGTATGTTAATACTTTCTCAGAATTATGTGTTGTACGACTTCTTTAGTTTGAAGTCAGCTAGTCAACTGCAAAAGCCAACTCACTTATTCAGTATGACTGCTGGCAAGTTTACAAAAGCACTCAAGATTTGTTAAAGTTTTGCCGTTAGATTTTCCAATTGCATGGGATTAGGCAAATCAATATGTACAGAATTAACCACTCACACTCAGAAGTCAGCAGATATTAAACTTAAATATGTACAGAATTAACCAGTCACACTCAGAAGTCAGCAGATATTAAACTTAAAGCACAGGAAAGCTGCTGAATTGTCTTAAAATAATTTAACTTGCAACTCAAAAATTCTAAATTAATTTCAAAATATCAAACAGACTATTTCTTAATTTATAAAGAATTTAGGATCTATATGCTCGTATTGTTTTTACAAGACGATTATCAGATTGTAATACGACTTCTCATTTAAATTCTCTCTTGTTGTTACTCTTGCAAATGATCAGTTCATAAACTGATGATATCTCAACAAGCAACAGGTTATAGCAACAGTCAGCTTGATGCCAGCCTTTCCTGAAAATCATTACAAAATCCAGGACTTTATACATAATAGATATACACAGGTTAATAAACACCCAGGCTGCCAAGAAGCAAGTTCAGACATGGTGATCAAATTATTGGCAACATGAGAGGAATTTAAATCCACACCCGCACCCCACCGCCCACTAGTGTGTCTCTGCTAAACACTGAGGCATGAGATAAAATTATGATGATTGTGCTGTCAATATTTAAGTAGAGCTATCATACGCTTATCATCCGTCGTCCTCGTCGTCGCACAGATATATCAAATTGTCCCCATCAAAAGGTGTGAAATGTTACACAGGCTCGCCTACACGTTACACATCATTGATCACAATGGTGCACTCATCATAACATAATCTCACATCATAATTTAAAATTAATAATGAAGCTATTTAACCTGTAATGGTCATGCCGGCCTTAACCGGCTTCTGCAGTGGTCTTGAGGAATGGCCATTTGCAGGACAAGAGAAGACTATTTTAGAAAACTTACCACTGGGATGACTGGCTCGATGACTGAGCCAGTCACTCCAGTGGCAAATTTTCAAAGTTTTCTCTTGGCCTGCAAATGGCCATTCAATAAGAACATATAGATTTCCTGCACAAAATGTGAGCATTAAATGGTTAAGTTTGTGTTATTGACACTGAGAGTTTGCTTACAGTTACCTATCATTAAGCATTACTTTACATACCTTATCGAAAATGAAATATTGTAACATTAACCATTTGATCATCAATTCATTGCTTCAAGAAAAACTAAGATTTTCTCATAGAAAATATACATAATTTGCGTACAGAGATTATTTTTTTTAATTCTTCATTGGAATGACTGGCTCAGTTAAAAGCCAGCAACAGTTTCCAGTCAAATTATTACACGTTCTACAAGATATTTTGCACGTGGTAAATAATTTGATGAATTTAGTCACTAAAGTCGCCCTGTGTACAAAAATATACATTTTATCATAATTACACATTTAACTGTCAGCTAGAAGCCACCAGACAATAATTTCCATGAGCAAAACTCCTGACTTGCCGAATATTTAGAAAACAATTTGACTGAATCTTGTTAATTGCTTAACCACCAACAACTTTCAGACAAATTGTTTTCAAAATATGCAGCAGGTTCAGAGATATATCCCTTGGAAATATGTCGGCAAACACTCAGCAGTCAGACTGAATGGTCAAGCCAACCAAAACCCAAAAACTGGCCTCTGCTTTGAGTTTGCGCAATGTCCATTGTTAAGAAAATTTAAGACTGGAATGCCTGGCTCGCTAATCTAGTGGTTCATTTAATTTGATTTTTTTAAACCAAATTCAACCATTAAAGGATCATGTTAAGTGGATACGTCATCATTATAATGTAATGCTATTGCTTTGATCTGACTGAATAATAATGTCTGCCTGCTAAATTTCTGTAGACTATATTTTCCATGAGGTTTAACTCTAGATATATGCTGAATATTTTGGAAAACAATTTGACAGAAAGTTGTTGGTGGCAAAGTCAGCAACAACTTTCAGACAAATTTTTTTCAAAATATTCAGCAGATCCAGTTATTGCCCAATGAAACTGTCTGGTGGCTTGCAGCAATCGGACTGTTAAAGTCATAAAATACTAATATGTAGTCATATGAGTAATTAGTTTTAATCAGCTCACTGAAATACCTCATATAAGTTGTAGCTATTTATAAACGAACATAACTAATTAATAAAATATGTACAAAGTAACATAAACAGTGTTATGATTATTATTTATTAACATTATTTTGCTTGTTTCTTGTTAAAGACAAAAATGTTGCCTTGAGTTTATTAAAAAAGTTTGACTGTCTTAATTAATTGTTCAGTGAAAGCGTGGGTGGGGTGTGGGGTGGGGTGTCAATTATCATAAACACCAAATGAATTATCACCCCTATCAAAGATAAACCATTTTACTTGTGAATGACAGAGTGTAATATTCAGTTCCATACAAGAACTGGCACTAATTGAGTCAGATAGCAGGGCAGCAAGCTGGTACTACGGTATAAAACAGCAACAGCTTCCAGCAAGCCAGCTTAGACATTAACACTGCTACAGTTTAACCATTTAATGGTCATGCCGGCCAAAACTGCACTATGGTCTAGTGGAATGTCCATTTACAGGCCAAGAGAATACAATTTTTGGAAATTTACCACTGGAATGACTGGCTCAATAACCGAGCCAGTCATTCCACTGATAAACTTTCAAACATTGTATTCTCTTGGCCTGTAAATGGACATTCAATAGGCAGCTACTTAAATTTTCTTGACCAAATTTGACCATT
Source organism: Chaetoderma sp. LZ-2023a (assembly GCA_034401795.1). Lineage (NCBI taxonomy): Eukaryota > Metazoa > Mollusca > Caudofoveata > Chaetodermatida > Chaetodermatidae > Chaetoderma > Chaetoderma sp. LZ-2023a. The sequence goes on along the minus strand of CM067370.1, from coordinate 196,255,078 downwards.
AAAGGGTTAAACAGTAACTTAGCTTGAGAAGCAAAAGGGTTAACTAAATAGCAGATGTATGTTATCTGATCAACAGTTGTGAGAAAGATTAATGCAAGAAGACAGACATTGTCACATTAAACACTGCAAGAAGACAGACATTGTCACATTAAACACGGCAAGAAGACAGACATTGTCACATTAAACACTGCAAGAAGACAGACATTGTCACATTAAACACTGCAAGAAGACAGACATTGTCACATTAAACACGGCAAGAAGACAGACATTGTCACATTAAACACGGCAAGAAGACAGACATTGTCACATTAAACACTGCAAGAAGACAGACATTGTCACATTAAACACTGCAAGAAGACAGACATTGTCACATTAAACACTGCAAGAAGACATACATTGTCACATTAAACACTGCAAGAAGACAGACATTGTCACATTAAACACGGCAAGAAGACAGACATTGTCACATTAAACACGGCAAGAAGACATACATTGTCACATTTAAACACATTAAACACGGCAAGAAGACAGACATTGTCACATTAAACACGGCAAGAAGACAGACATTGTCACATTAAACACTGCAAGAAGACAGACATTGTCACATTAAACACGGCAAGAAGACAGACATTGTCACATTAAACACTGCAAGAAGACAGACATTGTCACATTAAACACTGCAAGAAGACATACATTGTCACATTAAACACTGCAAGAAGACAGACATTGTCACATTAAACACGGCAAGAAGACAGACATTGTCACATTAAACACTGCAAGAAGACAGACATTGTCACATTAAACACGGCAAGAAGACAGACATTGTCACATTAAACACTGCAAGAAGACAGACATTGTCACATTAAACACTGCAAGAAGACAGACATTGTCACATTAAACACGGCTAGAAGACAGACATTGTCACATTAAACACTGCAAGAAGACAGACATTGTCACATTAAACACTGCAAGAAGACAGACATTGTCACATTAAACACTGCAAGAAGACAGACATTGTCACATTAAACACTGCAAGAAGACAGACATTGTCACATTAAACACTGCAAGAAGACAGACATTGTCACATTAAACACTGCAAGAAGAGAGACATTGTCACATTAAACACTGCAAGAAGACAGACATTGTCACATTAAACACTGCAAGAAGACATACATTGTCACATTAAACACGGCAAGAAGACAGACATTGTCACATTAAACACTGCAAGAAGACAGACATTGTCACATTAAACACTGCAAGAAGACAGTCATTGTCACATTAAACACTGCAAGAAGACAGACATTGTCACATTAAACACTGCAAGAAGACAGACATTGTCACATTAAACACTGCAAGAAGACAGACATTGTCACATTAAACACTGCAAGAAGAGAGACATTGTCACATTAAACACTGCAAGAAGACAGACATTGTCACATTAAACACTGCAAGAAGACAGACTACACACGAGTATGAGGAACTGTTTACAATCTATTTCTATACACATGCATACATATATTTCTAACATAAGTCATAACTAGTCGTCTGGCTTGTGCAATTATTGTCTTGAGTGATCATTATCGATTAATAATAATCGTGATTACTCGATTAATTAGCTTGTGTACAACTTACCCTGACAATAGCAAACATTTAACAAGAGGCCCAAGGGCCTGTGACGCTCACCTGGACAATTAACATTTGAACCATTTGCATTTAAATACACGATAGATAGTTTTTGGAAAATCCAAGATGGCCTCCAAAAAAATTGACCAATCAAGATTCTCGTTTGATATATTGAAGCCTACCATCATAGGATCGTTCCACCCACATTTTGTTGAAATCCACTAGATTGCTTAAGGAATACCATTTTTAAATGGCAAAAAAATTTCAGAAAATCAAAGAAGACTGTCAAAACATTGACCTATCAAAATTCTGAATAGAAATACTAGAAGCTACCACTATAGGATTCTTCCAGCCAAATTTGATTGAAATTGACTGAGCGGTTAATGAGGAGTAGCGTCTTAAACAAATTCCTATTTTTCGGAAAATTTAAGACGGCCACCCAAAAATATCAACCAGTTAAAATTCTGTATACAAGTTCTGAGGCCTGCCACCATAGGGTGCTTCCAGCCAGGTCTGGTTGAAATTGCCCCAGCAGTTGATGAGTAGTCTTAAATGCTTTTCTGCCATTTTTAGGAAAATCCAAGATCTCCACCAAAAAAATCAACCAGTCAGAGCATAGGGTCCTTCCAGCCACATTAGGTAGAAATCCGCCCAGCAGATAATGAGGAGTAGTTTAGACAATTTCCAGTTGATTTTTCATAAAATCTAAGATCCTCACCGGGAAAATTGAACAATCAAAATTCTGTACACTAGTTCTGAAGCATACTACTCTAGAGTCCTTTCCACTAAGTTTGATTGAAATCTGTCAAGTGGTAGGTTTTAAACTGAGTTCCAGAAATTATCAGAAAATCCAAGATGGCTGTTGAAAAAATTGACCAATCAATATTCTGTATACAAGTTCTGAAACCTACCACCCTAAGATCCTCCCAGCCAAGATTGATTAAAATTGGTCAAGCAGTTAATGAGGAATAAGCTTTTAAAGAAAAGGTTGACGGACATACAACAGATGGACAACAGATGGCTGCCATGGCATAAGCTCACTCTGCCTTTCACGCCAGGTGAGCTAATAAAAATCAGCCAAAATTCAATATGGCCGCCGGCCAAATTGACTGACCTACTTTGTTTTAACAAACCTGTATCTCTATGCCCTAAGGATGCTTACTGCCAAATATACTTGAAATTGGCCCAGTGGTTCTCTAGCTTTTTAATTTATTGCTTTAGTACACGGGAGCTTTTGGTGGGAAAAAGATCCAAGATGGCCACTAATTCGGCTTCAAAATCCATCAAATAAAAAACCTAATATGGCCGCCAAACATGCTACATTCTGATTGGCTCACAATGGTCATGTTTTTTTTACATATCAACGTCCTTTGAGCAAACTTCAATGGCCCTTAGTCCCTAATCATATCTCCAAAATTTTGGCCCAGCAGTTCTGTAGAAGTCAAATTCGTGAAAACTAGGTTATTCAAGATGGCCACCGAACTATTTGCCCAATCAAGATGCTTTGAACAAACTTGATTCAGCTCTTGCTCTAGATGATATTTCATGAGTTTTAAATCGATCCCGCAAGTGCTTTTGGAGAAATTTTTTTTAAATATTTCTAAAAATCAGTCAAAATGCAAGATGGCCACGGGCTAAATTGGCTTCCTTTGAACAAACTTTGATCTCTATGCCCTAAGGATGCTTTCAGCCAAATATACTTGAAATTGACAGTGGTTATCGAGAAGTTGGCCAAAGAAAAAGTTGACGAATGGACAGACGATGAATGATGGATGGACAACAGGCAGATGATCGCCACAGCATAAGCTCACTTGGCCTTTTAGGCCATGGGAGCTAATAATGTTTTAATATTCAGTTGCACTGAATACTGAGAATGTTGCTATGGAAGGTAAACACTGAGGACGTTGCTATGGAAGGTAAACACTGAGGATCTTGCTATGGAAGGAGACTAAACACTGATGATGTTGCTATGGAAGGTGACTAAACACTGAGGATGTTGCTACGGAATGTAAACATTGAGGATGTTGTTATGGAAGGCAAACACTGAGGACGTTGCTATGGAAGTACACTAAACATTCAGGATGTTGCTACGGAAAGTAAACACCGAGAATGTTGCTATGGAATGTAAACACTGAGGATGTTGCTATGGAGTGTAAACACTGAGGACGTTGTTATGGAAGGACACTAAACACTGAGGATGTTGCTATGGAGTGTAAACACTCAGGATGTTGCTATGGAGTGTAAACACTCAGGATGTTGCTATGGAAGGACACTAAACACCCAGGATGTTGCTATGGAATGTAAACATTGAGGATGTTGCTATGGAAGGACACTAAACACTCAGGATGTTGCTATGGAATGTAAACATTGAGGATGTTGTTATTGAAGGACCATAAACACTCAGGATGTTGCCATGGCATGTAAACATTGAGGATGTTGTTATGGAAGGACACTAAACACTGAGGATGTTGTTATGGAAGGACACTAAACACTCAGGATGTTGCTATGGAATGTAAACATTGAGGATGTTGCTATGGAAGGACATTAAACACTCAGGATGTTGCTATGGAATGTAAACATTGAGGATGTTGATATGGAAGGACACTAAACACTCAGGATGTTGCTATGGAATGTAAACATTGAGGATGTTGTTATGGAAGGACACTAAACACTGAGGATGTTGCTATGGAGTGTACACTCAGGATGTTGCTATGGAAGGACACTAAACGCTGAGGATGTTGCTATGGAAGGTAAACACTGCTGATGTTGCTATGGAACGTAAACACGGAGGATGTTGTTAAGGAAGGTAAACACTGAGGATGTTGTTATGGAAGGTAAACACTGAGGATGTTGCTATGGAAGTTAAACACTTTAGGATGTTGCTATGGAAGGACACTACACTGAGGATGTTGCTATGGAAGGACACTAAACACTGAGGATGTTGCTATATACGGTAAACCCTGAGGATGTTGCTATGGAAAGTAAACACTGTGGATGTTTCTTATGAAAGGTAAACACTGAGGATTTGCTATGGAATGTAAACAGAGGATGTTGCAGGCTTTTGGTCCTGTTTTTTCAATCCTCAGCGAGTGCTGGGGTGGGGGTGGGGTGGAGGAGGCATATGTCTTGCGTTCCCGTGCCCATTATTAACCCTTTCACGGGTATGGCTATGGCAGGGTTTGAGAGCAGATTATTAACCCTGCCATGGACATATGTTGGGCATGGTGTATAGAACACAGGCGCGTATTACCGACACATTCTCTTATTATAATATGTTAAATACTAGCCAAAGAAATCTATATAATTAACCTTCAACGGCCGGAAACCAGCAGTATGGGCACTCTCCAGGGTGTGATGTCTATACTTTAGCATCGGCACTCTCCAGGGTGTCATGTCTATACTTTAGTATGGGCACTCTCCAGGGTGTCATGTCTATACTTTAGTATGGGTACTCTTGATGGTGTCCATTGCAATCAGCAAGTTTAATATACAGAATCATAATACACAAAATGAAGAGCTACTATTGAATATACTCACGCTTCTTCGCTTTGACTATCATACGAGGTACAACCACAGACCGAGGTTTGGACACAGCAACTGGAGGTGGCTTTTTTGTAGTATTACTGCTAGCATTATGACTATCAAATGTAGCACTGGTGCTGCGCTTCAGCGTCGCTTTATTAGTTGCGGAACTTGTATTCAGTATGCTTGTATCAGAGAGGACAGACGTTTCTAACCGAGAACGCTTAGTTGGTTGTTCCTGAAGATAAGAAACATTAATCACTACATATTGATATGGATACAGTACTTCTAGAATACATACCTTAGGATTACCCATTTCAATTTCTTAGCAGTTTTAAAACTGCAAATGTATCTACCGTATATCACCTATTAATAACTGCATCCTTAATAGATTGTTTTATTTTCACAATAAGCCATACGCCCTTGAGTGTATATATTATACATTATACATATTGACAATTAAATAAGTATGCCATACAAATATCTAGATACCTAATCTTATAACTAATACAATGAAATTCTCTTTAACGTTATATTCACAAGCCCTTTAGAAGTCGCATGCCAATTTTCAAGGATGAGCCACTTTAATTTCTTAGCAGTTTTAAAACAACAAATGTATCTAATAGAAGTCCAAATTTCAGTAGTTTGTGTAAAGAAATTTTTTTTTCTGAGTTAAATAACTTATAAATGTTAAATAAAGAGATTTGAAACACAAAAATACCATCAAAATTACGTCACTTCCTTGTACCAATTAAGTGGATTGGATTGAATGTATATTACTCGGTTACCATTATATCCAAGGACAGACCTACCCATTCACCAATTCGCTTGAGAATAATTTTCATGGTTGGCTAATAAAATGTCAAAATATGCTAATTCGCCGGCTAATGATTTTACATGTATGTTGGTAGGTCAGTTCCTCTTATACCATGATGACACATCTAAATTCTAATTCTATCCAATATTTTATTTCTTACATGACGTGCTGGTCATCTCTTACTTGGTTATTAGCCTGAAGATCTAGCATAAAGGATTAGATTGATAGGTTATTGGTCAGGCTAAGAAAGTCCAGATTTGGCTAATGAAATCCCAAAATAGGCTAATTCACTCGCTAATGATTTCAAATGAGTAGTCGGTCCCTGATATATATAGTACCTTCTGAGTTCCTGAGTCCAGTATAATGGGTCGGTCAAATGCAGATGATTCTACCGAGCAATCATCTTCCGTTATAGGACAAGTTCACGCCATCACTCGTACGTGTAGCTACTCGGATAGTTACTCGAAGCTACCCTCATGTACATATAGATTGCACAAGTATCTACCCGAGTAGTAATATTAACGTTTTCGCACAACCGCTAATCGAGTAACAATGTAAACTCGACCTATAGTGGAAGTTGATACATCACATTCTTTTTTTCATGACAAACATTTTATGTCAAAAACGTATGCGTAATATTTAGGCAACTCCCCCGCCCCCCACCCCCCTTCCAAAATTAATAATTTCATTCCGGCGATGCCAAATATAAGGCATACATTAAGCATAGGTATAGAATGGTAAGAATTCATGGCGTGAAATTGTGTTCAATTTTCGTGCTATTTTCTCTATCATTTTATAGACCCGATTTCAATGTTTTCTTGAAATATACCTAATAGAAGTCGCCCCCACCCCCCCCCCACCCCCCACCCACCCACCCTTTCTCAGACATTTAGATTTAAAGAATTTAGAGCCCTTGACCTATTAGAAGCCGCGGTTACTGAGAATTTTATGGTACATGTAATAGAAGTTGCATCCAAATTTCAGCAGTTTGTGTAAAGAAAAAAATCTCTGAGTTAAATAACTTATAACTGTTAAAAAAAAAATTTGAAAAAAAATTTTGCAATAACTTCATAGAAACAGCATCGAAATCACGGAACTTCCTTATATGAAACAGCTCCTATCAATGAAAGACTTTATCAAATGGGTACCCGTTAAGCGGAGGTGATCGAACCGAATAAATAACACTCGGTCACCATCACGTAATGATTACTATATGTATATAGTGATTTCCGAGTTCCCGAGTCCAGTATGTTGTCCGTAAATCGGAGACCATTCTACTGAGTACTTGCTCTTAGTATTCATACTTCTTAATTTGGTGCGTTTAAGCCATTCACTCTCATAGCTACTCGGGTATGTACTATGCTACCCGCCTATTTATGTGTATTGAGCAAGTATCAACCCTGGTACAAACATTAGTTTTTTCACGTTACTCGAGTAATGACCTAAACTCATCTTATAGCGGAAGCTGATTTATCACGTGATTTGTATTTTTTCCTAACAATATTTTATGTCAAAATTTGGAGAATTTTTTTTTAAACAAACGATGTTTATTAAAGCATACGCAATATTTAGGCAGTCCAATTTAATAATTTCAATCCTGTGATGATGGATAGAAGGTATACATTAAGCAGTCATTATGCCATGAAATTGTGTTCTATTTTCATGCTAAGTTTTTTTATCATTTCCGAGAATCAACTTAAATTTTTTCTTGAAATATACTTAATAGAAATTGGGCCCCCACCACTCCACCCCCTACCGCCTTTCTCAGATTTGGATTTAAAGAATTTAAAGCCCTTGTCCTATTAGAAGCCGTGGTTACTAATGAGTGATTTACGGTACATATACTTTTAAAGGTTCTCATGCCCCATTAAATAGACATTTTTGCATGCAATATGAGATATCTGTGGATGTCTGTTCAATTTATGCTGCATGCAAAGCTACCCGGCGTACAATGATACACATCATGCAAGTGCCCTGACTCCATATTCTTTATAACTATTGGATACCATATTCTGTGAGTATAAATTGTCTGTACAGGCCAGGATTTCTCAAACAAAAAGACCCTATCTGCATGTGCAAACGATCATTTGTCAGCCAACTCTGGAAGCATAAGTAGAGATTGATGGCAGTACCATCGATAGCTTGTATTTCAATACTGTCCTGCACAGGTGTGTTAATTTCCAGGAGGAAATACAAGAAAGCTTTCATACAATTTTATGCTTTATACTCTTGAGGCCAGAGGTTATAAATGTTGACTTTATACTCAAGGCTTTCCATGTTGACTTTATACTCAAGGCTTTCCATGTTGACTTTATACTCAAGGCTTTCCATGTTGACTTTGTACTCAAGGTTTTCCATGTTGACTTTGTACTCAAGGTTTTCCATGTTGACTTTATACTCAAGGCTTTCTATGTTACAACTTTATACTAAAGGCTTTCCATGTTGACTTTATACTCGAGGCTTTCCATGCTGACTTTGTACTCAAGGCTTTCCATGTTGACTTTATACTCAAGGCTTTCTATGTTACAACTTACTACTCAAGGCTTTCCATGTTGACTTTATACTCGAGGCTTTCCATGTTGACTTTGTACTCAAGGCTTTCCATGTTGACTTTGTACTCAAGGTTTTCCATGTTGACTTTGTACTCAAGGTTTTCCATGTTGACTTTATACTCAAGGCTTTCCATGTTGACTTTATACTCAAGGCTTTCTATGTTACAACTTTATACTAAAGGCTTTCCATGTTGACTTTATACTCGAGGCTTTCCATGCTGACTTTGTACTCAAGGCTTTCCATGTTGACTTTATACTCAAGGCTTTCTATGTTACAACTTACTACTCAAGGCTTACCATCTTGACTTTGTACTCAAGGCTTTCTATGTTACAACTTTATACTCAAGGCTTTCCATGTTGACTTTATACTCGAGGCTTTCCATGTTGACTTTATACTCGAGGCTTTCCATGTTGACTTTGTACTCAAGGCTTTCCATGTTGAATTTGTACTCAAGGCTTTCCACGTTGACTTTGTACTCAAGGCTTTCCATGTTGAATTTGTACTCAAGGCTTTCCATGTAGATATAGTACTCAAGGCTTTCCATGTTGACTTTGTACTCAAGGCTTTCCATGTTGACTTTGTACTCAAGGCTTTCCATGTTGACTTTATACTCGAGGCTTTCCATGTTGACTTTGTACTCAAGGCTTTCCATGTAGATATAGTACTCAAGGCTTTCCATGTTGACTTTGTACTCAAGGCTTTCCATGTTGACTTTGTACTCAAGGCTTTCCATGTTGACTTTATACTCGAGGCTTTCCATGTTGACTTTGTACTCAAGGCTTTCCATGTTGAATTTGTACTCAAGGCTTTCCATGTTGAATTTGTACTCAAGGCTTTCCATGTTGACTTTGTACTCAAGGCTTTCCATGTTGAATTTGTACTCAAGGCTTTCCATGTTGAATTTGTACTCAAGGCTTTCCATGTAGATATAGTACTCAAGGCTTTCCATGTTGACTTTGTACTCAAGGCTTTCCATGTTGACTTTGTACTCAAGGCTTTCCATGTAGATATAGTACTCAAGGCTTTCCATGTTGACTTTATACTCGAGGCTTTCCATGTTGACTTTGTACTCAAGGCTTTCCATGTTGAATTTGTACTCAAGGCTTGCCATGTCGAATTTGTACTCAAGGCTTTTCATGTAGATATAGTACTCAAGGCTTTTCATGTTACGACTTTGTACTCAAGGCTTTTGAACTTTTGATGCCATGACTGTGTACTCAAGGCTTTCCATATTGTGATTTGTACTCAAGGCTTGCCATGTTGACTTAATGTAATTATTTTGAAAACAATTTGACTGAGAGTTGTTGCTGCCTATGACTCAACACTTCCAGTCAAATTATTTTTTAAATACTTATTAATTTTGATATATGTTTTAAACCGGTTTCAGACAGAAATGGGATACCATTAAGCAAGGTTTATTTATGACTGTTTATTTATTTAGGTCCTTGCTAATTATGCTTAAGTCAATGTAATTCAAAAATTTGTATTCAAATTGTTCCCAAAGATATTCTGATCTTTTATTTATCCTTTTCTCTGATGAATTTCCATATCTCATATTCATGGCAACCATAGAGGGAAGCTGTAGAATATTTATAAATTAATTTGACTGAAGCTGTTGCTACATTATTAATTTCAAAATATTCATAAATCATAATGAAGTTACTTTTTCAGGGATTTGCCGGTCAAAGGGTTAATTTGAAAACCAATGTTGGTGTACGCTGCTGCTGTCCAAGAAAGCAATATTTTCAAAATGTACACCAGTATTTCTTCTACAATTAATCTTTTTGGCATTATTATGAATTAAACCCATCTAAATGAATGCTATGAATATAAGATTCATGATGAAAAGGATTAACACTCAGGTATAGAGTTATGTAGGTTAGTACAATGGATGAGATTGTTATAACTTGAACAGCTCTACCTAGGTTGCTTTGTAAGGAGATAATTACGCATTCCACTACTGATAAGACTTGCAAGATTTAGGCCGGATACACAGGTTTCTTACTCAGACTTGCTTGATCTATCACAGTTTTACGCTGCTAACTCTTTAATGGTCAAGCCAACACAAACTGCTCTCTGTACTGGTCTTTTTGCAGTGCAAAAAACATCATTTTTCCGTAAATTGGTGGCATGTTTCTATCTACACGTGAAACTTTTATGTGGCCTAAAATGAACCGGTCTCGAGATATATGCCATATTAAATACTCGATTGGAACCCATCTTGGCAGTCATCTTGACTTCAAAATGTTCCACTCAAAAGATTTTATTAGATTTTTTACAGATCACCTAGGGGACCCTACTGAACAGATTCTAGGTGGTTTCATCTCTGTTGCAATTAGTGATAGGTTTTGTCAAATTTATGTTATTTTGACTGGACTATTAGTGAATGAAGGAAATTTCAATTTCCCTCTATCCGAGATCCAACAATACTTATATATATAACAACCACCTTGGTGATTGTTCTCTAAGACTTTTAGACATTAACAGAAACTCTTACAGGTTCCTGGAACCAGGTACCCACCCTAACAAACGAGTACCCGTTACCATGAACTCCCGCTTGTTTGCATACCTTAAACAAGAGTGAATTACACATGGTTCGCCTCCATGGGGCTGGGAGGCTCAGTCCGTAATGTAATGGTAAGTATTGTTAGATCTCAGAGAAAAGGAAATTGAAATTTCCTTCATTCTTCATCGATCAATACTTACCATTACATCACTTATTGATAACACCAGATTTGATCAGTAACCTGGTGGGAAGGGGCGAGCAAGAAATGACTTCAGTGCCCTTAGAGAAAGAATGCGGCTAAGCTTGACAAGTCTTTTTCAAAGACGACTAACAAGTCTTTGACCAACACACATTCGCATAACCGCCCATAATCGTGCCTGAAACACAAGCATGACAAGTGGGTTAACAGCACCTGACCAGTGTTCCTCATGGCACCTGGATTTTGGGGGTCCCTCGGACCAGTTACTCTGAAACTTGGGAGTCCCAAGCCAAAATCTCCCACAGACAACCCCTTGTGGGATGGTCTGTAGTTTTATTAACCACTATAAACATACTTACCGCTCAATCACTACTTGCTAAATGCTAAATCACACTGCATTTACCACCGGAAAAAGACTTATACTTGCTTTCCATGCCATCCAATGCCAATACCATATCATTTTACCATACACCAGGCTTCTGGTTGAGTAGATTCCCACCTTACAAACAGCATCAGACTGGCACCAGTCTGAATACACTCCACAATGACATAGGTCATAGCGCATGGTGCGCATGCGCAGAGGCGCCACAGGACAACATAGAATCACTTTCCAAATTTGATGCATGAAACAAAATACAGATTCTCAAATCATTCCCATGCGGGGTGGCTGAGACCGGGTGGTTGTGATTGAACATTAAGATGTTTATAGTGATTAATAAAACTACAGACCATCTCACAGTGTTCATTCCAGGACGCGCCCTTGCGCCATAGTCCCCTAAATTCCAACTGGGGCAAAAAATATATAACCTAGCGGGCATATCCGCATGAAAATTGGACACGTAGCTGTCAAACTCGGAAGATTTTTAAATTTTGTCGGAAAACTCTTCACACAACGCCATACGTGTGCGGTTTAGCCAATGACAACTTGCCCGTACAATGCTAGGCCAATGAAACTGTATGTTATGTAGCATTCAATGTAGATGGAAGAGTATGCAGAGAATAGTAAATTCTGATAATTTGATTAGACCACTTGGGAAATGATGTAGCCACATAAATTATGAATTAAAAAATGGCCTGTTAGCGAAAGTTAATCTCTGATACGTGAGTAGATTCCAAACGCATCACTTTGTTGAACCTTTTTGCAAAAAAAGCAGAGCCTATTACCAAAGATCAGCCTACCACTGAGGCGGCGTTGCTGACATACCACGATATAAGCATAAAAGTAGTGCCTATACTACTATCACTAAACGTATATAATCTCCGTCTCCGCAAGAGGGTATTCTTTTCTTTGTACAAGACCTTTGCTTACCCATGTGCGTGTCAATGGAAAAAATTACATATCTTATATGGCATTTTGTAATTAAGGATAATATATGAGTGGCGATGGAAGATTTTTTAATTGTGAATATTTCATTAGATACGGCAAAATATACAGAAATATTTGTAAAAGTTTGATCTTTCACACTTATTTTAATTGGAGAGGTAATTATAGCAATAACTTTTAAGATGAAATTTACAACAATTTCTGTTGGTAGGCTATTAAGGATTACTCTGCCAATAACAACGGCAAGTTCTCTTTACCTGATTTAGTTTACCGACAAATGTTAAAAGATCTGTTCTCTTATTACAGTAACCAATATATTAGCGCTTCTAACCTTGGATTATATTTTTAGTAAGAAACTTGCCAAGATTAAATGAACAATATTCTAATTGCAATAACTTGTCTTGTCAGCACTTCTATACCTTAGTCCCATCTTAATCAAATAGGAAGCAAAAAACTGTAATTTCCCTTCTAAATAAAGAAATGCTCCATGAGAATGTGGAGTGTTAACACTTTTCCTTCTATTTTATATCCAATGTTAATGATACATGTAGGCCTACCCTATGTTATAGTTGAAACTCTGCTAATTATTTTGAAAACAATTTGACTAACTTCTGTAAGTGGTTAATTGTTGTTTGTAATTTTTTTCAATCAATCTAGCTTCTAAATTTACCTCCTTTAAAACAAATCTCAGAATTCAGAATGACAAGCATTATTATAGCAATAATATTTATTCATTTGCCACTATGTCACAGAGATAGTCTTTAGAATTGCTGTGTATCTCTATAGGCTAATCATATTTTCATTCAAAATTAAAATCTGGTAGGCATGACTGACTAGTTAGTTGATCAATAGCCTGTTTGAGCCAAGATCAAAATAATTCCTTGCACGGTAGTCTACTCATCATTGGCTTCAAAATTATAAGAGACATGACCACCTTTAGAAAAATTTTATGTTTTACCCCACATTTCCGCCCCCCCCCCCACCCACGGGCTGTACCCCTGGGGTCATACAAAAATTCCACAAGGGCTAACAGTATATTAATTGTACATCACAGGATATGATGGACCACCAGAGTTTCATTTTGAAATTTGACAATCAACATGCCGATTCAAAATACCCATGGTACTACCCATCGGCCAAGCATAGCTTGGAGACTGAACGATAAAGCCTTTCTGCCCAGGAGTAACCTGAAGTCATTATAATGACAACTGGCACCCTGGGGCTAACTGAAAGGCAAATGGTCCAAACATAAGCAAAGGTCATAGTGTAAAAAAAGAAACATTTTCAAAAACAGTCAGCATAACACATATTTGGATGTGAACTGGTCTAGGTAGTTGCGCTACAATCAATTGGCACCTACTTTTGACTTTTTGATCGCACCCCCTACCCTCAGTTTGACCCAATGTCAAAATAATTCCTTGTACCGTAGATAACTTATCATTGGCTTAAAAAAATTGGAAAAATTAAATTTTTGACCACATATTTCTCACCCCCAGGGCCCTGCCCCTGGGGTCATGCCAAAATTCCAAGTGTCATACAGATCCGTGTCCATATGTGCAATCATCCCCAAAGTTTCAAGTTTCTATCTGAAATGGTCTAGTTGCATTACAATCGATAATTACTGGCCAAATCCTTGCCCATATTATACATCCCCAAAGTTTCAGGTTTCAAAAGCAAGTCTTAAAATCAATGTCCTTTTGTGGGCTAGTCATAAGCATGGTATAGAACAAATCTGTGAAGGTTTACTGAAATCTGATAAACCTGTGTGGGTGCAAATGTTTTTAAAAAAACTTAACACAGCCAAGAATCATAACCAAGATATATAATCTGCATACAAATCAGCCACAAGAGTTCAAACAGTGAAAAATTCCAGAAAAAATTTCAAAGTCGATTTCCTTTGGATGTGGACTGGTCCTAAGCATGGTATAGAACAAATCTGTGAGGTTTTATTCAAATCGCATAACCCCTTGTGGGTGTAAATGTTGTTTTAAACAAGAATTCCGTGGAATTAAATGTCTTGCCTGTCCCCTGTTTGTCACAGTTACCTTGACCTTTGACCTTGTGCCCTCAATGTTATCATGCTGCTTCCTAACATTATAGGTAACCAGGTTTCCAAGTTGTAATAGCCTTAACCAATGCTGAAATATAAGCGGAAAAGTTTTGCTAAACGCAAAAACCTAATGTTGAAATAGCAGAGTTCTGTATCAAGGTCACAGTGACCTTGACCTTTGACCTTATGATCCCAACATCATCATGTTACATCCTATCATTATAGGTAACCGTGTATCCAAACTTAGATGCAATAAGCTTAACCAATCCTGAAATATAAGCCGAGACATTCTGCCAAACGCAATAACTTAATGTTGATAAAGTAGAGTTCTGTATCAAAGTCACAGTGATACTGATCTTTGACCTTCTGACACCAACATCATCATGCTGCTTCCTAACATTATAGGTAACCATGTATCCAAGTTTAGTTGCAATAGTCTTTACCAATCTTGCAATATAAGCTGAAAAGCTTTGCTAAATGCAAAAACTTAATGTTGAAATAACAGAGTTCTGTATCAATGTCACATTCACCTTTGACCTTGTGACACCAACATCATCACGCTGCTTCCAATCATTATAAGTAACCATGTATCCAAGTGTAGTTGCAATAGGCTTAACCAGTCCTGAAATATAAGCTGAGAAGTTTTTCTAAACGCAAAAACCTAATGTTGAAATAGCACAGAGAATACAGGGAATATTTTGTTGGAAAAAAATTGCGTAGCAGTAGCTAAACAAATCGAATAATGCATAGCAGTTCATAGCACTTGCATAGCAAACAAACTGTGTTGAAACTGGTTGGTGTTCCAACGGGGAAATGTTTCAAAACATATTTGCATGATCAAAAACGGCTCTTTTCGTCTACACACGTGAATCCGAAACCAACTGAAAAGCATAATTTTCTGATTTCGCAAAACGTTTTCCATATGGAATGCAGGACTGGTTCCAACGTAGCAGTCATTGATACATATACCATACTGGGAGCTAGTCAATATTTTCAAGCCGAGAGAATTCATGATTCTTATCATGTATTGGTGCTTCGATCGTGTTGTTCAAGCCACGAACAGAATAAATATGGAATGTAGTCTTTTCTAATATGGTTTCGAAATAATCTAGACGGAGATCAGTGTTAAAATGTGTAATATAACCATGGTTCGAAATTAGCGAAAAGTTGATGGTAGTCCAAAGGACTACCAGACTTGGCAAATCAGTAGTCCGTCTAAAAAATTAGTAGTCCATAAGGCGTGTAATATGCGACACGTACTTTACACAAATTGCACAAATGTGACATGAACAGATGGTTGAATAATTAATATTGGACTTCTGAGAATGTTATTGAGGATAGTGTATCAGTCTTCAGGTCTACAGTAGCCAGTATTGTCATTTGTCAGTATAACATATGTCAGATTCAGAATATGCATGTACTGGCTCTGGCCAAGGTCAGGGAGTATAGGAAACCTAAAATAATACGTATTGGCAGATTTGGCAATTACATTGATTGGAAGCTGTTGCTGCTTAAGGCAGCAACACATCTCAGTCAAATTATTTTCAAAAAATCAATAATGTACCTCCCATGAATACTGTGATTTCATTGACTAGGGTTAACATATAATTTGTAACTTACCAACCTACATCACATATCCCTTTCAACTGGTAGGCTAAACAAAGTACACATCATTCAATACAATGTAAGAAGGCTGAATAGTGTTAGTGCTTAACTGGAAGCTGTTGCAGGCTATGGCAACTGTGAGCAACAGGTCCCCCTTAAAAACTTGCAACATATCAACAGTTTATTAAGATGAAATTGAGTTTTTGCGATACTATGACTTCAGTTGAAAGTTAACAATTTTTATTTAAAAATTACTAATGGTTGTTTTCTCTGGCTTAAATAGTGAATGATAAAAAGTTTTGCTGTGATCAGCGTGTATCAATTGGCTCATGTGTTACTAGTTTTACTACGAATACTACGAATGCTATATATATACTATGTCATTCTTAAAATTACCGTGTAACACATTGTTTATTTTCTTTACCATCAGGAGTTTCCTTGCGACTCATTGGTTGCTCTCTATATATTTATATTTAGTAACCAATAATCTTGCGAGAAAGTATGTTCCCGACTTTGGAGAAGAGTACTCGAGAACACTCAAGCATGCGTCGATCTTGGCGACATGCCATTCTAAATCTGTCTCTTACGCGAATCAAGTGCGATACGCCACTGTCGCATCGCTAACTATACTGTCGGCCTTGATTTGGGGATGCGCTAACAGGAGTTTAGTATTCGCGATGATATAACATCGTCTAAATCGACCAGAATCAGCCTAGATAAACTTGTATTTTTAAAGTTTATCATAACGCTAACTAATGACGAGTCAATGATCAATAGCCATACCCCCCTATAGGAGAATTTAGATTTATAAGAGTCTGTTATGAGCAATATGTCGACGACCGTGAATACCCTGTGATACATATTGCGAGTTTCCGACTGGTGTCCAAACTCAAAACTGAAGTCTGTAACAGTTTATTATTATACCAGAAGAAGGAGCCGCTAATGCATGCACACATTGCTAGCTTTTAGAATTGTGATCTATAGAGCGCTTACTGAACTCGCTTCACCGGCGGTCATTTGTCCCATAGTGAAGGAAGGTATGAAGATATGTGCTCTATAGATATATATGTCTATGGGCTATATTGGAAATCAGTCTCCAACGCATGCGCATCTCGCTTCCTTACTAAATTTGACAATCGTTTTGCAACTTTTAGCGACTTTTTATCCAAAATATTTCAAAATTAAGTGAATTGACTGAATTTTACATCAAAATTATGTATCGCAGAAAATAACTATGCGAAGTTGTAAATGTGTAGCAACAGGTACTCATTTGCATCGCATTTTGCGATGCGATACCGCTCAAAATATTCCCTGCTATATCAAGGTCAGAGTGACCTTGACCTTTGACTTTGTGATCCAAATATCATCCTGCTGCATCCTATCATTATAGGTAACCATGTATCCAAGTTTACTTGCAATAGCCTTAACCAATCCTGAAATAAAAGCTGAGATGTTTTGCTAAACGCAAAAACTTATTGTTGAAAAAGCAGTTCTGTATCAGGGTCACAGTAATATTAACAAAGATTATACTGTGACCTTTGACCCCATAACCTTGACATCATGACCGCTTTATCAGTAGGCTGCTTCCATTCAATGTATATCACCATGTACCCTCTTCTTCTTGCGTTCATCTTTGTCCTTTTGGAAAATATCATGAGAGATTCCTTTTAAGTGTTATATTACTGCTGTATCATAGTGTAAATTCTTATTATTTTAACAATGTAATCTCCTTCTTCTTGCGTTCATCTTTCTCATGATAGTAATCTTAGACTGTTTTCCTTATTTGATGCATGAAAGCTGAAGTGGTCATCAAACTGTCTCTGTCTCCTCCGATCTTCTCTTCAAAAGATACTTCAATAGGCCAGAAGCTTCTCCTAGCCTGTTCATATCGCTGGCAGTGCTGCAAGAGATGTTCTGCTGTTTCTTCTGACTGCTAACACTCACAAAGTGCAAAATCTGTAACCTTGAGACGGTGAAGATGTGCATTGAGACGATTGTGACCAGTCCTCAATCTGAAGATACATGTCTGATCCTCCCTACTGAGGCTGTGTATTGCATCATTATGCTCCCTGCTGGTGGTTCTTGTGGCTTTAATGATATGCTTCAGTTCTTCAAAGTCAACCTCACGGTTGAATTGTTCTTTATTTTACCCTTCCTTAGCCAGTTGATCAGCTTTGTCATTTCCTAATATGCCACAATGCGAGGGGATCCACTGTAAGCTGACATTGTTCTCCTTAGCCAGTTGGGTAAGATTTTCATGAACTAAATCTGTACTTTCCTTTCCACTCTCCGGTGCCTGGAGCGCCGAGAGGGAGTCTGTCAGGAAGACAATATTTTCATTTCTGTTTTTTCGTTGTATCAGTATTTGGCTAGCTAAGATCAGTGCCTGGATTTCTGCAGTGTAATTGCTACAGTGCTTCCCTGTTGGTAAGCATGAGTCTGTTATATCTCCACATGGAAACCGAATGTGAGCACCTGCCCCTCCATTCTTGACAGCCTGGATATACCCAAGTTTGGTTCCAATTGAATCAGGCATTGCTGAGATATAAGGCAATAACTTTTGTTTAATGCAAAAACTTAACGTAACATATTAACAAAGATTATACCGTGATCTTTAACCCTTATAACCTTGACCTCATGGCCTTTTCATCAGCGGGCTGCTTCCTTTTGATGTATATTACCATGCACCCAAGTTTGGTTCCAATTGGATCAGGCATTGCTGAGATATAAACTTAACTTAAAAGTTTACGCCGCCGCCGCCAAAGAAGTGATACCTATGTCTCGATCCTGCTTCACAGGCGAGACAAAATACTTAACGCAGCAAAAACTGATACCTGGATATAACCTGCATACAAATCAGCCTTAAAATAATCAAAGTTCAAACGGTGAAAAAATCTGGAAAAAATGTCAAAGTCGATTTTCTTTTGATGTGGACTAGTCCTAAGCATCGTATAGAACAAATCTGTGAAGTTTTATTCAAATCAGCCAATCTCCTGTGGGTGTAAATGTCATTTGAAAAAACATTAACACAGACACGAACCATAACCAGGATATACTCTGCATGCAAATGAGAACTAAAATAGTCAAAGTTCAAACGCAGGAAAGAATTTGAGTCGATTTCTTTTGGATGTGGACTGGTCCTAAGCATCGTATAGAACAAACCTGTGAATCATTTTTTTAAATCGGATAACCCCTTGTAGGTGAAAATGTCATTTTAAACAAGAACGCTAAAGCATATGTCTCGCTCCTGATATTATTGACCACTGGGATACATATTTTGATATTTCTCCACACCTAGTCCAACTACCCTATGAAGTTTCAAAGGGATCCGATAAATGGTAACTGAGTTATCATTTGGAAACCAATTTTCAAAATGGTCACCTGTGGCTGGCAGCCATCTTGGAGTTCGTATCATCATCAATCTTGATAGGTTTCTTCGTCAGACCAAGTCCACCCACTCTATGAAGTTTCAAAGCGAACCGATAAACGGTAGCGTAGTTATCATCTGGAAACCAATTTTCAAGATGGTCGTCGGTGGCCATCTAGGATTTCGGATCATCGATTTTGATAGGTTTCTTCCGCAGACCTAGTCCCACCACCCTATGAAGTTTCAAAGCGATCCGATACACGGTAACAGAGTTATCATCCGGAAACCAATTTTCAAGATGGCTACCGGTGGCTGGTGGCCATCTTGGATTTCGGATCAGCGTCAATTTCGATAGGTTTCTTCACCAGTCCTAGTCCAACCACTACATGAAGTTTCAAAGCGATCCGATAAACGGTAACAGTTATCATCCGGATTATACTGTGACCTTTTACCCCCATAACTTTGACGTCATGACCGCTTTATCGATGGGCTGCTTCCATTCAATGTCTATCACCATGTACCCATGTTTGGTTCCAATTGGATAAGGCATTGTTGAGATATAAGGCAATAACTTTTGTTTAACGCAAAAACTTAACATAAAATATTAACAAAGATTATACCGTGAACTTTGACACCATAAACTTGACCTCGTGATGCCTGCATCAGTGTGCTGCTTCCTTTCGATGTATATCTCCATGTACCCAAGTTTGGTTCCAATTGGATTGAAGGAAATTTCAATTTCCCTTTCTCCGAGAGCTAACAATACTCACCATTCTGTTACTTCTGATATACAGCTGGCCCTGACAGCTGGCTCTAGGATTATAGACTTAGAAAGCTTTACCGACTCCTGGGAACCGGGTACTCGGCTCCCAACTGCCGAGTACCCGTTTACCATAGAGCTCATATTGTTTGCATAGCCACCAAACAAGAGAAAACTATGGCTTGCCTCCGTGGGGCTGGAAGGCTGGGTCCGTAACAGAATGGTCAGTATTGTTAGATCTCGGAGAAAGGGAAATTGACATTTCCTTCATTCTCCTTCGATCAATACTCACCATTCTGTTACTTCTGATATACACCAGATTTGATCAGTAACCTGGTGGGAAGGGGCAAGCCATAAATGCTAATTTTGCCCCTTGGAGAAAGATTTTAGACTTCAAACTTGACTAACGGAGACCTAAAAGGACCGTCAAGTTCACGGAACCGAATCACATTCGCATCACCGCCCCCCCCCCCCCTTTTTCCTTCTAAGAAAAGGGAGAGAACTCATGAACATGTATCTCGCCTGAAACACAAATATGCCAAGAGGGTTAACTGCTCCCTGCATATTCCATGTATTAGCCTGGGAATGAGCATGAATATATAAGATGAATGAACATGATACACATCCATAATACAAAAAACTCTCACTATTGAATTACCTTATGATAATTGGACTCCAGACGTACCGCCTCCAACCATTCACTGGTTCGGCCATCAGTGACACAATCTGGTTGTCATCCTCTCGCTTGACCATGCCTGCTTTAGGTTCTTTTCTTACCGAAGTGAAAAAAGGGTGAAGAGCAGTGTGGTCACCAACTATCGTTTCAAAACAGCTAAAGCGAGTGGATTGGCTGAGTCTGACACATCCCTCATATAGTAATCCGTAAATGAGGACTCACAGTGCCATTGTGCAACGGCCATGATGTCCTTTAACGGAACACCATTGTAAAGGGCGGTCGAGGCGGCTATTCCTCTGACATCGTGTGCACTTACACCTTGCACCTGGTGCCCAGTCGCCATCTCGTGAGTAGTCTGAATGCATTCGACCACCCAACGAGAGATAGTATCCATGGATGCGGCGCCATAAGGCTTTTTATGGCAGATCCACAGATGTCTATCGTTCGACCGTAACGAGTCAGTCCGTTTCTTGTACTTAGTCAAAGCACGGACCGGGCACCAGACACTGGCATCACGATCAAACCTAGTTAACTTCGGTATAATGATCGGTTTACCGGGATATCTCAAAGATTGGTTCTTTGACATAAACTCTGCTCTTGGCAGAAGACGCAGACCTTCTCCAGAAACAATAAATCGGTCCCTCTCTGCCGAAAGCGCATGGATCTCACTGCGCCTTCTAGCTGAGGAAGCTGCCAATAGAAAGACCGCCTTTAGAGTCAAATGCTTTAGACTAGCCGAACGCAACGGTTCGAAAGGGTGCTTGGCCAGTACATTAAGCACTAAAGATAGACTCCAGGCTGGAATGACTACCGGTTGTCTCGGTCGGAGATTGCTCATTCCCTTCAACATCACATTTAACTGGGCCACCTCTGGACTATCCTTGTTGGCTAGACAAGGGATAACTGATGCCCAAGCTGACTTGTATCCAGCAACTGTGACGGGAGCTAGTCCTGAAAAGAACAGCTCACAGAGAAAGTCTGCTATTTGCTGAATAGTGGATTGAAAGGTATCAATACCCTTTTCTTCACACCAGTCTGCAAATCTGTTAACCTTGTTGTTATATGACTTGAAGGTTGACCTCCTTCTCGCAGCCGCGATGAAATCAGCAGCCTGTCGAGAAAAGCCTTCCGACGTGGAACGTTGTTTGATAACATCCACGCAGTCAATTTGAACATTTCGGGATGCTCGTGTAGGAATCTCGGGCAACTGCACAGGATTTTCCACCAACAGACCCAGAAGATCCGTGAACCACGCCCTGCTCGGCCAATACGGCGCTATTAGCAGGACCAGACACGGTTCCTCCCTGACCTTCACCAATACTTTCGGTAGAAGAATGGTGGGTGGGTACGCGTAAGCGTGCATCCCTCTCCAGCTTATCGCCAGAGCGTCTGTATCGACGGCATTTGGATCTGGAATCGGCGAGACATATGTCATGATTTGAGCATTTTCCTTTGTGGCGAACAAGTCCACGTTGGGTTTGCCCCAATGCTCGAAGATCCGTCGCAGAACCGTAGGGTTGAGGGACCATTCTGTTGGCATAATTCTCTGTCTGCGAGACAAAGCATCCGCCAGAATGTTCAATCGGCCAGGAATATGAGCTGCTTTCAAAACAACCGAGTAATTCCTGCACCATTGAATCAAGTGCCACACTCTGATACACAGAATGGGCGACCTGGTCCCGCCTTGGCGATTTATATATGATACTACTGTCGATTTGTCCGACCGTATCAATATCACCTTTCCCCTGATCATCGGAAGGAACTCTTCCAACGCCAGTTCCACTGCCATCATTTCCAACAGATTGATATGCAGCTGACTCTCCGGGAGAGTCCATGTGCCCGAGACCTGGTGTTCTCCCAGGCAGGCACCCCACCCCTCCAGCGATGCATCCGTGTACACGGACAGCTGGGGGTGGGATAGGTGCAGCGAAACCCCTACTAGGAGATTCTGACGCTCCTTCCACCATACAAGATGCGACATTATCGGCTCCAAAACTGGTACCAGTTTTGACAGGGGTTCTGTTCTCTGTTTCCACAGAGACATCAGATACAACTGGATAGGTCTTCGCATCAGAGCAGTGTACGGGATTACCTGCTCCATGGAGACCATCATGCCCAGCATCTGAAGGAACCACCTCGCCTGAATGTGGTTTCCCAATCGAAAGTCTTGAGGATGGCTAACAGAGACACCACTCTGGGCTCTGACGGGTAAAAAACCCTGCGCTCCTCGAGATCGAATCGCATCCCCAAATAAACAAAATGTTGAGTGGGCGTCAACTCGGATTTCTCCTCATTGACTATCCAGCCTAGATCTGAAAGTAACCTCAGAGTCAGAGCAGTATCCACGTTCAACCTGGCTGCCGAGTCTGCCTTGATCAGCCAGTCGTCTAGGTAGGTGTGTAGCGCCACGTTCTCTTTTCTGAGAAACGCTGTCACCGCAAGGACCACTCTTGTGAAAACCCTCGGAGCTGTCGACAGGCCAAATGGGAGAACAATAAACTCCCATATTTGATTCTGAAACGCAAATCTCAGAAACCTGTGACAACTCCTGTTCATCGGAATGTGGAAATATGCATCTTTCAGATCGATCGATACACACCACATTCCTTTCCTCAATCCCGCCATTACCGACCTCGGCGTTTCCATCTGGAACCGAGGCGTATGGATAAACCAATTTAATGGCCTGAGATTGAGTATGGGTCTCCATCCCCCTGTGCTCCTGGGGACAAGGAACATGTTTGAATAGAAGCCTGGAGTGTTCCGGTTTGCTGGTTTTATTGCTCCCTTCAGAAGCAAACCTGACACTTCCTTTTGAATGGCTTCTAACTTGTCTGGCTCCCTTGGTACGGGTGTCCAGACAGGTGCCAAAGATTTTGTGGTGGAAAGTCCCACCACTCCGGCATGTAACCCTGGGATAACCATCCCAGGACCAGACTGTCTGACGCCACACCTCGCCAGGCCTTGACGAAACGCATGAGCCTTCCACCCACCATAGACGCCTCGACGTCTAACGGGGTTGTCCGGCTCGCAGTCCGCCCCCCCCCCCCCTCTTTCTTAACGAGAGAGAGAGAGAACCATTTCGTTCTAGGCACGACGGGTATAACTGGCACCGCTGTTCCTGTCGCACAGGCGTGGTCCAGACGGATATGAAGGGAGCTCTCGTACCCTCAGGTACGATCCGGCCCCTTCTGTCCGCCCTTTGAGGACTTACCCTTCCCCTTCCCCTTGCCCTTCACACCTCTAGGGCGGTCAGGAGGAAACTTGGGGAGGGTAGGCGCCTCTACAACCTTCCTGGCTTTCTTCACCGGCGGCGGCTGAGAAAAGCCAGCTGAAGCAGAAGTCGCAACAGGCTTAGCTTTCGCCTTGCCCTTATGCTTCTTCTGCTTCTTTGAAGGTTGTCCCGCTAGCGGTTTCCCTACAGCCCCTAGTGCGTGCGCTTGCCGCACTAGCTCTAGCTGCAGGTTGACCGCTAACCGATTCTGCGCGATACTGGCTGTATCCTCTAAGATGGCCCGCGCCTGGCCACCGAAGATGCTAGGCCCTGTCAGGGGTGTCCCAAGAAGACGCTCCCTGACTTCCGTAGCCGGATGCATATGGTCAATGACCATTTGCCTCCTGGATTTTGTCACTCGCGCTTGCACCCTTGCCAATGCGTCCATAGACAGCACCACGCCGTCATTTACGCACGAAAGCGCCACAGGTGGCACAGGGTGGCCTGCCCCCGCTTCAGCCCACACCGACTGAAGGAGACGATAAGAGTGGTTGACAGCGCTCATAGCTGCCCTCACACCCTCATCGCATAGGGACAGGACTTCCTCTTGATGTACCTGAGCCTTGTCCACAAGTGCCGGACCGGGGCCACCCACCCCGGCACTCTGAACGCCCAGTACGGGACTACACCATATCTGTCGTATTCCCCCCGCGGAATACGACATCTTGCCCGCACCTCCCTGGAGGCCGCAGGGAGCTGACCCGTGGTCATAAGTTGTTTGCTATAAATAGCCTCCAACAATTCTATGAACCGTGGATCCAGTCCCACAGACTGGATCCGGGCCGCGGGCAAAATCCCCGTCCTGATCGACGCAACCGACGGACGGGACGCATCTTCATCGGCCGTGGCCGAAACCACAGACGGGTCAACCCTGGCTAGCCATGCCAGAGCCTCTGACCAATCTATCTCCGATGAAAACACACCCGCAAACACGTCACCCGTTGACGTGTTCGCGGGCCTGCCAGCCACGGCCTCCCGGCAAGGAGCCACGGCTGACACGCCAGGCACTCCGGTACCACACGGTTCCGCCGCCACCCCATGAAACACTCCGGTCCATGGGGTAGGTCTGCACGGAAAACCGTACGGACCCGTAGCAGTCGCGGAATCGTAGCCAGACACGGGCGCCAACGGCACCCCACGTCCGACTGCCGGACCAGGCGAGATAGGTGAGTACCACGCCCGGCCCGGCCGACCCGTTACCGTGTCGGCTGGTGCCAAACCAACCGTCACGGAACTGGTGCCCGGTACCAGATTAGCCTCAGCCACAGGCGGAGCCGCTGCCCTGGTTTGCGCCAAGCCAGACAAATGGAGGCCGGTTCCGTCCAGGACGGAATCGACCTCCATATTCTCCACCTGCGGCATCACAGGCCGCAGCAACCTCTCCTCCTCGGCCTCCTCGTCTTCGGAGTCCGAAGAGTCGTCACTAGACGAGGAAACCGTGGAGCCGTCCTGGCGGATGGCTCCCACACCTGACGGACCGGCCACCGCTACTGGACCACCCGGAGGTGGCCGCAGAGAAACAGAACCCGTCTGGCCGGAGCCAGACGGGACTGCCAGGGGTCCGTACAAGACGGCCCCCTCGGAAACCAGTCCAGAACCCTGTCCGATGACAGGGTCCGTACCAGGCATGGGGAGAAACTGCCCCCCAACCTTTAATAATAATAATAATAATAATAAGTACATTTATAAAGCGCTGAATCCATGACAATGCGTGCTCTAAGCGCTAGTGCGTAATAGCTATATCTACTGAGAATATGCTCGTTTGAAAAGGGTGGTTTTCAGTTGTGATTTGAAAATATCTAATGATGCTGAGTTTTTTAGACTAAGTGGTAGATTGTTCCACTCGGTGGGAGCTGCATAAGCGAAAGTTTTGTGGCCATATGTAGTAGAATTTACTTTTGGGACGTTTAGCAGCATCTGATTGACAGATCTGAGTGATCGACCAGGCGAATAGGGTTGTACTAGTTCAGTTAAGTATGCAGGGGCAGTACCGGAAACACATTGGTAAGTCAAGCATAAAATTTTGAAAGTGATTCTCTGCTCGATCGGGAGCCAATGCAAATTCTGTAAGACAGGGGTTATGTGATCATACTTTCGGCGGAGTGATATGATTCTAGCAGCGGTATTTTGTACAATCTGTAGCTTATGAATAAGTTGTTTTGGTGCACCAATAAGCAAGCTGTTACAATAATCAAGTCTTGACGATATTAACGCCAGTATAAGCATGATTGTAGCCTCCTTCGTAATATACCGTCTGATGCAACCAATATTACGTAGCTGGTACGAGCACACTTTGCAGAGATGATTAACATGCTTTTCCATGGTCAGTTCATTATCAAGCATTACCCCTAGATCTTTCACCACAGGTGACAGATTTATTTGGCTTGTTCCAACAGTGATGCATGTCAAGTCTGATTTAGCGCGCCTAATCACCGGACCAACTAGCATGGCCTCCGTTTTGTCATCATTTAGCTTCAACATATTCAATGTCATCCAGGATTTAATGTCCGAACAGCAGTCATTTAGTTGACCTTTGGTAGCAGGGACAACACCAGCATGGGCAGAACGCTATGCAGAAAACCCTGCATAGCCGGACCAAACCACGCCGGCGGTGCCATCTCCGCCACCTCCAGCTGGGGACGTGGAGCACCCCCACCGGCCGAACCGGGCGCTCCACGATTTACTCTCGGACCGCCTGACCCCGCGTCAGACCCAGCCAAGTCCTGGGCAAGGAACTTAACCATCATATCCACGGACCACACTGCGCACACATTACACCTATGGTCTAGGTTACAGGGCGAACACCTAAAGCAGACATGGTCCTTAAATACGACTCGTACAAATTTATGCCACTCGTCACATGATGGCGGGGTTGGCTTGGCCTATAAATAAGCACAAACCTACAATTACAAGCGGAACGAGACCCTGATGGAAGGCAGACAATTAATTTTCAAATAATTTGACTCATAAATTAACCGTATCCCTCCCGCACCCCACCCCGCCATGTTACAACAAAGATCGCATTGATTATGATGACAAGAACGAAGCGGGCATAAAACACACCCATATTAGATCCTCCAGGATGTGTAACGGCTCCAGGAATCATATCGCATAGCATTCGGGGTATATTTACCAATCAATATAAATTATACTCCCTACCGAAAGCCAAACGATATGTGAAGAAAACAACAAAATGTATAACAAACTGCTGTATCACACGGTAAAACCGCAGACCACGCATCTACTCAAGAATTTTGAAACCACCGATCATTGCAAACCGATCGTGATCGCACGTAAACTTGAACATTCTAAAGTTTCCGGTACCATTTTTAGTACGCAGCACCCAGAACGAGATGCGCGAATTAATGGAAAAATTTTCTTCACATAAACATCCGACGTCACCCGCTCGGATCCTACGTCAGCCGATATTCGTGTTAGAAATACCGTAGCAAACACCTATTTTCATATCGGCCGATCGCCTGTTGGGGTTAAAGAAGGCGATCGTCTGGCATATATCGTTGTTAGCACACGTCCCAGATTCTCTGGGGTCAGAAATCAGGACATGCGACACAGCGAAATTTAGAGACCTAAGTCTTTTAACTATGGATAATAAAGAATGATACAACCTGGTTTTCATAGGCGGTATTCTCCATAGTATCCAGTTAAATCCTCAAGAACGCACAAACTATCACTTCACAGACAAAGACTTAGATTTCTTTAACAAAAGACACTAAAAATCTTCTCCTGCAAAAAGCATGTATTGCTCTTGTTGCTATGCAAACAAGAATGAGCTCTATGGTAAACGGGTACTCGGCAGTTGGGAGCCGAGTACCCGGTTCCCAGGAGTCGGTAAAGCTTTCTAAGTCTATAATCCTAGAGCCGCTGTCAAGGCCAGCTGTATATCAGAAGTAACAGAATGGTGAGTATTGATCGAAGGAGAAATATACGACCTGTCGGAAGCGCCCATATTAATCCAAAATATCCTTTTGAGAATGCACAAGCTATCACAATTAATCACAGTAAAAAGACTTAGGCTTAAACAATCTTAAGACCAGTACCCGGTTCCAAGGAGTCGGTAAAGCTTTCTAAGTCTATAGTCCTAGAGCCAGCTGTCAGGGCCAGCTGTATATCAGAAGTAACAGAATGGTGAGTATTGATCGAAGGAGAACAGGCATTGTTGAGATATAAGACAATAACCCCCACAGACCCCCCCCCCCCTTGCCGGTTGGTCTGTTGTTTTATTAACCACTATAAAAACACTTACCATTCAATCACTATTTGCTAAATCAATTATCTGCATTTAGCTACCAGAATAAGATTTTTATGCTTGCATACACTCCTCCCCATGCCTATTCCTATAAATATGGACCCTCAACCAGGCTACTGGTTAGGTCCATCTCCAGTATATTAACTGATATAGACTGGCACCAGTCTGTACTCACTCCATAGTGACGCCTGTCACTAAGCGCGCTTGCGCATGCGCACTGGAGCCCAAATAGGAAACAGATTCACTTTTCTGAATTTAAGTGCCAAATATTATAGGCAAATTCTCAAATCAATTCCACGTGGGGTGGCTGAGGCCGGGTCGTAGTGATTGAATGGTAAGTATGTTTTTATAGTGGTTAATAAAACAACAGACCAACCCGCAACGGGGGTCTGTGGGGGGTTGTTATTACACCACAAAAACATCCATTACCGTTCAATCACTACTTGCTAAACCCGTAGATTTGGTCAGTGCCCCACTTAAAACATTAGGTGGGAGGCGATTTGAGAATCAACAAACAAGGATAAAAATCAAACCAATCTTATCCAAATGTTAATAACATAACATAATAGTGCATTTAAATCAATCACGCCATGATTATCAAATAAGGAAAACTTGAACTTAGAGATAAACAAAAACCAAAATAAACTCTCACCATTTCTTACAGACACCCAGTCCTAACGAAAATGGCGAGATGTGCTTGGTAAATGGTCTTCAGCTATTTTGGTTAAAATCGTAATATTACGAAAGAAGGCGGCTGCTGCACTCTGATCTTTCAGATAAAAGGGTGTAAAAGAGGATTCTAAATACGATACCGGCAAAAAGTGCAAAAGAGGAAGCCATTCCTCTAACATCGTGAGCTTTAATATGGGAGAGATTAATTTGTTCCGGAGAAGCAATCTCGTAACAAAGCTTAATCGTCCCCAAAATCCATCAGGATATCGTAAACTTTGAGACCGGCTTAGTTAACTCTTCCGCATAAGAAAACCATAAAAGGGACGGATCAAATCTTTTGAAATCAGTTCGCTGTTTGTACATTCTTAATGCCCTAACAGGACACCGGAGTTTATCGGAAGGCGAAAAAGACGATACTGATTTTTAAATGATCGGACTAGCAAGAAACCGGTTAGACTGAGTTTTAGATAAAAAAATCCCTTCTGGGATTAAAAGTAAACCGTCTCCTGAAACTATAAATCTCTCCCTTTCAGCAGAAAAAGCATGAATTCTGAACGCCTTCTAGCAGAGACCGTTAATACTAATAGAGGACAGAGGTTCAAAATGACGGCCTGCCAGCACTTGAAGAACCAAAGCCAAGTTCCATGAAGGTTAAGGCTTAGCTATCGGAGGACGAATATTGCCTAGACCTCTAATAAAAACTATTAAAGGTCTTAGTGTCCTTGACATCGGCATACAGAAGGCAAGGAAGAAGATGCCAGAGAAAATCTATATCCTCTAACCAAATTAGCTGATAAATGGAAGGAATCAGAGATATGTTAAAAAAGTCTAATACTTGGGAATAGAAACAGAATCGGGCACAAGACCTTGGTCTGAACACCATTCTCCAAAAATATTTAAGTCGACACTTGTAAACTCTGCGGTTCGACTCTCTTCTGGAAGAATTGATAATTACTGGAGATCTTGAAGAAACTTTATTCTCGTAGACTTTAGTTTCGATATTCTCCAAACACACAGACTGAAGATTTCTGGGTTTGGATGAAGACAAATACCTCTTACTTGAGACAGAAGATCCTGGGAGAATGGAAGAAGACGAGGAAGTCTACCAGGAGATCTAGAAGGTCTACAAACCAAATCCTCTTTGGCCAAGAAGGAGCTATAAAAGCATCTCGCAGATTTGTTCTTTGACATTCTTCAACACTAACCAGAGCTCTAGATAAGCTTTTCAATAATTGGGTGATTCACTCTTCGAAATTTTGTAAATTGGGTTTCTTTGGAATTTAATTGGGTTATTATACATTATTAGCGAGAACTGAAATTAATTGGGTGATTTTCTATTTCAGTACTCATGATGTTAAAAATTAATTGGGTGATTGGCAATTTTTATTGGGTGAAAACACAAAAACCCTGCTTATCTAGAGCTCTGACACTAACGGAATCAAAATCGTTGGAGGGAACGCATAGACGAACATTCCTGTCCAGGATGGAGACAGGGCATCCACCGCCAGGGCTTGACCGTCCGGAAAAAGAGACATGTAAGAGGAGATCTGAGCATTCAGAGATGTCGCAAACAGATCTACCAGAGGACGATCCATAAGACTGAAAATCGCTTTGACAACCGACCTCTTTAACTGCCACTCTGTGTGGGCGAATTTGCTGGGATGTGACAGTTGGTCCGCAAGAAAATTTAGGCTGCCTGGGATATGAGGAGACACTAGAAGAATCTGATTCTTGCGACACCATAAGAGAAGGTTCCACACTTCTAGACAAAGGAGGGATGACCTTGTACCCCCCTGCCTGTTGATATAAGAGACCACTGTCGAATTGTCCGACCGAATCGAGACTTTGAGACCTATCACAAGATCTGACCATGAAAGGAGAGCCTTCTTGACAGCACACAATTCCAGAATGATGATATGAGCTGCAGACACCTCCAGGGACCAAAGACCGGAAACCGACAGGGAGTCCCAGACCGCTCCCCATCCCTCCTGAGAAGCGTCTGTGAAGATAATCGCCTGAGGGGAGGACTTTACCAGTGGAACACCCATCAGAAGCATAGAACGGTCTTTCCAAAAATCTAGAAGAGGAATCAAGTGTTCTCTGATGGGAATCTGATGGTAAATAGAGGGAACCGACTGCTTCCAAAGGGACATTAAATACATTTTGAAAGATCTTCTCATCAGCGCCGCACATGGAATAACATTCTCTACGCTGACAATCAAACCTATCACTCTTATCAGAAATCTTGCTCAGACCATGGAAAAAGAAGACAGGATTTCCATTGCCACTGATAAAGCCTCTATTCTTGGATCTGAGGGGAAGACAAGACCCTGGGTCAGATCGAAAGAAACGCCTAGATGCGTGAAGATTTAGGCTTGATTTCTTTTAGATTTAAAATCCACCCTAGGTTGCATGCCAGACTGCAAACCTCTGGAAGAATTCCTGAGAGAGTTGAAGAAGACGTACTTTACTAACCAATCGTCTATATAAACGTGGAGATGGATAGAACGATGGTGAAAATTTCTGCCACGGCTGAGACTAGGCGAGAAAAAGGAAAAGGAGCCGTGGTCAGGCCAAAAGGAAACTGCCAAACTCGAACTTAGTAAGCAAATCTCAGGAATTTTCTGAAGGAAGGGTAAATGAAAACATGAAAGAAGGCGTCATTTTGGTCGATTGAAATGACCACATACCCTGATCTAGACTGGAAATGATCGGGGAGATTGTCTCCATCCTGACTTGGGAGTAAGAATCATGAGATTTAATCATGACATACCCCCTTGTTAAATTAAAATTAATGCAGATTTGAATGTTTCAGAGTGAATAGAGATCATTTTACTAAGATTTAATGACAGGGTAGGAAAACCTACCGTAGGCTGAACGCTCTCATGTATGTATAAATTCCTTAGAATTAACATAATTCACAAATAAAACTAACATTATAATGACCAAATTGTCAATTGAAAGGATCAGAGGAGACAAGAAAGAAGAATTAGAAGAGGAAAGAGCTGACACAAAAGAAGGAAGGTCTATAGAAAACTCGTCCTTAAAAGGAAGAGAAAGAGTCTAAGCAATCCACCAGAGAGTCACGGACCAGTCATCCGAAGAGACCCTGACTGGACAAAATCTGCTCAGCCCTGACCGACTAGGGAATAGAAGAATAAGAAGGATTAGGAGATGGAGAAGAAAAGAGATGAGAAGTCACCAGAGGCCATAGAATCAACAGTGAAAATGGAAAGAGGAGAGCAAGACCTCTTGGAAGCTAGAAGAAAACTGTAAAGAATCAGAAAAGGAAAAAGATTGATCCAAAGGAATGTGAACAGATACAACATCTTGACCAGAGGACATGGAAAGAATAGAGAAAAAAGCTGACATGAAAGAACGAACAAGGGACAAATCCCTAAAAACAGAAAACAATGAGAAAACCAGACCTTAATCAACAATTAGAAACTCAAGCTCAAAAGAGAGAACGACAGAAACAATTGGATCAAGATGATCAAAAGAGGAAGAAGAGGAAGAGAGGAATTAAGAAGAATGGAAGATGAAGAGGAAAGAACAGGACCAGAAGATCCCTGGAGAGGATTGATAGAAGATGAAATACGGGAAAACCACATAGGAGGGAAAAAAGATGAAGACAGAAAGAGAGAGAGAGGAAGGAGACCATGACTAGAAGAAAACTTTAGAAGGGGCAGAGGATGAAGGAAGAGACCTATACTTATCTTTACTCATTATTATTAGACTTAGAACCAATATTATCATCTTGTAAAGACGGATGTCATTGAGTTTGATATGCTAATAAAAAGGAATGATTGATAGAATGATAATGAATCCCGGGAACAGCTGGATGTTAAATACACAAAACACAAATACTAGATTATGATTAAACACTACAGGATGAATCACGAAACAAAACGCTGAAAAACAGAGGCGATATAAAATCTAAGCAAAAAGACTCACCTAAACCATGACTGTGACAAGGCAGAAGAAAAAACTCGGCTTTCATTCCTTCTTCCTTCACCCTAATCTTATTTCTCTATTCTCAGCATTTTCTTGCTCTTGTAATCATCAATCTAAGAGCCATTCTCTTCCCTATGAATGCACTACTGAATCTATTCCTTTCAGCTCCTGTCAGAATTAGACTAAGAATTACGCTAGAAACAGGAATTTTCTTCAAGAAATTAATTCCCTTGGTTAAAATAAATATGTCAACCTGCCGACATAAGAGGAAAAGAGAGCGAAAAAAGGCTGAACGGCCCGAAGACAACTGGCCATCTAAAGTTGGATGAAATTAAAAATTAATTTTAATTGCGACATCTAGCGATAATGCGTAGAATACAGACTGACTTATCGACTGCAACAAAAAACCCATTAGGCAACCAGTCGGAAGTCTTTAATTACGTTGAAATGTTTCACAGATAAAAGAATAAATGCTGAATATCTACAATTTCAAGAGAGACTTCAAGACTGGCAATGTCTCGGAATTAATATTTTCAACGATTAAACATTCCGATTTAAAAAGCACTTACTGAAATAAGACTAACTCTTAGACAAAATGATGACTAGATCCTAGGAAAGACAAACCTGGAATCTCAGTAAGAGCTATCACCGGAAATCCAAAAAAGGAAGACAGAACCGGAAGTTAATCATAGAACACCATGAAAACCGGTAATGACCCTATCTCCGGATGTACGAATCCGGAAGTGTAAAAATAGGAAACGGAAATGCGCAAAACGGAAGAAGACAACCGGAAACTGAACCTGGATGTACATTAAAAAACCCAGAATAAGCATAGGAATCGGATATACGCAAACCAGAAGTCAGACCGGATACGGAAAGAACGGAGGTAGAGCCGGAAATGGAAGTAACCCCTGTCCTGAGGACCTGAATCAGCTACAACTGATCTAAGACATTGACATTGGCATATATGTTAATGACGGGGGCTTCCGCCGCCGCCACCACTGCTTGAAGGTCATGCCTTGTCTTCTTATTTACAACCTAAAGACTCACGTGGATTTGACCCGGTGACCTGCTCTTTATTCTTAATTCATTCACTAGCCCGGAAGTACGTCCCAACCGGAAGCGGATGTCGGAAGAGCTTATTATTAGTCATACCGGAAACGGTCGGAACGGCAGTAAGAACCGGATCTTGAAGACCCAGATGTCCTGCAAAACCGGAAGACATACCGGAAACAGTCTGAACGGAAGCACCAGAAAACGGAAGTAAACCCGAGTCTCGAATCGACCCCAACGGAACCGGAAGAACTAGCAAAACTAGATTGCGGACTATGGCTATAGGCGACCTATGAAGAATCTTGACGACCGGTATGACTGAAAATTTTGGCATTAGCATAAGCACCAGGCTTATGGACTGAAGGAAATTTCAATTTCCCTTTCTCCGAGATCTAACAATACTCACCATTCTATTACTTCTGATATATACAGCTGACTCTGACAGCTGGCTCTAGGACTATAGACTTAGAAAGCTTTACCGACTCCTGGAACCGGGTACTCGGCTCCCAACTGCCGGGTACCAGTCTGCCATGAAGCTCATATTGTTTGCATAGCCACCAAACAAGAGAAAACCATGGCTTGCCTCCGCGGGGCTGGGAGGCTGGGTCCGTAATAGAATGGTGAGTATTGTTAGATCTCGGAGAAAGGGAAATTGAAATTTCCTTCATTCTCCTTCGATCAATACTCACCATTCTATTACTTCTGATATACACCAGATTTGCTCAGTAACCTGGTGGGAAGGGGCAAGCCATAACTGCTACTTTTGCCCCTTGGAGAAAGAGCTAGACTTAAACTTGATTAATGGAGACCTAAAAGGACCATCAAGTTAATGGAACCGAATCACATTCGCATCACTGCCCCCCCCCCCCTTTTTCTCCTAAGAAAAGGGAGAGAACTCACGAACATGCATCTTGCCTGAAAACACAAATATGCCAAGAGGGTTAACTGCTCTTTGCATATATTAGCCTGGGAATGAGCATGAATATATAAAATGAATGATCAGACGTGGAGCCTCCAACCATTCACTTGTCCGGCCATCAGTGACACAATCTGGTTGATATCCTCTCGCTCGACTTGTGACTTGGTCCTGCCTTGGCGATTTCTGTATGATACTACTGTCGAGTTGTCCGACCGTATCAATATCGCCTTGCCCCTGACTTTTGGAAGAAACCTTTCCGATGCCAGTTCCACTGCCATCATATCCAACAGATTGATATGCAGCTGGCTCTCTTGGAGAGTCCATGTGTTCTCCCAGGTAGGCCCCCCATCCCTCCAGCGATGCATCCCTGTACATGGACAGCTGGGGGTGGGGTAGGTGCAGCGAAAAACTCCTACTAGGAGATTCTGACGCTTTTTCTGACGTTTAAATAAACGAAAAGTGGGGTGTGTCAACTCAGATTTCTCCTTGTTGACTATCCAGCCTAGATCTGAAAGCAACTTCAGAGTCAGAGCAGTATCCACCTCTAAGCTGGCTGATGATCAGCCAATCGTCTATGAAGGTGTGAAGCGCCACATTCACTTTCCTGAGAAACGCTGTCACCACAAGGACCACTCTGGTGAAAACCCATTGGAGCTGTCGACAGGCCGAATGGGAGGATATAAACTCCCATACTTGATTCTGAAACGCAACTCTCAGAAACCTGTGATAACTCCTGTTCATTGGAATGTGGAAACATGCATCTCTCAGATCGATCAATACACACCACAACCCCTTCCTTAATCCTGACATTACCGACCTCGAAGTTTCCATCTGAAACCGAGGCGTATGGATAAACCAATTCAATGGCCTGAGACTGAGTACGGGTCTCCATCCCCCTGTGCTCTTGGGGACAAGGAACATGTTTGAATAGAAGCTTGGAGTGTTCCGGTTTGCTGGTTTATTGCTCCCTTCAGAAGCAAACCTGACACTTCGTTTTGAATAGCTTCTAACTTGTCTGGTTCCGTTGAACGGGTGTCCAGACAGGTGCCAAAGACAGATTCTGTGGTGGAAAGTCCCACCACTCTGGCATGTACCCCTGGGATAACCATCCCAGGACCAGACTGTCTGACGTCACACCTCGCCAAACCGCGACGAAAACGCATGAGCCTTCCACCCACTCAACGCCTAATGGGGGTGTCTGGCTCGCGATCCACTCCCCCCCCCCCTCTCTTGATGAGAGAGAGAACCATTTTGGGTTTGGCTTGGCCAGTCAAACTGGCTCCGCTGTTCCTGTCGCACAGGTGCGGTCCAGGCAGATGCGAAGGGAGCCCTCGTACCCTCGGGTACGATCCGCTCCCTTTTGTCCTCCCTTTGAGGACTTACCCCTCCCCTTCCCCTTCCCGCCTCTCGGGCAATCAGGAGCAACATTGGGGAGGGTAGGGGCCCCCACAACCTTCTTGGCTTTCTTCGCTGAGGCGGCTGAGAAAACCCAGCAAAAAACAGAAGCAGCACTAGGCTTAGCTTTCACCTTGATTTTTTCTGCTTCTTGAAGGTTGCCCGGTCAGCGGCCTGACTACAGTCCCTAGTGCGTGCGCTTGATGCACTAGCTGCAGATTACCACCAACCGATTCTGCGCAATGCTGGCCGTATCCTCCAAGATGGCCAGCGCCTGGCCACCAAAGATGCTAAGGCCTGTCAGGGGCATCCCAAGAAGACGCTCCCTGACGGCAGTAGCTGGACGCATATGGTGAAGGACCATCTGCCTCCTGGACATAGTCACACGTGCCTGCACCCTTGCCAATGCGTCCATAGACAGCACCAGGCCGTCAATAACGCACGAAAGCGCCACAGGTGGCACAGAGTGGCCCCGCTTCAGCCCACACCAACTGAAGAAGACGATAAGTGATTGACAGCACTCATTGCTGTCCTCACACCCCCATCACATAGGGACAGGACTTCATTATGGTGTACCTGAGCTTTGTCCACCAGTGCCGGGGCGGGGCCACCCGCTCCAGCACTCTGGACACCCAGTACCCAGCGGTCATCCTCGGTGACCGACGGGACAACACCATACCTGTCGTATTCCCCCTGTGGAATACGACCCCTCGCCCGCACCTCCATGGAGGCCGCAAGAAGCTGGCCCTTGTTCATGCGTTGTTTGCTATAAATAGCATCAAGCAACACCATAAACCATGGATCCAGTCCAACAGACTGGATCAGGGCTGCGGGCAAGATCACCGTCCTAATCGATGCAACCGATGGACGGGGTACATCCTCCTCGGCCGTGGTCGAAACCAGACGGGTCGGGTCCACCCTGGCTAGCCAAGCCAGAGACCAATCCGTCTCCGAAGAGGACACTCCCGTGAACACGTCACCCGTTGACATGTTCACGGCCCTACCAGCAACGGCCTCCCGGCTAGGAGCCATTGCTGATATGCCAGGAACTCCGGTACCGTACGGTTCCGCCGCCACCCCATGGAACACACAAGTCCACGGAGTAGGCCCGCACGGAAAACCGTGCGGACCCGTAGCGGTTGAGGAACCGTGGCCAAACATGGGCGCCAACGGCACCCCATGTCTGACCGCCGGACCAGGCGAGATAGGTGAGTACCATGCCTGGCCGGCCACACCCGTCACTGTGTTGGTTGGCGGCAAACCAACCATCACGGGACCGGTGCCCGGTACCGGAGTGGCCTCAACCACGGGCGGAGCCGCTGCCCCGGCTTGCACCAGGCCAGACAGATGAAGGACGGTTCCGTTCAGGATGGAATCGACCTCCATGCTCTCCACCCGCGGCATCACAGGCCGCAGCAACCTCTCCTCCTCATCTTCAGACCCCGAAGAGTTGTCACTAGACAAGGAAAACCGTGGAGCCGTCCTTGTGGATGGCTCCCATGCCTGGCGGACTGGCCACCGCTACTGGACCACCCGGAGGTGGCCGCAGACAGACAGAACCCATCAGGCCGGAGCCCGACGGGACTGCCAGGGGGCCGTACGAGACGGCTCCCTCGGTGGCCAGTCCAGAACCCTGTCCAAGGACAGGGTCTGAATCAAACATGGGGAGAGACTGCCCTACAACTTTTGGCAGCAGGGACGACACCAGCGTGGGCAGAACGCTATGCAAGAAACTTTGCCTAGCCGGACCAAACCACTCCGGTGGTGCCACCTCCGCCTGCAGACGTGGAACGCCCCCACGGGCTGAAACGGACGCTCCACGATTTACTTTCGGACCGCCTGACCCCGCGTCAGACCCTGCCAAGTCTGCAAGGAACTTAAGCATCATATCGACCGACCACACAGCGCAAACGTTACACCTACTGTCAAGACTACACTTAGTACAGTGGAAACAGACATGGTCCTTGCATAGAACCCGTATGATATGTGGCACTCGTCACATGATGGTGGGGCTGGCTTGGGCTATAAAAAGCCAAACCTACAATAAGCCAGCGGAACAAAACAAAAATGGAAGGCAGACAATTAATTTTCAAATATTTTGACCATAAATTAGCTGTAACCCTCCAGCACCCCACCCCGCAATGTTACAGCAAAGATCGCATTGATTAGGATGACAAGAACGAAGCGGGCAATAATACACCCATACACTGATCCTCAAGGATGTATAATGGAACCAGGAATCATATCGCATAGCATTCGGGGTATATTTACTAATAAATATAAATTATACTCCTAACGAAGGCCAAAACGATATGTGAAGAAACAACAAAATGTAAACAAACTGCTGTAGCACACGGTAAAACCGCAGACCACACATCTAAATCAAGAATTTTGAAACCACTGATCATTGCAAACAGATCGTGATAACGCAAAACTTGAAAATTCCAAAGTTTTTCTGGTACCAATTAAAGTACGCAGCACCCAGAATCAGATGCGCGCATTAATGAAACATTTTCTTCACATAAACATCCGAGAAACACGGGTGTCATTCGTCACCCGCTCGGATCTTACGGAGAACGATGTCAGCCGATAATCATGTTAAAACACTGATAAGCCAACACCTAATTTCATATCTGCCGATCGCCTGTTGGGGTTTAAAGGAAGGCGATCATCCGGCATATTTCGTTGTTAACACACGTACCAGATTCTTTGGTGTTAGAAATTGGAACATGCGACACAGACAAAATTTTAGAGACCTAAGTCTTTTAACTATGGAATTATACGTCCTGGTTATCATCGGTGGCATCCATATTAATCCAAATATACTTTTGAGAATGCACAAGCTATCACAATTAATCACAGTAAAAAGACTTAGGCGTAAACAATCTTAAGACTTTCCAACTGCAAAAAGCATGTATTCTCTTGTCGCTATGCAAACAAGAACGAGCTTCATGGCAGACGGGTACCCGGCAGTTGGGAGCCGAGTACCCGGTTCCAGGAGTCGGTAAAGCTTTCTACGTCTATAGTCCTAGAGCCAGCTGTCAGAGTCAGCTGTATATATCAGAAGTAATAGAATGGTGAGTATTGATCGAAGGAGAAGTCAGCTTCCGCCTCCGCCACCAATGCTTGAGGGTTATGCCCGTCACCCTCAAGTATAATGTGGGGTTGACCCGGTGAACTACACGAGCCCACCTTCGAGCGCTTAGTCGCTCTAGACTTCTGCTTAGACCTGATTACTTGCATTGACGTTAGAGGAATCGGTTTCCCTCATTTGCGGGAATGCCCACTAGCCCTCGGGCTATCGTCGGAATCAGAAGAAACTTTCTGTTTCTTGGCCTCCATGATGGCAGAAGATATTCTTTCGTCTAAAGATTTAGTCAAAACTGCAGTGAAGGACTCAAATCTCGCAAATAAAGCTATCACTGCTTCCGAATTCACCGAAGAAGCACCCCCCCCCCTCTGTTGCTGCTGAATTAGACATATTAGAATATTGCAAAAGACAGCTTTTGTCTACTAGCAACAGAGGAAGGGGAAGGATGACCATAGGGCAGCGCTGTAAGGACGAATAATCCGTAAAGAAACTTAGATACGAATGCAGACCACCCTATGCAAAGCCCGCACATCGATGTGGGGGTACACTTAGTGCACTTAAAACAGAAATGTCCTCCATACTTCACAGTGAACTTGTTCACAGATTGAGGATGTGCGCTTGATTTATCGGTCGTTAAAATACTCTTAAAAAACGAAAAAAGATTACGAAAGAAGCATACAGCTTAGAATTTCGATAAAAGGAGTCTAGAAACATGCAAACGCCTTTCAAAGAAAGGCC
The DNA here is from genome assembly GCA_034401795.1 of Chaetoderma sp. LZ-2023a. Classification (NCBI taxonomy): domain Eukaryota; kingdom Metazoa; phylum Mollusca; class Caudofoveata; order Chaetodermatida; family Chaetodermatidae; genus Chaetoderma; species Chaetoderma sp. LZ-2023a. Next base: position 196,214,716 of record CM067370.1, on the reverse strand, counting down.
GGAAAAGTTCAAATTCAAGATTGTTTTTTATCATAGGGAAATTAATGTAATTCCTTGTAAAGCACTATTTTTTCTTTTAACTGAAAGTGTTTTTATATGATGATGACTTAGGCATATTAAAGTTGTTACCACGAAAACAAAACCCACGAAAACCAGTAACATTTATATATATATAGTCATAAAGTTCAATATAACCACGAAATACTTCCAAAAACATAATTTTGGGAGGATAGACTTCATAGTAGGCATATCTTAGTGTGAGGAAGTCCTTCAATAGTAAGCTGACACAGCGCAAAGCTATAAAAACTTTCTGATAATATTTGTGGAGTTGTTATGCTTGCAGAATAATTGAAAAGTGTATCTGTTTCCTATTTGGGCTCCAGTGCGCATGCGCAAGCGCGCTTAGTGACAGGTGTCACTATGGAGTGAGTACAGACTGGTGCCAGTCTATATCAGTTAATATACTGGAGATGGACCTAACCAGTAGCCTGGTTGAGGGTCCATATTTATAGGAATAGGCATGGGGAGGAATGTATCCAAGCATAAAAATCTTATTCTGGTAGCTAAATGCAGATAATTAATTTAGCAAGTAGTGATTGAACGGTAATGGATGTTTGTGTGGTGTAATAACAACATTTGTTTAAAACTTAACGTAAAATATTAACAAAGATTATACCATGACCGTTGCCCCCATAAACTTGACCTCGTGATGCCTGCATCAGCGTGCTGCTTCCTTTCGATGTATATCTCCATGTATCCAAGTTTGGTTCCAACTGGATCAGGCATTGCTGAGACATAAGACAATAACTTTTGTTTAACGCAAAAACTTAACGTAAAATATTAACAAAGATTATACTGTAACCTTTGACCCCTGTAACCATGACCTCATGGCCTTTTTATCGGCGGGCTGCGTCCTTTTGACTTTTGATGTATATTACCATACACCCAAGTTTGGTTCCAATTGTATCAGGCATTGCTGAGATATAAACTTAATTTAAAAGCTTACGCCGCTGCCGGAAAGGTGATACCTATGTCGCGATCTGGCTTCGCAGGCGAGACAAAAACTGTAACACAGCCAAGAAAGATAACGCTTGACACATAAAATATTCTATGTTCAAACATGATAAAAGTATGGAAAAAATTATAAAATAAATAGAATTTTGATGCGGACTAGTCCTAAGCATCCCATAGAACACATCTGTGTTTTTGTTTTTTTAAATCGGATAACCATAAATGTCATTTTAATAAAAGACCCGTTCTGGTCACAGTCATCCCCCAACCAGGACTTTTAAGTACAAACTCAATCTTTTAAATCCAACAATGGAGATAATTCTGGTGTGCCTGGGCACATTTTGCCGATATGCAATCCCCACCGAGGTCTTGTCATAAGGAGTTGACATTCCAAATTTGAAATGAAACCATTCAAACTAACTGAAGTTATCAAGCAGAAACCACATATTTTACAAATTTTCAAGAAATCAAGAGGCATAACTCCGGTGGGTCTGGACACATTTCGCCGATATGCAATCCCCACCGAGGTCTTGTCATAAAGAGTTGACATTCTAAATTTGAAATGAATCCATTAAAACTCACTAAAGTTATCCAGCGGAAACCACATATTTTATGATTTTTCAAGAAATCAAAGGAGATAACTCTGGTGTGTCTAGACACATTTTGCCGATATGCAATCCCCACCGAGGTCATGTCATAAGGAGTTGACATACCAAATTTGAAATGAATCCATTCAAGCTAACTAAAGTTATCGAGCGGAAACCACATATTTTACAATTTTTCAAGAAATAAAGGGGATAACTCCGGTGGGTCGCGACACATTGCGCCGATATGCAATCCCCACCGAGCCTTGACATTCCAAATTTGAAATGAATCCATTGAAGCTAACTGAAGTTATTGAGCGGAAACCATGTATTTTAGGATCTTTCAAGAAATAAAGGGGGATAACCATGGTGGGTCTGGACACATTTCGCCGATATGCAATCCCCACCGAGGTCTTGTCATAAGGAGTTGACATACCAAATTTGAAATGAGTCCATTCAAGTTATCGAATGGAAACTAAATGCAGACGGGTGGATGGATGGGGGCCCGTTTCTATAGCCCCCCCCATCGGCAATGTTGGGGGACTACAAAGATTAACCTGTCTGGACGCCGATGCCAGCATTTTCCCCCTCCCCCAAAATCTTTTTTTCAACTTTGTTGAAAATGCGAGATAAAAAGTGGGAATTCATGGTAACGGGTACCCGTCTATTGGGACGGGTACCCAGTTCCAGGAATCGGTAAGAGTTTCTGTTCAAGTCTAAAAGTTTTAGAGCACACTCACCAATATCAATAAGTAATGTAATGGTAAGTATCGATCGATGGAGAATGACCATTTGCAGGCCAAGAGACTATATTTTAAACTGTCTCACTAGAGGCATTTACCGGGTACAATCTGAAAGCATTGTGTTCACGTTCAAAGGTAGCTTTCTTATGGACAGCAGACGCCATGTTTTGCTAGCTTGCCATGAAAGAGGCAAGCAAAGGTGTTAACTTAATTACTAACCTGTTCTGGACTGAGAATACGCTTTGATGGAGTCCTCTTCGGGAGTCGGCTAGGTGGCCGTGGCAACAACGATGTATTGTGTGAATCAGACATGTTTGCTGTCATACACTAATTATTTACACACGCACCCTGTAACAATAAGTCACATAAAACCAAAGTCAATAAGATGAATATGAGCAAAAACAGTTTATTTGATTGTCGCTTTCAAAATATACAAATTATATACCGTCATTTCACGACAAAAGGCTGCCCTCGGGTATAGGACACTGGCCCAAATTTAACCAAAATCCTCCCAAGAAAATCTTGCACTCAAGTATAAGACGCTGCGAAATTTAGAAAAACGTACCTTGAAAAAAATTGAAAATTGGCATAAAAAAGGCCCATCGCTCAGCGAGAAGCAGAGCTAAATCCTTGCATATTTTTGCTATGTCCACATATGTTCAAGTTAAAATAAAGTTTATTCCATACTTTTGGGGTAAAAATATACGTTAAAACAGTTTTGGAGTGATAAATACTCTCCTTATAATTACAACCAATAAAATTTTATGAAAAGTCTGCTTTGTTACTGTTTACTTTTATTCTCTGAGCTGTTCAAAGAGAATTATCCAATTCAAATCTGGAGGATGATGATGAAAAATTAGATAAGCCAATCAAAATTCAGAAGAATATATTGTCTTACAGGAATTAATTTCTACTAATATCTGCCGTTCTCTATTTTCATTGTCTTGTACGACAGTACTTATTCAATCAGAACTGAGAAATAATTTCTCTTCATAGAAAATTAACAAGAAGCCCAAGGGCCTGTGACACTCACCTGGACCATTAGCATTTCAACCATTTGCATTTTTAAAATTAGACATGATGGATGATTTTCGGAAAATCCAAGATGGCCACCAAAAGATTGACCAATCAAAATTCTCGTTTGATATGTTGAAAGCTACAGTCATACGATCCTTCCACCCAAGTTTTGGTGAAATTGGGCCATTGACTAAGGAGTACCGTTTTTAAGTGGCTATGCAAAATTTTCAGAAAATCAAAGATGGCTGCCAAAACACTGACCTATCAAAATTCTGAATAGTTTTTCTATATGCTACCACCATATGATCCCTCCAGCCAAATCTGATTGAAATTGCCTAAGCGGTTAATGAGTAGCACTTTAAACGAATTCTCAATTTTTGGAAAATCCAAGATGGCCACCAAACAAATTGATCAATCAAAATTCTGCATGCGAGCTCTGAAGCACACCACTCTAGGGTCCTTCCAACCAAGTTTGCTTGAAATCGTTCAATCGGTTAATGAGTAGCCTTTTAACTGATATCCACAGATTAGAAAAATGATCCAAGATGGCTGCAAAATTGGCCAATTAAAATTCTGTATACAAGTTCTGAAACCTACCAGCCTAGTATCCTTCCAGCCAAATCTGGTTGAAATTGTCAAAGCAGTTAATGAGGAGTAGCGTTTTAAACAATTTCCCGGCATTTTTCGGAAAATTTAAGATGGCCACCCAAAAAAATTGACCAATCAAAATTCTGTATATATGTTCTGAAACCTAGCCCATAGGGTGCTTCATACCACATTAGGTTGAAATCCGCTAGGCTGTTAATAACACGAAAATAGGATACATTTCCACCTCCCCTCCCCCCCCCACCCCTGTAATAATCATTGTTTTTGCACCAAAATTCTTCATAAAATATAACAAAAATTTGCCGTGAAAATTCACAAATCATGTGATGTCAGGAATTTGCGAGTGGATTCAATATTTAGAGCGAGTATTCGGCATAGTCGGATCTGTAATTTTGGACTCAGAATTTCGAAATTACTACATAATAGCATTGCGCAATGGTAACCGAGTACTGCCGGTTTTATCCGATTGACATAATGGATACCCGTTTGAGCATTGATAGGAATCATGTATACGCTCGACTTATTCAATATTTTGCGTATTTGGTAATTGGATTGCGTTTTTAACTCATTCGATCAGTGACACCATATGGCATCATAAAAAAAATGTCCTTCGATCCCAATGATGCCATATGGCGTCATGAATTTTAGCTAAGAGGGTGTGTCCGCTCAGGAGGTGTGTCAGTAAAACGAATGCTCATTGGTGAAAACGAATTTCGCCAGCCAACAGAAAATTCTCTGACCTGGTAACCCCCATTCATATTCATGTTCAGTACAAAGATTTATGGGAAATTTGCTTTTACTTCCGACATAAATAACTGCGAAAATATGCATGTTTCGTTTGTTCGCTAGGCAACTTTGGACGATTCGTGCCGCTAATTTTTACCAATTTAAATTGATTTGAGACAGGATTTATCAGAACATAGTTATTATTTAGTGTTTCCTAGCGGGATTCGTCAGAATTCTTGCTTTTTGTTATGAAAATCGTGATATTTTGATAGACCGATGGCGTTCAGAAATGCGAGATCGCCATCTTTGATTTTAATTGATATTTTAGTGGTCACTATATATTATCGGACTCAATCCTCCAACTATGTCAGATTTATTAAAATCATCATTGACATCTGCATTATAAGAGATTTTACTAACGGAAATTGAAGATTTTGTAAAGTTTCGTGATCGAAGTAGCGAGAAATTAGTTCGAGAAGACAAGCATATTTTAATGAATATTGAAGCGAGAAGGTTGTTTGCAAAATTCCCGCTAAGATTTAGACCCGTGAGTTGAAATACTCGGTAAACGGGTCGGGCCGAGTCGGCGAAACGGTTCCTACATTCCTCAACAGAGATCTCGGAGTTGCTGGACTGTTTGGATAAAACCTGCACGTTACGTCAGCTAATGAGCAATAGAAATTGTTGTTTTTAGAGGAATTTAGTATTTCGGATTTCCTGTGCTTTGTATACAAATTCTCGCGATTATATTGAAAACACTGTTTGAAATTAATTAACTTCATGGGCAGCAATCGATTTATAGCAACTTTTCTCAGATATTCAGTGATGGATCGAATTTTGACAAATTACAAAACTATACTAGGTCAACTGATAAGGTCATCGCGGTTGACTTTTCATAGCCTGTCAGAGAATGGGCATGGTGTGTGCGTGTGCATGCGTGCATGGGGGAGAGGGGATGTTATTGTCTGAAAGCGGTACACACAAAATTTGAAAATGAGTTGTTCTGAGAGGTTATTGCCTGCATTCTGGCTTATATGGTAAACTGAAGGAAATGTCAATTTCCCTTTCTCCGAGATCTAACAATACTCACCATTCTGTTACTTCTGATATACAGCTGGCCTTGACAGCGGCTCTAGGATTATAGATTTAGAAAGCTTTACCGACTCCTGGGAACCGGGTACTCGGCTCCCAACTGCCGAGTACCCGTTTACCATAGAGCTCATATTGTTTGCATAGCCACCAAACAAGAGAAAACTATGGCTTGCCTCCGTGGGGCTGGGAGGCTGGGTCCGTAACAGAATGGTGAGTATTGTTAGATCTCGGAGAAAGGGAAATTGACATTTCCTTCATTCTCCTTCGATCAATACTCACCATTCTGTTACTTCTGATATACACCAGATTTGATCAGTAACCTGGTGGGAAGGGGCAAGCCATAAATGCTAATTTTGCCCCTTGGAGAAAGATTTTAGACTTCAAACTTGACTAACGGAGACCTAAAAGGACCGTCAAGTTCACGGAACCGAATCACATTCGCGTCACGCCCCCCCCCCCTTTTTCCTCCTAAGAAAAGGGAGAGAACTAACGAACATGTATCTCGCCTGAAAACACAAATATGCCAAGAGGGTTAACTACTCCCTGCATATTCCATGTATTAGCCTGGGAATGAGCATGAATATATAAGATGAATGAACATGATACATATACATAATACAAAAAACTCTCACTATTGAATTACCTTATGATAATTGGACTTCAGACGTACCGCCTCCAACCATTCACTGGTTCGGCCATCAGTGACACAATCTGGTTGTCATCCTCTCGCTTGACCATGCCTGCTTTAGGTTCTTTTCTTACCGAAGTGAAAAAAGGGTGAAGAGCAGTGTGGTCACTAACTATCGTTTCAAAACAGCTAAAGCGAGTGGATTGGCTGAGTCTGACACATCCCTCATATAGTAATCCGTAAATGAGGACTCACAGTGCCATTGTGCAACGGCCATGATGTCCTCTAACGGAACACCATTGTAAAGGGCGGTCGAGGCGGCTATTCCTCTGACATCGTGTGCCCTTACGCCTTGCACCTAGTGCCCAGTCGCCATCTCGTGAGTAGTCTGAATGCAATCGACCACCCAACGAGAGATAGTACCCATGGATGCGGCGCCATAAGGCTTTTTATGGCAGATCCACAGATGTCTATCGTTCGACCGTAACGAGTCAGTCCGTTTCTTGTACTTAGTCAAAGCACGGACCGGGCACCAGACACTGGCATCACGATCAAACCTAGTTAACTTCGGTATAATGATCGGTTTGCCGGGATATCTCAAAGATTGGTTCTTTGACATAAACTCTGCTCTTGGCAGAAGATGCAGACCTTCTCGAGAAACAATAAATCGGTTCCTCTCTGCCGAAAGCGCATGGATCTCACTGCGCCTTCTAGCTGAGGAAGCTGCCAATAGAAAGACCGCCTTTAGAGTCAAATGCTTTAGACTAGCTGAACGCAACGGTTCGAAAGGGTGCTTGGCCAGTACATTAAGCACTAAAGATAGACTCCAGGCTGGAATGACTACCAGTTGTCGGTCGGAGATTGCTCATTCCCTTCAACATCACATTTAACTGGGCCACCTCTGGACTATCCCTGTTGGCTAGACAAGGGATAACTGATGCCAAAGCTGACTTGTATCCAGCAACTGTGACGGGAGCTAGTCCTGAAAAAAACAGCTCACAGAGAAAGTCTGCTATTTGCTGAATAGTGGATTGAAAGGTATCAATACCCTTTTCTTCACACCAGTCTGCAAATCTGTTAACCTTGTTGTTATATGACTTGAAGGTTGACCTCCTTCTCGCAGCCGCGATGAAATCAGCAGCCTGTCGAGAAAAGCCTTCTGACGTGGAACGTTGTTTGATAACATCCACGCCGTCAATTTGAACATTTCGGGACGCTCGTGTAGGAAGCATCCCTTGGCCTGGGAGATTATGTTCGGATTCTCGGGCAACTGCACAGGATTTTCCACCAGCAGATCTAGAAGATCCGTGAACCACGCCCTGCTCGGCCAATACGGCGCTATTAGCAGGACCAGACACGGTTCCTCCCTGACCTTCACCAATACCTTCGGTAGAAGAATGGTGGGTGGGTACGCGTAAGCGTGCATCCCTCTCCAGCTTATCGCCAGAGCGTCTGTATCGACGGCATTTGGATCTGGAATCGGCGAGACATATGTCATGATTTGAGCATTTTCCTTTGTGGCGAACAAGTCCACGTTGGGTTTGCCCCAATGCTCGAAGATCCGTCGCAGAACCGGAGGGTTGAGGGACCATTCTGTTGGCATAATTCTCTGTCTGCGAGACAAAGCATCCGCCAGAATGTTCAATCGGCCAGGAATATGAGCTGCTTTCAAAACAACCGAGTAATTCCTGCACCATTGAATCAAGTGCCACACCCTGATACACAGAGTGGGCGACCTGGTCCCGCCTTGGCGATTTATATATGATACTACTGTCGAATTGTCCGACCGTATGAATATCACCTTGCCCCTGATCATCGGAAGGAACTCTTCCAACGCCAGTTCCACTGCCATCATTTCCAACAGATTGATATGCAGCTGACTCTCCGGGAGAGTCCATGTGCCCGAGACCTGGTGTTCTCCCAGGCAGACACCCCACCCTTCCAGCGATGCATCCGTGTAGACGGACAGCTGGGGGTGGGGTAGGTGCAGCGAAACCCCTAATAGGAGATTCTGACGCTGTTTCCACCACAGAAGATGCGATATTATTGGCTCCAAAACTGGCACCAGTTTTGACAGGGGTTCTGTTCTCTGTTTCCACAGAGACATCAGATACAACTGGATAGGCCTTCGCATTAGAGCAGCGTACGGGATAACCTGCTCCATGGAGACCATCATGCCCAGCATCTGAAGGAACGGCCTCGCCTGAATGTGGTTTCCCACTCGAAAACTCCTGAGGATGGCTAACAGAGACACCACTCTGGGTTCTGACGGGTAAACCCTGCCCTCCTCGAGGTCGAATCGCATCCCCAAATAAACGAAATGTTGAGTGGGCGTCAACTCGGATTTCTCCTCGTTGACTATCCAGCCTAGATCTGAAAGTAACTTCAGAGTCAGAGCAGTATCCACGTTCAACCTGGCTGCCGAGTCTGCCTTGAGCAGCCAGTCGTCTATGTAGGTGTGTAGCGCCACGTTCTCTTTTCTGAGAAACGCTGTCACCGCAAGGACCACTCTTGTGAAAACCCTCGGAGCTGTCGACAGGCCGAACGGGAGAACTGTAAACTCCCATACTTGATTCTGAAACGCAAATCTCAGAAACCTGTGCCAACTCCGATTCATAGGAATGTGGAAATATGCATCTTTCAGATCGATCGATACACACCACATTCCTTTCCTCAATCCCGCCATTACCGACCTCGGCGTTTCCATCTGGAACCGAGGCGTATGGATAAACCAATTTAATGGCCTGAGATTGAGTATGGGTCTCCATCCCCCTGTGCTCTTGGAGACAAGGAACATGTTTGAATAGAAGCCTGGAGTGTTTCGGTTTGCTGGTTTTATTGCTCCCTTCAGAAGCAAACCCGACACTTCCTTTTGAACGGCTTCTAACATGTCTGGCTCCCTTGGTACGGGTGTCCAGACAGGGGCCAAAGACAGATTTTGTGGTGGAAAGTCCCACCACTCCGGCATGTAACCCTGGGATAACTATCCCAGGACCAGACTGTCTGACGTCACACCTCGCCAGGCCTCGACGAAACGCATGAGCCTTCCACCCACCATAGACGCCTCGACGTCTAACGGGGTTGTCCGGCTCGCAGTCCGCCCCCCACCCCCTCTTTCTTAACGAGAGAGAGAACCATTTCGTTCTAGGCACGACGGGTATAACTGGCACCGCTGTTCCTGTCGCACAGGCGCGGTCCAGGCGGATATGAAGGGAGCTTTCGTACCCTCAGGTACGCTTCGGCCCCTTCTGTCCGCCCTTTGAGGCCTTACCCTTACCCTTCCCCTTCCCGCCTCTAGGGCGGTCAGGAGCAACATTGGGGAGGGTAGGCGCCTCTACAACCTTCCTGGGCTTCTTCGCCGGCGGCTCCTCCGAAAACCCAGCTGAAGCAGAAGTCGCAACAGGCCTAGCTTTCGCCTTGCCCTTATGCTTCTTCTGCTTCTTTGAAGGTTGTCCCATTAGCGGTTTCCCCACAGCCCCTAGTGCGTGCGCTTGCCACACTAGCTCTAGCTGTAGGTTTACCGCTAACCGATTCTGCACGATACTGGCGGTATCCTCTAAGATGGCCCGCGCTTGGCCACCGAAGATGCTAGGCCCTGTCAGGGGCGTCCCAAGAAGATGCTCCCTGATTGCCGTAGCCGGACGCATATGGTCAATGACCATTTGCCTCCTGGATTTTGTCACTCGTGCTTGCACCCTTGCCAATGCGTCCATAGACAGCACCAGGCCGTCATTGACACATGAAAGCGCCACAGATGGCACAGGGTGGCCTGCCCCCGCTTCAGCCCACACCGACTGAAGGAGACGATACATCACTGCCCTCACACCCTCATCGCATAGGGACAGGACTTCTTCCTGGTGTACCTGAGACTTGTCCACAAGTGCCGGACCGGGGCCACCCGCCACGGCACTCTGGATGCCCAGTACCCATCGGTCATCCTCAGTGACTGACGGGACTACACCATATCTGTCGTATTCCCCCCCCCCCCCCGCGGAATACGACATCTTGCCCGCACCTCCCTGGAGGCCACAGGGAGCTGACCCTTGGTCATCAGTTGTTTGCTATAAATAGCGTCCAACAAGTCTATGAACCGTGGATCCAGTCCCACTGACTGGATCCGGGCCGCGGGCAAAATCCCCGTCCTGATCGACGCAACCGACGGACGGGGCGCATCTTCATCGGCCGTGGCCGAAACCAGACGGGTCAACCCTGGCTAGCCACGCCAGAGCATCTGACCAATCTCCCTCCGATGAAGACACCCCCACAAACACGTCACCCGTTGACGTGCTCACGGGCCTGCCAGCCACGGCCTCCCGGCAAGGAGCCACGGCTGACACGCCAGGCACTCCGGTACCACACGGTTCCGCCGCCACCCCATGAAACACTCCGGTCCATGGGGTAGGTCCACACGGAAAACCGTACGGACCCGTAGCAGTCGCGGAACCATAGCCGGACACGGGCGCCAACGGCACCCCACGTCCGACTGCCGGACCAGGCGAGATAGGTGAGTACCACGCCCGGCCCGGCACACCCGTTCCCGTGACGGCTGGTGCCAAACCAAGCCGCACGGAACCGGTGCACGGTACCGGATTGGCCTCAGCCACAGGCGGAGCCGCTGACCTGGCTTGCGCCAAACCAGACAAATGGAGGCCGGTTCCGTCCAGGACAGAATCAACCTCCATATTCTCCACCTGCGACTTCACGGGCCGCAGCAACCTCTCCTCCTCGTCTTCAGACTCCGAAGAGTCGTCACTAGACGAGTCAACCGTGGAACCGTCCTGGCGGACGGCTCCCACACCTGACAGACCGGCCACCGCTACTGGACCACCCGGAGGTGGCCGCAGAGAAACAGAACCCGTCTGGCCGAAGCCAGGCGGGACTGCCAGGGGGCCGTACGAGACGGCCCCCTCGGTAACCAGTCCAGAATCCTGTCCGAGGACAGGATCCGTACCAGGCATGGGGAGAAACTGCCCCCCAACCTTTGGTAGCAGGGACGACACCAGCGTGGGCAGAACGCTATGCAGAAAACCCTGCATAGCCGGACCATACTACGCCGGCGGTGCCATCTCCGCTACCTCCAGCTGGGGACGTGGAGCACCCCCACCGGCCGAACCGGGCGCTCCACGATTTACTCTCGGACCGCCTGACCCCGCGTCAGACCCAGCCAAGTCCTTCTGGGCAAGGAACTTAACCATCATCTCAACGGACCACACTGCACAAACATTACACCTATGATCAATATTACACAGGGCACACCTAAAACAGACATGGTCCTTGAACACGACACGGACAAACTTATGGCATTCGTCACATGATGGCGGGGCTGGCTTGGCCTATAACATAAGCACAAACCTACAATAAACAAGCGGAACGAGACCCGGATGGAAGGCAGACAATTAATTTTCAAATAATTTGACTCATAAATTAACTGTAACCCTCCCGCACCCCACCCCGCCATGTTACAACAACGATCGCATTGACTATGACGACAAGAACGAGGCGGGCATTAAACACACCCATAATAGATCCTCCAGGATGTGTAACGGCTCCAGGAATCATATCGCATAGCATTCGGGGTATATTTACTAATCAATATAAATTATACTCCTAACGAAAGCAGCATGATATGTGAAGAAAACAACAAAATGTATAACAAACTGCTGTATCACATGGTAAAACCGCAGACCACGCATCTACTCAAGAATTTTGAAACCACCGATCATTGCAAACCGATCGTGATCGCACGTAAACTTGAACATTCTAAAGTTTCCGGTACCATTTTTAGTACGCAGCACCCAGAACAAGATGCGCGAATTAATGAAAAATTTTTCTTCACATAAACATCCGAGCGACCGGGTGTGACGTCACCCGCTCGGATCCTACGGAGAACGACGTCAGCCGATATTCGTGTTAGAAATACCGTAGCATAACACCTATTTTCATATCTGCCGATCGCCTGTTGGGGGTTAAAGAAGGCGATCGTCTGGCATATATCGTTGTTAGCACACGTCCTAGATTCTATGGGGTCAGAAATTGGAACATGCGACACAGCGAAATTTAGAGACCTAAGTCTTTTAACTATGGATAATAAAGAATGATACAACCTGGTTATCTTCGGCGGTATTCTCCATATCCTTTAGTTAATCCTTTCACGAACACACAAACTATCACTACAGATTAAAGACTTAGATTTTCTTTCACAAAAAAACACTAAAATCCTCAATGCAGAAAGCATGTATTGCTCTTGTTGCTATGCAAACAAGAATGAGCTCTATGGTAGACGGGTACTCGGCAGTTGGGAGCCGAGTACCCGGTTCCCAGGAGTCGGTAAAGCTTTCTAAGTCTATAATCCTAGAGCCGCTGTCAAGTCCAGCTGTATATCAGAATTAACAGAATGGTGAGTATTGATCGAAGGAGAATACACATTTATCTTGCCTCCAAACTTTGCTTATAATTTAATGGTACTTTTTAATATTTTCAAGTAGGTTCTAACACCCACTTTAACCCTTTAACACTCATATCAGCCAAAAATGGCTTCTGCAGTGGTTTTGAGAAATGTTCATTTGCAGACCAAGAGAAGACGATTTTTTTAAATTTATCACTGGAATGACTGGCTCGATAAGCGACCCAGTCATTCCAGTGGTAAATTTTCAAAAATAGTCTTCTTGGTCTGAAAATGTCATCTTCCATGACAAAAATTGAAATTTTCTTTAACAAATTCATGGGTTAAAGGGTTAACATTCATATCAGGCAAAAATGTCTTCTACAAATAGATGTGATGTGATGTGGTGGTCTTGAGAACTGTACATTTGCAGAACAAGAAGAATTTCTTTTTAATTTATCACTGCAGTGACTGGCTCGATAGCCAGTCATCCCAGTGGTAAATTATCCCAAATACTCTTCTTGGTTAGCAAACATGGCAAATTGAAATTTTCTATGAGAAAATTTAAACTTTCTTGAACAAATTCGAGGGTTTAAAAGTTTAGCACTCACATAAGCCAAAAACTGCTTTTGCAGGGGTCTTGAGAAGTGTCCACTTGCAGACCAAGAGATTATTTTTGAAAATTTACAACTGCAATCACTGGCTTGATAACTGAGCCAGTCATTCCAGTGGTAACTTTTCAAAAATAGTCTTCTCTTGGTCTGCAAATGGACTTTTCTGAGAAAATTGAAATTTTTGAACAAATTCGAGGGTTAAAGGGCTAATTTGTAAATTAACTGTCCACGATGTCCATCTAAGGCAAGGTCATTGATTGATCTCCCCAACATAAAATATAACATGTGGCATAACAGTGCAATGTTAAAAGGACTTCGGGAATATACCGTTAAATTCTGTGTATACTGCGCACTTTTTTGCTCAAATTACATGTTATAAAAAGCTAATGTGCACTATATACAAGGATAAATATTTGTCACATTTTTTTCGTCAGAATCACAAAATTCAGGGCTGAAATATGATTTTATGGATCGGGAATCAGTCGGGAATAACAATCGCATTCTAGCATGTCTATAATGGTACTATCTCAACTAGATCGTTAAAATGTCTTACTACTGTCTAAATATTGTGTTATACCTTTATTAAATACCATATAGTGTTGTAAAATTATCAAATAAACCATCATTTAACTTTTTTACAACGCCATTATTTCCTGTAATTTGTTCTAATTTATTTCTATAAAGGGAGGTTACTCCTGTCTTCCCAAGTTGAACATAGAGATGTTTAAAATCCACAGATTGCTACACAGACACGGACATAAATGTGTTAAAAAAAGAATGATAGAGCCGATGTTTTTCAAGGTGATCTAGCATTTACATAGATATAGAAAGGAATGTTTTATATGTACTAAACGGCACAATGTTTTGACCAATCGGCGGGCAGGATGATTATGATTGACAGGTTACGGTTAAAGGTCACAGCCGTCAACGTATGACGAAGTAACTGTAGAAACGAAAGGATAAGAATAGAAAATCATATCAAATTGAAGATACTTCAATTTATTTAATAAACAATGCGTGGAATAAACTAGATTATAGCACTATATTATAATATATTGTGACGATGATATACTATAATATATTATATAAACCCCACCCCCACTCAAACAATACCCACAATTGATCACTGTAAACGGCAGGCGGTCAGCTCTATCACCTTTGTTTATTGTACTTCTGACCGCGTTAATCCACCCACCCCGCCCCACCACCTGACTACACTGTCTGTGAACCGAGTCTTGAAACCACTCATCTACTGAGTATATGATTGAACAAAATCTCATGAGCTCGCCTTTGATACAGTTATCAAAGTAATTACCGGCAATGTTAGAGTGAGCCAAAATGGATTTGAGTGGGGGTTTTTTTATTATTAAAATCGATTTTATTCTCAAGTAACAGTGCACAAACTCATATTTTATGAATTGAAGCAAAATAAATATCTGATTTTTTATGTTCTAACGACTCGGATTCTAACCTGTTCTGATGGAAATTATATTTGTATTTTTACATCATTCAATAAAGTTTAATACAAAATATTTGCTAAAAGTGTAGGCGAATGATATTCCCATGATTAAACAACAGAGTAACGCACGCCACAAACGAGATTTTATAAGGAAAGCGTATTTGACACACAGTAAGTCATTGATTTTTTTTGTTACCAGTTTTCATTCACACGTCTCTCAATCTTACTGCGCACTATACACGAAAACAGCTTTTTTTCAGGCCGATTTTGGTTAAATTTAGGGGTGCGCACTATGCACGATAGCGCAATATACACGGGATTTAACGGTAAATAAAAACAAAGTAACTATGTTTATTCTTATTTGTTTTATTTTCCAGGTAGCACAGACAGCTTACTGGTCAGACAATCGGCAATTCTTCTAAATAATAAGTCAATCTAACAAATGATAGCCATCATAGCTACTATGGATGCATCCTATATGTCGATCAAGTATATGATGTCATAATCAATTATGTCACATGTAGGCTGACATCACAATCATAATTGGAATAAGCCGTCAGTTGTACAAATTCTTTACTACCAACAGCCCCCAGTAAAATTAGTTTCAAAATATTCAATAGGTTTGCTCTATAGTTGCATGTACCATGCTATTTGGATTCAGGGTTCAAAGTATATAATTCGATCCTAACATGGGCAAAACATGGACGAAGCTTAGCTAGAGATTGGTGGGGCATAGCTAAATCCATTCCTTCACGTGTGTGCATGTGTTTACTTAGTTCTTGAGTATGATGTATTTAAAACAGAGAACCCTGCAATTGAAAAACATTGAACTCAATATGTTATATTTCTCAATGTTTGTAATTCAATTGTAATATGTGAAATATATGTACATGTAAAAGGAATGATTATCTGTATATATAGCATCCACAACTACAGTAAAACATGTATTACGAGACCACCAAACAATGCCAAAGGAAAATATTACTTGAAATCGGTAAGAATGGCTCCAAGCATGCCAAGGATTGTCCCAGTAGGTTGAAGCAATTCCGATATCCAACCAAAAGCTTAACCTGGCAAAGTATTATAAGCAGTGACCTTGACATTTGACATCAATCAATACTACTGAGCTGCTGAATATAGACAAAACAAATGTGACACGCTAAAGTTGTGATGTACGCAGCTAAAACATTTGACAAAGCGGTACTGACAGATTTATACCAGTTGCGACTAAAAATTAAAAGAACCATTTTACCAAGTTCAGGGACTTGTGCTGCATCCAGTTGATATTGGTCCAAATTAATTTCCAATATGGTGAACTAATCCTGGTGTAGTAAGAATGTATTGGTAACATGCGACTGAAAGTGCAGCATAAACACACCGCCATCTTTTCCATTACAAACAAGGAAAAAGGAAATGTCATTGAAAAGAACTGATTCTTGTACTTTATTATCCGGGTATTGGCTGTTATTAGGTCTCGCTACCCGCTTATAGATCGCTTGTTTATCGACGGAATTTTTTACTTGGAGATTGTGATATATGTCTGCTCTTTCCTACATAGCAGCGGATCGCGTGATTTGATTTCAAATATGAACATACTATCTGAAAGTGGATAAAATTCTACAGATTTCATACGCCGTCTTTCCAGAGGAAAGATTTCTAATTTTCTGAGAAAAATGTCATCAAATGTTACCAAAATATCTTTTACCATTTTATTAATTAATTAATTAGGCAATTAGAAGATTATTGCACACATATTTATAAATTTTATATTAATTAATTCCCCTAATAATTGTCTCAAATTCATCATATTATCTTTTTTTCATAGGCGCAATGCTTTTAAAGTTATGGGAGAATGAGAAAGGCTACCATACGTTCCTATTATTTATAAAATAACGTCTGGGAAAAACTGAGCCTTTTAGCGCCAAGTCTCTGGGATCGAATGAGTTAATACGCTGGAGGTGTTATTTAAATTGGGTTTTTAAACATATTTTTGCGTATTTACGCAAATACGCTGCTTATCTGGAGCTCTGGGCCCACCCTGCCATGTAATACATCATTCTAAAGGTAATTGATCAGGCTAAGAGGTAAATTATAAAATATTTGAGACAATTAGATTTTTATCCCTAACATGAGTTTCTAGCTATTAAAATGATAAAAATTTACACTCCCGAGGTCTCGGACGACCAAAAACCCTAATTGTAAAGGTTTGCATTATGCACAAAATATTTGTTGAAACAAGAAGTGTGGCATATCAAACTGATCAGAAATAAATGGACATTCTGAAATATAGTTTGATTTTTCCAGTGCTAGCATATTCTATGGGTAATGGTAGAGAATGCAGGAAATGTCAATTTCCCTTTCTCCGAGATCTAACAATACTCACAATTCTGTTACTTCTGATATACAGCTGGCCCTGACAGCGGCTCTAGGATTATAGACTTAGAAAGCTTTACCGACTCCT
Organism: Chaetoderma sp. LZ-2023a; assembly: GCA_034401795.1. NCBI lineage: Eukaryota > Metazoa > Mollusca > Caudofoveata > Chaetodermatida > Chaetodermatidae > Chaetoderma > Chaetoderma sp. LZ-2023a. The sequence continues at coordinate 196,197,393 of CM067370.1, read as the reverse complement.
GGGAACCGGGTACTCGGCTCCCAACTGCCGAGTACCCGTTTACCATAGAGCTCATATTGTTTGCATAGCCACCAAACAAGAGAAAACTATGGCTTGCCTCCGTGGGGCTGAGAGGCTGGGTCCGTAACAGAATGGTGAGTATTGTTAGATCTCGGAGAAAGGGAAATGGACATTTCCTGCATTCTCCTTCGATCAATACTCACCATTCTGTTACTTCTGATATACACCAGATTTGATCAGTAACCTGGTGGGAAGGGGCAAGCCATAAATGCTAATTTTGCCCCTTGGAGAAAGATTTTAGACTTCAAACTTGACTAACGGAGACCTAAAAGGACCGTCAAGTTCACGGAACCGAATCACATTCGCGTCACAGCCCCCCCCCCCTTTTCCTCCTAAGAAAAGGGAGAGAACTAACGAACATGTATCTCGCCTGAAAACACCAATATGCCAAGAGGGTTAACTGCTCCCTGCATACTCCATGTATTAGCCTGGGAATGAGCATGAATATATAAGATGAATGAACATGATACATATCCATAATACAAAAAACTCTCACTATTGAATTACCTTATGATAATTGGACTTCAGACGTACCGCGTCCAACCATTCACCGGTTCGGCCATCAGTGACACAATCTGGTTGACATCCTCTCGCCTGACCATGCCTGCTTTAGGTTCTTTTCTTACCGAAGTGAGAAAAGGGTGAAAAGCAGTGTGGTCACTAACTATCGTTTCAAAACAGCTAAAGCGAGTGGATTGGCTGAGTCTGACACATCCCTCATATAGTAATCCGTGAATGAGGACTCACAGTGCCATTGTGCAACGGCCATGATGTCCTATAACGGAACACCATTGTAAAGGGCGGTCGAGGCGGCTATTCCTCTGACATTGTCTGCCCTTACGCCTTGCACCTGGTGCCCAGTCGCCATCTCGTGAGTAGTCTGAATGCATTCGACCACCCAACGAGAGATAGTATCCATGGATGCGGCGCCATAAGACTTTTTATGGCAGATCCACGGATGTCTATCGTTCGACCGTAACGAGTCAGTCCGTTTCTTGTACTTAGTCAAAGCACGGACCGGGCACCAGACACTGGCATCACGATCAAACCTAGTTAACTTCGGTATAATGATCGGTTTGCCGGGATATCTCAGATTGGTTCTTTGACATAACCTCTGCTCTTGGCAGAAGACGCAGACCTTCTCCAGAAACAATAAATCGGTTCCTCTCTGCCGAAAGCGCATGGATCTCACTGCGCCTTCTAGCTGAGGAAGCTGCCAATAGAAAGACCGCCTTTAGAGTCAAATGCTTTAGACTAGCCGAACGCAACGGTTCGAAAGGGTGCTTGGCCAGTACATTAAGCACTAAAGATAGACTCCAGGCTGGAATGACTACCGGTTGTCTCGGTCGGAGATTGCTCATTCCCTTCAACATCACATTTAACTGGGCCACCTCTGGACTATCCCTGTTGGCTAGACAGGGATAACTGATGCCAAAGCTGACTTGTATCCAGCAACTGTGACGGGAGCTAGTCCTCAAAAGAACAGCTCACAGAGAAAGTCTGCTATTTGCTGATAGTGGATTGAAAGGTATCAATACCCTTTTCTTCACACCAGTCTGCAAATCTGTTAACCTTGTTGTTATATGACTTGAAGGTTGACCTCCTTCTCGCAGCCGCGATGAAATCAGCAGCCTGTCGAGAAAAGCCTTCCGACGTGGAACGTTGTTTGATAACATCCACGCAGTCATTGAACATTTCGGGACGCTCGTGTAGGAAGCGTCCCTTGGCCTGGGAGATTATGTTCGGAATCTCGGGCAACTGCACAGGATTTTCCACCAGCAGATCTAGAAGATCCGTGAACCACGCCCTGCTCGGCCAATACGGCGCTATTAGCAGGACCAGACACGGTTCCTCCCTGACCTTCACCAAAACCTTCGGTAGAAGAATGGTGGGTGGGTACGCGTAAGCGTGCATCCCTCTCCAGCTTATCGCCAGAGCGTCTGTATCGACGGCATTTGGATCTGTAATCGGCGAGACATATGTCATGATTTGAGCATTTTCCTTTGTGGCGAACAAGTCCACGTTGGGTTTGCCCCAATGCTCGAAGATCCGTCGCAGAACTGGAGGGTTGAGGGACCATTCTGTTGGCAGGATTCTCTGTCTGCGAGACAAAGCATCCGCCAGAATGTTCAATCGGCCAGGAATACGAGCTGCTTTCAAAACAACCGAGTAATTCCTGCACCATTGAATCAAGTGCCACACCCTGATACACAGAGTGGGCGACATGGTCCCGCCTTGGCGATTTATATATGATACTACTGTCGAATTGACCGACCATATCAATATCACCCTGCCCCTGATCATCGGAAGGAACTCTTCCAACGCCAGTTCCACTGCCATCATTTCCAACAGATTGATATGCAGCTGACTCTCCGGGAGAGTCCATGTGCCCGAGACCTGGTGTTCTCCCAGGCAGGCACCCCACCCTTCCAGCGATGCATCCGTGTAGACGGACAGCTGGGGGCGGGGTAGGTGCAGCGAAACCCCTAATAGGAGATTCTGACGCTGTTTCCACCATAGAAGATGCGATATTATCGGCTCCAAAACTGGCACCAGTTTTGACAGGGGTTCTGTTCTCTGTTTCCACAGAGACATCAGATACAACTGGATAGGCCTTCGCATTAGAGCAGCGTACGGGATAACCTGCTCCATGGAGACCATCATGCCCAGCATCTGAAGGAACCGCCTCGCCTGAATGTGGTTTCCCACTCGAAAACTCTTGAGGATGGCTAACAGAGACACCACTCTGGGCTCTGACGGGTAAACCCTGCCCTCCTCGAGGTCGAATCGCATCCCCAAATAAACGAAATGTTGAGTGGGCGTCAACTCAGATTTCTCCTTGTTGACTATCCAGCCTAGATCTGAAAGTAACTTCAGAGTCAGAGCAGTATCCACGTTCAACCTGGCTGCCGAGTCTGCCTTGAGCAGCCAGTCGTCTATGTAGGTGTGTAGCGCCACGTTCTCTTTTCTGAGAAACGCTGTCACCGCAAGGACCACTCTTGTGAAAACCCTCGGAGCTGTCGACAGGCCAAACGGGAGAACTGTAAACTCCCATACTTGATTCTGAAACGCAAATCTCAGAAACCTGTGCCAACTCCGATTCATAGGAATGTGGAAATATGCATCTTTCAGATCGATCGATACACACCACATTCCTTTCCTCAATCCCGCCATTACCGACCTCGGCGTTTCCATCTGGAACCGAGGCGTATGGATAAACCAATTTAATGGCCTGAGATTGAGTATGGGTCTCCATCCCCCTGTGCTCTTGGGGACAAGGAACATGTTTGAATAGAAGCCTGGAGTGTTCCGGTTTGCTGGTTTTATTGCTCCCTTCAGAAACAAACCCGACACTTCCTTTTGAACGGCTTCTAACTTGTCTGGCTCCCTTGGTCCAGGTGTCCAGACAGGTGCCAAAGACAGATTTTGTGGTGGAAAGTCCCACCACTCCGGCATGTAACCCTGGGATAACCATCCCAGGACAAGACTGTCTGACGTCACACCTCGACGAAACGCATGAGCCTTCCACCCACCATAGATGCCTCGACGTCTAACGGGGTTGTCCGGCTCGCAGTCCGCCCCCCCCCCCCTTTCTTAACGAGAGAGTGAGAACCATTTCGTTCTAGGCACGACGGGTATAACTGGCACCGCTGTTCCTGTCGCACAGGCGCGGTCCAGGCGGATATGAAGGGAGCTTTCGTACCCTCAGGTACGCTACGGCCCCTTCTGTCCGCCCTTTGAGGCCTTACCCTTACCCTTCCCGCCCCTAGGGCGGTCAGGAGCAACATTGGGGAGGGTAGGCGCCTCTACAACCTTCCTGGGCTTCTTCGCCGGCGGCGGCTCCGAAAACCCAGCTGAAGCAGAAGTCGCAACAGGCCTGGCTTTCGCCTTGCCCTTATGCTTCTTCTGCTTCTTTGAAGGCTGTCCCGTTAGCGGTTTCCCCACATCCCCTAGTGCGTGCGCTTGCCGCACTAGCTCTAGCTGTAGGTTTACCGCTAACCGATTCTGCGCGATACTGGCGGTATCCTCTAAGATGGCCCGCGCTTGGCCACCGAAGATGCTAGGCCCTGTCAGGGGCGTCCCAAGAAGACGCTCCCTGACTGCCGTAGCCGGACGCATATGGTCAATGACCATTTGCCTCCTGGACTTCGTCACTCGCGCTTGCACCCTTGCCAATGCGTCCATCATTAACACATGAAAGCGCCACAGGTGGCACAGGGTGGCCTGCCCCCGCTTCAGCCCACACCGACTGAAGGAGACGATAAGAATGATTGACAGCGCTCATCGCTGCCCTCACACCCTCATCGCATAGGGACAGGACTTCTTCCTGGTGTACTTGAGACTTATCCACTAGTGCCGGACCGGGGCCACCCGACCCGGCACTCTGGACTCCCAGTACCCATCGGTCATCCTCCGTGACCGACGGGACTACACCATACCTGTCGTATTCCCCCCGCGGAATACGACATCTTGCCCGCACCTCCCTGGAGGCCGCAGGGAGCTGACCCTTGGTCATTAGTTGTTTGCTATAAATAGCATCCAACAAATCTATGAACCGTGGATCCAGTCCCACTGACTGGATCCGGGCCGCGGGCAAAATCCCCGTCCTAATCGACGCACGGGGCGCATCTTCATCAGCCGTGGCCGAAACCACCGACGGGTCAACCCTGGCTAGCCACGCCAGAGCATCTGACCAATCTACCTCCGACGAAGACACCCCCGCAAACACGTCACCCGTTGACGTGCTCACGGGTCTGCCAGCCACGGCCTCCCGGCAAGGAGCCACGGCTGACACGCCAGGCACTCCGCTACCACACGGTTCCGCCGCCACCCCATGAAACACTCCGGTCCATGGGGTAGGTCCGCACGGAAAACCGTACGGACCCGTAGCAGTCGCGGAACCATAGCCGGACACGGGTGCCAACGGCACCCCACGTCCAGCTGCCGGACCAGGCGAGATAGGTGAGTACCACGCCTGGCCCGGCACACCCGTTCCCGTGACGGCTGGTGACAAACCAAGCCGCACGGAACCGGTGCACGGTAACGGATTGGCCTCAGCCACAGGCGGAGCCGCTGACCTGGCTTGCGCCAAACCAGACAAATGGAGGCCGGAATCAACCTCCATATTCTCCACCTGCGGCTTCACGGGCCGCAGCAACCTCTCCTCCTCGGCCTCCTCGTCTTCAGACTCCGAAGAGCCGTCACTAGACGAGTCAACCGTGGAGCCGTCCTTGCGGACGGCTCCCACACCTGACAGACCGGCCACCGCTACTGGACCACCCGGAGGTGGCCGCAGAGACAGAACCCGTCTGGCCGAAGCCAGACGGGACTGCCAGGGGGCCGTACGAGACGGCCCCCTCGGTAACCAGTCCAGAATCCTGTCCGAGGACAGGATCCGTACCAGGCATGGGGAGAAACTGCCCCCCAACCTTTGGTAGCAGGGACGACACCAGCGTGGTCAGAACGCTATGCAGAAAAACCCTGCAGAGCCGGACCAAACCACGCCGGCGGTGCCATCTCCGCCACCTCCAGCTGGGGACGTGGAGCACCCCCACCGGCCGAACCGGGCGCTCCACGATTTCCTCTCGGACCGCCTGACCCCGCGTCAGACCCAGCCAAGTCCTTCTGGGCAAGGAACTTAACCATCATCTCAACGGACCACACTGCACAAACATTACACCTATGATCAATATTACACAGGGAACACCTAAAACAAGCATGGTCCTTGAACACGACACGGACAAACTTATGGCATTCGTCACATGATGGCGGGGCTGGCTTGGCCTATAACATAAGCACAAACCTACAATAAACAAGCGGAACGAGACCCGGATGGAAGGCAGACAATTAATTTTCAAATAATTTTCACTCATAAATTAACCGTAACCTCCCCGCACCCCACCACGTTACAACAACGATCGCATTGATTATGACGACAAGAACGCGGCGGGCATTAAACACACCCATAATAGATCCTCCAGGATGTGTAACGGCTCCAGGAATCATATCGCATAGCATTCGGGGTATATTTACTAATCAATATAAATTATACTCCTAACGAAAGCAGCACGATATGTGAAGAAAACAACAAAATGTATAACAAACTGCTGTATCACACAGTAAAACCGCAGACCACGCATTTACTCAAGAATTTTGAAACCACCGATCATTGCAAACCGATCGTGATCGCACGTAAACTTGATCATTCTAAAGTTTCCGGTACCATTTTTAGTACGCAGCACCCAGAACAAGATGCGCGAATTAATGAAAAAATTTTTCTTCACATAAACATCCGAGCGACCGGGTGTGACGTCACCCGCTCGGATCCTACGGAGAAACGACGTCAGCCGATATTCGTGTTAGAAATACCGTAGCAAACACCTATTTTCATATCTGCCGATCGCCTGTTGGGGGTTAAAGAAGGCGATCGTCTGGCATATATCGTTGTTAGCACACGTCCCAGATTCTATGGGGTCAGAAATTGGAACATGCGACACAACGAAATTTAGAGACCTAAGTCTTTTAACTATGGATAATAAAGAACGATACAACCTGGTTATCTTCGGCGGTATTCTCCATAGTCCTTAGTTAATCCTTTCACGAACACACAAACTATCACAGATTAAATACTTAGATTTTCTTTCACAAAAAAAACACTAAAATCCTTAATGCAGAAAGCATGTATTGCTCTTGTTGCTATGCAAACAAGAATGAGCTCTATGGTAAACGGGTACTCGGCAGTTGGGAGCCGAGTACCCGGTTCCCAGGAGTCGGTAAAGCTTTCTAAGTCTATAATCCTAGAGCCGCTGTCAGGGCCAGCTGTATATCAGAAGTAACAGAATGGTGAGTATTGATCGAAGGAGAATAGAAACTTTTTCCATAAGCCTAAGTGTTTCCGAACAGCCTGGAGTGATGCAGCCTTGATTATTAAAATAATTCTGGCTACCCAAAAACTTTGTGATAGTTTGTCAAATGTTTACGGTGCAATGCACACAATAAGATTTGTATCAGATATTACTAAGAACTTGAGAGAAAATGTCAGGCCCCTTATTTTTTTACAAGTTTAAGTGTAGACTTCCAGAAATATTATGTGTGAATTTCAGTATAGTTGTGAAAAACACATTCTACTTAGTGGTTTTGGAATGTACATTGTTTCCAGTTTCCAAAAATGTATTACACACTATATATTCTCTCTCTTTTTTTGTTAAATAACAGGTGGAGATTGATATTGAGAGAATGAAGGAAATTTCAATTTCCATTCCTCCGAGATCTAACAATACTTACCATTACATTACTTATTGATAATACAGCTACCCTGAAGCTGTGCTCTAGGAATCCAGATTTAGAAAGCTTTTTAGTAGTTGTCAATAATTGTTTTTGATGAATTTTTTGGACGATTTTAACGTGAGAATTTGTGTGCGTATGTCTGTATCTGTATTATTCCATAATTGTATTGCTTGTTAGGACGGTGTTCGTGTAGCTGCCTTTGTTCGGTGGTATGTGACGTGTAAGTTGCAGGGTTCATACACCTTCAGCAGAATTAAATTCCATACCTTTTCCAGACTTTTTCCAGACTCAATTTCAAAATTTCCAGACCTCATTTTGGGACTTTCAATCAGACAAAAAACAAACAGTTACTAAGTTCATCATATATAAACTTTATAAAACAAGAATATCAAAACACAGCGTGCGCACTTTTGCCGGTGGAACTGAAGCAACCGCAGTAGTGGAAGACCTGAGGACAATAACAAACTGCATATATAAATAATTGTCACAAGAATCTCAAAGCAAAGCGCGCGCGCACACAGATATGAATTTGATTACAGCAGCACATTTTTTGTTGAATATTTTGAAAATAATTTGACTGGAAACTGTTGCTGCTTTAAATTAAGTCACATTATTTTTAAAATATTCAACAGCTATCCTATCAAAACACACTATTAAAAGATCATAGGAGTTATCTTAATCTAATATAGCCAGAAATATCAACATACACACAAACACACATGCAGTGTGTCACACATACACAGGATTTCTCATTATAAAGGGACTTTTTGCGGGTATATAGCCCCAAAATCTAGATTGGGAACAGTATATTGTCTATGAGTGGCTCTGGGAACCGTATATTGTCTAGGAGTGGCTCAGTGTTTTTCAGGATGCAAACCAGATATGAATTTCATTACAGCAGCACAGTTTTTGTTGAATATTTTGAAAATAATTTGACTGGAAACTGTTGCAGCAATAGTTTCCAGTCAAATTATTTTCAAAATATTCAACAGCTATCATGCAAAGTTGAACTTGAGACACCCACATTTATTTGTTGAGGGCCACCCCCACCCCACCTTTAGATAACAAGTTAAACCCTGCACATATACACATACACTAATTTATTTTAAATTTAAGTTACCATAGCTAATCATATCGCCATAGCAACAGGAGGAATCCTCATTATTTTCACTTGATAATGCGGCAACATAAGAAGCCTCGCGATACGAAAGCGCTGTCGGACAGTCAATAATATTTTACCGTGACTCAGCGCAAAGTTGGGATCATCTAACATTGGGCGATATAAAATTGGCACGCTTCTAAATGATCGCCATAGCAACAGGAATTCATTATTTTCACTCGATGACGAGCCAACACAAGAGGCCTCATGATACGAGGGCAAAGTGGGGATCATCTAACGTTGGGCGATATAAAAGTGCTACGCTTCTAAATGATTCTGGTACTATCAATGTGAAAATGTAAAATATTCTTACCTTGAACCAAAGAAATCCATAACTTTCGGCGCTGGCTTTAGGCGAACTTCTGTCAGTGTCTCATGTTTTTTCCCCGGCATGTGGCTAACAAGAGCCGCTTCGCCCATATTCCCGATGTTAAACGACTTATTAAAAACACTACATTTGGCACGCGAGTTTGATGTGTTGTCCGGTAAAATCCAATCCTTATATTTATCATTAGTTTCCCAAACACTAGCATATTTGCACTTTCCCATCCTTACTGTATCACAAAAAATGGCAATCTCGCAAATTATTTCATTGTTTCGGCTTCTAACACTCTGTACTATTTGACGGACGACTGCCGATTCACTCATTTTTATTGCGTTGTACTTGAGCATGTTCAGAACCCGTATTGCTCAACAACCGCGAGATGTTCCCGGTAATAGGCGGTTTTCTATTGCAAGACGAGACCGGGACCCAATCGAATTAGATTCTGGCAAGATTGGCGGAAACGCGCGATTTCGTTCGTAAACAAAAAGATTGCGGTCGGAAAAATTAGGATTGCCGATATTTTAATTTTCCATACCAGTTGGCCCAAAATTGGAATTACTTTTTCCAGCCCTGGAAAAGGCTTTCCTAATTTTCCATACTTTTTCCAGACTTCCATACATGCGTACGAACCCTGAAGTTGGAACTTGTTCTTGTGTTGTGCATATGTGTCTGCATTTATTTATTATACAACTGAGGGCAAGCCTCATATATAGAGGATACTTGAGCCTAATTTAGTAGAAATAAGGACGATTCCAACAGTATTTACGCTACACTATCATTCATGAATGCTTGCGAACAATGCATTGACGTGGCCTAGTTATAGCTGTCAGCCGCGACACGAGTAGCCAATAGTAATGCAGATATAGTAGGAAATTCCTGCAACGCGTCACCGGCCAGATCTATTCACAGGCATTTGAAGTTTACCTTCCTATTTCATATTATTACTAGGATATTTCATATTACTACTATATATATATATATATATATATAATACACAAGGTGGTCAACGGCGATCACGGAAATACAGTACGCATGAACAAAAACAAAGCAAAAATCTTAGTTCTAAGCCTCTCCGTTCGGGATAATAGCGACGTGTCGTGTCAGTTATATATGTCTAACACATCGACACTGGTTTTGCATCGCTCCTATGAATTTTGTTAACTTTATTCCGTTTCTTCGGAGCGAATCGTAAATCTTCCAGAAACCATTGGGGAAACACTGGCCCAGTCAAGCTCCGCAGCAAATTGTTATATTAATAAATTGTTTTATTTAAAGATCAAATTTGAATAGACAGGTTCCTTCCTGGCAAGACTTTCTTCTTCACATCGCATTGTGGGAAATTTTAAATTTCAAGTGAAAATTTAAAATTTCAAGTGAAAATTTAAATATTTCAAGTCAAAACATAAAATTTAAAGTAAAGTAAAATAATAATTCATCTTGAATCTGAATGCATATTGTTGGTGTTGGGGTGAAAGGTTCAACGATGCTGGCATTCCGCAAACAGATAAACAGCGCAGCACCGGGGATCAGTCTAGCAATGGCTAGTTTTTCCCCAATGGTGTCTGGAACATTTACGTTTCGCTTACAAAAACTGTAATAAAGTTAATAAAATTTGTAGGAGCGATGCAAAACCAGTGTCGATGTGTCAGACAGACACGACATGACATGACACACCGCTATCATCCAGAACGGAGGCTTAGAACTAAGATTTTTGCTTTGTTTTTGCTCATGCGTACTGTATTTCTGTGATCGCTGTTGACCAACTTGTGTATAATATATAGTACTGTAGTAATATGAAATATGCTAATAATAAATAATAATGAAATAGGAGGGTAAACTTCAAATGCCTGTGTGTATCTATTTGACAGCTGCGTACTAAAGGCAGTAGTTGTCAGATCTCTGGCCAACGGTGATCGTTATGCTAATAATGGACAAATTTAACTCTATGGGGCAGAGCAGACTCAGACTACTTGCAACCGTGTCTGTTATTGACTATATTCTAAGAAACGACCCGGGTACCAATGAGAATCAGAGGCGAAACGACCAATAATGGAAATATAATGATATTCATAGGAATCTGGTGAAAGATTAAAAGAATCGTTGTCAGTAGTCACTGTAGTGGTTCACGAAAATTGGTGATATTTTGAAAACAGAACTGTAGGCCTATACTGATTCATGAATGCTAAACATCCCTTTCAACTATAACAATAGTGCGGTTTTCTTACTTGATCAAATACTGCTGTATTTTTCACGAAAGAAAAGTGGACATTTAGAAAAGATGAACTGGAAAATAACTATTCGAATATAGCGCACTTCTATACGCATTTCATTGGTTACAAAAAACGGTTACTTGTTATGTAGACCCCGCATCAAATGTCATTTATCCCTCTGTAAAACTATAAACATAAGTCTTCGCAACGGGCGCATTTGGGTTATTCTTCTAACAAAAGTGGCAGCTGGAACTACAAATGTCAAACTGCCGACTAGCTTGTAAAAGCAAGCTCTTAGACCAAGATTCAAGATTATTTATTCAGTAGCAAAATATATATAAGTTATGGATTCAACTAGGTTGTCCACTTCAGGCACCAAGAGGCTACAGTGTGACAGCCATCGTTTGGTCAAGTAGTCTGGACCCGTACATCAGAAAAACAGATGAGGGAAGTCATAGGATCGTGGCACTAGACACACTTACTGAAGTGCCAATCTACCTTATTAATGTGTACATGCCTTCACGTGGAAATGCCCAATCCGAACGCGACTTTGAGGCAGTCCTGGATAAAATTCATGAACTTATAGAAAAATATGAAGGAACTCATCTCATCATAATAGGTGGCGATATAAATGCATCAGCTCATAGAGATAAAGGGATCCCTAGAGACCAAAAGCTAAAAGACTTCATGAGTGAGCATGATATACATCTTCCTCAGAATTACCCTATCAAACCTACATTCTGTTCTGAAAGTGGAAAGTTATCATCACAAATAGATTACTGGCTGCTGTCTGGCAGGTCCAAGCCTATGGCCAAACAAGTCACGATAACTCCAAAACATCCACTGAACCTCTCAGATCATACTGATGTGATACTTACAGCTGCGATTACCTTCAACACCCACAAGAAGGTAGGTAAAGCACAAGAATATTAAATGCATCTCCAGACAGACCATATGCCTGAGAGAATTCACTGGAGAAAGTGTGATGTTGAGCAGTACAAAGAGATGGTTGATGGCATCCTATCTGGCAAAACCCCGGAAATAGAAAGTAATCTAGCAGCACATATGATGGTAAAGACACTCTCAAGTGCCATGCACAGCACTTCTCTTCAGGCTTCTGTGTGTTCAGTCAAGGACGGAACAAAGAAGCGCCCAAACAACACAGTGTTGATCATTTCAGAGGTTGTGAATGAGGCCAAGGACAACCAGGAACAAGTGGCTATGGTCACGCTAGATGCCTGCAAGGCGTTTGGTGTAGTTTGTCATGCTTCACTCCTTCGTAAGATATACATCAGCGGAGTCGAACAATCACTCTGGGGAACCATCCAAGACCTCTATACTGATGCCGAAACTGTGGTCAAGCTTAAGGGCCGAATTTCCTCAGCTCTACAGATCCAGCAGGGAGTACGCCAGGGTGGAATCCTTTCCACCATCCATTATAAACTATTCAACAACAATCTCCTACATATGATTGAGGATATGCAAGTCGGATAAAAAATTGGGCACATTAATTGCTCAGCACCAACTTGCGCTGATGACATTGCCATTCTCGCACGCGATACTAATCATCTCCAAGAGATTCTCAACGTTGTCCACCACTACACCAATCAGGAACGGTACTCTATCAATCCAGCAAAGAGTGCTCTTATCTTTCTTAACAAACGACCAAGAGAAATGCCCAAAATACAGCTAGGAGAAAAACAAATCCTTGAATCAAAGTGTGAAACACATCTGGGTATAGAACGATCCCTACGGGGCAAAGAAAATGTGCAGAAGAGGATTAAAATGGCATGAAGAACAGTGTACTCCTTGATGGGAGCTGGACTGCACGGCAATGGCGGAATGTCTCCTGCACTAGCTGCGCATGTATGGAAAATCCACTGTCGCCCAAGATTACTCTTTGGTCTAGAAACTCTGGAAATGAAACAAACCAAGATTAATCTCATGGAGCAATTCCAATGCAAAATTCTCTGGCAACTCCAATCCCTTCCAAAGTGTACATCCTCAACAGCAACACTTTGCTTACTGGGCTATAGAAGCTGAGATAGACTGCAGAAAACTGAACTTCTTAGGAAACATACTCAGACACCGAGAGACGCTAGAGTATCAAATAGCTGCGAGACAGTTAGCTGTAAAGAGTATCAGAAGCAGCAGCTGGTTTATGAGATGTCAACACCTACTCTCTAAGTATGATCTTCCAAGTATCTACCAGCTGATTGACAGCATCCCTTCAAAACCTCAGTGGAAAGCAGCAGTAGACACACAGGTTAATAAAGTTGTTCATGAAGCCTGGAAGAATGACACAAGCACAAAATCCACCCTCAAGTATCTTAACATTCTCGACTGCTCAGTGAACCATGTCCACCATGTCTGGAACTCTACTGATAATATAACAAGAGATGTAAGACGAGCCACGATTAAAGAGAAACTCCTGGTTGATACATACATTCTACAAGCTAATCGTAGTCGCTTTGATCAGTTTGCTGCACCTGACACCTGCCAGCTTTGTCGGCTAACAAAAGAAGACAGAACTCACTTCCTCGTAACTTGTCCAATGCTGATGGAATCCAGAAAACCATATCTAGAAGATATCTGCTCTGTTGTACTCCAGGAGATCGACCCAGTAGCATATGATAGGCTGATTGCTGACCCAGAAAACGTGGCTCAACTAATCTTGGACCACTCCAAACTTTTCACCTGCTCCGATATCAACCTGTCTGCAGAGAACTATCAAAAAGTTTCCAGAATCACACACACTCTCTGCTATGCCCTTCATTTAAAGCAAACTGACCTGGAAAGCCATCTGTATATAACTAAATCTCTGTGAATTTGTACTTTGTGCACATACACCTTTTGCCGCACTAACTTTTGTCAAGCTGTCACACACGAACTATGTACAGTATGCACATACTTCTCAACACGATTCGAATTGCTTGCCTGAGCTACGGTTCCTGGGAAATTAATATAACCTGGATACTCTCCCAGGAGCGTCAGTGTCGCAAAGGATTCAATCCAGCTTGTGCGCGTGTGCTCGGCAACATCCGTTGCTTCTTCGTGTCTTCCGAACATTAGTTAAATTATTTAAAAACTTTAATAATAAACTATTGTGCAAATCAAGTTGCAACTATTCGTTACCCTGCTCGTGCCAGGGGTGAGCCCATCGAGGCTGGCGTTCCGAGTACAGATTACAGAATGCCTATTGTATTGACGGACACCTTAAACATATATACATACATCTATACAAATAAATTAAACAGGACAGTAGCATACAAACACAAGTAGACAAGTTAAATAAAAAATTAATACATGTCTAAGTAATACGGAATTAGTAAGAAACTAGCCAAGTGGATGAAAGCTTCCTAACAAATAGACAACAACGAGTACAAGTAAACACCTCAAAGTCAGAATACAAGAATGTCACAAGTGGGGTGCCACAAGGTAGTGTACTAGGGCCGGCTCTTTTTATACTGTTTATAAACGATCTACCTGATAACATAGAATGTATTTGCAAAAAATTTGCAGACAATACTAAACTAATTGGTAATCCGGAAAAATCTGATATCCAGAGAAATGTTGACAGGGCATGCAAATGGTCATTGGATTGGCAGTTGAGATTTAATTCAGTCAAAATACACGTTCTGCAGTTAGGAAACAACAATCCTGATATCTACTACATTATGACAGATATTGAAACGCACACGACTATAACCCCTACACACTGTGAAAAGGATCTAGGCATCTATATCGATGACAAACTTACTTTTGACACTCATATTAACACCATCACAACAAAAGCTAACTGTATATTAGGAATCATGAAAAGAACCTTTGGCCGCATGGACAAGACCACCTTTCTTCTTCTATACAAGACACTAGTGAGGCCGATTGTAGAATAGTGTAACTCAGTCTGGTCACCACACCTCATGAGACAGTCAAGAGCTATAGAAGCAGTACAGCACCCAGCTACCCGACTAATTCCTACATTGAAAGGTCTGCAGTACGAGGACAGACTACGAGAACTAGGGTTATTTTCTCTTAAATACCGGAGAACTCGTGGGGACTTAATCGAAGTATACAAACTGAAGAACAACATGTATAACCTAGACCAATCCATTTTCTTTAGAGAACCTAGCTCCAACATAACACGGGGACACAATTACAGAATAAGAGTAGACCACTGTAGCAAGAACATATGGAAATTCTTCTTCACCAAAAGAATCGTGCCACAGTGGAATCCACTACCAGAACACGTTGTTGAAGCAAAAAACATCTCCGATTTCAAATCAAAACTAGACACACATCTGTGGGGAATTAAGTACAACTTTGATTAACCTAAGACACATGTATCACATACATTTACAAGATAAGGTTGCATTGGCTCTAGGTGTGGAATCTGCGCCAGACTGCCATATGTACAAATCATATAATACTGAATTTAAATAAGGAATATAGCAATGTATTAATATTAGTAGATAGGACTCGTACATATTAATCGTTGGTTTGATGTTTGTCATTGGATTTGGTGTGGCATCCGCGCCGTTCCATGACATTTTACAGGCATGCATATGTGTTGTTACACGTCTAGCACATTATGTAACATGTTGGTATTGTATGAAGATAACCCCGCGTTTGACTATCACATATGCAAAGATTTACAAAAGTGCTCACTGTTAACCCTTGCCACCATGGGGTCAATGCTTTAAATTTTCAAACTAAATTAAAAGATGAACCGGTGGTCACTCTTCAGCAAACTCAGGGGGTAGATGGTGCTGTCGTAGACAATAACATCTTCAACCGGGGTTGTTGAAGAATGTACACCAGTTCTTCGCTATTATTTGCTATTTTTTGCTATTCCCACAGTATAAGTTG
This sequence comes from Chaetoderma sp. LZ-2023a, assembly GCA_034401795.1. NCBI lineage: Eukaryota > Metazoa > Mollusca > Caudofoveata > Chaetodermatida > Chaetodermatidae > Chaetoderma > Chaetoderma sp. LZ-2023a. The sequence goes on along the minus strand of CM067370.1, from coordinate 196,181,483 downwards.
GATTACGGACGCCAGAGTAGTAGGGGTTAACTGCCACTGTATAAAAATAACATGTACAGTACATAGGAAAATAGATTGATGTTGGTCAGTGGACTTGGTGTGGAATCCGCGTGCGTGCGTGCGTGCGTGCGTGCGTGCGTGCGTGCGTGCGTGCGTGCGTGCGTGCGTGCGTGCGTGCGTGCGTGCGTGCGTGCGTGCGTGCGTGCGTGTATGTGTGTGTGTGTGTGTGTGTGTGTGTGTGTGTGTGTGTGTGTGTGTGTGTGTGTGTGTGTGTGTGTGTATGTATGTACACAAGTGTTTAATGTTGATCAGTGGACTTGGTATGGCATCCGCGCTGTCCCATGATTTAATTATACCAGGAGTTAATCCCAGTCTCAATTGCATTGTAATAGTCTTGACATGGTGTGGTAACTGCGCCAGTCCATATGTATGTTTATGTGAACGTAGGTGATTATGTATTTTTATTTTATTGACGCACTGGCAACGTGCGCCTTCAATTTCCATGTGCTAACTTAGCCGACAGTGATGCACCCGTTAGTTTAATTTGTTGATCACCATCTCCCGGTCGGGGGATCGAACCGCCATTCTGCAACTCCGCATAGCATCAGCAACCAGGCATCTTTCCACTGGACCACCGCACCAAGACTAAAAGTCAAGGATTGGCCGACTAGCTTTCACATGTCTGATATACTGACACACTGACGATTCATATGGGACTATCTGTGGATGCATCTGTCACAATCAATCCTAGGCTTTTACGCCTATTGTACTCTGACTCCAGCACGGCTCTGGCAGTACATGTATTTTTATTTTATTGACGCACTAGCAACGTGCGGCTTCAATTTCCATGTGCTAACTTAGCCGACAGTGATGCACCCATTAGTTTAATTTGTTGATCACCATCTCCCAGTCGGGGGATCGAACCGCCATTCTGCAACTCCGCATAGCATCAGCAACCAGGCATCTTTCCACTGGACCACCGCACCACGACTAAAAGTCAAGGATTGGCCGACCAGCTTTCACATGTCTGATATACTGACACACTGACGATTCATATGGGACTATCTGTGGATGCATCTGTCACAATCAATCCTAGGCTTTTACGCCTATTGTACTCTGACTCCAGCACGGCTCTGGCAGTATATGTATATGTGTTGTATATGTGTACATGTATGTGTTATGTGTATATGTATGCATATGTATATGTATGTAGGTATATACATGTATGTATGTATATGTATATATAAGTATATATGTGGGTATGTATGTCCGTACACATGTGGGTATAATGTGTATATGGGTATGGATGTTTCCACATATTGTACATAGTAGCTAAATGAAGTCTAAATTAAATGACTGTTTGTGGAATCCGCGCCAGTGGAATTTGTACAAATTGTAAATTATGTAGACATGAACATATAATTACTGATGATACCACTCCTCTCTTTAAGCATTTGCATTAATTTATAGCGTAATACTGCCGGGACAATAAAAAGCCAACGGCTTATGTCCTGAGACAATGATGATGATGATGAAGTAGGATTGGTTGTAGTGGTGATGTTACAATGCAACTCAAACATTTATATTTTTGATTGACTTTGTTTTCTTGAATGATTTTGTTGTCAGTATTTTGTCCCGGGTTTCCTGTTTAGTGTTATTCCATAAATGAGTGGCTGTAATTGATATTTTATGTTTTCACATGTTTGTGCATGTGTATTTTCCATGTAGTTTGTGTCTGCTTCTAGTGTTATGCTGGTGGATGTTAATATTGTTCACAAAAAACGGGGCTATGGATTTGGGTAGGGTGTTGTGATGGAAATTGTTCACAATAGTTAACATTTGGGATTTACCTATGTCAGTATGTTTGAGTAGTTTTTCTTCTTTAAACATATCTTGACCTTCTGCTGGTCAAGAAAATAATTTAATGCTCTTTTTTGGAGGCTTTGAAGTTTAGATATTTTGTTTTTGTAGGTGTTAGTCCAAACAGCATTGAAATATGTGAGGTACGGAAGGATTAAGGTGCTGTACAGTGTTTTAACTGTATCATGTGTCATATATGGCTTTAATCTTTGGATGACACCTATTCCTCTTGCTACTTTCATAGTAACTGTCTCAATCAGGGTTGGGTTTTGGACAGTCCAAAACTAACTTTGAGCAGAAATTGTCCAAAACCTGTCTAAAACCTGTCTTAAACGGTTTAAACCAGTCCAAAACTGTCCAAAATTGTCCAAAACTGTCCAAAACTATGTTGGACATATCACCATACTCTTATGCATCATAATCCTATTAAAAAATAACAAGAAATCAGAGATTGCATCAAAAGCACTATATTAAACAAATCCATTTATTATATGAGTTATTATTACATTTTTATCAAATACATACAATTAAAACTTAAAAGGCTTAATTAGGTTTAATTAGTAGTCCAAATCAGACAGCCCTCTCAACATCCTGTAGCAAATCACTAGCTTTGACGCTTTCTCTACTCCAAGCCTATTACGGATTTTAGTGTGGATATAGCTAAAATTGCTAAAAATTCTCTCAATCGATGCTGATGATGCTGGTGCTTCAAGCAGCTGAATAGCCATATCAATAAAATCACCTGGCACACCTAGTGTTTTCAAGGCCTTCCACCATGTCACTGAAGGCACTTGAACTGCAGCATCACAGAAATATGATGCAGGAAATGGGCTGCTTTTAGCCTGGTATGCAATAAATGTTGCTATAAAGCTAGGGTTCTTAGCTATTATCCAATTGTTCACTTCTTCAAACTGTTTTGCTACCAGCATCTCGCCCTAAAACTTTGGATGTAATGTGTATGCGACAAGATGCTCTGGCAGAATTGCCTTGCTGAAACGTGCTAACAGAGTTTTCTTGTGTGGTTCTAGCAGAGTGTTGTTTAGTAATTCAAGCCAAACATGGCATGCATCGGCTAGTGTTGATGTGTCACTCTGACATGTGTCAATTGCTATTGAAATTGGCCGAAGTTGTTCGGCTAAGTCTCTTGCATTTCTAAACAGGTTAAAGTCCATTATCTTCTTGACAATAGAATTATCTATTTCTCCTTCATGGTCTTGTACAATTTTCATGAAATGTGGACGGTTGTGAATGAAGGAGTCAATACACACGAGTTGACTCTTCCATCTAGTATCACAAGGAAGCTGTGGCTTAACACTACCAATACATTCCGAGAGCCAGGATAGTGGCTTGTGGTGATTCCTGAAATATTTTTGAATCTCAACTACATGCTTAATTAGCGTATCCGGTGTTATGTCTTGCCCTAGTAAGTTTAGCCAGTGTGCAAAACAGCCATAGACAATAAGATCATTGTCATCAGCCTTCAAACCATCACGCATTTTTTCCATGTTCTTTGCATTATCTGTGACAATGCTCTTAACTGTACAGTTGTATTTTGTCTTAGCATATTGTATTGTCTCTTGACACTTCACCTTACAGTTTTCAGCACTTTTAGTCATAGAACCAGTGTCAAAGCTGTTTAGGAAGAAGCTCTTTCCTTCTACTTGCAAGCAGGATGCTATGATAGGTTCATTGTGAATGTTACTCCACCCATCCTCCACTAATGTTGCTGTCTTGCCATCAAGAATCACCTTCATATCCTCTGTCACCTGATCATGCACAGCATCTAGAAGCTTTCCACCAATCAGTTTACGTGAAGGGGGTTTATATCCTGGGCGTAGCATACTAATAACTTTTATGAACTGCGGATGTTCAGCCATTGAAAATGGAAGGTTACAAGCATAAAACAACCTCGCGACTTTTATATCTATTGCTGACTTCATCGCTGAGGTGGTAGTGATACAATGTCGGCTCAGATCGGGTTGAATTGAGAATTGAACTGGACAGGTTGGTGCTGATTGTGATGGCAATTCTTCTCTTAGTCGCTTTGTGCATGGTGCAGCTGATGGTTTGTCCAGCTGAAACAAAGAAAAGGGATATTACATGTGCTATATAAGCCAAATGTAGATATACACCCTACCTGGTCCAAGCCATTTGGGGACAAGATATGATAATCTTTTTAAAAATTTACATTGAAATGACTGGCATTGCAACAAAATCAGTCATTCCTATGTTGAATTTTCAAAAGTAATTAATTTTATGTCATAATTCAATACATTTAAAATCTGGAATGGATAGAGTTAAAGATAGACAACCCTTCTGTCAAATAAATGCATGTTTTTATTTATTTTCAAAACTTTGGGACTTGCTGAATATTAGTTTGACTGTTTGCATCAGTCTATCTGAAGGGTGTTAGTGTGCTATGCCAAATTGTTTTCATAATATTACTGTAGTAAAGGTATTCAGGCAAGAGTATTTCTGAAAACCCTGGGTTGCAGAAAGTATAGGGTTAAGCAGATCATTGTGTGTTATTTCTAATCTTAAGCCAGCGCCCTCGCAGGCCAATTATCACACCTATACCATTGAATTGTAAAGAGGCTCAGCATGTGATTGTGGTTATCAGAGATTATCAGACCTGGCTCTATTACTAGCATGGCAAAGAGAATAATTAACTCAGGTATCTGAACTAAAGGTGAGACATCCTGTTGATAACCCCTATGCGGCCAAGACAATTACAGTGAATAGTAACCTTACCTACATTGTACATTATGACTTTTAAACACAACTTAGCACAAATTTTTGAAATTTTTTCACTGAAATGACTGGCTTAGTTAAAGCGGCAGTCATTTCACGAGTAAATTTGTTTTCCAGTCAAATTAGTTTCAAAATATTCTGCAGTTTTCCCGCATAGTGTCCTTGAAAATGATAGCTGAGGAATTCATCGGTGAAAGGGTTAAGGCATGTATTAGATATATTGGACTCCTAGCACTCCAATATCAACAAAAAACATTTTTCAAATAAAATTAAAAGATAACCTGGGTTTTTTCAACAAATTTGTCATCGCCCAACAAAATTGTTGAAAAATGAAAACCAGTTTCCTTGGTATAGTCACAATAAAATATAGAATTTTTAATTATTGACATTAGAGGGCAAGGGGTTAAGCATTAATTTTATTTACCTTCAAAATCTTGATGTCTTTGCTGATATGTGTGTCTGCACTGTCTGTATCAGCCTGTTCAACAGGACTTTCAGTAGACTTCTCATGCTTCTCATAGTGTATTTTCATCCTTGCTACCTTGTTGACAACTGTGTACTCACACTCTCTACACTTAGCCATTTGTTTGCCATTAATCTTAACTTCCAAAAAGTGCTTCCAAATTGGATCCTTACGCCTACCACCTTTGAAATACACATTAACTATTTCAAATACCATCAACACATAAATATTCAGGACAACAGAAGAATTCAAAGATTAATGTAGCACAAGGATATCTTTTTACTAATTGTCTAATTGATATCTAGCATTAACTGAGGATAGATGAAAACATGAAGAATCTAATTTATATTCTATCAGCTTAATGCCTTAATCCCAAATTTGCATAAGATCTTATGTAAACATAGCTAATGTGTGTACTGAGTAGTGCATTCTAAAATAGCCTTAGAGAGCAAGGGTCATCAGTTAATTGTTGAAACAACATCTTAGCAGACTATATTTTCTCTATGAGTTTAAGATTCTTCCATAGGCCATGAACATTTTGCAAGAAATAGATTTAGACACAGAGACAGTTCTCAATAATATAAACATCTAGCTGTACATAGGTAGTCTAATATGTTTACACTATTGATTAAATAGGGTTTCTGTGGGTTTAACACAACTGGTCGAAATATACAGAGTTAAAACATTTAAGACAAACAAAAGTTGAAAAAATGTAACCCATGGATTATAGAAAGAAGCAAATAAGACTCCTAATTTATTGAAATCATATGTGTCCTTTTAGATTATTATTATTATTATTAAATAGCAATAAAGTATCCAAAAATACATGTAGATAACCATCCATCAATATGTACATGTACCTGTATGTGTCTAAATGCTATATAGTTGTTTTAAGAAAATTACATTTCAGAAAAATATTTTTTATACCAATATTTTAGGTTTTGGACAGTTTTGGACAATTTAAGGTGTCCAAAACCTATTTTGGGCGGACGGTTTAAACCATGGTTTAAACCGTGGTTTAAACCACTAGTGTCCAAAACTTGCCAACCCTGGTCTCAATTTGTTTGGCCCAGGTCAGATTTTTATCTAAATATACTCCTTGAAACTTTGCTTACGACGCCTATTCAATTTCTTTTTTGTTGATATAAATTTTTGGAATTACTTTATTTATATGTTCTCTAGACTTTGAAAACAACATATAGTTTGTTTTATCCACATTTAATGAATAAAAGCTTATTTAACGAAAACAAGTTAGTAATTTCTTCCATTTCCTTGTTTACGTTTTTGTATAAAGTAATTATATCTTTGTCAGAGCAAAAGGCATTAATGCCATCAGCGAACATTATTAGTGACATGTGTTTGCATATATTGGGCAGATCATTCATATACAAAGGGAACAGCAAAGGGCCAATGGTGGATCCCTGAGGAACACCGCTAGTTAGTCTCCCATTTTCAGAGCAGGTTGCGTTAAATTGCATGCATTGTGTTCTCTCATTTAGGTAGCTTTGAAACCAGTTGAGTGCATTTCCTCGGATTCCATAGTAGACAAGTTTTTCTAGTAAAATGGAGTGATTGATCGCGGTAAAAGCTTTCGAAAGGGCCAAGAAAATGCCTATTATGTGCTTTTTTCTTTTCAATTGAATCAATTATTTTTTTAGCATTGTTGAATGTTTTTCACGAAACCTGTATTGTGATGTATACAGGATTGACTTTTTGTCTAAATAGCTAATAAGCCGATTATACATAAGTCATTCCATTAATTTGGAGAAAAGCGGAAGTATTGATACAGGTCTATAGTTTGTGAAGTTAGATGAATCCTTTGCTTTGTCTATGGGTGTTACTCGTGCAGCTTTTAGTTTTGATGGAAAGTTGCCTTGCGTGATAGATAGATTACAAATGTGGTTGAGGGGTATTAGTAGGTCTAAGGTGCAGTGTTTGAAAATACTCCACTTAAATCCATCGAGGCCAGCACCTTTTGCAGGGTTTAGTTTGTTAAGAATGATACAAATTTCTTCATTGCTGAAATGAAATGACTGTGGGTGCCTGCAACAAGAAAGTAACAGGGGATGCTATCCCGGCTGGTGCTACAGCCACTAGTATAGATCCGCCAAGAGTAACATCTAGAAAACCAGCCATAGATAAGCAACCGGAGGAATGGTTGAAGCATATCAATGGATTCCTCAGAAGAGAGGGCCAGATGATAGCTTACATAAGCAACTTGAATCAGACATTAACGAGATGGGAAATAGCCTAAAACTGATGCGGGGTCAAGGGCAGAGCTTCGGGGATAACCACAGGGAAGGAGGAGTCCAGTGCAGAAAGGACAGTTGGACCACGAAATGAGGAGTCTTCTTCTGTAATGTTAGTAATGAAGGAGATGCACGTAACTGAAAAAAACCCAATATGGAGGCCATATGTTTGAGCAATAACATGGCAGATGGACTATGGGTGAACAAATAAGAAGAATGGAAGAAGAGGGATGGTTAGGTGAGGGTAGAAGGCTTGAATGGGAAGGAGAGAGTCAGCTGATGTTGGAGAAAGTTAGGCAGATTGGGGTAGACCTGCATCAGCCTATTGAGAACAAGCGGATAGAGGAAAGAGAGGACAGAAGAGGGCCAAAGTGTACTGAAGAGAATAAAATATTTGAGAGTGAAAGCAGAAGAACACAGAGTCTCGAAGCCAAACAGGTAGACCAAAGAGAACATATAAGCACAAGCAGTCAAAAGTGTTTTTACGAGAGAACCACTGACCAATATCCCAGACATACCTGTTAAATCATACGAAGCACCATTAGAGGAGAATGCCGTTACCATAGAAATAGTGAGGAAGAAGCTGCCGGAAGCCAAGATTGATAAATCGCCTGGGCCAGATGGAATACATCCGAGCCTGCTGAAAGAGATGAGCAACATTACATGTAAGCATGTAGCAATAATATTTAACACAGCAATAGATACTGGGAAGATACCGGAAGATTGGAAGACAGCAAATATTACTGCAATATTTAAGAATGGCAACCAGAAACTTGCGAGCAGTTATAGACCAGTCAGCCTCACATGCATACTTTGAAAGCTGCTTGAAACCATAGTCAGCGACATAATCATAAGCCACATGAAGACAAACTCCTGGATCAGCAGTAAGCAGTTTGGTTTCATAAGTGGAAGATCGACATCGCTGCAATTATTAAAGGTGCTGGACACATTAACGGACCAACTTGATATGGGCAGCAATATTGGTGTTGTATACCTTGAGTTCATGAATGCCTATGATACTGTGCCTCATAAGAGATTGCTGCAAAAGCTTAAGCGGTTCGGCATAGCTGGCAATGTTTATGAATGGATCACAGCATTCCTGTCTGCGCACAAACAAAGGGTTATTGTAAATGGCACAGCTTTAGTGTGGGTGGGTGTCTTAAGCGGGATTCTACAGGGTAGTGTGCCTGGACCTGTACTATTTGTATTGCTTATCAACGATCTACCAGAATCTCTCACCTCTGATGCAAGAATGTATGCTGATGATACGAAGCTTTGCCGACAAATTAGGAATGAAGATGATCAGCGAGTGCTGCAGTCAGACTTATACAAGTTTCAGGACTGGTCAGATAAATAGCTAGTCAGGTTCCATCCAGATAAGTGCAAGATTATGACAGTTGGCCGGAAACATGAAGATGTAGAGAGAGAGAGAGAGAGAGAGAGAGAGAGAGAGAGAGAGAGAGAGAGAGAGAGAGAGAGAGAGAGAGAGAGAGAGAGAGAGAGAGAGAGAGAGAGAGAAGGACCTGGGCATTAACATCGACAGCAGGTTAACCTTTGAGCAGCATGTTAATGAACAGATTAACAAGGAGACACAAATCAATGGGATGATCCGAAGAATGTTTGTCTACCTAGACTCATATAGCTTCAACTGGCTGTACAAGGCACATGTGAGACCACGCCTCAATTATGGGAATGCAGTATGGCACCCGTAGAGGACAAAAGATGTAGTCATCATCGAACATGTCCAGAGAAGGGCGACTAAACTAATCCCAGGGTTTAAGGACATGAGCTACGAGGAGAGATTAAAGAAGCTGAAGCTACCATCGTTGACGTTCTGCAGGCTTAGAGGCGATATGATCGAGATGTACAGGATGTTAACAGGTGTGTACGATCATGAGGTATGCCCACACATACCACTCATGGAGTCCAGTGTCACCAGGAGACACAACCGTAAGATCTTCAAGCAGAGAGCAAAGACCAGACTCAGACAGAACAGTTTCTGCATCCAGGTCACTGAACCATGGAACAGTCTGCATGAGGAAGTGGTAAAAGCACCGACAGTGAAGGCTTTCGAAGCATGATTGGACCATAGTCCTATCGCACGGTCTCGCCCTCCCGCTCTACTTCCGTATCGAGTACTGTGCTTGCAGGCTATGATATCCACACTGAGTTAACAAGACGCCCTAAATACAAATGAACTGTAGGTCTCAACCAATGAAATTGCTCGATAAGAAATACACAATGACCTGATTGGTTACCCTCAATCTCATAAGCGTAATATTACTCTACATAGCAAGAGATCAAAAGTCAGCAAGTACGGTGCGATTGGACAGGCAATGGTCTGTAGCCACCAGGGGCATGCGTGGCTCCGCCGTTATTGCTGCGGTGCTGCCACCACAGCTGCTCCTCGAGGACCGGTGGAATGATCACATTCCAGTGGGCTCATGCAGCCATTGCTATGAAAATTGAACACTACCATATCGTCACGGCTGTTCGTGTCCCCGGTGTGTCTAGCCGTCATTTCCAAGGTGGAAAGAACGGTGCTAGCACAATTTACTTTACTCAATAGAAGTAACAAACGAAAAGACAAAACAAAAAGTCGTGTGTTAGTGGTATATCTCGCCAGAGGTACCTAACCAATCTAATCATATATAGAGGGTATCGTGAACAGTATCCCTGTGGGGGGGGGGGGGAGTCTGGGCAGGGCACCGTCAGTTGGTTTAATATAAACTATATCTGCCTCAGGCTGGCCAAAAATTATTGGTTTGCAAGAGGAAAGTACCTCACACGGTAATCCATCACAGGAAAATTCCTACAACGCCATAGCAGAGGAAGATAGGAAAATAGGAGAGAGAGGCATCCTACGGTGAACATGCTGGGCAAAAATGAGGTGTCCGACCATTAAGATGCAGGAGAAGAATGGATACCCTTACCACTTGCTTGGGAGGGAATATATGACGGTAGCAAGACTGTGCCTTGTAAAAAGGCAGCTGGAGGGAAACCGACTATAAAAATGCAAGGGAAGAATGGATGTATCCTCGCCATGTGTGAGCAGACAGCCTGAGAGACGTTCCATTTTAACAATGAGGTGAAAAAGTGTTTCCCCTAACACCTACATGGCTAGGAATATATAATTTTGCGAGAGAAAAGTGCCTCGCTCAGGCATCTGTCAAAAAGAAAAATGCTTTCAACGCCTTCAGCGGAGGAGGAGAGCCGCCCTCCTGTCTTACAAAGTTGAAAAAGAGTATTATGTGTTTTTATCCTAATGTAGTTATTTTACTGTTGGTGTGTATGGTGTGTACGTAAAGATGGGGTGGCTGATTCTTATGGAATTCGGCACCGTGACCTTGTGTGAGTTTAAGATCTATTTTAGTTGGTACCGTTCCAAGTTTTGTGGACCTTATGAGGGCCTAAACTATCATTTTAGTTCAAACACATTTTTTAGGCCGCAAATGGCATAGCACCAATTGTCTTTAATGGATACGTCTCCTGGCATTGCCGATACCCCCATGGAGCATCTCCCCTCAGACCGACAGCATGCAACTAGCTGCTAGCTTCAGAGCCACAGAGCGATCCCTCCACATACCACATCACAACCACAAATAGCAACACATGGATAAGTCACATTAACGGAAGCATGTTTAGAAAGCGGTTTTTATGCGTCCATTGATCACCGTTTCTGTCGTGGTAGGGCAAGTCTGGTGAGACATTACAAACACCGGCGGTCTTAAAGCTTTATTCAGCCCGCTATTTTCATGCATAATAATTGCGGTAGAACTTATTCAGTTCTTAGTCAAAAGTATAACAGTCCAGCAGTGTTAAAGATATGCTCACGACACTTCGCTGGCCTACACTACAAAATCGTCGAAAACAAAAATGTATCCAGACACTACAGAAAATATTGACAGGAAACAGCGCTCTACCAGAGGACAAATTCATTACTATAGGACCAACTTATACGCGCTGCAGAAACAACGTAAAACTATCTGTCTACCGAACATCAACAGAGGAATTCTGGAACTCATTCTTTCAGTGCACCATCATTGATTGGAATGCCTGCAGTCAGACCAAAATCGACACCATTTGTGTCGGGGTTGCAGCACAAGAGGAGTCCAACTAAGCTCTCTTGCTCCTTGCATTATTATACACATTGTGGTCAAACGCAGTATTTTATTCAGATTCAGATTCAGCTGATTGTACCGTCTTGTCCTGGGTACATTCCAAGCACGCCCCCCCCCCCCCCCTCGGGTAGTATAGTACACATGTATAAAGCCCTATGAGAGAGGTTTCCTTAAAATGGCTACGTCCATAAGAACGCATAGTGTCAGTATTGGGAGAGAGTGTATGATTATAGTGTACCGAGTTAGTACTGGTGATTTCTTTAAATCACTCTATTCTCGTTGATCTTGGTACGGATCAAGACCCGAATGAAACGAGGATTTCAAAACTTTTGACCTTTTTTAAAATCGGACCAGAAATGGCAGAGTTATCGTCAAATGGCTCACTTAAATTATTTTCAAAATATAGGAAACAAGAATCGAGAGCACTTTGGCATGGAAGCCGACATGACAGCAAGTTTGCTGGACCAGCGCAGTGCTAGACGTGGGCTAACTGCTAACTGACTGTGGTACCTACACCGCAGTGGTGCCCTTCAGAATTCAGATCTCCTGCACCGGTGAGCACCCTTGGTCATCCGCATCAACGATTTTTGGAAGCTCTCAGATGGCCATCCGAGGGCAAAATAAATAAATAAGAACTCACCGAGGATTCTACAGGATGTGGAGCCGAGGTGATTCTTGTTGGATAACTCGCCGGATCTTCCGGACCATGTTGAAAAGTGGTATCAAACTACCATGCAGCATGTCGTGTGTTTTAATTAACTTGTAGACCACAGTCTGGTGGGACTCTGCTCGGTGCATCGCAAGAGCTATGCGACACATCCTGCATGGTGTACCCAGTTATGCGCATGCATATTTAATTACAACTGTAGCCCTCCTTGTTAATGGGCAAATTTCAAACTACCATTGCCGGGCGGACACTTTATAATATACTGTGCAAATTCATGTATTAGTTATTGTGACTAGCTAATGGACATCCTTCTACAGATGTTCTTTTTCACCATCTTGAGAGTGAGCCGCATCAACAGTCTGCCTGCGGAAATCTTCCCAGCAACTTCAGAATTGTGCCACCTCGTGCTACTCATCTGTAGCATACCAACACCCGTGATTTATGAACTGTTTCCGTACCGATGACCAATAGGTAATTGTAGCTCGCCGGGTAGTGCCGGGACGTTCCGGTGTATCATGTCGACTCGCCACGCCGCCAGTGCACGACGAATGATGACGCTGGTTAGCATCCGGTCTCGGAGTGATGGACCGTGCACGATACTGCCCTGCGAGTAACAAAAACCGGCTCCTAAGGCTGGTGGAACTCAATCGTTCTGGTGGGGCCGTGCAACCATCGTCGCGAACATTAAATACAACAGTCTCATCCCAAGAATTTGTGTCACCAGTATGCCTGTCCATAGCAATTTCGTGATCTATGGACTTACAAGATTTGATTTTGGTGACCTAAAAATATAAGTCTATACAATGATTTTATCTAAACAATTATAAATATGCTAGATAAAACTAAAATAAGAGCATACGAAAATACGAGACATAGAGACAGGTAGATGAACTTTTAAACATGGGGCTCCCGGAGGTACCACACAGACTCGTAAGTCCACAGAGGTATCCCCGCAAGGGATGCTCCCGTACACGAGACGTAACTAATTAACTTAATATAAGTTATTATACCTCTAGGCTGAAAGGAAGAAGATTATCTCGGACGAAAAGGTATGTGCCTCACGCGGGCACTACTCCTAGTGCTAGTTTGGGTGAGGAGTATTATCCTTGCTTGGACCGTCGTCGCTGAATCCTTGCACAAAACTGGATCCGTAACCCCGAGAACCGTAGCTAACCAGCCCTCCCGTGCATCCTGTACATGCAGTGCAACGGAATGGAGCAACATAACGGACCAGCGCACACACCCGCGAGCTACATTCTGTTGCCAGATATTGTCAACACTGTTACACCATTAGTATTTGTGGTTATGTCAGAGTGTTGTTGCCCGATCGCGTGCTCATTCGCTATCACTACAGTATTTAATCTGTGCTCTATTTACTTACAAGATTGTTATCATTAGTATACCTTACCTGTTGTGTATAATAAGTGACATTTATTTATAACATTCAACTTTGATGTCAATCACTTAGTCAGTTTTTTTACCTTTTTACGTGATTTTCCAGAAAACCATTACACTTTTCTGGGACACAGTAGGTTAATTTGGCATTTGAGCCGTTAGCTAGCTATTAGTTCATTAGGTTTTTCCGTTTGTTGGTATTTGAACTGTTGTTCTGTCCGATTGCAAATTAAATTGCAAGGCTGGCCAGCAACTTTTCAACTAACAACATTTTGGCTTAAGATCTATTTTTCTTAGCAAGCTTAGCCGTTTCTTGTAGAAACTTTATATTGCATTACACTTCCCTTAAGAATTTGATTCTTCTTTAGAGTTTTGAAGTCAGACATAGCCTTAGATAACCCATCAGGCTTTTAGTGCCAACCCTTCCTATTGCATTTATAACACCCTCTACATCGCACTGTCGTTGCACTAACATCACATTTGCACACTTTACTCCTCAAGATATCCAACAGAGTCATCTGACCATATTTAAATTATGACCATTTCATCTTAATGCACTCAGTGGATCTTTCAAGCGAGTCAATTGTTTGAGAGGTTCATGGACTTCAGGGAGATGGCATCTTCTGTGTATAAAGCAGGATTTAAACTAGGTCAATGACGCAGAGATGAAGCCGCTATCCGGTGGCACTGGCGAACTTCAGATGCAGATAAATAGCAGGGTGGTCGGCGGAAAGTCATGTGAAGAAATTCTTACCCATAGGTCCCATGTTACCCACAATTAGTCATCTTTTCCTGTTCCTGATTTTAGTAGCATGCGTTTTGGCCTGTTAAATCAATATTTTATTACAATAGGATATATTAGCATATATCATGAGTCTTCGTGATGGTAAGTATACTAATGAAGTGAAAATAACAGTGAATCTGCATCTTCTTCTTGGGCGGTGATGGTGATAATGATGGTGGTGCTGCCATATATACTGACTTGTGTGAAGCAATCAAACTGTAGCTCGCGGGGTAGTGTCGGGCCGTTCTGGTGTCTGATTTCGACTCGCTGTGCCGCAAGTGCACGACGAATGATGACGCTGGTTAGCTTCCGGTCTCGGGGTGATGGATCCTGTACGATACTGCCCTATGGGTAACAAAGACCAGCTCCTAAGGCCGGTGGAACTCAATCGTTCTGGTGGGGCCATGCGACCGTCGTCGCGAACATTAAACACAACGGTCTCATCCCAAGAGTTTGTGTCACCAGTATGCCTGTCCATAGCAATTTCGTGATCTATGGACTTACAAGATTTGATTGGTGACTTAGTTAAACTAAGCCTATACAATAGTTTTACCTAAACAGACCGTTAAGTATGCTAGATAAAAATGAGGAGCATACGAAAATACAAGACAGCCTGATGAACTTTTAAACGTGGGGCTCCTGGAGATACCACACAGACACGTAGGTCCACAGAGGTATCCCCGCAAGGGAGGCTCCGGTACATGAGACTTAACGAATTAGCTTAATATAAGCTATTATACCTCTAAGCTGAAAGGAAAGAAAATTATCCGTGTAGTGACGGAAAATCACGTGCCTCATGCGGGCACTACTCTTAATGCTAGTTTGGATGAGGAGTATTATCCTTACGTGGACCGTCGTCGCTGAATTCTTGCGAGAGGCAAGTGCCTCGCGCGGGCCTCCGTCACGGAAAAATGTTGCCACTGCTTAAAGCAGGAGAAGAGTAGTAGTAAAAAAGAGCCCCACTTTAATATTTAACCAAAATTGCTGGGAGGAAAAGACCATACCTAGTGAGATTATGACTATAAGGTTGCGTGCTGTTTTACGTGAAGACGGGACGAATGATTCCCGAAGGATTCCCACGGCACCGGAGTAGTTGCCGCTTTTATTTATGCGGGCCTTCTTCTATGCTTCTCCTACCATTTAGTTCTTAGAGACAAGAACTATTTTTGGCCGCAACTGGCTGGCGTCTACCTAGCTTTTAGATTTGGCTATCATTGAGAACAGATGCCCTGAGACATCAATACTGAAGACAGCGTGCATACATGTTACCTAGTAAGACCTCTGAACTGGAGAAGAATCCGGATATGTCGCTCCGTAACCACATAAAACGTTACAGGACATTGGTTACTTTTCACAAAAGCATTTTTTTAGGCAACTGAACTATCATTATGATGGGGGGTGGGGGTAAGAGAGACGAATACCCACCGTAAATGTCCTTCCCGCAAGGGCGTGGAAGATCTGAATATCATGCCTAGACATTGTTACGGAGTTCGGTGGGGATGCGCATCTTGTCCATCACCAGGTCCTATGGAACTAACTTTTTAACCTGTCATTAGGTTTATATATAAGCTGCCCAGTATGTACTGCGGTGCGGGAGGATTGTTCAGCAGATTAAAGAAAATAATAATAATTAAGACATGTTTTCGCAGTACTTTCCTACATTGGCAAAGGTGCTAAGTATCCGAAGATACCCGGGTAAATGTGTGTGACACCACACCCTGGCTATCACTGCTTGGAAACCCCAATAGTTTCCCAGGGGCTGATCAGTCCATGGTGCGGATTGGGACATCCAAACAATTAAGAAGCCATAAGGCTTAATGGAACATGAAGAGAGACAATAACTTTAGAAATATGAGGCCTTTTAGACATTTTGGCCAATCTTACACAACCTTGCCGGAGTGTGGGGCTAAATTATCGCAACTACTGGAAAAGAGGCGTACACTACGTGTTTCCTAATGAAGAAATTGTCTCTAATCATATTAAACCTATCATATCGAGCTGAATAGAAGAGGTTTTTTTAGTCGGTAGCATGCCGGGCTAAACAGAATTATAGCACGGACAGCGACCTCAGTGAAAAATTGTTGGTGGCGGGAGGAAGTGCTGCATATATAAATGTTGCTGTATAGTGTTTCCTACGTGCACTGCAGTCCTATATTTTCTACAAATAAGCAAAACATATGAACTGATGGCCACTGGCCATATACAAGCTAACCAGAACAATTATTACAGTGTGAAATGATCAGAATGATATATCTATTAGTACAGGTTTAAGGAACCTACTACAGTGCGGTTAGTGAAAACACCTTACAGAAAATAAGAATAACTATGAACAGATACAAAAATTATAACTAACGGTCCTAAGACCGTTACGGTACCATTTAGTCATCAGGACCATTTATACAGATACGATCTAATTATCAAAGATATAATTAACGGAATAATTAAAATGTCAAGTATAGTTACTTGAATAATCGGTAGCCATTCTTAAGTCTGGGCTATCGTGTTACTGAAATTGATGCGTCACTCTAGATGGACGTGAGTTGATGCATTCCCTGGAAGCTGGAAAGTTCCCGCAGGCTGGTTCCCGCAAACAGGATTCCTACAAGCAGTTCATGATGGGAGTGGATCGAACTCAGGACCGTAATCACAATATAGAATGTCTAACGAGTAGTCAGCAAGGGATATAATAACATTACTGCTGTGACGAAAGTTCCCGTACACCGATGGTACGGATGGAACACAACAACCCGATCATAAGTGGGGTGGGGGCGGGTCGGGATGGTTGTTTAATGCAGATGAAGATACTTAATTAAACATAACGGTGCTGGGTATGTCAACAAGCTCTGAAAACATACCGGGCAAAGTTTACTTGCTGAGGTCGAAAAGTTTAGATGAACCTGCATGACATCAGTGCGGGGACGGTTAAATAACCACTTTTTGGCGTGCCCGGAAGATTCTGCGAGTCATCCACCAAAGAACATCGCTGCCTCTACATCTGTAGAATCACATATTCAGGCCGGGAAAGGCCTCACCGCAAGTTTGTGTTCCGAATTAGTTCTTGATATATTCGTGAACAATATCCACAAAGATCCAAAATTTCTCCCGCAAGGAACGGGAGTTACAAAATTGCTTTAGTGCGGTGGACTGGAGTACTGCTGGCTATGGGAGAGAAACCAACAGAAAGCGAAGTGATCTGTGTAATGTCGTGCTGATCGTAGCTGACACAGGTCCAACCTATTCGGCCCCTGGCCGAGGATGCTCTCGAGCTCTGGATCTCGTCTCCTTTTATACTACTCGTGACGTCACAGGCACAGGCTCCAACCAATCATCGGCCGAGCAACAGCCAATTAGTGCATAGCTAGTAATAACGCAGTCGAATGTTCTAGAAAATTCTACAATTTCTGCGTACACGTGGTTATGACGTCACGGCAATATTTTTAAGGTAATCAAAAGGTGTTTTCCGTGGATAACTCAGCCATTTCTTAACCGATTTTGAAATGGTTTACAGATTTGGAAACCAGTCGAATTCTGGTCTTGATTAAAAGCGTCATCCCATCTTGGTCGTAAACTATGCGCTCTGTCAAAAATAGCATCTAAGCGTGCGCATGCGCACTATGCGCTTTAACGAACTTAGTCATTTTTACAACGCGATCTCTCTCATAGGCTCATATACACTTATGGCTCTACCCAGGGAGGGCCTGGTCAGGGAACGAATCCAGGATGGGTGGCGTGTATACAGCTTGGCTGGTACGGCCAGTACCGGTCCGGTCGATCCGAACTACACCACCGCCTCCTAGTTTGACATCCATGGCAAACGATTGCGCATTGCGGATTGACGCAAGGATGTACGCTAGGCGGGAATTATAGACTTCCTGGGTAGGCACGTGGCCGGAGAGGAGTAGTGATGCAATAGCTGCATATTCAATAGACAGAACACATAGAGGTGCCAAAGAGGAGAGGGGAGGCATAGTTTTAGTTTTTAATTTTTGACCTGGAATTATTTTTCCAGGTCTTTTCTTTTTTTGTTTTAATATTTTGGTGCGTGCTTCAACTTTATTTAGCTAATGATTCCTAAACAATAGCTCGCATGGGTATTCTCTTTGGGGGCGGATAATTATTATCTCCGCAGAGAACACCCAAGCTCCCACGTACCACAATTTAAGATATATAATAATATAAAATATATATGTATATTAAATATATGATTTCCATGTAACATAACCCTACGGGGTATCTAAAATATTACATCCGAATTACTTGCGCACCCCGGGTAAATAAATGGGTACGCAACACGTATTTTTTATTTAAAATATATTTGCGGCCCGTTATAGCGGGTCCGCAATGGGCAGCTCTCGCTGACCCCATAGCCGTCCTGACATCTAAGACAGGAAGAAAAATAATAAGAAAAATAGAACATAATAATAATAACTCAAAAGTTAGTTTATCAGGCAGTCCCAGCATAGCTGAGACTGCATGACGGGATTATGACATTATTGCACTGCAGGGTGTTGTTTTTTTTATGCTGCACATGACATTCCTACAACATCGGAGTCTGCAGTGCTCATTTTGTGTGGGACACAGCTTGGCAACTTAAGTATGCAGCTGTGTCGGATAACCGTAGTCATCCTAGGGACGGGATTCAATTGATCTAACATATATAATAAAAAGAAAGGTATTTAAAAAATAAATTAATAATTAGTAAGTTTCCCTGAATCACTCCACTGATGTTCTGCTGTATCACAAATGATCACACCTTTGCTGCAAAATTTCCCCACTGATTCTGGGTCCCGCGACTGATGGTTGTTGGTCGCGGTGCATGAACTATTAATGCTGAGATGCGTTCATTATCACTGGCACTTTCGGAAATGTCTGAAGTGATGATGGCGGTAATATGAGCATCTATAATGTCACTCACAGTTACTGCGGGTACTAGAATATTTGTCCATAAGGCAGCAGTGGTGCTAGTGAGTGTCGAGGCGGTCGATGCTGTGGTCCTTGTGATGGTCGTGGTGGCTGTGGTGGTTGTCGTGTCGATGGCGGTGAGTGGAATCGCAGGCCGAGGCAATAATGTGGGAGCAGATACGGCAGGAGACGACAGCTTCCGAGACTTGGCGTACTTCAAGAGATGATTTGCGGTAACATTGGGCATGGGCTGAATGTCCTGCGTGTGGGCGATTCGTCTTTTTCCCACGTATGGTCGTTCTGGCATAGTTCCCTTCCTGATGGCTGGATCGGAAAGACTGGAAGGTGGATGCTGGACGACACGGGTTGGAGTAATGCTAATGGACGCAGGTTGCGACGGTCCCGGTCCCTCGTCTATTGTCAGGGCAGGAGGAGATGGTGACTGCGGGTAAGTTGGAATCTCCATCTCCGTAGGTGTCGTGATAACTACCAAGATCGGCTGACTGGCTGAGATTGCTTCAGACACTACGGGTGCGGGTGTAGTGGCTGCAGTTTTGTGGCTGATCACGGATGCGGGTGCTGCCAGACTGGATTCTGTGGAGGATTTATGCTTCTTGCTCCGCCTCAGGACCAATGTAGATGTGGTTACTTGAAGTGGCATAGTGCTCCCCGATGTGGCTGCGGGTAGGATTTCACGTCTTGCTGTCGGTATGTTGCTCATGGTAGCTGCAGGAGGATGATGACTAATGGGATGTTTACGGGTAGTATTCTTTGTGTGGGCCATCTTCTCGGTTGGGAGAATTTTAACTGGAAACCGAGATTCAAAACGCGTGGCTAAAATGGCACGATCCTCGTTTTCTTCCCCTGGAACTAATGTCACTTCTAACACATGGTGATGACGACGGAGCGCATGGGTCACTCAGTAGCGGGTAGCGGTATAGAGATACTGACATGTCATGCAGAAGGCTGTCTGGAGGGGATGATCCTTGTTAACATGAAGTGTGCGGTCGGACCTTCTCGTAAAAGTTCTGGTACAGGGTTCTCCGCTAGCTAATAACGAGCTGCATGGGAATCTTTTTGAAACTGGTACCGATTCTTCTTCAGACGAATCCGACAATGCTAAATCTTCGAGGAGTGACATCTCGTTCCCACATGGTAGTTGGCTGCGGGAACCTTATTTAAATCCTAAAGCCCTATCTCTCCATTTTTCTAACTTTCCAGGCCAAGTATTGTAACAATGAACTAATAATAATAAGGACAGCAGAATTTAGTTTTCGACACGAAAGAAGCCTAGTGCTATTTGTTCTTCCCTGGTGTCGAGTTTTGATTTGAAGACGAAGTTTCAGAGTGCGCTTCCTCCTTTTATACTATTTGGTGACGTCATAGGCGGTGGATGACTACACCTGGAAGTTTTGACAGGTGATTCGGTGAGCCATATATTGAAAGTTTCTCCTTTTTTCATTCTGATCGTCACTGGATTAAGTGTTCCCAGATAAAGGGAGTACTTTTAATTATAAGAGGAAAGGCTCACTAACTTAGTCTTATTGTAGCACATTTAAAGTTTTCCGATCAACATAACAACAGGGTACTACTTATTCCTGCGGAGCATCACCTTTTAATTAGAGTGAGGCGGTTTTACAGATTGGATGCTTATAAACTTGCCTATTTTAATTTTAGGCTGGAGCACCCGATGGGGTGTGTGGGAGCCTGGTGACGTCAGCGGCAATTACCCTGACTCACCCTCACCACTCCTCCATCACGCTGTGGTAGTCGCGTATTTGGGCAGCTCTTTGGTTTAAAGCATTTGATCCGATTTACTGGAAATAGAAGTAAAAGTCACGTGGCCCTTGGAAACACGTGGTTGATCGGAAACATCTGTGCTATTTATGGCGATGGCCGAGATACTGTTGCTGAGGTGTTGTCTTTTGTAGATGCGAGATATGGAAATATATATATGTTATACCAAGATCTGCTGTATAATAATGTCCCTATTTGCGTGGGTTCTTAAACATGCGTCTTGTAGTTGTCTGTAAAGGTAGTTCTCAGCCCGTGTTGATTATGGACTGGAACGCAGAGGAGAGAATTTTTGAAATTCTCCTTGTAATTATACTGTTAGACTTTTGATGCCGCTTTGCTGGCCCGTGCGCTAATGATTTGTAGCATGGTAGAGCAGTTGTGTTCTTAATCAAAAATTTAACAGTAAAGTTATAAGTAATTTGATGTGTGGTTTAAACAGATCTATTCAGGCGGTAGATCAAAGTTACTGATCCCGACAAGATAGCTGCGTTTTCCGAGCCGGAGGGCTGCCAAGCAGTCTCCTCAATGGGTAGAACTAGCTCCATCCCTGCCTAGACCAGACACATTAATACCATTTAGTAATGGTTAAATTACAGTACAACTCGGAGGTGGGTGCACACAGTTTTACAATTTACAATGCCGTCGTTTGGAGATTGTGAATACAGTCAACCTGAGTGTCTATGTTTCTGACATGTTGGTGATTTGAATCTGATATGCATGGCTGGTTATCTGTGGATGATACTTGCGCTGTGGTGAAGGTGACATTTTTATGGCCGCCAGGTGCGGGAATGGGGGAGGTGGGGTGATGTCAACTTTATCGAACCTTGACGGTATTTCACTCTGTAATGGCCGAGCCCGTGGGTGGGACAGAGTTACTTTAGAGTGCAGATGACCTATCGGATGCTGTCGTAACTTTGATCAATCCATTATCGAATTCAACTTTTCGGTAGTAAAATCCTACTCGTGACTGACGACAATATGGCATCTTGCTCTCTTAATAATATTGGCTGTTATTACGTGTATATGATGTATGTAGATTTTGGCTGTTTCCGTATGATGGGCGGGAGGGGGGGGGAGGGAAGGGGAGAGACATTGGACAAACGTTCCTCCCGTGGCAATCCTTATATCCATATGATCAGTTCTCCCGTAACTCGATAAGAAGGTGTGTGCGGGAGATTTGTCGGCTGTTGTCTGTTGATGATAGTGTTGTTATCGGGATGTCCGGGCTGCTGTATGATGCCAATGTTTAAGTGAAGTGGGTGCATTCCAGTTTTCCACGCTGGTGAATGCCAAGTCTGTTGTTCTTGCAGGAGATGGGGGTTTGCGGTAGATATTATTTCTCCCGCATCTTGTGCAGGTGGAACTGTTGCGGGAATTTTTATGTCTCTATCGGGAATTAATTAATACCGGTAGGTGCTGCTAAATGATGTTGTTGCCAGTGTTGATTGTCTCTGCTATGCTGAGTATAACCGAGTATGTATGTGATGTACGCGCAATGATGAATTAACGTATCCAGTCTTGAAGGCAGGTGTGTTCTGTATGTGATGACGTTCTGTCTGTGGTGTGATGTCCTGACTGCTCATGGAGGAGTATGGTAGGCCAAATGGATAGGGTGGCCTTTGGACAGGAGGATGTGGTCATCTCCCATTACCCGATGGTTGGCGTCCTGTCATAGTTTTCAGACACCGGGAAAATTTGAGCCAAGAGTCTGCTGAACAGGCTGCTTCACTGCCCACCGCAGGGGGTTATGTTGGTCGGTGCGGTGCGGGATGCCACCTCCTCTGTAGCAGCAGTCTATCTCATATCTGAAGATTGATGGTCAACAGATGATGAGTGGAGTGTAAAATGGACTGGGCCGGTGATATCCGAACTTGGTGTATAGATGAGGGACGCGAATTGGAGTGATGGCGGGGGTGGGACTACGGAAAAGGGTGTCCCTTGGGAGTGGCGTGGTTTTGCGTTTTTGGGAAGTGGTCGGGTACACCTCGTTGTACGGTTTTGCGGTTCTAGACATGCCAAGGCTTCATCTAGCCTCTTCACTTCCATGCTATTCATCATATGTTCCACCCCACGGGAAGCATAGCTTGGGTCAGCCTCAGCCTCCGCTTGTGGCAACTCTATGATGGGGGGCATAGCATGAAGTGGGTGGGAATGAGAAGCGATCGGAGGAACAGCTTTCCAATCTGGTCCCTTGGACAAAACAAACACAAAGTTCTTCAGATATGACTTCCCAGATCGAATAGACCCGTGCTGAGGAGGGAGAGGGCGAGTACGTATCTCATCATCGTCGTCAGCGTTAGCCACTTGTTCACTCGCATTCTGGCTTGGTAGAAGTGGGGTTGAACTGGCACCGCTGTGCTCTGCGCTATCCATGGGAACACTAATTTCCATAGAAACATCTGTCTGGGTACCGGTGTCACGCGAAACGCCCAGTCCGAGCTCTGGTGCTGGGTCGTCACTGACACAAGGTTTAAGCCGATCGAAGTGGATGACTGAGGTCAGGCCATCTGAAGCACGGATACGGTAGGTCACATCCGACATTTTACCTACTACCACATAGGGGCCTTTCACTGGTAACTCAGTTTACTTGGCACATTTGCATGTGAATCGTGTACCCAAACCATCCTTCCTGCTTCATATGGATCTCCATGCACCCTCCAGTTGTGCCATGTCATTTGCCGCCGGTGTGCTGTGGATAGTGTTTCTCTCACTAACTCATGGGCTTGTTCTATCCTCTGCCACAAGAGTTCAACATAGAGAGATGGTGAATTTTACTCTCCTGGTATCCGAGGCATAGCCAGATCCAGGGGTAAGGCTAATTCATGGCCTAACATTAACCGAGCAGGGGTATAACCCGTGCTGGAATGTACTGAAGTGCGGTAAGCCACGAGTACATATGGGAGCCGTAGATCCCAATCTCTACAATCGAGGCTTGTTTCCTTCGTAAGCATCTCCATGAGAGTTCTGTTGAATCTCTCTACTATCCCATCACTCCGGGGGTGGTATCGAGTCGTCCTTGTTTTGACGATATGGAACAATTTGCAGAGCTCTGATATGAGCCGGCTCTCAAAATTACTTCCTTGATCGAAGTGCAAATCATAGGGCATACCAAAACGGCAGAACACATTGCTTGCCAGGACCTCCACTATGGTGGATGCCTCTTGGTCTGGCAAAGCAAATGCTTCTACCCACTTCGTAAAGTAATCTTGTAATATGAGGATGTATTTATTTCCGTCATCCATCGTATTCAAGGGTCCGAGCACGTCGATAGCCACTCGCTCCCGCGGTGCACCAACAATCTTAATTTGAGATGGTGCGATATGGTGTTGGCCAACAGCGTGTCTTTGGCATGGGATACATTTGGCAACCCATGCCTTGACACTATTGCGAATCCTGATCCAGTGGAATCTCAATTTGATATGGGCAACAGTCCTTTCCATGGCCAGATGCCCTGCGTTATCATGTAGTTGTTTCAAAATAAGATCACGATAACTTTCCGGGACTACCAGACAGTTATTAATGTACAGAACGTTATTTATTAATTGACATTCTTAGAACCATTGGTAATAATATTTTGCCATGGTGGATAGTGGTGTTACCAATTCCTTGGGGGGGACGTACCCCCTCCTGGGTCCACACGTATATATTTCGTGTCTGCACGTCTGTTGTTTGGTGGTGTGCTATTTTCTCTGGATTCCACTCTGCGCACCTCAATTCGGGGAACTCATAAACCAAGAAAACTCAGTGTCTCTGTGACTGAAGAGGGCTTTGGCCACTCTGCTACTGCCTTGGTTTTTTACGGCCGGGTAGCCACTCCATCACTGGATATGGAGTGTCCCAGGAACTCAATGCTCTGTCTAAAGAGATGACATTTCTTGGGTTTGAGTTTCAAATTGGCCATGTGGAAACAGGAAAGCACGGTGTCCAAATTTATTAAGGGTTGCTCAAACGTGGGTCCGAAGACTATTACGTCATCAATATAACAGAAACAGATTTCCCATTGCATGGTGGTTAATACCTGCTCAATGAGTCATTCAAAAGTTCCAGGAGCGTTGCACAAACCATAGGGCATCTTGCGGAATTGGAAAAGACCATCCTACAAACAAATGCGGTCTTTTCCATGTCAGCCTCATCCATGGCTACTTGCCAGTAACCACTAGCTAAGTCAAGGGTACAAAACCACTTGGCTCTGGACAAGGAATCCAAGGCCTGATCTATCTGAGTTAATGGATAAGCATCCTTGACGCTAAGATCATTAAGGCGGCGGTAGTCTATACAAAACCGCAAGGTTTCGTCCTTTTTGCCTACTAGTACTATTGGGCTAGCCCATGGAGAGGCTGAGGGTTCAATAATGCCGGTCCGCAACATGTCGTTCACTTATTGATGTGCTTCCGCTTCTTTATGAATGGCAAGACGTCGTACCGGTTGACGTACAGGGCGATTATTGCCTGTGTCGATGGAGTGTTGTACGAGATGAATTTCTCTGAGATCCATGTCTCCAGAGGAAAATCCATCGCAATATTTATATGGTAATTTCCGAATTTTATATTTCTGTGATTGCTGTAATCCAACTGTGGCACGTAGATATAAATTATGTAGGTGTTCGGGTAAATCATTAGTCATATGCTGTGGTGTGTCAGTAGGTGTAGGTGATTCCAATGAGATTATGTCCACTAAATGGCCGCAGCGTACTCCCGGGTCCAGAGTGATGGGGTCTGCGGTACCATTGAACACTCTAAAAGGTATATATTCCTTATTAGTAGTGTCCACTATCATGCGGGGACTTGCGCATTGAGAGGCGATCATGTAATCAGGGTCGGGTTCCAGCATGGCGATGTGTGTGTTTCTTCCTAACTGTGGTGCGGTGGCCCATAAGATTTGTTCTTGTCCTGGCTCAACTGTGGCTGTACTTGATAATATTACAGCACACGTGTCATATAATGATGATGCCGGTCCAAGAGGTATTCGTCGGCCATGTATGTCGAGTTACTGTTGTTTGCAATGTATGATGGCTTCGCTGGCACTGAGAAAATCACAGCCAAGGAGGGCATCGTTATGAATAGAAGCGATGACAACTTGCTGTATGAATTGCATCTCCTCTATTTGGATAACTAAATTGACTACACCGGCTACGGGCACATCAGCTCCCTTAGCCATCTGTAGGTAGATGTTTGTAGGTATAAGGGGAGGCTTTCTATGAGGTGGGATGCTCTCATATAAGCGCTGGTTAAATACTGTGATTGAAGCACCAGTGTCAACGGTGGCACTGGTGGAAACACCGCTAAACAGACAGGCACACTTGTATATTACTTTGCGGTGTAACTGTGGAAGAGTTTCCAATGATGCCATCTGCGACAATGGTGTCGGAGTGGAATCACTCTGTATGTAATCAAACTGTTTCAGAATCGCTTCTTTTAATGTGGTGGATGGCTGAGTGAGGAAGGGGCCAGTCCATCGTCGCCGCTGCTGCGAGGGCAGTAGTGAAGGCAAAGCTGGGGGTAGCAATGATGATGGAGATGTTGCTATTTCTGGGTATGCAGGATTAGTGTAGACAGCGGTGCGTACGGGGTGATGGATAAGCTCTACCTGCGTGAGCCATTTCTTGCAATGCTTCATTGGATGCTTTGGCAAAGCACAGAAGAAACAATGATGCCGCCAGGGACGTGACATGCGAATCCATGAGGCAGAGTGAACCATTTCTCCTGACTCGCTGCTGTCTGTGGATGTGGGAGTTGATGTTGTGTGGGGCAGTGTTTTGCATACCACCAAGGGACACCGAGAATTCAGTGCCTTGGTAGCGGGACGTGGTGCTTGCAAAAACGTTGTTTCAGCGGAGGTGCTACAACCTACCACTGCCGTTTTACAAAGGAAAGAAGGCTTGTTATGTACGGAGATAGAGGGAGATGGCGATGCTGTGGATGTAGGAAGCATCGTAGGCATCGACATATGCGAAGCCGTGCGTTTAGGTGTAGGTGTAAAAGCTGAATTTGGTTGGTAATAGTTGGCCACCGAACGTTGTTGTACAAAAGCCGCAGTTGAGCCAGGAAGCGAATACGGGCACTGAGGTGACTCTCCTTTCGGTGCCCTTAAGAGTTTGACAGCTTCTCTGGTTGCAGTGTGCTGCGGTCAGGAGCAGGCATTGTAGAAGGAGGTCAGATAGGACACTGGTCCCTCCAATGGCCTGGCTGACCACATCCCTAACAGGTGTTTGGTGGTGGTGCGGTGTTGGTGGTGTTCGTTGTCCTGAAGTGTGTGGTGGCGAGGTTCATGCTGAGTGTGGTTACTAAATTAGTTAATGCGGAGATCTGTTTGTTGATCTCGTCTATGCGTTCCTTCATGTTGCCATTGGTGTTATTGTTGTGCTGGTTCCTGCGCCCGGGGGCCCATTGTAGCTTCCTCTACGGGCACGCCCCCTTCCTCCAGGTGCTTGATTTTGATTGGAATTTTGTACAGGTGTTTGTGGTGATGTTGGTGCGGTTGGTGTTGATGATCTGGGGGGGGGGGAGCATTAGTGGGCGTGGCGATAGATGCACCCTCTACCTCGTTGATAGTGTGTAGTTGGCGTCGGCTACTCTTTTCCCGCTCCAGAAAGTTTTCTATTCGGACCGCGGTTGCCGTTAAGTGAGCGATAGTAGTCTGAAGGATTATGTATATGCCCGTAATCGGGTCTTTGTCATGATCGTCCACGCTTCGGCCCTGATGGAGGTGGCCTGTCACGGATGTCTGACACAGTTCTAAACTCTGTTCCCGCCTGCGAGGCATCCCGAAAGGTGCCGTCACTGACAGGCGAAAACAGGTTATATTGCAGTGTTGTTGATTACGCTGGAGAATTTCTGGCATAGTCGGTGAGCATGTGAGCCTGGAATCCATCGTATGACGCTACCTCCTGATCAAGGGAGTCGTCGCTAAATGGAGACAGTATAGAACTACGCTCACTATACGCTGTGGGGGTGAGTTCGCTGCGCGTCAATAATGATGTTCTTCGAGCCCCACATCGGGTGCCACTTGTAGCTCACGGGGTAGTGTCGGGCCATTCCGGTGTCTTATGTCGACTCATCATGCGCAAGTGCACGACGAATGATGACGCTGGTTAGCTTCCGGTCTCGGGGTGACGGATCCTGTACGATACTGCCCTATGGGTAACAAAGACCGCCTCCTAAGGCCGGTGGAACTCAATCGTTCCGGTGGGGCCATGCACAATGGTCTCATCCCAAGAGTTTGTGTCACCAGTATGCCTGTCCATAGCAATTTCGTGATCTATGGACTTACAAGATTTGATTGGTGACTTAATTAAACTATGCCTATACAATAGTTTTACCTAAACAAACCGTCAAGTATGCTAGATAAAAATGAGGAGCATACAAAAATACAATACATAGAGACAGCCTGAAACGTGGGGCTCCCGGAGATACCACACAGTCTCGTAGGTCCGCAGAGGTATCCCCGCAAGGGAGGCTCCCGTACACGAGACTTAACCAATTAACTTAATATAAGCTATTATACCTCAAAGTTGAAAGGAAAGAAAATTATCCGTGTAGTGACGGAAAATCATGTGCCTCATGCGGGCACTACTCTTAATGCTAGTTTGGGTGGGGGGTATTATCCTCGCATGGACCGTCGTCGCTGAATCCTTGCGAGAGGCAAGTGCCTCGGACAGGCCTCCATCACGGGAAAATGTTGCCACTTCTTAAAGCGGGAGAAGAGTATTAGTAAAAAGGAGGCACACTCTAATATTTAACCAAAAATGCTGGGAGGAAAAGACCATACCTAGTGAGATTATGACTATAAGGTTGCGTGATGTTTTACGTGAAGATGGGACGAACGATTCCCGAAGGATTCCCACAGCACCGTCTTATGTAATTCTCAGTATGCTGAATTAGTAGTTGCTGCTTTTATTTATGTGGGCCTTCTTCTATTCTTCTCCTACCATTTAGTTCTTAGAGACAAGAACTATTTTGGCCGCAACTGGCTGGCGTCTACCTAGCTTTTAGATATGGCTATCATTGAGAACAGATGCCCTGAGACATCAACACTGAAGACAGTGTGCATACATGTTACCTAGTAAGACCTCCGAATTGGATAAGAATCCGGACATCTCGCTCCGTAACCACATACAACGTTACAGGACATTGGTTACTTTTGACAAAAGCGTTTTTTAAGGCAACTGATCTATCGTTATGGTGGGGGTAAGAGAGACGAATACCCACCATAAATGTCCTTCCCGTGAGGGCGTGACAGATCTGAATATCATGCCCAGACATTGTTATGGAGTTCGGTGGGGATGCGCATCTCGTCCGTCACCAGGTCCTATGGAACTAACTTTAACCTGTCATTAGGTTTATATACAAGCTGCCCAGTTATGCTGCGGTGTGGGAGGATTGTTCAGCAGATTAAAGAAAATAATAATAATTAAGACATGTTTTCGCAGTGCTTTCCTACATTGGCAAAGGTGCTAACTACTAAGTATCCGAAGATACCCGGGAAATGTGTGTGACACCACACCCTGGCCATCACCGCTCGGAAACCCCAATAGTTTCCCAGGGTCGGATCAGTCCATGGTGCGGATTGGGACATCCAAACAATTAAGAAGCCATAAGGCATATTGGAACATGAGGATAGACAATAACTTTAGAAATATGAGGCCTTTTAGACATTTTGGCCACTCTTACACAACCTTGCTGGAGTGCGGGGCTAAATTATCGCAACTACCAGAAAAGAGGCATACACTACGTGTTTCCTAATCAAGAAATTGTCTCTAATCATATTAAACCTATCCTATCGAGCTGAATAAAAGAGGGTTTTTTAGTCAGTAGCATGCCGGGATAAACAGAGTTATAGCACGGACAGCGACCGCAGTGAAAAATTGTTGGTGGCGGGAGGAAGTGCTGCATATATAAATGTTGCTGCATAATGTTTCCTACGTGCACTGCAGTCCTATATTTTCTACAAATAAGCAAAACATATGAACTGATGGCCACTGGCCATATACAAACTAACCAGAACAATTAATACAGTGTGAAATGATAAGAATGATATATCTATTGTACGGTGCGGTTAGTGAAAACACCTTACAGAAAATAAGAATAACTATGAACAGGTACAGAAATTATAACTAGCGGTCCTAGGACCGTTACGGTACCTTTTCCTCATCGGGACCGTTTATACAGATACGATCTAATTATCAAAAATATAATTAACGGAATAATTAAAATGTCAAGTATAGTTACTTGAATAATCGGTAGCCATTCTTAAGTCTGGGCTATCATGTTACTGAAATTGATATGTCAATCTAGGTTGACGTGTGTTGATGCATTCCCTGGAAGCTGGAACGTTCCTGCAAACAGGATTCCCACAAGCAGTTCATGACGGGAGCGGATCGAACTCAGGACCGTAATCACAATTTAGAATGTCTAACGAGTAGTCAGCAAGGGATACAATAACATCACTGATGTGACGAAAGTTCCCATACACCGATGGTACGGATGGAAGTTGACAACAACCCGATAATAAGCGCGGGGGGGGGGGTGTTTAATGCAGATGAAGATACATAATTAAACATAATGGTGTGGGGTATGTCAACCAGCTCTGAAGACGTACCGGGCAAAGTTTACTTGCTGAGGTTGAAAAGTTTAGATGAACCTGCATGACATCAGTGTGGGGACTGTTAAATAACCACTTTTTGGCGTGGCCGGCAGATTCAGTGAGTCATCCACCAAAGATCATCGCTGCCTCTACATCTGTAGAATCACATATTCAGGCCGGGAAAGGCTTCACCGCAAGTTTGTGTTCCGAATTAGTTCTTGATATATTCGTGAACAATATCTACAAAGTTTCAAAATTTCTCCCGCAGGGAACGGGAGTTAGAAAATTGCTTTAGTGCGGTGGGCTGGAGTACTGCTGGCTACGGGAGAGAAACCGACAGAAAGCGTGCTGATCGTAGCTGACACAGGTCCAACCTATTCAGCCCCTGGCCGAGGATGCTCCCGAGCTCTGGATCTCGTCTCCTTTTATACTACTCGTGACATCACAGGCGCAGGCTCCAACCACTCATCGGCCGAGCAACAGCCAATCAACGCGTAGCTAGTAATAACGCAGTCGAATGTTCTAGAACAGTATAGAAGTTCTGCGTACACGTGGTTATGACGTCACGGCAATATTTTGAAGATAATCAAAAGGGGTTTTCCGTGGATAACTCAGCCATTTCTTAACCGATTTTGAAATGGTTTACAGATTTGGAAAGCCCGTCGAATTCTGGTCTTGATTAATGCCAGACTCGGTGGGAACAGGTGATTAAAAAGGATTACATTGTACCGTCACGGTACACTAAAAGCGTCATCCCATCTTGGTCGTAAACTACTTGCTCTGTCAAAAATAACATCTAAACGTGCGCATGCGCACTATGCGCTTTAACGAACTTAGTCGTTTTTACAACGTGATCTGTCTCATAGGCTCATATACGCTTATGGCTCTACCCAGGGGGCGTGGTCAAGGAATGAATCCAGGATGGGCGGCGCGTACCAAGCTTGGCTGGTACAGCCGGTACCGGTCCGGTCGATCCAACCTACAATACACTTAACCATTTTGAATATGTCCTGAAACAGTTTCTGCTGTCGTTCTACCATTCTACCTTCTAAGAGGTAGTTGTTGGCTAAACCTTTCTGGAAGGTAGTATATACTGTGTCCTGCCACATCAATTTCCATTGGTTATTCATATCTTGTCGGGTGGCTGTTCAGGTTCATGGCGTCAAGTTCATTCAAGTCCCCTTCCTCTTCTGTGTATTTGATCACGTCTTCTAAGGTGTGCTTTCCATTAAATATGACATGCCACGGATATGTCAGATAACACTCATAGGTGCGATTTAATCGAATATTGTGATTTTGAAAAAAATCGCGATATTCTACGATGTAATTGAAAAAAATCAAAAAATCTTGAAACAATTGAGCAGACTATAAGATTTTAAAACTCATCATTCAGCAGTAAAAGAATACAATAATAATCCATTCGCGCATGTATCCATTGTGTTTTTTCTTGATCGCTTCACGCATGTGTCACTAAGTCCTAATCAAAACGCAAAGCTCTACGGAAAACCAGCTAACAATAGCGAGGTAACACATTTGTCATTGAGAAAACCAGCTAGTTACGCCATCGAATCGCCATATAATTTTCTTTCTTTCGCTGCAGACCCTGAGTCTGTTGTGAAATACCAAGTATATACTGAACATAATTCTTTTTAATTCTTCCAGCAATTTCAGGCTGTGTACTAATTTTTCCCTTTTGATTCGGTTGTCATGCCTAATTAAAGAAAATAACGCAACAGCATTCCAGAATGTTGTATTTTGAACTGTGCGCTCTGTTGATTACTCTTAAATGATAGATATTTATTTGCTTTTTTGCCTGTTTAGGCTAATCAGCGTACATTACATGAGACAATCAATATAAATTACAGTAATTAATATATATATATATATATATATATATATATATATATATATATATATATATATATATATATATATATATATATATATATATATATATATATATATATATAGTAACATGTTAGGTGACTTATGGGCAGTTCCGTCCTCCTCAGACCGCCTTATTCAACTGCCTATAAGTCATGTTGAGCTTATTTTCATCTAAACAGCTGAAATCATCCAAATCCGGGGAAAAGATTTTTTCGCCAAAAATTGACACTAGGTGGCGCTAGTGTGCAACTGGATTTTTTAGTTGTGTCCCTTTGGCTGAAACGTTAACATACCTGCTTTGACCCGGAAGTAAATTGTTTATATATAACTGATAGATAAGTGCTACAAATGACGCCCTTATGAGCAGTTGGAAATTAATTGAGTGTTTTGGCCTCTCAGTCGCGCATGCTTCTTCACTTTATAAGCAAACAACCAGGGCACTAGAGATACTCTCGACGTGATATTAGTGATTAGCCGGCATTTTACATTTTACAATTAAAAGACAAATGCTATTTGTAGCATTTATCTGAATTTAAATCATCTTCCGCGATGTTGTAAAATTACTCTTGATATTAGTTGTGGCTTTGGTGGTGGCGGCAGTGGAGTGGTGCTAATGGTGGCGCTACTAGTTGTAGCGGTCATAGTAGTAGTAGTAGTAGTAGTAGTAGTAGTAGTAGTAGTAGTAGTAGTAGTCCGAATTTGTGAATTTCAAACAACTTACTACCAACCGCAACACTCACACCGACCTTTGGCGGCGTGAATAACTAGAATTCTTAACGCCAGTTTTCACGATCAGATTAATCTGATCAGATTCGTAGAATTTGATAAAATCTGACCGGGTAAACAAAAAATCATAACTCTTATGTCTGATGTCTGACGTCCACTCTGAAGAATTGGGCAAATTCAATTTCCTCAAATTTTGTCTGAAGACGCACCCATTCAAAATGTGTGCTTTAAATCTCATTTTGCGCGAGTTGGGATTGATGTTTATACGTTGAACCCTGAATTCCCAGAATCCTAATTTCAAGGTAAGCATAAGCTTAACAGGTACGATGTTTAATGTTCTGTTTAATTTGACTGTGGGTTGTTGCGGTCTATCGCAGCAGCAGTCACCAGTTAAATTAATTTCAAAATATTTAACAGAATGTTTATTAACTTGTACATTCACAGAAGACTTACAATTTGTACATTTGACGGACAATTTCTGCTTCACGATTATATCTTACACACACAATCCTACCTACCCACCCCAGCCTTATGTGTAGTGGGATTGTTAGGGTTTCTTTCCATAAGTGCGCTCGTATGTCTGTACGTACGCGCGTGCATGCGTGCATACGTAGCTGCGCCACGAAAATGTTGGAAAGATAATTTTTTGAAACTGGACACGATAATTGTACATCACCCAAACATGGGCCTAATCTTGAAAATGTTTGCATTGATCCTCTACGTACATAGGTCCGTCCGTCCCATATATTTAGAAAAGCTCGTCGTTGAAACGGATTGAGAGAGAAAAGGAGGAAAAGATATACTGCCCACCTACCCGCTACGCGTAGCGTTATGTGTCTAGTCTAATATCATATCCAGACAACTAATGCATTTACTCATCATACTAACATACGCCAACTCACATAGCTTCGCTATTCGATACGGGAGAGGAGTGGGAGGGCGAGACCCGTGCAATAGGATGATGGCATTTACTTGACTGTATTAGAAAAAACTCATGTTGGTGATAGACGCATTCCGGGCCGCCGGCGTGAGGTGGGAGTGGGGACATTTTAGTATCTAGCTGATTTTCTCTTGTTGATTATGACGTCATATACCTGAGTGACAGTTTTGGTCCCTCCGTTGTCTCCTGCATATATATGCCTCCTTCAACAAGAGCTAGAAGTTACATGAACATCTGCTCGTCATTTCGTGTATAGGATACTGCTTATAATTGCCTGGATCATCTATCACTTATCCTAAGATGGATGAAAAGGATAAAGTTGATCGTTTCTCAGTTAATGATCTATCCTAATCTTTCGTCTATTCTCTTGTTCACGACACACGTATTAGTGATTTTTGCAGCAGAAGTTTTTATTTTATCTGCCATCTGATTAACCTGATCGTTTAAACGCTCGTCAGATTAGCGCTACGGCGTCAGATTTGTCTGACAGATTAATCTAATCATGAAAACCGACCTTTAGCAATGCACTTAATAACGTCATCACAATCCTACATCGTTGATCTGTTGACCTCAAACTTAAAACAATAATAAATTGTTGTAATACGAAGGCTTGTGCTAAATCTGGTGAGTCTAACCCTTTTGCACTCCAGAGTTATGGCCAAAATGTGTATTCTTGTGTGTACCTTTTAACCCCGTGACCTAGATATTTTGTTGCTTTGAGCTCAATCTCATAGAACTTCTAGGCACCCGTAATGTGGCGTCTCGTCATTTCTGAAATGGATGTGCTAAATTTGGTGATTCTATATACTTGCGTTCCTGATTTATAGTTATTTAAATGTATTTTCCTGGATGTACTTAGTCACTTAATAACCTAGATATTTGACCGTTTCACATAAAACTTATTTTTGCCTCGCCATCTACCATATGAATAGATATGCAACATTTATGATTCTACATTCTCGGACTCCGATATCTACGCGCAAATAATCAGACAAACAAACAAACAAACCAAGCAGACAAACAGAAGACATCTGCCGCAATACTCACACTGGCCTCTGGCGGCGTGAGAACTGACGAGTAGGCTAGTCCTTTAAAATGCACTATTGCTGTAACAAGCAGCGTTTAACAGACGGACAGACATACTACATTATACAATGCATCATTAAACCAAGCAAAATCTCATGTAATCTAAGTATTGCACAAATAAAAGATCTGATCTGGAATCTACATGCATATTTCACACAAAATATCGATGAGGGTGTTATTACTCTCAGGCGGTAGTGTGTGCATGTGCGTGCCTGCGTGGATGCATGCGTGTACGCCTGTGTTCGCGCGTGTATGCTCGCCTGTGCATATGTGTGAGCGCACATGCATGAAACCACCCTGCCCGCAAACTCAGGGCGGGGAGGCGTGATGTTTTGAGGATGAATCGACGCAAGGGTAATTGGTTCCCAAGCCGGACTGAGCACGGGTGTGTGAGCAGGCGTCACCCTCTCATATAAGATGCTATCGGTCTCTCCACCGCCGATATTTTACAATCTTAATCTGAATCCATCTCCTGCATTTCTGGAAGTAAACATACATGATAGATTGGCTGTGAAATTATCTTATTTTACTAGCTATTCCTGATTTAAAAAAAAGATATATAACGTATCACTCTGAATGGAAATCTTTTGAAATTTCCCAAAACTTCGTCGTAAATTATGCGAAAATAGTGTGGTTCTAGTTGCAGACATTAGTAGGGCCGCTTGATTAAAAAACAAGGGAAGTATTCACTTCGTGATAAAAGCATGGGATTTTGTATATAGATACCTTTGTATGTCTTTGAAAGTCTTTATCAGATTAGGATCAAGACCCCGATAAAATTTGTCTTACAAACGTGCTAATTTGCATGAATCCAAAATGGCCGTCACAAGAAAAGATAGTTGCCTATATCTTCATATATTTTCGAGTTTGAGCTTTGTTACGCTTTATAGAACTCCTTGACACATTTTATTCCTCCGAGATTGTTTATCTTACATATTTTGTCATTAGACAATGCCTTAATTTACATATTTCCAATATGAGTTTTATATGACCACTAGTTCCACTCAAATATCACTATGTTTTTAGGAAAATTATGACACCTAAAAGTACAGAACCTGTTTTCCTTCTACGTTTGTCTTTTGCTCTTTGAGAGAGCTTCCTAATGATCTTCATGTCAGTCTTGAGGTGTAATATCGAAATCGTTATGTGCCCAAAAGTACTGATTTTTAGCATTTTCTCCTGATGTAAGTTAGACTAATCTCATTGTAAAGGCATACAACCACCCTGCCAGATGCACAACTCTGTACATTTAAGCGCATTCTACTTTTTATTTGCAGCTGTTGAGACATGCTTTTTTGCAACCACATTTGATTAGCTCTTGGCATGTCTTACCAGCTTCTGGTAATGCTGTCCACTGTCGTTTTCTTTCCAGCCCCAGCCAGAAAGTCATGGTACAATAGGTTCCTGTGCAAGGCATTGCCCCCATATGTAGCTACCTTGATGTACCACTTGATCTCTTACAATGCGCAAACCAGTAGGTTTCAGTTGGCGGGATATTCTCAAGAGATCTGCACCCTTGAGAAAATAGATGTTTCCTGGCATCGTCCTGCTACACAAAAGAATAACAAACGTTTGGACCTTCTCAAAGAAAATTTGTGGAATTTCTGCTGGATAGCTGGCTACGGCTCGAAGGGCATTTGTGAGTTGTTCGAAGACATTCCAAATCCCACAGCACGTTTTCCTCCCATGTCCTGTGACGAACGAGACAGTATCACCACCAGTTAGGCTATGAAACATGGGAAGAGTCATCAAATTTTCAGGGGCAATATTCGCAAAGATACTGTGCGCAGCAATATATCTGAATGACTCCAGTCCCAAAAGCCACCCATAATTATGTGATATTCATCAGTTTGGTGACACACACAGCTAGAATAACAACATAGGTATCCAATGTGCGAATGCTTACTTTTGAGTGTCCATTCTGCACACAGTCTAGCATGTAGGAATAGCCTGCTGTCAGCTTCCCCGTGGCTACACGGTTATAGGTTACTCCTGTTCTTGCCATAATATGTAGACACTACTTGTGTGCTGAATGTGGTGACAATTTATGTTCCCACTGGCGGTGACGATTTGGCCACGCACTCTGCCAAGTAGAGAAAATGTTCCTCCTTGTTAGCATCAACCTGAAGGTATGTTGACCATTTGGCAGGCAGCGGGGTTATATAGAAACATGCCGACGTTTCCCTGTCCCTCTTTTATCTCAACCAGTTTGTTTGAGACTTGTTGGCAAATATCCATTCTCAATGACAGATTGCAAGCGTTTGTGTATGTTAGGAACGAATATGGGCATAGCATATTCATTAACATGTGCACAACAGCGGCACTGTATAGGATTTCGGCATCTACACATCGTTTAATTTCAAAGATCATTGTATTAAATGTGTCGATTGGAGACAAACCAGTAAGTCTGACTTTGCCTCATTTTGCCCATGCTTGTGAGTGGCGGTGGGCGTGTGTGATTCTCGTGTTTGAAGAATTCAGCTAGATTCCCGCCACGTGATTGAGGAGCTAAGTAAAGCCTGGTGAGATGTGCACAGTTTTGTTTCAAAGACACTGTCTAACATGCAGTATTTGACTTTGAAATTTTGGACGGTGTTCCAAACAGTGACACGTTGTTCTTAGGTATGGTGTCAGTGAGTGGCAGACGACAGCTAACCAAACGCTGTAGAACAAATTCCTCATACTGAGTTTGTCCAATAGATTCAATTACCTTGACAGCATCTAGTGTCACTCTGTCCATGTTACGGTTGGTGTCAATGTGATGTAACTCGCCACTGTCGTCAAGGAAAGATTTCTCCACTGTACAAAGATTTTGTCTAGCTCTTGGATACTTATCACAAACTCTTTCTGTGTTGCTTCAATTTGATCATGGTGTTTCGGTTCATTTTGAGCTGGTGTATATTTGAAGTCTTCAGCCAGTCTGGCCCGCCTTCGGCCCACCTAACTTCCACCTTAAGAGCACACTAGGATCAGCTATTCATCACACTGGTCAAGGGCCATAGATGAGAAAAAATGAGATGTTTTCTGAGCGGTGATATGGCCATGCATGAGCTCAGAATAAATGCTATAGCTAGTCGGTGTGATCCAGCGAGAACATCTATGGAGCCATCTTTCCACACTCTACATAAAGTTTGAAGTCGCCGTTTCTGAGAGACAAACTGAAGTAATATGATCTCTATCTTCATGGTTATGTATCACTACTTGAATGGTGGTTGCGTTTCTGCCCACATGACTATCAGTGTACTTTTTATAGGCTTGCTTCAGAAGAATGTGATGAGCGATAACGCTTACCTGGTGGGCCCATCGTGTTCGTGTTACATGACTGGCACTAATCATAGATTCTGCCCTGCCTGGCATTGTAATATGTGCATCTACAAGTGCCTCGCACCACCCAGTCTTGTT
This sequence comes from Chaetoderma sp. LZ-2023a, assembly GCA_034401795.1. Classification (NCBI taxonomy): domain Eukaryota; kingdom Metazoa; phylum Mollusca; class Caudofoveata; order Chaetodermatida; family Chaetodermatidae; genus Chaetoderma; species Chaetoderma sp. LZ-2023a. Next base: position 196,142,871 of record CM067370.1, on the reverse strand, counting down.
GAACCATTGATAGAAAGCTTTAAAACATTCATTCTCAATGTGTAACCCATCATTATTACATAATGACTCCGTACTTATCTGGCGACGTCCATTGTGCCTGTTCTGTCAAGGCATGCAGTCGTTGGTTAGCAGTGGCAACATACGTCTGCCCAAGATTAAGATGTTGCAGAGCCTGACTGAAAATTCCCATGGAATGACAAACCATTGCCAGGTTATGGGCACCTATGGGGTGTTGTCATTTTAGTTATAGACACCTTTCCAAGCAGTTCTTCAGTATTTTTCAAAGCACTCTCCATATCTACAAATGATACATAAACCGCATAGCCTGGGTGTAATATGCCCTGAACTGACGGGACGTTGAATTCATGGTCTGCAATACTAACAGGGGGCCACAAAATAATAATCTGTTAAGAGACGTATTGCTAAGCTGTTAGTAGTGGCAGTTCATTACGCATATCTTCCCCAGAGGCATCGACTGTTGGATGCTGGCAAAGTGAGACGGCAGTCTCATGAGAACTGTCTTTGGCTGAACGTGAACTGGTGTTGCAATCAATATTATCGAAAACACCAGTAGTGAACAACATTGCCTTTATGGTTGGGGACACGCAACGTCATGCTCATGGTAATACGTGCAAACCCTGCTAGCTATATTTGTCGATAAGCTCTGTAGTCTATCATATGAAATACACATCCCGTATAAGGGAAGATCCTTTATTAGCTTTCTGCTGTGCCTGTTAGCATTTATATGTAGGCCACGGTATATGGGAAATGGGGTCACATTTTCCTTACTCTGTCCAATGTGTGATTTAGCTCCTGGTTTCCTTGGATGCTTAACACTGTTGAAAATCAGTAATTGTGATATATCGAGACCTACTGACCGTTGCTGGTTTTTGGTTTGCTCCCTTATCTTCGGTCCCCCCAAAAATCATATTTGCCAGTACTCCTAGCTTGTGTGGCACCAAATTGCTTTGCCACTGTGTATCAAAGGAGCCAGTGAATCTGTACCGAAGACATTCAGTGATCATATCACATTGGACTATTTCAGCTGCCTTAGCAAGTATCATAGCACCAGTTTAAAGGTTTTGCGTGCAAGCTTTGCTTATGCTAATCAAAGATCTTCATCAAACATGAGCAACAACGTCTTCCCCTTCCCCTTCCCTTCCGAATGAGCTTTTAGATCTGGAACAATTTTGAAAAGTTCCTATTTTAGTCGAGTGATACTCTCACGACCTTGTGCATTTACCTCTAATTGTTCCTGTCATCTGTTATACATCTGGACTAACTCAAGCTTTCAATTCAGCTTCTATATCTGGACTGGTGGATGCAATGGGAGGAGTTCTCGCCTGGCCAAATTCACCACTCAGGAATGATCTGTGGTAGGATGCTTCTTGTTCTACTGTCTGAATTTGTTAATTTTGCAAGCAATGTTCTATCATTCAGGAAGTTGATGCATTTCGAACATGTTCATCAATTTGCTTAGTAACGACTTTTTAAGTACTTCATGTTTTCGCTCTCTCCCTCCCCTACACTCCCCTCCATCTCTCTCTCTCTCTCTTTGTTTTATTATCTTGTTGGGAGGGGCCATACTACGTTGTTAGAATTGTTGCCCAATCACATTGTACTAATGCTACAATAACATATTTATATACATTTAAATATGTCGAAATATGTATAAGTGAGAAATATTAAAATTTACACACAATTGGTTATTCTTAAAAAAAATTGGTCCTAATTTGCAGTTTACTTCTGCAACAGCTTAGGTATTACATTAGTTTCAAAATATATACACTGTATATACAGTGAACTTGTTAGTCTTGAAAATTGAAAAATGTGCGCCTGTCAGATAAGTATGATAGCTTTGTTTACGGTTCAGTCACCTTGCCCGGGCGTGTGGGCACTTGTAAAGACTTACCAGCCTTAATTGATGGGATTTATCTCGTAGGTTTACAAGATATTCCACGGCTATTTTTACGTTTCATTAGATTTTCAATTTTAAATTGGAGAATCGTGGAAGGGAAATAAATATTAAGAAACCGTTCCCTATCTATTGAGAAGGGCCGATGGGACCCGAATGGCTGTAATACAACTTAGTTACACACGGGTGATCATTCTCCCAATTCGGTCGACAAATCGCCCAAAATATGTTTGCCACACACAGGCGACTCGAGAATCATCTGAAATCCTTGAATCGCCAGTTATCGCCTGCGTCTCCATCATTGAAATCGCCCTAACACCCACACACGGCCGAATTCGGCCGATGGTTTTACCGTTATTGTGAGGACACCAGTTTCTTTCCGGGCCTGTGGGGACCAACAGATCCAGCAGTGCCATATTCATTCGCATGGGTAATATGATCTCTGTCTGCATATTTAAGCTAATCTCTCCATAAAATATTTTATATTTTAATTACCAAAGAAAAGTGGGAGAAAATTTGTGGGGTCGCTCTCCTTTGTCCTCGGTCAGTGTGTGGACTGGAACTCTCTCACTCTCTCTTTGTCCCCACACTGTACTACAACACTACGCCCACTTCTTTGTCCCCACAATGGCCATCTTCATTGTCCCCCACAATGGCCATCTTCATTCTCTCACTTACTAGTCCCCGTAATGTACATCATCAGTCTCTCACTTGGGGGTATGCTGATTTCAAGCCTGCCACTTTTGAAACTATCGGATACATGATTTGACAGCCATCTTGGATTGTTGTCCCGCCGAAAAGTCCCATAGTAAATAAAAAGGAAATTTAAAGTGTCCCAGCAAACAATGCTATGGTGGCACAACATTGGGTCAATGTTTATTTATTCGTTGGCCCAACGTAATTTTGCTCATTGGTATTATGTTGGCCGAACATATGACGCTGTTTTCACACGAAAATACAATGTTGTGCCAACATAACTGATTTTAAAACAGCCGACGTCAATACAACTTTGGCCCAATGTACTAATTTTCCATGAACCATCCACACCTAAGGCCAACATTGGCCCAACGAAGCCATGCATTGGGCCAACGTAAGGCTAATGAGCAAAACGATGTTGGATAAAACCTGGGTCAACGAAACAATGTTTGGTGTGGTCTTCTTCTTGAGAACCACAGGGTTGATTCTATCAAAATATGGCAATCGGCATCCTTGTGCCATAAGGATACAAGAGTGTTCAAATGAAGATCAGCTAATTTGGCTTGTGGTCATATTGGATTTTGGCAGATTTTTAGAAGCTTCTTTAAAAAATATTCTGAAACCGCTCGGGGATTGATTCAACACTTATGAAAAGTCATCTAGGGCAAGAGCGGAACCAATTTTGTTCGATGGAACATGATTGGCCAAATGCTTCGGCGGCCAGCTTGGACGACCTAGTCTTCATAAAAACGAGTTCCTCGCCATCCACACGCACGCACACACACACACAGGCACGCCGAACAATTGAATCGATAAGACCGCATTGTCCTAACAATGTTTCTCTCACTTCTTTGTCTACAAGCAATGTTGGGACAAACAAAATGAGCCAATGATGATGTAGCTTCTGGGGACAAAGAAGTAAAAGACTGATGATGTACATTGTGGGGACAAAGAAGTGAGAAAACGAAGATTTACATTGTGGTGACAAAGAAGTGAGAGAATGATGGTGTACATTGTGGTGAGAGAGAAGTGAGAGAATGATGTACGTTGTTGGGACAATGAAGTGAGAGACTAATGATGTACATTGTGGGGACAATGAAGTGAGAGGATGATGATGTACATTGTGGGGACAATGAAGTGAGAGACTAATGATGGTGTGCATTGTGGGGACAATGTGCTCCTTATCCCTAAAATGTGCTTCATTAGTCTCTCACTAGTTTGTCCCCATAAATGTACATCACATTCTTTCACTTCTTTGTCCACACAATGTAGATTACAATTCTCTCACGTCATTGTCGACCGGGGTTACTGGAGAATTTCAATGGCATTCCTATTGACAGTGGCATCATGGTCAGTGATGTTAATCAACATCTAAAAGAATATTACTAAAAAACAATTCTTGAACTTAAGCTGCTCTTGAATATTTTCTGGAACAACAATAGTTCTTAAACTTTAAAGTTCTTTAAAAAAACTTTCTAAAACAGTTTTTGAACGTATTCAGAAACAATTATTTGACAATGGTCGACCATGTTTTGACCATGGTCGATGTAGTTTACTAAGGGAGGCAACTCGTTCGCTCAAAACAGTGTCTTTTCGCATTTAAAATCTTAATTATTCTATTGCACAAAAATTATATAATCATCATTAATTATGACATTTGAATAGTAAATGCCATATACATAGAAACATACCAGTAATAAGGCACACTAAATTCTTGTATACACTTTATTTCAAACAATGCCAATGTAGGTTAATCATTCCAAAATTTTCATTGTCTTATTTATCTAGAAAGTTTGATCACTATTTTATGTCTTCATGACAATGCTTACAATGTTGTAATTACTTCTCGGCCTTTTGGCTAAGACCAAAGTAGTTCAATGTTGTAGACTGAACAGTCCGGCACATGTACACTTTGTTAAAGAGGTGGAGCTGGGTTGCTGACCAATGGTCAACTATGCAGGTCAAATAGCACCATGGTCGACCATGGTGGAGCACCAACCTCCAGGCCATGGTTCGTTTGTCCATGGTCTGACATGCAGCTTAAATGGCACCACAGTCAGATCATGGTTGAACATGGTCCAATGGCCCAATTCAAATACCATGGTTTGACACCGGTTAGGAAAACTGGGAAGTTAAGCTTTATTTCACCCATGGTCAAGTTCGACTGGCTAACCATAGTTAGCTAGGGTATTAGTTAGTGTACCATTTTTAATAGTTGGTCTGATACCAATCAGGCTTTATATCAGCTGCGAGGTAATCATAGTATAACGGTTGAGTCTTTCATAACTTATCCAGCCTAGATTCAAAAGATAATATTGTTTGGGCTTCAACTACGTGTTGTGGTAGGCTATTCCATAAGTCTATAACTCGATGGTACTACGTTAGTTGCGCGTCGCTGTACATTTTCCAGAAGGTCTATATGTTTTCTATAATGAGGACTCCATGCCTGGTTTGCATATTCGACATGAGGTCTTACCAATGATGTGTACAGTATTTTGAACAATTTTATGTCTAAACAACAAAAGCTCAAGTGCTACACTTATCAGAATAGTAAGAAGCTGGTAACATCAAAGGCCCAAACCATGGAACTAAAAGACACAAAGTCACTATTTGGTAGGCTAATGGTTATTGCGAGGACAAGCAGAGAAATTGATTTGCCTTCGGCCATTGGTCAGTATGAATTTACTGTTAATCCACGGCCTTTATTTACTCAGATGGCACGATTTTGCTGACAACACTCAACAAAGGAAGTAGGAATTTGTGAAGAGGAACCACAAGTACATCCAGAGTTCTCTATATCTGGAACAGAACAATCAAAAGAAATGTCTCTATCTGGTCTGAAAATAGCAATTTGTAGACAGAATGGTGGTTCTGTAAAAAATGAAGAAACCACCATATGCTAAAACAATGCTAGACCTTGCTAATCAGTACATTCATGATTTAAGCAGGTTAACACAAATTTACCCCGAACTACACCTGGTCTACAAGCCTGATTCCCTAAAGGCCACTACATGCAAAAAACGAGGGAAAGGAAGGTCAGCAATTGCCTATACAGTCGCCGATAGTACAAATATTTCCAACACCAGCATGCAAATGATTCTTTCATCAGAAAAACCCCCAAGACCGTACAGTTTATCTCTCTGACAAGTGTTTGACTCATTTCAGGGAACAGGGGAAGATGTTCTATGTATCAGCAGCGGGAAAAACCTTTACAAGCAAGGTTGAAGGCGTTTTGGAATTAAATAACCATGAATAGTCCAGGAGCTAAAGCTAGGTCAGAATCGTGACGTAGCACACCCAGTATTCGGAAGGTCTGACACTTGCTGTGGCTTGGGGGACATGTCCCACACATTTTAAGCCCTGTTGTACAAACAAATTGTGGTAGCACTAATTAGTTATCCTGATTTCTTTGCAAAGGGGGTCTAGGTTTTGGCTGTATCCACAGTGCACAACGATATAAGCATAACTCAAAGTAATATCGTATTAGATTCACCATATATGATATTTAGACGGATATCGACCTAACATATATCCAACATACATTTTGCATGCATATACCAAAGGCGAGGGTGAAATGTGAAGGTTATATTTTATGTATGTATACTAACTCCATCATAGAATCTGTATATCCAGCTGTACCACTGTTGACAAAGCACCCAGGTAATGGTGGTTGGAATGAGACAGATGGATGTGGTGGTAATCGGTGCGGAAAAACCAATTAAAATGAACTTAGACGCACTGCAAGAAATTTTCAAAGAGGTGTGTATGTACGTGAATAAATTGCAACGGCTGTTCAAATCCTTTAAAGTTGAGTCAAGCTCGAAATCACACCTGTTCGCATTTTGGAACTCATATATTCATATGGTAGAGCTGCTGCTTGGATTCATGAGCTGAGAGAACTGGAGATTGGCAGGCACACCTATCTGCTACTGCTGCTATGGCGCCATATTTCTACAGCATGGACAGAACCAATTATGCAAGATGGCTGCCAATATTTCTTGCGGACATGAAGATGCTTCCATGTACACATCCCCATGTACATGAACAATTCTTGAATGGAAATCATTCCGTAAGTCGCTCAGACCATCCATTCAATCAAGTGTGGACAGATATGGCCTTAGAGCTATCGATTAATTTGGATTCCAAAAAGCGAGGTGGTATTATTGGAATAACACAAAAGCCAGGAGCTCTGGAGAGGTGGTTTTTAACTAGCCACGAGAGGGCAGCCATAACAACGGTCACAAAGCAAATGTGTGGGTTACAAGATAGTCACGTTTGGAGTACATAAGGAAATGGGGACTAATCGAATGAACAGGGATGAAACCGATGTGCAGAAGATACTTTCGATGTTCTCATCAGATATAATGACCAATCCCTTTAATATTGCGGAAAACGACGACAGCGAGTGTCTTCCGCTTGTAAACATTGCAACTGGCGTGGTATTGCCTAGTGAAATCGCCAAGAGACTTGTTTCCGCCTGTGACATTGGTAAGGATTATGGAAAATTTTGTTCAGGAGCGGCTGGACACTAACACGAGAAGCTTTTGGGACACGTTGCCACACTTAAAACTTAAAACATTTGCCAGCCTAGCACAGAAGAAAAAATTCACAATGTGAGATCTGACCGCGAACTATTTGGTCGATTAATTATTGCCGCAAGGTCCAGAGATGTTGATTTAAAACTAGTGATGACGTATGAACTGTCTGCTGTTCCACTATCATTGTCACATACGGATGGGACTCTAAGAAAGAATGTGAAGTGTTTTGTTAAGTGAACTAGAAAAGGAAGTAAATGTTGATGGACGGCTTCCACTTGTTGACAAGACAGGCGCAACAGCTTATGTAGTAGATGGCATGGCAATTGTGCAAATGGTTAAAACTGGAGGTACGTCTACATTTGGAGAATTGGCTGATAAATACTGGCACATCTTTACAGTTCCACTGAATCAAGAAGACTGCAACAGAGTAGATATAGTTTTTGACAGATATGATAGACTGGAATCTCTCAAAGCGGAAGAGCGGCTAAAACGTGGGTCATCAACAGCATTGGAAGTAAAGATTGCTGGAGAAAATACTCCCGTTCCAAAGCAATGGGCCAAGTACATCAGCAATCCAAGCAACAAAAGTAACCTGGTTGCATTTCTCAGCAAGCGGTGGCGTGATACTGGTCCAAATATGCTATCTGCCGACAATTGCGTCATTCTTGCTGGTGGCTTTAACGATGGAATGGATGTTGTTGTCATTTCAGCGAACAATTCGTCGTATTTGGAAGAACTTCGATCAGATCACGAGGAAGCAGATACGCGTATGATGTTGCACGCGCTACACGCTTCAAAAGACCACATGCGTGTTGTTATACACTCTCCTGATACAGACGTGGCACTACTTAGTATATATACGTATCGTTCGCTTCACTGTTCTGAACTATGGTTCCGTACGGGCACAAAGGACAAATTGCGATACATACCAATACATACAGTTGCTCAAGTACTGGGCCCAGCTATCTGTATGTCTTTGCCTGGGTTTCATTCTCTTACAGGTTGTGATAGCACTAGTGCATTATTTGGAGTCGCTAAGAGAAAAGCATTCAATCTCTTAAAGTCATCTGAATGTCATCAGCTTAGCTTAGCCCAACTCGGCGAACATGTTGACTTATCACCGAATACTGCAATTCTATGTGAGAAATTTGTCTGTGAGTTGTATACCACCAGGGATGTGGGAAAGACAGCTGATGAAACCCGTTATTGGCTCTTTTGTCAAAAGAGACAAAGAAATGAAAATCTTCCACCTACATCGAATAGTCTAAAGCATCACACCGAAAGGGCCAATTTTCAAGCTCTTGTTTAGAGACGTTCATTGCAAGCTGTTCAGAATCTTCCATCTCCAAATGCACATGGCTGGAGTATAGTGGATGGTCTACTCAAGCCTGTTCTAATGTCAAAGGATCCTGCTCTATTTGGATTAATTGAACTCACATCATGTAGATGTCAAAAGTCTGCCTGCAAAAGAACAGATCTCTGTCAATGCAAGGCTAACAATCTACTCTGCACTGAAGCATGCCTTTGTATGGGAGGTGAAATGTGTGACAATGTTCAGCATACAATTGTCGAAGATGACTCTGACACGGATGAGTAACATTCTCTCATTTGCTCACGTGATAAATATGTCCTGCCAGCTTGTGTATACATGCACTACATGTCAGTTAAAAGTTTAATTATGAAAAATGTAGAAAACATGGGCATTGTTGTAGCTAAGGTATTGCTAGTCACAAGAAGACCTAAGTGCCCCAATATGTACAAAGCAACATACGGGTGTCTTAAACGAGGTTGATTATGTATAAATCTGCGATATACGATCACTCCTTTCCATTTTGGTTAAGATTGTATTGATATAACATGCGCTGAAGTTTGTGAAAAATTTACGATTGTGAAAATTGTCTGAAAACTACATTCAACACCTATTGTAAATGGGCTTCTCACGGGTTAGTGATACCACAATTTTCTTGTACAACACGGCTCAGAATATACCCAAGACATCGGTCTAGCATAATATAGAGACAAACCTTCTGAATACTGGGTGTGCTACGAAACCATTCTTCTAGACCCCTTTTGAAAATTGGCTCCCGGACTAGAAGAGGCAGATACACTTATGATATGGCATGCATACATGCAAGTGCACTAACACCACAAGCTGAAGAACTCTGTATTTTCTCACCAGGCACTGATGTACTAATTCTAGTGATAGGTCATTATTCTAAAATGGTTCAAAATGTCTCAATTTCTATGGTATCCGGCAAAATACAGATTAAACCTTTAATTGATGCTCTAGGGTCTGATGTAGCAGAATCTCTCATGGGATCTCATGCATTCACCGGCTGCGAGATAACGGGAAGGTTTTCTGGTAAGAGAAAGACACTATGGTTTAAGTTGTTTTGCAAAGCGGATGAAAAGTAATAGAGGCATTCAAAGATATGAGTAAAGTAGGTGATCTCAATGATGAGACTGAAAGTACTTTCCACTTTTGTTTGTCAGGCATATTGCCCCACTGGTGTTGTACTGCAAGAGCTGAAACCTTTACGTTGGTATTTACCACCAACCGATGCAACATTGTATGAGCATATACTGAGGGCACATTTACAGGCTTCTATTTGGGGTCAGGCCAGTCTCCCAATACAGGTGCATTTAGCTCCATGTGCTAATGGGTGTCAGAAAACAAATGGCGATCTAGTTCCAGTAACTACACAATTATTGCCAGCACCATCTGCAGTTTTAGAACTTGTTAAGTGCTCCTGTAAAAAGACAAATTGTGTATCTACCAGGTGTACATGTAGATCAAAAGGACTGACATGCACAGAACTTTGCTTGTGCTCTGACTGTGAGCCTGAGGCATGTAGCTTAAGTGACGATGATGATGATAGAGACATTTAATTAAAAGTGGATGCACTTAACTTTGATATGGAATGCTAACACGGTGAGGATTTTGTGCCATGACGTAATTTCAAAAAACCTTTAATTGGTTTGATTGGCAATTAAAGTTCTCATGGGAAAATGTATATGCCATTATAGCTGACCTTTATTCACCTCTAAATGACCTTGAGCCTACAGAAAAATTAACATTTTTTCCCAGAACTTTCATGAAATTTACTTGGCAAAAAGGTGTTTCCCAAAAATTAATAGAAAGTTTCCCTGAAATTCGATACTGAGACTGACTAAACGCTAAACGTGGCCACACGGTCACAATTTTACGTTATGGCGTAACTTCCGCGATGAATAACGTTTTCCGTTAAAGAGTAAATAAGAAATCAATAGTTTTTTTGACAATACATTTTGATAAGCTTTAATTTGATATGCAGCATGCCATGATTTAATCCGTATTTAAAGCTCACGTAGCAGGAAACTGTATATGACGTCATAACTGACCTTTAATGACATCTAAATGACCTTGAACCTTGTCAGAAAAAATGGAAACATTGTTTTTTAGAATTGTCATGATAAATACTTTGCAAACATGCATGTTTCCAAAAATTAACAAAAGGTTCCAATGAAATTACACAGTGAGACCGACTATACAGTCTAGCCGAGGTTTTTACTATTTGAATTTAATTTCATCGGCTGAGTGGCAAAATTTCAGCAAAATAACGGCTAAAATCAGGGCACAAAAATAGTAAACTTGAATGTTAATTTTGGCGATGCTGCCTGTTTTCTGATAAATTTGAAACTTCAAGTGACTTTAATAAATATAGATATATGTTTTATACTCAGTATGGTAAAGTGTTTTCAATGTTAACATATCTGTGTCATAAACTGAATCCAGATAGTTTATTATAGTGTCAGAAATTTGTTTCAAAGCTTGTTGAGTATTGTGTTTAGGCGTGATAGGCTGTCGGAAAGCTGACTGTACTTCATTCATATCAATTAACAGTATTCAGTTTTTTATGTTTACGCGTGATGACTGTAGAATCGGCTTATCTTAGCCTTGATGTTGCTAAGAAAAAGAAATCCGGGCTGACGCTCGCCCGTCCAGAAATTTCAGGTGCTTAAGATGATAGCTGGGCTCTGATACCGACTTACAAAGATGGGCCTTGACTCGATGCTCGGAGTTAAAGCCAGAAGATTGAAGAGTCGGTAAAGAGGTTGCCTATTTCTCACTGATTCTAGAACACAGCCATTGAAGAAATTACTCAATCAAAATTTATTAAACACAAAACTTTCAAATAATGTAAGATAACTGAATGCATTAATAGGTGGTTTGAATAAGATGCTGCTTTGAAATACTGTAAAGTCATAATATGCAATTTACATTTAGGTCGCTACAGTCTCCAACTTTGCTTCAAATGATGCAAATTAAATTCTATATAAAAATGGCTAAATCTACAAGAACAATCTTGGGGTCATCTGGTGTTGGCATTAAAAGTCTTATAATATCTTATATACAGCTAGGTAAATAATTTAGACTAACTCAAATTTGCTATTCATCCTCAGAACATGGTATCTGATTGGTTGGCCATATTTTTGGGGCCAATCAGATCTTACTTAAGATATTCAGCAGATTGATCATGTTGCATCCAGATGGATTTGATGAGTTTCTGTTAGTTTTATACTAATGAATTTATTTTGACATCCTCATTAACACTCAGGGTGCCATGCATTCTTTTGCATTCCGATATTGCTTCACAAGCTATTCACAGATTTCTGTCTGAACTTGTATGAGTTGATTACAACAGAGTATATTCATATTGGGCCTCAGTAAATACGATCACGAAGTCAATGTTTAACCCGCCACATAGCATATCCAATTCCAGCTTTTCACAGGACATGATATGAGTCAAAATCTTGTAATTGTATCTGACATCATGAAGAACCAGTTTAATTAACCACGTGTCCCAAGATGACGATCCCCAATATTGTGGATTAAATGTGCAGCAACATCTTCCCCAGCATTTAATCACCAATTTCTTGCTGACCTGGTAACCAAATCATCCTGAAGTTGTGAATTTAATTTTCACTACCTACAAGGGTCTGTGCGTATATAGTTGAACACTGTTGAACAATAACCAATTTGAAATTGAATCATAACAGTAACCAAACTGATATCAATACTTTCTATCAATTCCAATACAAGATGGTTTATAGGTAAATGTGAGTAAGAGTTGCAATCGAGGGGGGTGGGGGTGGAAGAGGGACACCTGCCTCAGAACCCACACCTCATCCCCCCAAATTGTAAATTATTCCGCCTTAGAATGGAAGCATGGTGAGAGAGGTAGTGGTTACTGAAGTTCGGCAACAAGAGTGAGCAAGAGAGAGAGAGAGAGAGAGAGAGAGAGAGAGAGAGAGAGAGAGAGAGAGAGAGAGAGAGAGAGAGAGAGAGAGAGTGTGAGTGAGTGAGCGAGCGAGTGTCTGAGTGGTTGAGAGAGAGAAAGGGAGAGAGAGGAAGAGATTGAGTGAGTGAGTGAGTGGAAGAGATTAAGTGAGTGAGTGAGTGAGTGAGTGAGTGACAGAGAGAGAGAGAGAGAGAGAGAGAGAGAGAGAGAGAGAGAGAGAGAGAGAGAGAGAGAGAGAGAGAGAGAGAGAGAGAGAGAGAGAGAGAGAGAGAGGATAGGGGAGAGAGGAGTGTGCAGGTAGCAATGTATGGAAGTACAGTCAGAGAGCCGGTAGCGGTGTATAGAAGTACTAGGTATAATGGCACAAAAGCAGGGGTGGGGCGGGGTGGATGGGGTGCGATGTTGAATTAACAAACAGAAATCTGATTTCTATAGTGTCACAATTACATAATTATTTATATTGGCATCAGATAGCTTACAAACATATATTTAGTCACATACTTATTGCACAAATTAGTATTACTTTGACTTTGGATGTCATTTATTCAGCAGTGGTGTGAATGTAATGCAGGTATATTACATATCCATGCAATAACAAAGTTATGGCTTACACATACTCGCAATACTCAGTCTTACATATACTCAAAATAAGTTTTGTCTTACACATAATCACAATAAGAGAGCTTTGTCTAACACATACTCACAATAAGAGCTTTGTCTTACACATACTTTGTCTTACACATACTTTGTCTTACACATACTCACAATACCAGAGCTTTGTCTTACACATACTCACAATCCCAGCCTTGTCTTACACATACTCATAATACCAGAGCTTTGTCTTACACATACTCACAATACTATAGCATTGTCTTACACTCATAATAGAGTTTTGTCTTACACATACTCACAATACCAGAGCCTTGTCTAACACATACTCACAATAAGAGCTTTGTCTTACACATACTTTGTCTTGCACATACTCACAATACCAGAGCTTTGTCTTACACATACTCACAATACCAGAGCCTTGTCTTACACATACTCATAATACCAGAGCTTTGTCTTACACATACTCACAATACTATAGCATTGTCTTACACGTACTCTCAATAAGAGAGCTTTGTCTTACACATACTCACAATAAGAGCTTTGTCTTACACATACTTTGTCTTACACATACTCACAATACCAGAGCTTTGTCTTACACATACTCACAATACCAGAGCCTTGTCTTACACATACTCATAATACCAGAGCTTTGTCTTACACATACTCACAATACTATAGCATTGTCTTACACTCATAATAGAGTTTTGTCTTACACATACTCACAATACCAGAGCCTTGTCTAACACATACTCACAATACCAGAGCTTTGTCTTACACATACTTTGTCTTACACATACTCACAATACCAGAGCTTTGTCTTACACATACTCACAATACCAGAGCCTTGTCTTACACATACTCATAATACCAGAGCTTTGTCTTACACATACTCACAATACTAAACCATTGTCTTACACGTACTCTCAATAAGAGAGCTTTGTCTTACACATACTCACAATAAGAGCTTTGTCTTACACATACTTTCAATAAGAGATTTTTCTTACACATACTCACAATAGAGTTTTGTCTTACACATACTCATAATAGTTTTGTCTTACACATACTCACAATACCAGAGCCTTGTCTTACACATACTCACAATACCAGAGCTTTGTCTTACACACACTCTCAATAAGTTTCTTTCACATACTCACAATAAGAGTTTTGTCTTACACATATTCACAATAAGAGTTTTGTCTTTCACATACTCACAATAATAGAGCAAATGGAAATATTTTATCTAAATTGGATACGTGTTTGCTGATTAAATTGTCAGCTGAAAAAACCTTAACCTCAGCATAATAAGCATAACCTGAATGCAAATCAGCCCTTAGTTCAAAACTAATAAAAATGTCAAAATCTATTTGTTTATCATGCAAACTAGATGTAATTATCGTATAGAATCTGTGAAGTTTTAATCAAATCGGATAAACCCCTTGTTGATGTAAATGTTGCTTGAAAAAAGTTTAACGCAGTAAAAACCGTAACCTGATCATATAGCCATCATGCAACTCAGCACTAAAATAATTAAAGTTCATGCTGCAAAATACAATGGAAAAAATTTGAGTCAATTTCCGTTTGATGTGGACAAGTCCTAAGCATCATTTAGAACAAATCTATGAAGTTTTATTCAAATCCGATAATCCCTTGCTGATGTAACTGTCGTTTAAAAAAAGCTTAACGGGAGCATACGCCAATGCCGATACCACCATTTTTCTGTCCCTCCAAAAATCTCGCCTCAATTCATAAAGACGATATAATGATATTAATATATACAGAATGAAGTCATTATGTACTAAGATTTCATTCACTTCCTTACACTAAGGTATACAACTTAAGCCTCTAAAAGTATACACTTTTACTTTGAAGCATTCTGGTGTGGGCCTTTAAGCGATATCGCCCAAGTTAATTATAAATGCACTTGTTCAAGGAGGCTATTGTTTATGCTCTTGTTTCATGATGGCGTATTGGTCACGTCTTTATGCTGTCCATATAAACACCAATGATAGAACTCTCTTTGCTCATCAGCAGTCAAATCTAATTAAAGGAAATAAAAACAGAACAACATTAATTATTAATGCTGTCATCCTTAAAATCCCACATGTTCACTTGCATCCTCCTAGATGTCTTCTACATTTCCGTATAAGTCACCTTGTCTTTGTCGGGTGGCAAGCCACTCAGGTGGTCTCAGGGGCTCCATGGTAAGGGTCACACCTCTCGGTGAGCAGGACTTAGATGACAAACTCATAGCAACAGTATCTAAGTAAGGCAGGACTTAGACCACGAACTCATAGCAACAGTATCTAAGTGGGAGGGACCTAGACCACAAACTTTTAGCAACACTATCTAAGTGGGAGGGACTAGACGACAAACTTTTAGCAACAGTATCTAAGTGGGAGGGACTAGACCACAAACTCATTGCAACAGTATCTAAGTGGGAGGGACTTAGACCACAAACTCATTGCAACAGTATCTAAGCGGGAGGGGCTTAGACCACACTTTTAGCAACAGTATCTAAGTGGGAGGGACTAGACCACAAACTCATTGCAACAGTATCTAAGTGGGAGGGACTTAGACCACAAACTCATTGCAACAGTGTTTAAGCGGGAGGGGCTTAGACCACATACCTTTAGCAACAGTATCTAAGTGGGAGGGACTAGACGACAAACTCATTGCAACAGTATCTAAGTGGGAGGGACTAGACCACAAACTCATTGCAACAGTATCTAAGTGGGAGGGACTTAGACCACAAACTCATTGCAACAGTATCTAAGCGGGAGGGGCTTAGACCACACTTTTAGCAACAGTATCTAAGTGGGAGGGACTAGACCACAAACTCATTGCAACAGTATCTAAGTGGGAGGGACTTAGACCACAAACTCATTGCAACAGTGTTTAAGCGGGAGGGGCTTAGACCACATACCTTTAGCAACAGTATCTAAGTGGGAGGGACTAGACCACAAACTCATTGCAACAGTATCTAAGTGGGAGGGACTAGACCACAAACTCATTGCAACAGTATCTAAGTGGGAGGGACTTAGACCACAAACTCATTGCAACAGTATCTAAGCGGGAGGGGCGTAGACCACAAACTCATAGCAACAGTATCTAAGTGGGAAGGACTTAGACCACAAACTCATAGCAACAGTATCTAAGTGGGTGGGACCTAGATGACACTTATAGCAACAGTATTTATGTGTGACCGGGACTTAGACAACAAACTCATAGAAACAGTATTTAAGTGTAGGCGGGAATTAGAGGACAAACTCATAGGAACAGTATTTAAATGTGGGCATTACTTAGATGACAAGCTCATAGCAACAGTATTTAAGTGTAGGCGGGACTTAGAGAACAAACTCATAAGAACAGTATTTAAGTGTAGGCGGGACATAGAGAACAAACTCATAGCAACAGTATTTAAGTCTGGGCGTCACTTAGGAACAGTATTTAAGTGTAGGCGGGACTTAGAGGACAAACTCATAGCAACAGTATTTAAGTGTGGGCGGGCTTTGATGACAAACTCAAAGCAACAACATTTAAGTATAGGCGGGATTTGGGGGACTTACATGACGGATATGTAAGTATGACCTGAGTAGCTTGTCACCTTTTAAGTGCATGTGTTGTAACAATTGTTGCACACGCTCCTTCCTCGCCATCACCTCCAGCAGATTTGTGGATTCTACTTGTGGAAGCCAGAGTTTGTAATAGATGTAGATTCTGTTGTTAAATGTGGCATATGCAAAACATGGCACATTCTCATTCTCACTTACAGCATAATCACCTGTCAGGTTAAACACACAAGAAAATAATCAACTCATACATTAGACCAGCTTTTTTATTTATTGATTTACAGATTATTCCCATCAAAAGCTAGGATCAGTCAGGCACAAAAGTTAAAAAAAAAAAATAATCATTGTCATTTTTTTATCTGTCCAAGGAAAACTTATTGTCGGAGCGAAAAATAAAACAAAAATATTGCAACAAGAGGCCCAAGGGGCCTGTGTCGCTCACCTGGAGCACTATGCATTTTTGTCAAAATTGTTGGTGGGTGGTTTAGGAGTAGTCTTCCAAATGAGTTTGTGGACATTTTTGCATATCCAATATGGCTGCCAAACATGCTACATTTTGATTGGTCCACTGCAGCCATGTTTCTCACGTAGCGCCTTCCCTTGAAAAAACTTTAATGACACTCAGTGCCTAATCATATCTCCCAAATTTCGGCCAAATCCGCTCAGTGGTTCTGGAGTCATTTTGGCAAAAATTAAGTTATCCAAGATGGCCACCAAACCATTTGGCCAATCAAGTTCCCTTGAAACAAACTTGATGCAGCTCTTGCCCTAGATGATATTTCATGCGTTTTGAATTGATCCCCTAAATGGTTTTGGAGAAGATTTTTAAAGATATTCTAAAGTGGCCAGTTTTTTTGACCGATCAACTTCTCTTGAACAAACTTTAATGCCCCATAGTCCTTAATCATATATCATAAATTTCAGCCTGATCGCTTCAGCGGTCCTGGGGAAGAAGTAATTTTTGCGTAAATGAGGTCATCCAAGATGGCCGCTGAACCATTTAGTCAATCAAGTTCCCTTGAACAAACTTGGGTCAGCTCTTACCATAGATCATATTTCATGAGGTCTGAATTGATCCCTAAAACGGTTTTGGAGAAGATTTTTAAAGCCAAAATCCAAGATGGCTGCCGGCCAAATTGCCCGATTGGTTTTGTTTGAACAAAATGGAATCTTTATGCCCTAAGGATGCTTCCTGCCAAATATAATTTAAATCAGCCCAAAACCCCATATAAAACCAATTTCGGCCTCAAAATCCATCAAATAAGAAAATCCAAAATGGCCACCAAATACGCTATATTTTGATTGGCCCACCGTGGCTATGATTTTTAACGGATTAACTTCTCTTGAACAAACTTTCTTTTTGGCCCTTAGTCCCTAATCATATCTGCCAAATTTTGGCCTGATCCCATCAGCGGTTCTGGAGAAGTTATTTTCGCTAAAACTAGGTCAACCACGATGGACGACGAACCATTTGACCAATCAAGTTCCCCTGAACAAACTTGGTTGAGCTCTTGCCCCGGATTATATTTCATGAGGTTTCCTTCAATCCCTCAAGCGGTTTCGGAGATTTTTAAAGAAGTTTCTAAAAGTCGGCCAAACTCCAAGATGGCCACTGGCCAAATTGGTCGTTCGGCTTTGTTTGAACAAACTCCGATCCCTATGCCCTAAGGATGCCTCCTGCCAAATATAATTGAAATCGTCCCAGCGGTTCTTGAGAAGTCGTTTTAAAGGAAAAGTTGATGGACGGACGGACGGACGGACACACGATGGACGGTCACCACGACATAAGCTTACTTGGCCTTTCAGGTCAGGTGAGCTAATAAAATAGGAATTTAATGGGCCGAAATGGATGCTACTAAAATAAGCATTCTGCAATACATGTCCCCTACCTGGTGATATAAATCTTTAGACATTCTTTAGAGAAGCAGCTGAAACTCGATCTTGATCTGTAACTTCTCATACCAAAGCAATAAACCAAGTTTCAGTTATATATGGTGAAGGAGAATGAAAAAGTCTTGAAAGCTGATATGTTTGTATTTCATAAGTCAAAAGGGGACATAACTCCATCCAAAATTGACGCAAATGCCTGAAACTCGAACTTGCTCTGTAATTTCTCATAGCAAAGTAATGTACTAATTCTCAGTTGAATATCTTGAAGGGCTGTGAAAAAAATTGCGGAAAACTAATAATTTTTGTATTTCATAAGTTGAAATGGGGGAAAATTGACGAAAATATCTGAAATTAAAACCTGCCCTATTATAAAGCTCAGTTGAATATCATGAAAGAATGCGAAATATAGTTTGGAAAACTAATATATTTCGTATTCAAGTTGAAAGGGGGGGGGGGGGGGCATTAACTCCATTGAAAATTGATGAAAATGTCTGAAACTCGAACTTGCTCTGTAACTCCTCATACTAAAGCGATGTACCCATTTTCCCTTAAATATCTTGAAGGCGTGCGAAAAAAAGTGCGGAAGGCTGATATTTTTCGTATTTCATAAGTCGAAAGGGGGGCATAACTCCATGAAAAATTTACGAAAATGTCTGATACTCGAACTTGCTCTGTAACTCCTAATACTAAAGCGATATACCGTGGGCCTGGGTTAATGTGACACCGGACTAAGTTTGTAACAGCCAAAGGATGCTGGCATTTAAATCCAAATTTAATATGATTTGAAACAACAATTTAAATGTACCAGTTAAAGTTCCAGTTCTTGAAGCTAAATTGCATCCATAAGCTGTTACCTAATCAATCCAGTTTCACCTATCCTAGCTTGAGCCTAAAAGGGTGTGGCCGACTTATTTTAATAGAAATCTCTACACTATGACATTTTAGTACTGAAGCCAGCGTCAAGAGGGAGGAATGCCTCTGACAATGAGCTAGCACTTTGACGAACAGATTTGAAATACTCAGTAAGTATTTTCTTTCTAAGTAAAAGTCAGATAAACTAGTGTAGTATATTTGAAAATAACATTTCTCTGTTCCATATATGTACTGTTGAAGTGTTCCTACATGAATGTAACCTTCATAAACTGGACAATAATTGGTTGCACCTTGAAGTGGTGGAATATCCACAACAAGAAGTTTCTATTTCTCTGTAATTTCTCAATCTGGAAGCATGACTTTTTAATTTTTTTTAGCTCCAAGTGCTGATTTTAACACAATGCATATCACTTTATTTACTACTGGACGTTTTTACCATAACGCATCTCAATCAAATGTTACTGGCGAAATACATGACTACCCAATACAGTCTACTGAAAGCTATACTCTTACTGGATTTTATGCAATAATGAATGAATAATCAAGATGGCGGCCGGCCATAAAAACTAATAGTTACCTCTGAAATTGAGTGAATCACGTGACAATATCACTGATAGCAGAAAATGAGACGTATCTGGTTCCATGAACATAACCCATAGCCACAAGGACTAATTATGCGAGCATGTACGAACTTGGAATCAAATGATGGTTTAGAAAAAGCTGCTTAAAACCTGATGTCAATTTAGTACAAGAAGGCGGAAATGTCAAAAACTAATGTTAGCTCCTATTACAGCAATGAAACCCGCCTCCTTGGGCCATGACGTTGAGCGTAAGTGCAGTATGCAAACTATCACACATAAGTTAAAAATCAAATCTGTGACCAGAAAATAGGTCTTGTGCACACATTTGGCACTCGGTCCCAGCCAGCAAAAGTGCTTTCAAATTAAGTGGCCAAAATCACGGATTTCTTTTTTCACGAGAGAGTTGATACTTACCACCATGATACTTCATGATATTTCCTAAATATCGACCTAGCTTCAATAATACTCAGAATTAAAAAGAAACCGCCCCCACTAGGCAAGTTACACAGCTGACAGACCAGCGGATGTGCAGCCCAAACTCGCACATGCGCGGGGCTGACTCATTCTATTCCAAAATATTGGCTGACCTAATTGCAACATAAAACGCCCATAAACCGAGCCTCTGTGGGGCGGAGAGGCCGGGATCGTATCAGGGTGGTAGTATCAACTCTCGTGAAAAAAGAAATCCGTGATTTTGTTTATTTCACAGCCAGAATTCGCAAGAGAATTCGGCGGGAGGGAGGCGAAAGTCAGACCACCGGCTCATCCCTGGAAGAGCAAGTTTTTGCTTTTAGAGCACAACAAACATCTGAAAATTGCGTATGTAAACACAATCAGGAAATGATTTGGACATCGGATAACACGACCGGTGTTGAGAGTAATGACCGTTTCACATCCGCTCCCCCCCCTCTTTTAAAGAGGGAGCGATGACCTCAATGTCCTATATGCTCTCTATGTACTCGTGCTAAAGTACTATAAGACATCGGCCGAAAGCTTCATTTCGTATACTCTCAGATGGAACCACAAAGAACAAAAAACCATCACTATTTTAGTAAGTAATATAAAAAACATGACAAAAAATAACCATCACCAAATATAGGACTAACCTATTTTGATGAGATTCCCCTTTGATCACCGCTGGCGATGATAGGTACAGTACAGAAAAGCGGGGATTCCCCCCACTAAATTGCACTGAGTGTGAGTCAACAGCCTTATGTACAATATTTACAAATTTATATACAGATTTAACGTTTATGTAAAATCGATAAGGCAAGTGGATTTGACGTGTCACGTAGGTAATGATTTGTAAAACTACTCACAGTGCCATTGTGCTACTGACATAATGTCATCCACCGGCACTCCATTAAACAGAGCCGTGGATGTCATTACGCCACGGACACTGTGAGCCTTGGCCATGTCAACTTGTTTACCCGTGGCGGCTTTGTGGCAATGCTGGATGCATTCCACAATCCACCTAGAAATGGTATCTTTAGAAGCTCTCCCATGGGGTTCAATGTAAGATAGCCATAAAACACTAGGGTCCGTCCGCCATTCCTGTGTACGTTGTGTATAACACATTAATGCATGGACTGGACACCAAGCCTTTGAATTAGGATCAAACCTAGACAAAGCAGGTAAAACTATAGGCTGACCAGGATATTTTAAAGACTGGTTATTCGCCATAAAGTTAACTCTAGGTAGAAGCCTAAGGCCTTCCCCTGTCACCACAAAACGGTCTGGCTCTGCTGACAAAGCATGTATTTCACTTCTTCGTCTGGCTGAAGCTGCAGCAATCAGAAAAACTGTTAAGCGTCAACATTTTGATGGAAATGGAGCTTAGTGGTTCAAAGGGTTTATCTGCTAATACTTGAAGTACTAACGATAAACTCCAAGACGGAATCACTGGAGGATTCCTTGTCTTAGATTACCCATGCCTTTGATTAAAGTATTTAGATTACATACTTCATCACTTCCCCTAATAGCCAAGCAAGGGATAACTGACATTAAAGCTGACTTGTAGCCAGCAATAGAGTTAGGCTTGAGGCTATAGGCATCAAAAAGGTGACAGAAGAAATCGGCTACTACCTGAATAGATGCTTCCATTGGATTAATACATCTTTTTGAGCACCATTCAGCAAATCTGCAGATTTTATAATTATATGCTCTGGAGGTTGACCCCCTTCTGGCTTTTGCCATAAACATGGCTGCTTGCTCAGAAAAACCCTCCTTAACTGCTGATTCCTTGACAACATCCACGCAGTCAATTGGAACATTGACGGGTTGTTGTGCAAGGCCTTGCCCTGGAAGATTATGTTGTCCATCAGAGGCAGAGGAACAGGATTGCAGACCAGAAGGTCCAGCAGATCCGTATACCATGATCGGCTTGGCCAATTTGGGGGCGATCAGAAGCACTTGGCATTCCTGCTGCCTGATTTTCTGGAGAACTTTTGGAATCAGGATTGCTGGCGGGAATGCGTATACATACATTCCCTCCCAACTGATAGCTAACGCATCTATTGCGATAGCGCTCGGTTCTGGAATCGGAGAGACGTACGTCGTTATCTTCGCATTCTTGTTCGTTGCGAATAAATCTATGTTGGGCTTGCCCCAGTGGTTGAACAGGCGATCCGCCACACATTGATTTAGTTGCCATTCCGTGGGAAGAATGCTCATTCTTCGGCTCAATGAGTCTCCTAATAGATTTAGCCTTCCCGGAATATGAACTGTTTTCAGGGAAATCCCATGATCTAGGCACCAGCAAAGCAGTTTCCACGTCATCATACAGAGACTGGGCGACTTCGTTCCGCCCTGGCGGTTTATGTACGTCACTACTGTTGCATTGTCTGATCGAACCAGAACACAGTCGCCCTTGACCTTCTCTAGGAAGTGTTCCATGGCTAAGACTACTGCTCGCATTTCCGGCAGATTGATATGTTCTCTTGACTGATCCAGATTCCAAAGCCCTGATACTTTGTTTTCTTCCAGGCAAGCTCCCCATCCCTCCATTGATGCATCTGTGTACATCGTTAACTGAGGGTGGGGAGGTGACAACGTCACCCCCGCCAGGAGATTTTCTCTCTTCATCCACCATTGAAGGTGGTGAATAAGACGTTCCAACACTGACACTTTTGAGTCCAGGAAACCCGTACTCTGGGTCCACTGTGTCATGAGAAATAACTGGATCGGCCGCCGGCGTTAGGCTGCCTGAGGAATGACTGATTCCAAAGAAACCATCAACCCCAACATTCTCAAGTAGACCCGTGCATGGACATGACGACTGTTGCACACTGACTGTATGACTGAGATGAGTGTTTCTACTCTCTCTTGAGATGGATAAACATATCCTATCTCTAGATCGAAGAACATGCCCAGGTAAGCAAACTTCTGGGATGGAGTCAGCTCTGACTTTTGAAAGTTGATTATCCAGCCTAGATCTGTAAGAGTTTTCAAAACTATCTCCAGATTTGCGGATAGACTTTTTTTAGTGTGTGCCTTTAACAGCCAGTCGTCTATGTACGTGTGGATTGCTATGTGTCCCCTGCGGACGTATGACGTCATAGCTTGGACCACTCGAGTGAAGACCCGAGGAGCTGTCGATATACCAAATGGGAGAACCCTGAATTCCCATTGGCGGCCCTGAAATGCAAATCTCAGGAACCGACGAAAGCTCTTCGCAATGTGAATGTGAAAATAGGCATCTTTTTTTCTAGCCATTGGCAAGCATCCAGCCAGTCTTCCTCGGTGGCCACCTTCGTCATCCTCAACCACATTCACTGGTGGAGTAATGGCCGGAGCTGAAGATACTCGGGGAAAGCCAGGGAAGCCATACGGACCCGCAAGGGATGGCATGGCTTGTGCCGTGGCTATTCCTGGAGCCGGATCTACGGCATCATGGGAGGCTAAAAACATGACATCACAGTCCGGGCCTTCCTCACGGTAACTCTCGGGAAGGCGAGGGATACGGTATGGACGGCCATTGGCTCCTAGCCGGCCTAGCCGTTGAGCCATGAAACCCACTCCTGAAGAATTAGTTCCATGGAAAAGGTCACCCATGGGCCCCCGTGGGGGCCCATGGGAATCCATTTCCATGGCCATCGACTCATCGGTAGGCCATAACAGAGTGTCCTCTTCTTCCTGCCCAGAAAGATTAGACGTCAAGCTTGAAAAGGGATCAAGCTCGGCCTGGGCAGGAGGGATATCGCGTGAGGCGCTGATACCCTTAGCCTTAGGCTGCTCTAAAGCACTCAATAAGCGAGCGCCAGAGGCCATGGCTTTCGCTCCCGGGTTCACGGGCGAGGCAAGCCTCAGCGCCGGACCAACGGGAGCCGTCTCTGGGTCTATAACAAAAACTGGTTTGCTAAGAGAACCATACCCAGAGACGGGAACACTCTGTCCCGGAGCAAGTGAAGAAGACAATGATGAACTTGACCCGGGAAGCAAGCTGCGAAGCAACTCCGGGACAAGATCCGTGATCGTCTTCTTCATTTCTCCCATCATTCCAAGATGGAAGGCCTCCATGTCTGGCATGGATGCCTTCCTCTTCTTACCACACTCCTTTTCCAGATGCCTCTTCTCGTCTGCCGCCCGGTCCTTTACCTCCATCGACTCTCACAGCAATTTAGAAGAGGCCCGCACGTACTGCACCTAGTGCAGTCATGAGGGAAAAAGCGGGCCTTCACAAAACGGTGGCAGGAAGGGCATTTGTTCTCAATAACCCTCTGAAAAGACACAAACGGAAACAATTAGTTTTTAGTTATGACGAACCAAAAAACCAATTACAGAAGGCTAATAAGATCCATAAGGAAAACTGTTGAACATCAAATGAAAGATAAGCCAGGCCCATAGAAAAAACTATAGGCCTGACAAAAAGTAAACAAATCCTAAAACCTTGTTATACTTCTTTAAGAAGAAAAGGGAGACATAAAAATTTGAACTTGAATACTTGAGAGGCAAACTTTTTTAGACTTCACAGCTCAAAACACAGATTCATTAGTAATTGAACTTTATAAACACAATGAACCTATGCAAACCATCAAGAGAGATAAATAACTCAACACTCCGTCAAAAAACTTCTAAAATATTTAGAAATAAAATGACTGAAATTTTTTCTCTCTCCTAAATAACCTCATAAGATGACTTCTGAGGACGAGTGAAGTCTGATAAACAACACAGGAATACCTGATCCTGAGTCCAAAAACCCTGTGGTGGGGGGAGAATGCGGAGAAATTACTTCTTATGGTAATAACTCCCTCAGCAAACTCATAATAAAATAGAAGGACCCAGAAACCAAGTATAAATATTGTTTAAATAAAAGGATACCCTTCAAATATCAGCTCAGGTGTCTGAAAAATAAAGCACAACATGTGTTAGCTAATATATAGGACTCCCCCATAAAAGAGCTAGCCAAATAAAGACGTATCCATGACATAGCGCGAATCCCGGAAATACCATCCGAGTCAACACACAAATTTTTTATCAATAAATTTACTAAAGTACACCTGGTGGCTTGGACCAGAAGCATCCTCCGGCGACTTGGCAGCGTCAGACATACTAATAAACAGTCAAACAAGTTGTAAAACAACTCAAAGCTTCAAAAAGAAAGAAAGCAAAAGCAAGGCCAAAAAGCATGTTGCAATGGCAGGTCGATATTTTAAGAAGAGAATGAGTCAGCCCTGCGCATGTGCGAGTTTGGGCTGCACATCTGCTGGTCTGTCAGTTTTGTAACCTGCCCAGTGGGGGTCGGTTTCTTTTTAATTCTGAGTATTATTGAAGCTAGGTCGATCAGGGTTGGGTTTTGGACAGTCCAAAACTAACTTTGAGCAGACATTGTCCAAAACCTGTCTTAAATGGTTTAAACCAGTCCAAAACTGTCCAAAATTGTCAAAAACTGTCCAAAACTATGTTGGACATATCACCATACTCTTATGCATCATAATCCTATTAAAAAATAACAAGAAATCAGAGATTGCATCAAAAGCACTATATTAAACAAATCCATTTATTATATGAGTTATTATTACATTTTTATCAAATACATACAATTAAAACTTAAAAGGCTTAATTAGGTTTAATTAGTAGTCCAAATCAGACAGCCCTCTCAACATCCTGTAGCAAATCACTAGCTTTGACGCTTTCTCTACTCCAAGCCTATTACGGATTTTAGTGTGGATATAGCTAAAATTGCTAAAAATTCTCTCAATCGATGCTGATGATGCTGGTGCTTCAAGCAGCTGAATAGCCATATCAATAAAATCACCTGGCACACCAAGTGTTTTCAAGGCCTTCCACCATGTCACTGAAGGCACTTGAACTGCAGCATCACAGAAATATGATGCAGGAAATGGGCTGCTTTTAGCCTGGTATGCAATAAATGTTGCTATAAAGCTAGGGTTCTTAGCTATTATCCAATTGTTCACTTCTTCAAACTGTTTTGCTACCAGCATCTCGCCCTAAAACTTTGGATGTAATGTGTATGCGACAAGATGCTCTGGCAGAATTGCCTTGCTGAAACGTGCTAACAGAGTTTTCTTGTGTGGTTCTAGCAGAGTGTTGTTTAGTAATTCAAGCCAAACATGGCATGCATCGGCTAGTGTTGATGTGTCACTCTGACATGTGTCAATTGCTATTGAAATTGGCCGAAGTTGTTCGGCTAAGTCTCTTGCATTTCTAAACAGGTTAAAGTCCATTATCTTCTTGACAATAGAATTATCTATTTCTCCTTCATGGTCTTGTACAATTTTCATGAAATGTGGACGGTTGTGAATGAAGGAGTCAATACACATGAGTTGACTCTTCCATCTAGTATCACAAGGAAGCTGTGGCTTAACACTACCAATACATTCCGAGAGCCAGGATAGTGGCTTGTGGTGATTCCTGAAATATTTTTGAATCTCAACTACATGCTTAATTAGCGTATCCGGTGTTATGTCTTGCCCTAGTAAGTTTAGCCAGTGTGCAAAACAGCCATAGACAATAAGATCATTGTCATCAGCCTTCAAACCATCACGCATTTTTTCCATGTTCTTTGCATTATCTGTGACAATGCTCTTAACTGTACAGTTGTATTTTGTCTTAGCATATTGTATTGTCTCTTGACACTTCACCTTACAGTTTTCAGCACTTTTAGTCATAGAACCAGTGTCAAAGCTGTTTAGGAAGAAGCTCTTTAAAACATTTAAGACAAACAAAAGTTGAAAAAAATTAACCCATGGATTATAGAAAGAAGCAAATAAGACTCCTACTTTATTGAAATCATGTGTCCTTTTAGATTATTATTATTATTAAATAGCAATAAAGTATCCAAAAATACATGTAGATAACCATCCATCAATATGTACATGTACCTGTATGTGTCTAAATGCTATATAGTTGTTTTAAGAAAATTACATTTCAGAAAAATATTTTTTATACCAATATTTTAGGTTTTGGACAGTTTTGGACAATTTAAGGTGTCCAAAACCTATTTTGGGCGGACGGTTTAAACCATGGTTTAAACCGTGGTTTAAACCACTAGTGTCCAAAACTTGCCAACCCTGAGGTCGATATTTAGGAAATATCATGAAGTATCAGGGTGGTAAGTATACTCTTGATGTGAAATGGCAATACAGCAACTTATTGCCCTAGAAAACAGTAAACGAAATCACAGATTTCTTTTTTCACGCGAGAGTTGATACTTACCTCCCTAACACTCTTTGATATTCCCAAATATCAACTTTCACTCAATAAACACTCAGATTAAAACAGTTAGGTGCCCCTACTGAGCAGGTAGTCAGATGACAGTCCGGCGGATGCCAGCCCCAACCTCGCACATGCGCAGACTACCACTTCCTGACTATTTTATTGGCTGAGACAATGCAACTTAAGAAAGCCTGAAGACCGAGCCTCTGTGGGGTGGAAAGGCTGGGTCCGTATTAGTGTCAACATTTTCATAGAAATGGAACTTAGTGGTTCAAATGGCTTATCAGCTAATACCTGTAGCACTAGTGATAAACTCCAAGACGGAATCACAGGGGGATTCCTTGGTCTTAGATTGCCCATGCCTTTGATTAAAGTATTTAATGTATTTACTTCATCACTTCCCCTATTAGCCAAGCAAGGGATAACTACCAATAAAGCTGACTTGTAGCCAGCAATAGAGTTAGGCTTGACGCTATAGGCATCATACAGGTGACAGAGGAAATCGTCTACTACCTGAATAGATGAATCCATTGGATTAATACATCTTTTTGAGCACCCTTCTGCAAATCTGTTGATTTTATAGTTATATGCTCTGGAGGTTGACCCCCTTCTGTCTTTTGCCATAAACATGGCTGCTGGCTCAGAAAAGCCCTCCTTA
This sequence comes from Chaetoderma sp. LZ-2023a, assembly GCA_034401795.1. Lineage (NCBI taxonomy): Eukaryota > Metazoa > Mollusca > Caudofoveata > Chaetodermatida > Chaetodermatidae > Chaetoderma > Chaetoderma sp. LZ-2023a. The sequence goes on along the minus strand of CM067370.1, from coordinate 196,114,580 downwards.
ATTCTTGATTCCTTGACAACATCCACGCAGTCAATCTGAACATTGACGGAGATGTTGTGAAGGGCCTTGCCCTGGAAGATAATATTGTCCATCAGAGGCAGAGGAACTGGGTTGCAGACCAGAAGGTCCAGCAGATCCGTATACCATGATTAGCTTGGCCAATTTGGGGCAATCAGAAGTACTTGGCTCTCCTCCTGTCTGATATTCTGAAGAATTTTTGTCTCTGGATCCAGAAGCACTGGAATGATCCTTACTGTGGCAACCAGCCCATCAGGCACAGTTACCATGACCAGATCCTCACGCGCCATGGCCTGCACCTCGGTGTGTGGGCGGCTGGCTGCGCTGGAGGAGCCTGCGCCTCCCCCCTCGCTGCTGGCCGGAGTGTGCGCAGCTGTGGCCGGCGCTGCGCTGGTGGCTATCCTCTGACTTGGCCACCACCACCCCGTGCCTGCAGGAGATGATACGCAGTGGACGCTGCGCGAACGCGCTCTGCGGAGAACTTCAAATTGCTCGCACAAAGCCCTCTGGTAACTGACCAGGGTGACCGTCTCCTGGAGGTGCCTACATCCCTCACCTCCAAAGAGACCAGGACCTGTCATAGGTGTATGCAGAAGCATATTGTACAGGCTCTGGGATGGGCACAGGTTGTCTAAGGCAAACGTGCGCCACACCCGGACACTCCTGGTCACTGACCGGGTTAAACAGTCCAGAGCCAGGTTAATACCATCCTGGATGGCTCTCTGAACTGTCACCGGACTAGGCTGGCATAACGCGGATGCTGTTACTACCCCCTGTAACAGCTGGGAGACGTGCGAGAGCGCTGCAATAGACGCTCTCACAACGCGGTATTAGCCTGGCCATGTATCCTTGCCTAGCACAGCACGGTCATCCACGCTCAGCTTAGGCACCACACCGTACCTCTGGTATTCACCACGTATGATGCGGAATCGCTTTGCCACCTCATGAGGGGCCTTCGCGAGACGTCCATTCATCTTAATGGATGTCTCTGCCGCTGTAAACATATCTACAATATGTTCCGCCAGCGGCAGAGATGGTATTGCAGTAGCAGTCGGCTTACCTGCCAGCCACGGGCGCTGATCCCGTTGGCTGGCCGACTGAGCCACAGCAAGATCTGGCCTGACGTTTATTAGCCAATGACAAGCGTCAGACCAGTCTTCCTATGTGGCTACCTGTGAATGTTCGACTAGGCGGAGACCTTCGTCATCCTCTAGAACCTTCACAGGTGATTGCGTGGCTGGAGGAACCGATACTCCTGGCAAGGCAGAGAAAGCATGCAGGCCCGACAGAGTTGGGAATGCTAAACATACTGGCTTGACCAGGAGCAGGCGCCATGGCATTGCATGAGGAATGAAAACTCGCCACACCACGGCCCTGGCCAGAACCAGCTACACCATCGGCAAGCTGAGGTATGCGGTAATGCTGGCCATCGGATCCAGCCCGGGCTACCTTCTGCGCTGTGAATGCTACTCCTGCGTGAGTAGACACCTGGAAGATGTCGCCCATGCTCCCCGCGAGGGGTGCACATATGTCAATTTCCATGGCCACAGCGTTAGAACCCAGCAGATAATCCTATTCTTCCTGGCCAGAAAGATTAGACTCCAGGTAAGCGAAGAATGCTAACCCGGACTGGCCAGGAAAGGTACCATAAGAGGTATTGGTACCTGTAGGGTGCGGATAATCCTGGGAACCTGATAAGCGGGAACCAGGCTCCAGCGACATATGTCAATTTCCATGGCCACGGCGTTGGAACCCAGCAGATAATGCTATTCTTCCTGGCCAGAAAGATTAGACTCCAGGTAAGCGAAGAATGCTAACCCGGACTGTCCAGGAAAGGTACCATAAGAGGTATTGGTACCTGTAGGGTGCGGATAATCCTGGGAACCTGATAAGCGCGAACCAGGCTCCAGCGACACCTGTCCACGAATGACCGGCGCCTGCTGCCAGTGCCCTTATAGTGGACTGCCCCCTCTAATGAGGCCACCTCTGAATCTGGGACGAAAACTGGTAAGTCCCTAAAGAGAACCGATTCAGAGGCGGGGATAATCTGCTCCAGAGCAGGAGAAGACAATAAAGGATTTGGCCCTGGGAGCATGCCGCGAAGCAACTCTGGAACCAACTCCTTTATCGTCTTCTTCATCTCTCCCATCATCTCAAGACGGAAGGCTTCCATATCCATGGTGGATGGCCTTCCTCTTACCCTTCTTACCAAGACCCTTTCGCTCCTTCTTGGAGCATTTCTCCTCCTCTAATGCCTTCTCCTTGGCCTGCAATGACAAGAACTGTCATTAATTTGCTCCCCCCCCCTCCCCCCCCCCCCCCCCCCAGTTTACATATGTCACAATTTAACAATGGGCCACATGGCCTATATTGGAAACACAGGTGAAACCTTCCACAAGTAGGACAACCAGGTTTCTGAAAAAGACCATAAGACGAAGACGATGAGTATTTTAGTTAATGAATTAGTAAAACTCAAAACAAAAATAAAGAAAGAGAACTGGTGGCCATAACGACCACTACAGTAACAGATAAACCAGCTTTGGACAAAACTTTATGATAGTTAGTAAAGGCGCAAGGCTGATTATGATGTCATAACATAAAAAATATGAAGGTAATCCGACTTGAAAACAACATCCAGGTGTAAGGACGAATTGTATTCATAATCCAGAACATACTAACTGGAAAGGATAGTGATACAATCTATGCAAACATCAGATAAACAATGATAGATTGGCAGCAGATTTTAGAAAAAATTTGAAATAGTGTGAGGTGCCTAATATCATAACTAGAATACCTGCGTCTTTAGCATAGACAAACCATCCGATCTGATGAACTGGGGGCTCCACCAATCTCTATGACCTCTTACATCTCTCCACCATTAAGGGAGGGAAGTGGACCAAGGGCAAAGTGAGAAGATCTTCTTATGAGACCTCCAACTCACTGGGCATAGATTTTGATTCGCTCTCTAACATTTGTTAGTAGGAAATGGAACCTTGGTGGGGAGAAAAACAAACCCACTGAGATGTGTTGTCCTTTTCAATCATAGATAGATACCTGTGGACACAAACACAAAGAGAGATTAGTATTTCATAGCGCCAGATAGAAATAAACCAGTTTTTTAGGCACTTGACACATCTAATCGTGAATCCCGGAAACACATTACAACGGGATTAAAACGCTAAATTAGACAAGTATGTAGTTAAAATCACATGATAACTTGTTCCCTGGCCATCCTCTGGAGACTATCCATGATCAGACATGATTTTCAGGTGACTTTGCTTTCAGAAAGTGAGAGAAACTAGCAGAAAACTTTATAAACAAAGAATAGCATGTGTATCTTTAGCCAATAAGTTGGAAAAGAGGAAGTGCTAGTCTGCGCATGCGCGAGGTTGGAGCTGACATCCGCCGGACTGTCATCTGACTACCTGCCCAGTAGGGGCACCTAACTGTTTTTAATCTGAGTGTTTATTGAGTGAGTCGATATTTGGGAATATCAAAGAGTGTTAGGGAGGTAAGAATACTCTTGAAGTGAAAAGCCACATCTACAAGTTAATCAGCTGGCCATACAGAATCCGAGCCCACTAACATTTTACGTAAATAAAACTTAGAAAGTAACACACTGCTATACTGCACAACAGCCGCTGAGAGAGAACGCTAATATTTGTAAAACTTCAACATCAGACAATCTGCAATTGCCAAAGTAGCAGCTTATATTCGGATTTGAAATCATGCTAACGTAAAGCTCACTATCAGGTCAGAGCGTTACTCTAAAATTGACATGTAACGATTCCACTCTGAATTCTGTTTAGACACACCCATCAGAAAGCATTAGTCTGAGAATCTGAGAGAAATTCATTCAATAGCTACTGGAAACTTGCATAGCGCTTTTGCAACAACATGATCATTCATAAGAAAAATCTAACAAACTCTAAGACACCAACCTTCTAAAGAGAATCTAAAAAATAGGCTATTAGAATTGAGTGGTTAATGTGTCAGGCTAGCTATTACTTGATATGCAAATCTGGAACCTAACAAACGCCACACCGTCTAAAATTTGCATTCGTCTCCTATGAATAGTCTTTGACAACTACCGTATTTCGCCTAATTGAAGCCCATGCGCACCCCCTAACTTTGACATTGGAGCTCCGATGATTTCTTAGCAGTTTCAAAATGGCAACCCTCTGTATTAGAAGCCCACCCCCTAACTCAGCAGATTGCATAGTAAAAACATTTTTAAGAGCAAATTTCTAAGAATAACATGTATAATAATAACAATGGTGTTACGGGGTGTGTCTACTTTACATCGATCTCTGCCCTGGTAGATTTCCGAACCCGCTAGGCATCGGATTTGTAGATCTTGACCACCTATTAGATTAATACTAATAGTAGTAGGCCACATATGTTCAAGATATAATAAAGTTTATTCCACACTTTTGTAGTCAAAATGCATGTAAAACAGTATTGGCATGATTACATACCTTCCTTATAAATATATTTTAAGACCAAATTATACACCAAACAAACAGTCGCCCGTAATGCACATCAATTTTGTAATGCCGATCAACAAACATTAAATGATCCAAAATGGAATTAAGACAAATGACAAAAATTGCTAGAAAGCCCGAGATTAAAATGAGATAGACAGCTTCTTATGTTGGCGAGTCGCTGTCTCTTTTGCGATTGGAGGCGCTGTGTTTTCGTGAGATTTTATACACTAACAGGAGTTTGTTATCAACCGGGTACCCGTTATTCAGATCAGTACAATATTCAGTTTCATTGCGCAATGATAATATGATGATAACTGCGTGCATCTGATAAACACTAAAAAAATCCATCTATAGTAAGTTTGTCGTACAGCAAATAATGTTATTTCATAAAAATGACCGGTAAACAAACTGAAGTGGCATATCCCTCCTACCCAAGGAGCACCGCAATCGAATAATGAAAATTGGTTCAAACTCATAGTTCAAATGAAATGTAACTTGACACAAGCTCAAAATTTGATCTCGCTGCTATTTGATTACAGTACTTATATTAAATATTTTAATTGTTTTTAAAGAGTTTGAGGCCAGTAACAAAAACATATGTTCATAAATCATAATTGTCATTGTTTCATCATGTGGTGGTTTGATTTTAATTTTAGAAGCCATTTTCATTTTACTATCATGTACAAGCATCTCTGTCTACAGAGTCTCACCTTCAATACTAGCAGAACATGTTTTGAATGCCAATAGTAACCAGTCTGTATTAGATATATAGAGCTCAATCAGGAAATAGGCCACAGATCCATCATGAACCCTAGCAGAACAAATTTTGAACACACATACACTGTGAATAAGGCTGCATTGATACATGTTGATGGAGAGCTAGACCGCACTACATACACAGTAATTTATAATTCAAGTAGTTTCCGAGATACCCATACATCCTAAATTTAATACAATCCAGAATCAAGTTTTTAAATCCGGATCAGGGCCAAAGTGTGGAAATCCTCTTACAATATAACAGCGTTGTGTTAAAATTTGAACAAAATTGGATCAGTATTAGCTGAGACACAGTTCTGGACACATACGCTTGCACACATGCACATAAATCTTATTGCAATATCTTCTTCCCCTTACAGGGTAATGATCTCTGCTTAATATTGATTCAAAATTCCCTGTTGAATTTGTTTACCTGCAGCAAAAGCCGCCACATTTTCATTGAACTGAAACCTGACCACCTCACGCTTATGATTCACGATATACGTCTGGCCATCCCATGAACATACAACCACCTCCTCTTGACCATTGCCCTGAGAAAAACAAGGACATGGACAGCATTAAAACAACTCTTTAATGATAGTCTGCCAAAAGTCAGCCTCTGTGCAGTGCTCTTGAGAAATGTCAATTTGTATAGCAAAGGAAGATGATTTTTGAAAATTGACCACTAGAATGACTGGTTCGATAACCGATTCATTCCAGTGGCAAATTTGTCAAGAATAGTCTTCTCTTAGCATACAATTGGACCGTAACTAAGCATACATTTTCATATCCTTGACAAATCCTGCCAATTATAACAAGAATTCTGCGGAATTAAATGTCTCGCTTGTCTCCTGTTTGCCACATTTACCTTGACCTTTGACCTTGTGACGTCAATGTTATCATGCCGTTTCCTAACATTATAGATAACTATGTATCCAAGCTTAGTTCCAATAGGATTAACCAATCTTGAAATATAAATGTAAAAACTGTGTTAAAAGGAAAAACCCGTAATGTTGAAAGAGCGGAGGTCAAATAGCAATGTCAGAAAAGCCTTGAGATTTGACCTAATGACCTCACTATCATCATGGTGCTGCGTTATGGTACATGAAACCATGTTTCCAAGTTTGCTTCCGGTAGGATTAAGCAATCCTAAAATATAAGTAAATACTTAACATTGGAAGCACAGACATGACAGAGGTCAAATATCAAGGCTATTATGACCTTGAGCATTGACCTAGTACTATCACTATTAGCACGCAGCTTCCTTATTGTATTGGTAGTATTAAGTAATTCTGAAATATAAATGCAAATGATTTGCTAAACGGAAAAATTTAGCGTTGAAAGAACAGAGGTCAGATAGCAAGGTCAGAGTGCTATGGACCATTGACCTGATCACCTTGCTGTCACTATCCTGCATCCTCTTGGCATAAGCTAATACTCTTTGATATTTCTAAATATATTGACCTAGCTACAATAATAAGCCGATTTTAACAGAAACAGCCCCTAATAGGCAGGTATGAAAGTTGACAGTTTGGCGGATGTGCGCCCCACCCCCGCGTAGGCGCCGACTGTCTCTTCCTGGACTTGATAATTGGCCGACAAATACGCAACGTAACAGCCTAAAGACAGTGGGGTGGAGAGGCCCGGGTTCGTATTAGGGAGGTAAGTAACTACCCACTTGTGAAAAAAGACATCCTTGATTTCGTTTATTTCACTTCATAAGTATACTTATCTCCCTAATACTCTTTGATATTGCCAGAATTCGAAAGCTAATCTGGCGGGAGGGAGGCGAGATCACAAGACCAGCTCATCCCTGGAAGAGCCAAGCTCTTTTGCATAATGACACAAACATCTGAAGTTGCGTATGAGACACAACCAGGAAATGATTCGAGTATCGGATAACCCAGCCGATGAAAGATTGATAATGACCATCAAAAGACACTGGGGTTTTTTCGAGGAAAGGACGCTAGCTTGTATTGGACGCAGGCTAAATTTTCACCCAAACCCCCAAAAATCCTTACTCATAGAAAGGACGCATAGAGAAATTGAAATCCATTCTCTAAAATGGTAAAAACTCAAATAGACACTACCACAGAAATTTAACACAATTTCTGTACACATGGTTACCACCGCTATGTTTAACGTATGCCTAAAAAATATCATCGTGGAGGTGAAATTATTAATGGGACCGTCTAAATATCATGTATCTTCAATAAAGATCATTTATTACATCAAAATGAATGCTACTTTTGACATAAAATGTTACCAAGAAAATATAGAAATCACATGACATTAGGAATGTGGTAAGATCACCAGTTGTGTTTACTAGATTTCTTCTAATAACTGCTATTCTGTATTTTCATTGGCCTGTATGGGAGAATTTATCCAATCAGAACATAGAAATAGTATTTCTCTTCAGAAAAAAATTAATAATGGAACATTCTTTTCTCTCGTATTGCGCATTAATTCTTAATATGAGAGATTGAATTTCCTCTTTTATAAATAAGCACCAATCTGGATCTCTTGCAGTAGAGCAGGACCCACGGTAGGCACACGCAGGACTCTATTGGCAAGTTCCTGTGATGGGCAGACATTGTCAACAGCAAACTTGCGCCTCACCCAGAACATCCTAGTGACACTTCACATAAGACAGTCCTGAAACAAGTTAATGCCATCCTGTATGGCTCTATGGACTGAAATAAGCGAGAGTTGGCGGGAAGCAGAGGCTGCTACTACCCCTTGCAGCAGGTTTGAGACATGTGAGAGGGAAGCGATAGCCGCTTACACTCTCCTCCGAATCCCTCAGTGGCGTATTTGCTGTATGGATAGCATTCAAGCAAAGGAGTCCCGCATCACACCGGGACCCATGCTGAGCATCCTCGCCCAAAGCTGTGTGATCATCTGCTCCAGGCTTTGGAATGACACCCTATTTCTGGAACAAGTCCGCAGAAATATGGCACCACCGTGTCACTTCTTTTGTTTTGAAGGCTTCCTCTACCTGCTTGAACATGTCCACGATATATTCCGCATATGGGAAGGATGGCACCGCAGTTATCGTAGGCATACCCTGAAGCTACCGGCATGGAATCCGTGGGGTAGCCAATGGGTATATTAGGAGTTCCGGTTTGCTGCTAATCAGCCATTGGCATGTGTAATTCCAGTACCCTTCAGTAGCCACATGGGACATCTCGACGAGCCGAGCCCTGACTCATCGTCTTCCAACATGTGCCCTCTGGCTTCCAAAGAACTGCTACGGAAACTCCAGAAGAGTGAGGCAAGCCATATGGATCAGTGAGGGCCGGCATGGCTTGACTTGTGACTGTTCCTAGAGCCGGAGCTGTGGACCCATGCTGGGTAAAAAGCATGGAACTATGGTCCACACCGTACATATCAAATACTTGGTGTGTGTGTGTGTGTGTGTTTGTGTGTGTGTGTGTGTGTGTGTGTGTGTGTGTGTGTGTGTGTGTGTGTGTGTGTGTGTGTGTGTGTGGGTGTGTGTGTGGTGGTGGGGGGGGGGGCTAATAACATGCCCAGTAGGGGCAACTTTGTTTTTAATTCTGTGTATAATTGAGCCAGTAGAATATATTAGCATATATCAAGTCTTCATGATGGTAAGTGTACTCTTGAAGTGAAACACTTAGCTGGGATGTATTGGGACCAGGAATGTACCTGGGCCGAGATCGGTCTAAATCTATTTATGGCTTCTGTTCTTACATGTGCTTTGCCTACAAATGTGTGGAATAAACCTTATTTTTATCTTAAACTTATGTGGCCATAAGCAAAAATACACAAGGAATTAGCTGGGTTGATAGCTTAGTGATGGTAATTTTTATTTTGTAGTCTTATACGCGATTACTATCTTATAATATCGCTATTATTTTGCCTGAATGGAATGGTTGCTATGGATAGAGCCAAAGACGCTAACTCTGATATCATATGACCAGATCATCAATGACAAACTCATTAATTAAGCCTTAAATCTACATGGATCAAGTTCTCATGTCAGAGTTCGCCTAGGTCTATGTCATCCATGCATCTGCTAACCAACTTTAATAGTTAGAAACAAGTAAACAACACTCTACTTCGCAGATGAGACAAAATAAGTAAATTGATCAAATTTCTTTTTCATGAGTGAGATGACATACTTACCTCCCTAACACTCTTGATACACTAGTATATCGGCTCTAAATTCAATAATATTCAGAATTATAAAAAGTTAGGTGCCCCTAATGGGCAGGTGGAAGTACACAGTCATGCACATGACAAACACCACCCTCTGCGCATGCGCACACCGGTACTTCCGTTACTAAATATTGGCTGACATAGAAGCAACTATTCAATAGCCAAAGGACCAGGCCTCCGTGGGGTGGCGAGGCCAGGATCCTGTTAGGGAGGTAAGTATGTCATCTTACTCGTGAAAAAGAAATTTGATAAATTTACTTATTTCACATCATGAGAACATAGTTACCTCCCTAACACTCTTGATAAAAACCAGAATTTGAAAGTAAATTTTGGTGGGAGGGAGGCAAGGTAAGGTCCTGAAAACCAGCACACCCTCGAAGAGACTAGGCTCTTTGAATTCTCAAGAGATTTAAACCATCTGAAATTGTGACTGAAGCCACAAGCAGGAATAGAATTTTGCATCGGATAATCGACCGATGAAGAGAGATTGATCAAAAGGCAAATGCGCTCACCCCACCCCCTCTTTCTGAGTAAGGCTTAGGAAAAAACGCTGCTCTAAATGACTAGCACGTTCTCTAATACTTAATGAAAAGTATTACTAGACATTGGAAAAAGAAGAATTGCTTCTATTTCAAAAACTCTCTGAAAGAACCACAATTAAGAGACATTAACCATCACCATATTAAAAAATAAAAATGACACCATCACCAAGACAAAAAATCAAAAAATGGTCATAACCACTGACCTCTGATGTCTTGGACGCGGCACTCATCTCTTCCCCCACTGGATGAAGAGAAATGTACCAGCTAATAGTAGGGATACCCTACCAACAAATGTGATATTTGAAAATAGCAGAGGAGGAAACTATTTACAAACATAAACCTCTGCATTAATATTTTATTTTCTGAGGACTGAGACGGCGAGTGGGTTAGAAGTGTCACGAAGGTAATGGTCGGTAAAACTTGATTCACAGTGCCACTGGGCTACTGACATAATGTCTTCAATAGAAACACCATTAAATAATGCCGTGGAAGTTACCACACCACAGACACTATGAGCCTTAACTCTATCTACCTGGATTCCAGTGGCTGTTTTATGACAGAATTGGATACATTCTACTATCCATCTGGAAATAGTGTCTCTTGACGCCCTACCATGGGGTTCAATATATGACAACCATAGGGAACATGGGTCCGTCCGCCAAACCTGAGTTCTTCTCTTGTACTTATTTAAAGCACGGACCGGACACCATACTTTAGCACCAGGATCATATCTGGTTACGGCAGGTAAAATAATAGGTTTACCCGGATACTTTAAAGATTGATTCTTAGCCAAGAAATTCAATCTTGGTAGAAGCTTAAGGCCTTCACCTGTAACTATATAACGGTCAGGCTCAGCAGACAAGGCATGAATTTCACTCCTGCGTCTGGCTGATGCTGCCGCAACTAAAAATACAGTTTTAAGCAGGGTTGGGTTTTGGACAGTCCAAAACTAACTTTGAGCAGACATTGTCCAAAACCTGTCTAAAACCTGTCTTAAACGGTTTAAACCAGTCCAAAACTGTCCAAAATTGTCCAAAACTATGTTGGACATATCACCACACTCTTATGCATCATAATCCTATTAAAAAATAACAAGAAATCAGAGATTGCATCAAAAGCACTATATTAAACAAATCCATTTATTATATGAGTTATTATTACATTTTTATCAAATACATACAATTAAAACTTAAAAGGCTTAATTAGGTTTAATTAGTAGTCCAAATCAGACAGCCCTCTCAACATCCTGTAGCAAATCACTAGCTTTGACGCTTTCTCTACTCCAAGCCTATTACGGATTTTAGTGTGGATATAGCTAAAATTGCTAAAAATTCTCTCAATCGATGCTGATGATGCTGGTGCTTCAAGCAGCTGAATAGCCATATCAATAAAATCACCTGGCACACCTAGTGTTTTCAAGGCCTTCCACCATGTCACTGAAGGCACTTGAACTGCAGCATCACAGAAATATGATGCAGGAAATGGGCTGCTTTTAGCCTGGTATGCAATAAATTAAAACTTTTAAGTGTCAATAATTTTACAGATATAGCACTAAGTCGTTCAAAAGGTTTATCACCCAAAATCTGCAGAACCAGAGAAAGACACCATGACGGTGGCAGTGGAGGATTTCTTGGTCTGAGATTGCCTATACCTTTAATAAGAGTATTTAAAACACTTACTTCATCACTTCCCCTCTTTGCCAAGCAAGATATAACAGTCATCAATGCTGACTTATATCCAGCAATAGAATTAGGTTTAAGACTATGGGTATCATACAGATGACAGAGAAAATCAGCTACTACCTGAATAAATGCTTCCATCGGATTGATACATCTCTTTGAGCACCATTCTGCAAATCTGTTGATTTTATAATTACAAGCTCTGGAGGTTGATCCCCTCCTGGCTCCAGCCATGAAACTGGCTGCTTGCTCAGAAAAGCCCTCCTTAATCGCGGATTGTTTGACAACATCCATGCAGTCAATTGAAACATTGACGGATTGTTGTGAAGGGTCTTGCCCTGGAAGATAATATCGTCCATCAGCGGCAGAGGAACCGGATTGCAAACCAGAAGGTCCAGCAGATCCGTAAACCATGATCGGCTTGGCCAATTCGGGGCGATCAGAAGCACCTGGCATTCCTCTTGTCTGATCTTCTGAAGGATTCTTGGAATCAGGATTGTTGGAGGGTATGCGTATGCATACATTCCCTTCCAACTGATAGCTAGCGCATCTATTGCGATAGCGCTTGGATCTGGAATCGGAGAAACGTACGTCGTCATCTTCGCATTCTTCTTCATTGCGAATAAATCTATGTTGGGCTTTCTCCAATGATTGAACAGGTGATCCGCCACACATTGATTTAGTTGCCATTGCGTAGGCAGAATACTCATCCTTCGGCTCAATGAGTCTGCTACCAGATTCAGCCTTCCCGGAATATGAACTGCTTTCAAGGTGATCATATGATCCATGCACCAACAAAGCAGCTTCCATGTCATCATACAGAGACTGGGCGACTTCGTTCCACCCTGGCGGTTTATGTAACTCACTACTGTAGAGTTGTCTGAACGTATCATGACAAATTTTCCCTCCACTTCCTTTAGGAAGTGTTCCAGGCCTAGAACTACAGCCCGCAATTCTAGCATGTTGATATATTCCTTTGATTGTTCCAGATTCCAAAGCCCTGATATAGTGGCTTCTTCCAGGCAAGCTCCCCAACCCTCCATCGATGCATCCGTAAACATCGTTACTTGCGGGTGGGGAGGGGTCAGCATGACCCCCGCCAAGAGATTTCCTCTCTCCATCCACCAATGAAGGTGATGAATGCGCGAGTCCAGTGATCCTGAACTCTGCGTCCACCGAGTCATGAGAAACAATTGAATCGGCCGCCTGCGTAAGGCTGCCTGAGGAATGACCGGTTCCATCGAAACCATCAGACCTAACATTCTCAGATAGACCCGTGCTAGAATATAACGACTGTTGCAAACCAACTGAATGCACGAGAGGAGACTTTCCACTCTCTCCTGGGACGGATAAACATATCCTATCTCCAGATCAAAGAACATACCCAGGTAATCAAACTTCTGGGATGGAGTCAGCTCTGATTTCTGAAAGTTGATTATCCAGCCTAAATCTGTGAGAGTTTCCAAAACTATCTCCAGATTTGCTGTCAAACTTTCTGGGTTGTGTGCTTTCAGCAACCAGTCGTCTATGTAAGTGTGAACAGCTATATTTCTCCTGCGGAGGTATGCCGTGATAGCAAGTACCACTCGAGTGAAGACCCTTGGAGCCGTCGAGATGCTGAATGGAAGAACCGTGAATTCCCATTGGCGTCCCTGAGAAGCAAATCTCAGGAACCGACGAAAACTCCTTGCAATTGGAATGTGGAAATAAGCATCCTTGAGATCTATAGATGGTGTCCACATTCCCTTCTCTAACCCCAACAACACCGATCTTACTGTTTCCATTTTGAAAGTCGGTGTGTTTAAAAACTTGTTTAGAGGTTTGAGGTTGAGAATTGGTCTCCACCCCCCGGTGTTCTTCGCCACAAGTAACACGGTTGAATAGAAGCCCGGGCAATCCTGCGCCGGTTGAATTGCTTCTTTTAGAATTAGAGATTTTATCTCCTCTTCTATGTACAACCGCTTGTCTGGATCTCTTGGAATTTGAGTCCAGACCGGTACCAGAGACAAATGCAACGGCGGACCTCTTATCCATTCTGGACTGTATCCGTGCGAAAGCCATTGCAAGACTAAGCGGTCCTGAATTAACCGCGCCCACTTCTGAATGTGACAAGTCAAACGACCTCCCACTGGTGCACCTAGGGTTGACGGGGTGCCCATAAATTTTAGAAGTGGGTGTGTCTCTGGTACGAGTGGCAACACCCGAGTGGTACTTGTGACAACTGGAAAAAATTTTCTTGCATCAGGCCCGGTTACCACTCGCCGCTCCTTGTGCGCCACGTGCACCACGGTGCGCGGGCTGCTGTCTGCGCTTGAGGCGCTGGCTGTCGTACAACAGCACGCTGCTGCTGGCTTAGCCGACGCGGTCTCTGAAACCAGCCGGCCTGCTGGCCTCTGACACTGCTAGCACCGCCACGAGCGTATGGCTGTCGAGCAGCCGAGGGCTGAACACGCACGTGTTCGCTGCGCAGCAGTTTAAACTGTGCACGCAGCGCCCTCTGGTTGTTCACCAAAGTCACTGTCTCCTGGAGGTGCCGACAAGACAACCTTCACCTCCAAAGAGTCAAGGGCCCGCCATCGGCGCTTGCAACAAGCACGACTTGAGCTCCTGAGACGGGCACAAATTGTCCAATGCAAAAGTGCGCCTCGTTCTCAGTGACTTTGTGACCGACCTAGTCAGACAGTCCAACGCCAGGTTGATGCCATCCTGGATGGCTCGTTGGACTGTCACGGGACTAGGCTGTTGCTGCACCGACGCTGCTACCACCCCCAATAGCAGCTAAGAGACATGCGACAGCGCACTGATCGCCGCTCGCGAGCTCTCCTCGGTGTCGCGCAAGGCGGCATTCGCATGGCGCATAGCGCCCGTGCACAATGCTCCCGTGTCAGCATGGGAACCAGGCCGCGTATCTTCCCCCAGAGCGGCGCGGTCGTCCGCGCTCGGTCTGGGTGCTAGGCCATATCGAGCATACTGACTAGCAGTAACCCAACATCGCCTAGCTACCTCGCGGGGGGCCTTCGCGAGGCGACCTCTCGGTCTGATCGACTCCTCTGCCGCCGAGAACATATCTAAGATATGTTCAGCGTACAGCAGAGACAGAGCCGTGCTGGCCAACGGCTTCGCCTGTAACCATGCCCGAGGGTTACCGGCGGCCGTCTCGTCCACGGCAAGCTCTGGTCTTACAGCGAGGAGCCACGCACACGCCTCTGACCAGTCTTCATCCGTGGCTACCTGCGAATTGCCGACGAGCAGCGGGCCCTCGTCATCCTCAATGGCATTCGCAGGTATGGCCGAGGAGGAGGCTATAGACCAACCTGGCTGCCCAGGGAATGTATACGGGCCCGCGAGGGCTGGCATAGCATTCTCCATAGGCAAACCAGGCACCAAGGCCGCGCTTATGTGAGGGGGTTCATGCACACCAGCGCGGCCCGGAACGTCCGTATGAGACTCCACGTCCAACCGTGGAATCTTATACGGCCGGCCGTCTGCTCCAATGCGGGCCACAGGCTGAACCATGAAACCTGCCCCCGAGGGAACAGTGCCATAGGTGCGAGCGTTCATGCTCCCCAAGAGAGGAGTGTAGATGTTCACATCCATGTCTTCATGGTCAACCTGTGGACCGAGCAGGTAGTCCTCATCATCTTCCTGGTCAGGAAAGTTAGACTCTGGATTAGTAAAGAAAACTAATCCAGACTGACCAGGAGACTGCTCGAAGGCAGATGATGAGTTTACTCCGCGAGTGATCGTGGTCAGGCCCGCTGGTCGGGTCCCGCCTGATGCTTCTCGCGCAGCTGGCACCCCAGGCGATACGAACATCAAGCCTGGGTCCAAGACGGCCGCCCCTGGATCACTAAACACTTTGTCTGAGCTAATAGGCCATGATCCAGGGACGGGGGTTACCCGCACTGAGGTCGATGCGCAGGAAGTTGAAACACCTGTGCCAGGCAACATGCCGCGAAGCATGTCAGGCATCAGGTCTTTCAAAGTCCTGCGCATCTCACTCACTAACTCAACCTTGAAGGCCTCGAGCCCACCCTTCTCAGAGGCCTTCTTCTTACCCTCCTTCTTCGACTTCTTCCCCTCCTCCGCCATCATCTTCGCTTGCAAAGAGAAGAATTCAGAGGTTAGATTCCCCCCACTCTTTACAAATAACACATTTGTTAGACAGCCTACAAGCTGAACACAGATGGCAAGGGTGGGGGAAGAATCTAGCTTTCATGGTCTTCAGACAGGATGGACACTTCTGAAAAGGAGGGATACGAAGACAATGAGTATGATAGTTTCAAAGCCTTGTTAATGGACTATTTAGTAGAAACCAAAACAAACTCGAGAGAAGACATCTACTTTTATGACCACCCTGACGGGACAGGTGACTTCTCTAGTTAATAAAACACCAAATACAACCAGAACCCCAAATTAAGAGAGAGAGAGAGAGAGAGAGAGAGAGAGAGAAAGATCATGACTATCTAGATATCGCTCCACACTCTTAATAAACAGGGAGATGAACACATCACAGACTTCTCTAAACTAAGATTATGACATCAAGGAAAGAGAAAACTCTGGTTGATTATGACATCAAACCTCAATGCAAAAGCTCCTTCAAGGAGAGGGGACGTCAGAAAAAATGCAAGAAATATCTAGATCTTACAGACATTCTCAGCTCCCGAATAATGGACAGGGATGATTAGTTTCTAGTAGAATTCAGTAAAAGAGCCTGTGAAGATTTTCACATGTTGCTTCTTCAGCCAATATATTAGAAAACGGAAGTACTGGTGTGCGCAGAGGGTGGTGTTTGTCATGTGCATGACTGTGTACTTCCACCTGCCCATTAGGGGCACCTAACCTTTTATAATTCTGAATATTATTGAATTTAGAGCCGATATACTAGTATATCAAGAGTGTTAGGGAGGTAAGTATGTTCTCATGATGTGAAAACAATGGCCCAAATTTATGAGTTCACAAACTATCATGTTCATACAACAACTCACCGTAATGTCTAGCTTAGACAGTGAAAATAACTGATGGTCAACTTGCAGTGACCACAAGATATGGTCATCTTCCAGGAGTTTCATTGTACCTAGTTATTAAAAAGACAAAACAATTACTGTAGAATATTTTGAAACTAATTTTGGTGAAAGGGAGCAACAGTGACCAGCTAAATTAGTTTGTGGATAGTTATTCCATGATAAAGATATTATTGTACCTAAGCCTAAACAACACACAAGAGACAATCTATCATAGCCTACATGACATCACACATTAGCTCTTAAAGAGACAACCTATCAGAGCCTACATGACACCACACATTAGCTCTTAAAGAAACACTCATTAACTCAGACCCTACATGACATCACACACTCACGCTTAAAGAAACAACCTATCAGAGCCTACATGATATCACACATTAGCTCTTAAAGAAACAGTCTATCAGACCCTATAAACGAAATCTAGGATTTCTTTTTTCACGAGAGAGTTGATACTTACCTCCCTAATACTTTTGATATTGCTAAATATTGGCTTTCACTCAATAAACACTCAGATTTAAAACAGTTAGGTGCCCCTACTGGGCAGGGAGTCAGAGCGTAGTCTGGCGGATGCCAGCCCCACCACCGCGCATGCGCAGACTAGCACTTCCTCTGACTAGATTATTGGCTGACACACATGCAACTATTAAGAGCCTGAAGACCGAGCCTCTGTGGGGTGGAGAGGCCGGGTCCGTATCTAGGGAGGTAAGTATCAACTCTCTCGTGAAAAAAGAAATCCTTGATTTCGTTTATTTCACATCAAGAGTATACTTACCTCCCTAATACTTTTGATATTGCCAGAATTCGAAAGTGAATCTGGCGGGAGGGAGGCGAGGTCAAAAGACCAGCTCATCCCTATACGCTTTTCTGCGTTTAAGGCACTTAAACTTCTGAAACTGTAAGAAAAAACAGTCAGTATTTGACTAACCATCGGATAACACCACCGATGTATGAGAGATGACCGAATGTCATATGCGCTCCCCCCCCCCTCCTTCCTGGGAGGAAGAGTCGACTGACCTCAATGTCCTATACGCTCTCTACGTACAAGTGCCATGTACTACAGGACAGAGACGAAAAAGCTCCATTTTCGTAACTCTCAACAATGAACCACACAAATACACAAACCATCACCATATTAATAACGGGTAATCGTGACAATACAATCGACAACGGACAACACATGAACAAGACTGACCTTGTTGAAATGGCTGCTGACATCATCTTCCCATTGGTAAAGACTGATGCAGGCCCAAAAAAGTGGGTGTTTCCATAAATTAATTGTGAAATATATAAGTAATGAGGAAAAAACCTCCTCAAAAAATATAAACCGAGTTATTTTTTCAAAACCGACAAGGCGAGAGGATTAGAGGTGTCACGGAGATAATGGTCTGTAAAACTTGACTCACAGTGCCACTGAGCCACCGACATAATATCATCCACAGGGACCCCATTAAATAGGGCCGTGGATGTCACTACGCCGCGGACTAAACGAAATCTAGGATTTCTTTTTTCACGAGAGAGTTGATACTTACCTCCCTAATACTTTTGATATTGCTAAATATTGGCTTTCACTCAATAAACACTCAGATTTAAAACAGTTAGGTGCCCCTACTGGGCAGGGAGTCAGAGCGTAGTCTGGCGGATGCCAGCCCCACCACCGCGCATGCGCAGACTAGCACTTCCTCTGACTAGATTATTGGCTGACACACATGCAACTATTAAGAGCCTGAAGACCGAGCCTCTGTGGGGTGGAGAGGCCGGGTCCGTATCTAGGGAGGTAAGTATCAACTCTCTCGTGAAAAAAGAAATCCTAGATTTCGTTTATTTCACTTCAAGAGTATACTTACCTCCCTAATACTTTTGATATTGCCACTATTCGAAAGTGAATCTGGCGGGAGGGAGGCGAGGTCAAAAGACCAGCTCATCCCTATACGCTTTTCTGCGTTTAAGGCACTTAAACTTCTGAAACTGTAAGAAAAAACAGTCAGGATTTGACTAACCATCGGATAACACCACCGATGTATGAGAGATGACCGAATGTCATATGCGCTCCCCCCCCCTCCTTCCTGGGAGGAAGAGTCGACTGACCTCAATGTCCTATACGCTCTCTACGTACAAGTGCCATGTACTACAGGACAGAGACGAAAAAGCTCCATTTTCGTAACTCTCAACAATGAACCACACAAATACACAAACCATCACCATATTAATAACGGGTAATCGTGACAATACAATCAACAACGGACAACACATGAACAAGACTGACCTTGTTGAAAATGGCTGCTGACATCATCTTCCCATTGGCAAAGACTGATGCAGGCCCAAAAAAGTGGGTGTTTCCATAAATTAATTGTGAAATATATAAGTAATGAGGAAAAAACCTCCTCAAAAAATATAAACCGATTTATTTTTTCAAAACCGACAAGGCGAGAGGATTAGAGGTGTCACGGAGATAATGGTCTGTAAAACTTGACTCACAGTGCCACTGAGCCACCGACATAATATCATCCACAGGGACCCCATTAAATAGGGCCGTGGATGTCACTACGCCGCGGACACTGTGAGCCTTGGCCACGTCAACCTGCTTCCCGGTAGCGGATTTATGGCAAAACTGAATGCATTCCACAATCCACCTGGAAATGGTGTCCTTAGAAGCCCTCCCATGGGGTTCAATATATGACAACCATAACGCTGACTGGTCGGTGCGCCATGCCGCCGTACGTTGTTTGTACCGGCGCAGCGCCCGGACGGGACACCATGCTTTAGAATTAGGATCATATCTAGTTAAAGCAGGCAAAATAATAGGTTGACCTGGATATTTCAACGACTGATTTTTAGCCAAGAAATTAATCCTAGGTAGCAGCTTAAGGCCTTCCCCTGAAACCACAAAACGGTCATCCTCGGCTGATAAGG
The DNA here is from genome assembly GCA_034401795.1 of Chaetoderma sp. LZ-2023a. Taxonomy (NCBI): domain Eukaryota; kingdom Metazoa; phylum Mollusca; class Caudofoveata; order Chaetodermatida; family Chaetodermatidae; genus Chaetoderma; species Chaetoderma sp. LZ-2023a. The sequence continues at coordinate 196,094,979 of CM067370.1, read as the reverse complement.
CATGAATTTCACTCCTACGCCTAGCCGAGGCCGCAGCAATTAAAAACACAGTCTTCAGTGTTAATAGTTTCATAGAAATGGAACTAAGTGGTTCAAAAGGCTTATCACCTAGTACTTGAAGCACTAGCGATAAACTCCAAGACGGAATCACAGGTGGATTCCTTGGTCTTAGATTGCCCATGCCTTTAATTAATACATTCAATGTATTTACTTCATCACTTCCCCTCTTAGCCAAGCAAGGAATAACATACATTAATGCTGACTTATAACCAGCAATAGAGTTAGGCTTGAGGCTATAGGCATCATAGAGGTGACAGAGGAAATCAGCTACTACTTGAATAGATGAATCCATTGGATCAATACATCTTTTTGAGCACCATTCTGCAAATCTGTTGATTTTATAATTATATGCTCTGGAGGTTGACCCCCTCCTGGCTTTGGCCATAAACATGGCTGCTTGCTCAGAAAAGCCCTCCTTAATTCTAGATTCCTTGACAACATCCACGCAGTCAATCTGAACATTGACGGATTGTTGTGAAGGGCCTTGCCCTGGAAGATAATATCGTCCATCAGAGGCAGAGGAACCGGATTGCAGACCAGAAGGTCCAGCAGATCCGTATACCATGATCGGCTTGGCCAATCCGGGGCGATCAGAAGCACTTGGCATTCCTCTTGTCTGATTTTCTGAAGAATTTTTGGAATCAGGATTGCTGGAGGGAATGCGTATGCATACATTCTCCCCCAGCTGATAGCTAACGCATCTGTTGCGAAAGCGCTTGGATCCGGAATCGGAGAGACGTACGTCGTCATCTTCGCATTCTCCTTCGTTGCGAACAAATCGATGTTGGGTTTCCCCCAATGGTCGAACAGACGATCCGCCACACATTGATTTAGTTGCCATTCCGTGGGTAAAACACTCATCCTTCGGCTCAATGAGTCTGCTAGCAGGTTTAACCTTCCCGGAATATGAACTGCTTTCAAGGTAATCTGGTGATCCAGACACCAACAAAGCAGTTTCCATGTCATCATACAGAGACTGGGCGACTTCGTTCCGCCCTGGCGGTTTATGTAAGTCACAACTGTTGAGTTGTCTGAACGAATAAGAACAATCTTGCCCTGAACTTTCTGTAAGAAATGTTCCAGGCCCAGGACTACTGCTCTTAGCTCCAGTAGATTTATATGTTCCTTTGACTGTTCCAGATTCCAAAGCCCTGATATCGTGGATTCTTCCAGGCAAGCTCCCCAGCCCTCCATCGATGCATCTGTATACACAGTCACCTGAGGGTGGGGAGGGGTTAGCAAAACCCCCGGCAAGAGATTCTCTGTATTCAACCACCATTGCAGGTGGTGAATCAGAGGCGCCAACACTGACACATTCGAGTCCAGCGAACCTGTACTCTGGGTCCATTGTGTCATGAGAAACAACTGGATCGGCCGCCTGCGTAAGGCGGCCTGAGGAATGACTGGTTCCAACGAAACCATCAACCCCAGCATTCTCAAGTAAACCCGTGCCAGGACATGACGACTGTCGCACACTGACTGAATCAACGAGATGAGTTTTTGAACTCTCTCCTGAGTAGGATAAACATATCCTGTCTCTAGATCGAAGAACATCCCCAGGTAAACAAACTTCTGGGATGGAGTCAGCTCTGATTTTGGGAAATTGATCATCCAGCCCAAGTCTGTGAGAATTTTCAAAACAATCTCCAGATTGGCGGACAAACTTTCCCGGGTGTGCGCTTTCAACAGCCAGTCGTCTATGTACGTGTGGACTGCTATGCTTCTCCTGCGGAGGTATGCTGTGATCGCAAGAACCACACGGGTGAAAACCCGAGGAGCCGTGGAAATTCCGAAGGGCAACACCCTGAATTCCCACTGTCTGCCCTGGAATGCAAATCTCAGGAAGCGACAGAAACTCCCGTGGATGGGGATGTGGAAATAAGCGTCCTTCAAATCTATCGACGCCGTCCACATCCCCCTCTCCAACCCCGCCAACACCGAGCGCACCGTTTCCATCTTGAAACTGGGCGTCTCGATGAACTTGTTCAGTGGCTTGAGGTTGAGAATCGGTCTCCACCCTCCGGTGCGTTTTGTTACTAAGAACAGGGTTGAATAGAAGCCCGGACATCTTTGTGCCGGCTGAATAGCTCCTTTTTGTACGAGGGAATTTATCTCCTCCTCGATACACAACCTTTGCTCTGGATCTCTCGGAATGGGAGTCCAGACTGGCACCAGAGACAGTCGCGACGGCGGGCCTGTCACCCACTCTGGATGATACCCGACGGAAAGCCATCGCAAGACTAAACGGTCCTGAGTTAACCGTTCCCACTCTTGCATGTGGCCGGCTAGCCGGCCTCCCACCGGCCCACCTAGGGACCGCGGTGGACACGAGGCATGCAAGAGCGGCACTGTCTCCGTCGCCATACACACCGGAGTGGTTCTTACCGCGGTAAGCGTCCTGTCAGGACCGATAACCACGCCCAGATCCTCGCACGCCCCGCCCCGCCCCGCCCCGCGCGCACCTCGGTGCGCGGGCGGCTGCCTGGCTGACGGCGCCCGAGGAACCTGCGCCCCCCTCGCTGCTGGCCGAATCGCACGCGGCCGAGGCCGACGCTGCGACGGTGGCTGGCCACTGACCTGGCCAGCACCACCTCGAGCCTGCAGGGGACGACACGCCGGGGCCGCGGCGCGAGCGTTAGCACGACGCAGCACATCAAACTGCTCGCGCAGCGCCCTCTGGTTATTCACCAGGGTGACCGTCTCTTGGAGGTGGCGACATCCCTCACCTCCAAAAAGACCAGGGCCCGTCATAGGCGTACGCAGTAGCCTATTGTACAGGTCCTGAGACGGGCACAGATTGTCCAGGGCAAACGTGCGTCTTGCCCTGACACTCCTGGTCACCGCCCGAGTCATACAGTCCAGCGCCAGGTTAATACCATCCTGGATGGTTCGCTGGACAGTGAGCGGACTTGGCTGGCGCGATGCGGATGCCGTTACTACCCCCTGTAACAGCTGGGAGACGTGGGACAGAGCGGCAATCGAAGCCCTCCCACTCTCCTCCGCATCACGCAATGCGGTATTCGCCGAACGCAACGCGTTCGCGCACAGGACACCCGTGTCAGAACGGGAGCCTGGCCGCGCATCCTCACCCAAAGCCGCGCGGTCATCCACGCCGGGCTTGGGCACCACACCGTACCGCTGGTAATCCAGGGGCACGATGCGACAACGCCTGGCCACCTCGCGAGGGGCCTTCGCGAGACGTCCACTCGACTTAATGGACGACTCCGCCGCCTTGAACATGTCAACGACATGCTCCGCCAGCGGCAGAGAAGGCATAGCGTTAGCAGTCGGTTTCCCAGCTAACCACGGCGTGTGAACACGCTGGCTAGCCGACTGCTCCACGGGCAGATCAGGCCTAACGCTCACCAACCACTGGCAAGCGTCATACCAATCCTCCTCCGTGGCTAACTGCGAGCGCTCTACAAGACGGGGTCCTTCGTCTTCCTCCTGAGCGCAAGCAGTAGAGCTTGACGGCGGGTATGCTGATACACCTGGCAAGCCAGGGAAAACACGCGGGCCTGACAGCACCGGCATGAGAATATCACTGGTTTGACCAGGAGCAGGCACCGTGGCAGAGCGCGGGGTATATATAGTCTCACCACGGGCCCGGCCAGCACCAGCAACACCCTCGGCAAGCCGAGGTATGCGGTACCGCTGGCCATCAGCAGCGCCCTGGGCCACCACCTGAGCCGCGGACTTTACTCCAGGGTGAGTAAAACCGTGGAATAAGGCGCCTGTATTCCCCGCGAGGGGTGCACAAACGTCTTCATCCATGTCCACGTCGTCAGACGGCGACCCTAGCAGGTAATCCTCATTACCCTGGTCAGAAAGATTAGACCCCGGGTCAGCAAAGAGAGCTAACCCGGGCTGACCAGGAACGGTGCCATAGGAGGTACTGGCCACCGCGGCGTGCGGATACCCCTGGACTGATAAGCAGCCCGCGGGTTCCAGCGACAACCGTCCACGGTCCCCTATCGGCGCGGCAATAAGCCTGCTGCCAGGGCCGTGGAACGCCCCCTCTAATGGGGCCACCTCTGAATCGTCGAACAACGGAAGCGGACTAAGGAAAATCGATCCAGAGGCGGGGATTACCTGCTCCGAAGCCGATGATGAGGACAGTAAAGGATTTGGTCCAGGAAGCATGCCACGAAGCAACCCTGGAACCAAATCCTTTACTGCCCTCTTCATCTCTCCCAACATCTCGGTCCGGAAGGCCTCCATATCCACCGCGGACGAGACCTTCCCCTTACCCTTCCTACTTACAACCTCTCGTTTCCGCTTCTTCTTCTTCTCCTCCTCTACCACCTTGTCCGTCACCTGTAAGCAGCACAAGAATTCGGACATTAACTCGCCCCCCCAGTGCTTACATATGTCACAATTAACCAATGGACCACAAGGGCTACATTGATAGCACAGATGCGGCCAGAACTTTTCAAGAAGAAAACGACCACAGGACGCGCAACCCGGTCCCTGAAACAGGGCAAAGGACAAGGAGTATGAGCAACTAGTTAAGCTTAGAAACTCAATCCAACTCAAAGAGAAGGAAAATGATCATAAAGATCAATATACATCAGAAACCAGCATAGCGCTTAAATTGCTGATAAATACATAGCCAGGCTGATTATGACGTCATTAATCGCGTGACAGGGAAAAAATTCGATCCCAACAAAACATCCAAGTGCAAGGACGAATTGTATGCTGAATGGATAAGTCGACTACACAACCATCAGATACATATAGATAACTCTTTTCTGGCAAAAATGTTAATTATCTCCCTTTGTTTGTTTACAATAATTAACATCACCACATTATCAATAACTAGATACCTGACACTTTGTATAGACAAACCATCCAACGTGACGAACCGGAGAACTCCACCATCTGCACGCCTCTTAACTCTCTCCACCTCATGGGGAAGGAATTGGATCAAGAGGGCAAAGTGAGAAGACCTTTATACTAGGCCTCCAACTCACTGGACATAATTTTTCATTTGGTTAGATAACCTAACAGTGTTAGTAGGAAATGGAACCATGGTGGAGAGAAAACTAACTCTCTGCTACTGTGAAGTCACCACCTAGCGTCATACAGACCTGTGGACATAAACAGAAAGAGAAATTAGTCCTAGGTAGCACCGAGTTGACATAAACCAACTAACCAAGGCGCTTATCACGGTAAACGCGAGTCCCGGAAACACAATACACCGGGAAGAAAACTCGCTAATTTTACTAGAAGTCACCTGATTTAAAGGTCCTAAGTCCTTCCGTGGCGAAGTGTATCCTCCCGCCATCCAAATCAGACACTAACACTCCAAAATAACACTAATAAAACAGTTTAAGAGTAGAAAAGCTTATGACTCAAAAAGACATGTGTGTTCTCTTTGCCAATAATCTAGCAAAGAGGAAGTGCTAGTCTGCGCATGCGCGGTGGTGGGGCTGGCATCCGCCAGACTACGCTCTGACTCCCTGCCCAGTAGGGGCACCTAACTGTTTTAAATCTGAGTGTTTATTGAGTGAAAGCCAATATTTAGCAATATCAAAAGTATTAGGGAGGTAAGTATCAACTCTTGAAGTGAAAACTGTGAGCCTTGGCCACGTCAACCTGCTTCCCGGTGGCGGATTTATGGCAAAACTGAATGCATTCCACAATCCACCTGGAAATGGTGTCCTTAGAAGCCCTGCCATGGGGTTCAATATATGACAACCATAACGCTGACTGGTCGGTGCGCCACTCCGCCGTACGCTGTTTGTACCGGCGCAGCGCCCGGACGGGACACCATGCTTTAGAATTAGGATCATATCTAGTTAAAGCAGGCAAAATAATAGGTTGACCTGGATATTTCAACGACTGATTTTTAGCCAAGAAATTAATCCTAGTTAGCAGCTTAAGGCCTTCCCCTGAAACCACAAAACGGTCATCCTCGGCTGATAAGGCATGAATTTCACTCCTACGCCTAGCCGAGGCCGCAGCAATTAAAAACACAGTCTTCAGTGTTAATAGTTTCATAGAAATGGAACTAAGTGGTTCAAAAGGCTTATCACCTAGTACTTGAAGCACTAGCGATAAACTCCAAGACGGAATCACAGGTGGATTCCTTGGTCTTAGATTGCCCATGTCTTTAATTAATACATTTAATGTATTTACTTCATCACTTCCCCTCTTAGCCAAGCAAGGAATAACAGACATTAATGCTGACTTATAACCAGCAATAGAGTTAGGCTTGAGGCTATAGGCATCATAGAGGTGACAGAGGAAATCAGCTACTACTTGAATAGATGAATCCATTGGATCAATACATCTTTTTGAGCACCATTCTGCAAATCTGTTGATTTTATAATTATATGCTCTGGAGGTTGACCCCCTCCTGGCTTTGGCCATAAACATGGCTGCTTGCTCAGAAAAGCCCTCCTTAATTCTAGATTCCTTGACAACATCCACGCAGTCAATCTGAACATTGACGGATTGTTGTGAAGGGCCTTGCCCTGGAAGATAATATCGTCCATCAGAGGCAGAGGAACCGGATTGCAGACCAGAAGGTCCAGCAGATCCGTATACCATGATCGGCTTGGCCAATCCGGGGCGATCAGAAGCACTTGGCATTCCTCTTGTCTGATTTTCTGAAGAATTTTTGGAATCAGGATTGCTGGAGGGAATGCGTATGCATACATTCTCCCCCAGCTGATAGCTAACGCATCTGTTGCGAAAGCGCTTGGATCCGGAATCGGAGAGACGTACGTCGTCATCTTCGCATTCTTCTTCGTTGCGAACAAATCGATGTTGGGTTTCCCCCAATGGTCGAACAGACGATCCGCCACACATTGATTTAGTTGCCATTCCGTGGGTAAAACACTCATCCTTCGGCTCAATGAGTCTGCTAGCAGGTTTAACCTTCCCGGAATATGAACTGCTTTCAAGGTAATCTGGTGATCCAGACACCAACAAAGCAGTTTCCATGTCATCATACAGAGACTGGGCGACTTCGTTCCGCCCTGGCGGTTTATGTAAGTCACAACTGTTGAGTTGTCTGAACGAATAAGAACAATCTTGCCCTGAACTTTCTGTAAGAAATGTTCCAGGCCCAGGACTACTGCTTTTAGCTCCAGTAGATTTATATGTTCCTTTGACTGTTCCAGATTCCAAAGCCCTGATATCGTGTACTCTTCCAGGCAAGCTCCCCAGCCCTCCATCGATGCATCTGTATACACAGTCACCTGAGGGTGGGGAGGGGTTAGCAAAACCCCCGGCAAGAGATTCTCTGTATTCAACCACCATTGCAGGTGGTGAATGAGAGGCGCCAACACTGACACATTCGAGTCCAGCGAACCTGTACTCTGGGTCCATTGTGTCATGAGAAATAACTGGATCGGCCGCCTGCGTAAGGCGGCCTGAGGAATGACTGGTTCCAATGAAACCATCAACCCCAGCATTCTCAAGTAAACCCGTGCCAGGACATGACGACTGTCGCACACTGACTGAATTAACGAGATGAGTTTCTGAACTCTCTCCTGAGTAGGATAAACATATCCTGTCTCTAGATCGAAGAACATCCCCAGGTAAACAAACTTCTGGGATGGAGTCAGCTCTGATTTTGGGAAATTGATCATCCAGCCTAAGTCTGTGAGAGTTTTCAAAACAATCTCCAGATTGGCCGACAAACTTTCCCGGGTGTGCGCTTTCAACAGCCAGTCGTCTATGTACGTGTGGACTGCTATGCTTCTCCTGCGGAGGTATGCTGTGATCGCAAGAACCACACGGGTGAAAACCCGAGGAGCCGTGGAAATTCCGAAGGGCAACACCCTGAATTCCCACTGTCTGCCCTGGAATGCAAATCTCAGGAAGCGACAGAAACTCCCGTGGATGGGGATGTGGAAATAAGCGTCCTTCAAATCTATCGACGCCGTCCACATCCCCCTCTCCAACCCCGCCAACACCGAGCGCACCGTTTCCATCTTGAAACTGGGCGTCTCGATGAACTTGTTCAATGGCTTGAGGTTGAGAATCGGTCTCCACCCTCCGGTGCGTTTTGTTACTAAGAACAGGGTTGAATAGAAGCCCGGACACCTTTGTGCCGGCTGAATAGCTCCTTTTTGTACGAGGGAATTTATCTCCTCCTCGATACACAACCTTTGCTCTGGCTCTCTCGGAATGGGAGTCCAGACTGGCACTAGAGACAGTCGCGACGGCGGGCCTGTCATCCACTCTGGATGATACCCGACGGAAAGCCATCGCAAGACTAAACGGTCCTGAGTTAACCGTTCCCACTCTTGCATGTGGTCGGCTAGCCGGCCTCCCACCGGTCCACCTAGGGACCGCGGTGGACACAAGGCATGCAAGAGCGGCACTGTCTCCGTTGCCATACACACCGGAGTGGTTCTTACCGCGGTAAGCGTCCTGTCAGGACCGATAACCACGCCCAGATCCTCGCGCGCCCCGCCCCGCCCCGCGCGCACCTTGGTGCGCGGGCGGCTGCCTGGCTGACGGCGCCTGAGGAACCTGCGCCCCCCTCGCTGCTGGCCGAATCGCACGCGGCCGAGGCCGACGCTGCGACGGTGGCTGGCCTCTGACTTGGCCAGCACCACCTCGAGCCTGCAGGGGACGATACGCAGGGGCCGCGGCGCGAACGTTAGCACGACGCAGCACCTCAAACTGCTCGCGCAGCGCCCTCTGGTTATTCACCAGGGTGACCGTCTCCTGGAGGTGGCGACATCCCTCACCTCCAAAAAGACCAGGACCCGTCATAGGCGTACGGAGTAGCCTATTGTACAGGTCCTGAGACGGGCACAGATTGTCCAGGGCAAACGTGCGTCTTGCCCGGACACTCCTGGTCACCGCCCGAGTCATACAGTCCAGCGCCAGGTTAATACCATCCTGGATGGCTCGCTGGACCGTGACCGGGCTTGGCTGGCGCGATGCGGATGCCGTTACTACCCCCTGTAACAGCTGGGAGACGTGGGACAGAGCGGCAATCGAAGCCCTCCCACTCTCCTCCGCATCACGCAACGCGGTATTCGCCGAACGCAACGCGTTCGAGCACAAGACCCCCGTGTCAGAACGGGAGCCTGGCCGCGCATCCTCACCCAAAGCCGCGCGGTCATCCACGCTGGGCTTGGGTACCACACCGTACCGCTGGTAATCCAGGGGCACGATGCGACAACGCCTGGCCACCTCGCGAGGGGCCTTCGCGAGACGTCCACTCGAGTTAATGGACGACTCCGCCGCCTTGAACATGTCAACGACATGCTCCGCCAGCGGCAGAGAAGGCATAGCGTTAGCAGTCGGTTTCCCAGCTAACCACGGCCTGTGGTCACGCTGGCTAGGCGACTGCTCCACGGGCAGATCAGGCCTAACGCTCACCAACCACTGGCAAGCGTCAGACCAATCCTCCTCCGTGGCTAACTGCGAGCGCTCTACAAGACGGGGTCCTTCGTCTTCCTCCTGAGCGCAAGCAGTAGAGCTTGACGGCGGGTATGCTGATACACCTGGCAAGCCAGGGAAAACATGCGGGCCTGATAGCACCGGCATGACAATATCACTGGTTTGACCAGGAGCAGGCACCGTGGCAGAGCGCGGGGTATATACCGCCCCACCACGGGCCCGGCCAGCACCAGCAACACCCTCGGCAAGCCGAGGTATGCGGTACCGCTGGCCATCAGCAGCACCCTGGGCCACCACCTGAGCCGCGGACTTTACTCCAGGGTGAGTAAAACCGTGGAAGAAGCCGCCTGTATTCCCCGCGAGGGGTGCACAAACTTCTTCATCCATGTCCACGTCGTCAGACGGCGACCCTAGCAGGTAATCCTCATCACCCTGGTCAGAAAGATTAGACCCCGGGTCAGCAAAGAGAGCTAACCCGGGCTGACCAGGAACGGTGCCATAGGAGGTACTGGCCACCGCGGCGTGCGGATACCCCTGGACTGATAAGCAGCCCGCGGGTTCCAGCGACAACCGTCCACGGTCCCCTCTCGGCGCGGCAATAAGCCTGCTGCCAGGGTCGTGGAACGCCCCCTCTAATGGGGCCACCTCTGGATCGTCGAACAACGGAAGCGGTCTAAGGAAAACCGATCCAGAGGCGGGGATTACCTGCTCCGAAGCCGATGATGAGGACAGTAAAGGATTTGGACCAGGAAGCATGCCACGAAGCAACCCTGGAACCAAATCCTTTATTGTCCTCTTCATCTCTCCCAACATCTCGGTCCGGAAGGCCTCCATATCCACCGCGGACGAGACCTTCCCCTTACCCTTCCTACTTACAACCTCTCGTTTCCGCTTCTTCTTCTTCTCCTCCTCTACCACCTTGTCCGTCGCCTGTAAGCAGCACAAGAATTCGGACATTAACTCGCCCCCCCAGTGCTTACATATGTCACAATTAACCAAGGGACCACAAGGGCTACATTGATAGCACAGATGAGGCCAGAACTTTTCATGTAGAAAACGTCCACAGGACGCGCAACCCGGTCCCTGAAACAGGGCAAAGGACAAGGAGTATGAGCAAACTAGTTAAGCTTAGAGACTCAAACCAACTCAAAGAGAAGGAAAACGATCATAAAGATCAAAATACATCAGAAACCAGCATAGCGCTTGAATTGCTGATAAATACATAGCCAGGCTGATTATGACGTCATTAATCCCGTGACAGGAAAAATTCGATCCCAACAAAACATCCAAGTGCAAGGACGAATTGTATGCTGAATGGATAAGTCGACTACACAACCATCAGATACATATAGATAACTCTTTTCTGGCAAAAATGTTAATTATCTCCCTTTGTTTGTTTACAATAATTAACATCACCACATTATCAATAACTAGATACCTGACACTTTGTATAGACAAACCATCCAACGTGACGAACCGGAGAACTCCACCATCTGCACGCCTCTTAACTCTCTCCACCTCATGGGGAAGGAATTGGATCAAGAGGGCAAAGTGAGAAGACCTTTATACTAGGCCTCCAACTCACTGGACATAATTTTTCATTTGGTTAGATAACCTAACAGTGTTAGTAGGAAATGGAACCATGGTGGAGAGAAAACTAACTCTCTGCTGCTGTGATGTCACCACCTAGCGTCATACAGACCTGTGGACATAAACAGAAAGAGAAATTAGCCCTAGGTAGCACCGAGTTGACATAAACCAACTAACCAAGGTGCTTATCACGGTAAACGCGAGTCCCGGAAACACAATACACCGGGAAGAAAACTCGCTAATTTTACTAGAAGTCACCTGATTTAAAGGTCCTAAGTCCTCCTGTGGCGAAGTGTTCCTTCCTGCCATCCAAATCAGATACTATCACTCCAAAATAACACCACTTAAACAGTTTAAGAGTAAGAAAAGCTTATGCACAAAAGACATGTGTGTTCTCTCCGCCAATAATCTAGCAAAGAGGAAGTGCTAGTCTGCGCATGCGCGGTGGTGGGGCTGGCATCCGCCAGACTACGCTCTGACTCCCTGCCCAGTAGGGGCACCTAACTGTTTTAAATCTGAGTGTTTATTGAGTGAAAGCCAATATTTAGCAATATCAAAAGTATTAGGGAGGTAAGTATACTCTTGAAGTGAAACATGAGATCACACATTAGCTCTTAAAGAAACAGTTTATCAGACCCTACATGAGATCACATATTAGCTCTTAAAGAAACAGTGTATCATACCCTACATGAGATCACACATTAGGTCTTAAAGAAACAGTCTATCAGACCCTACATGAGATCACATATTAGCTCTTAAAGAGACAGTCTATCAGAGCCTACATGAAATCACACACTAGCTCTTAAAGAAACACTCATTAACTCAGACCCTACATGACATCGCACACTAGTTCTTAAAGAAACAACCTATCAGAGCTTACATGAGATCACACATTAGCTCTTAAAGAAACAGTCTATCAGACCCTACATGAGATCACACATTAGCTTTTAAAGAAACAGTTTATCAGACCCTACATGAGATCACATATTAGCTCTTAAAGAAACAGTGTATCATACCCTACATGAGATCACACATTAGGTCTTAAAGAAACAGTCTATCAGACCCTACATGAGATCACATATTAGCTCTTAAAGAGACAGTCTATCAGAGCCTACATGAAATCACACACTAGCTCTTAAAGAAACACTCATTAACTCAGACCCTACATGACATCGCACACTAGTTCTTAAAGAAACAACCTATCAGAGCTTACATGAGATCACACATTAGCTCTTAAAGAAACAGTCTATCAGACCCTACATGAGATCACACATTAGCTCTTAAAGAAACAGTTTATCAGACCCTACATGAGATCACATATTAGCTCTTAAAGAAACAGTGTATCATACCCTACATGAGATCACACATTAGGTCTTAAAGAAACAGTCTATCAGACCCTACATGAGATCACATATTAGCTCTTAAAGAGACAGTCTATCAGAGCCTACATGAAATCACACACTAGCTCTTAAAGAAACACTCATTAACTCAGACCCTACATGACATCGCACACTAGTTCTTAAAGAAACAACCTATCAGAGCTTACATGAGATCACACATTAGCTCTTAAAGAAACAGTCTATCAGACCCTACATGAGATCACACATTAGCTCTTAAAGAAACAGTTTATCAGACCCTACATGAGATCACATATTAGCTCTTAAAGAAACAGTGTATCATACCCTTACATGAGATCACACATTAGGTCTTAAAGAAACAGTCTATCAGAGGCTATATGACATTACACTACAGCTCTTAAAGAGACACTCATTATCTCTTAAAAGAAGTCTATCAGAGCTTACATGCCATCACACACCAGCAAAGAGCCAGTCATTAACTCAGAGCATACATGGCATCACATATTAGCTCTTAAAGAGATAATCATTAACTCAAATCATAAGTGAATTGTTATGATGTAAACAAAGGAACAGATCTGAAAAGGAAATGGAATCTTGATGCCATAACCTATCAAAGCATTATGGGAACTGAAATGAGTTGAGTATTACTTAAATTAAATTTTATTGCAGACTGACTTTTGTCTGCTTGTTGTGTAAATGACCTGCACTCATCATCTAACGTCACCAAAGAACAGTACCTGGCTTTTGTCTGCTTGATATGTAACTGACCCACGCTCACCATCTAATGTCAACAGGGTGGAGTACCTGGCTTTTGTCTGCTAGGTGTGTAACTGACCCACGCTCACCATCTAATGTCACCAGGGTGGAGTACCTGGCTTTTGTCTGCTAGATATGTAACTGACCCACGCTCACCATCTAATGTCAACAGGGCGGAGTACCTGGCTTTTGTTTGCTAGGTGTGTAACTGACCCACGCTCACCATCTAATGTCACCATGGTGGAGTACCTGGCTTTTGTCTGCTAGGTGTGTAACTGACCCACGCTCACCATCTAATGTCACCATGGTGGAGTACCTGGCTTTTGTCTGCTAGGTGTGTAACTGACCCACACTCACCATCTAATGTCAACAGGGCGGAGTACCTGGCTCTTCTCTGCTAGGTGAATAAATGACCCACACTCACCATCTAATGTCACCAGGGTGGAGTACCTGGCTTTTGTCTACTAGGTGTGTAACTGACAAACGCTCACCATCTAATGTCAACAGGGCGGAGTACCTGGATTTTGTCTGCTAGATGTGTAACTGACCCACACTCACCATCTAATGTCACCAGGGTGGAGTTCCGGGCTCTTCTCTGCTAGGTGAATAAATGACCCACACTCACCATCTGTCACCAGGGTGGAGTACCTGGCTTTTGTCTGCTAGGTGTGTAAATGACCCATACTCACCATCTAATGTCACCAGGGCACAGTATCCTGGTCCACTGTTCCGACCTCTGTGGATACAGCCTAAGATCTCTGTACTGATGCTACTGTTTCGCGCTCGTGATGACGATAAAGGTGAGTAGACCAATGATGGGACAGTGCACGTCTCTCTGTAAAAATTTAAAACAATTTCACTATTGGTGACATTTCAGTGTGCATGTGTGCATGCGTGTGTGCATTTGTGTCTTAATTGCTACTTAGACATTCAAGAAGGCTCAATGAAAATCATAAGCTATCAAAATATGTCTTCGGCTAATGAGTAAATGAATAAATCATTTCTTCATTATATAGTTATAGCAATGTTGTTATTACAATCATCATCTCATTCTGCACCTTCTTCGATTCATTAACTTTGACAGAAAATGTGTTATGCTCTAAAAAAATGTCCTGTTGAATATTTTGAAAATAATGCCTATAGGTCATTATGTATGATTACTGTATTCTGCGGCTGTAGTAGTAGAAACATCCTACAGCTGCAATCAGTCCTTCGCTTTTGACGACTGTGTCCTATCCTTTGCCAAAATCCTTAGCTTCCTCATGTTCATTCTTGATTTGAGTGTATCGAGTCCTGCTTTCTTGAGGTCACCTCGTAGCATGTTTAGAAGATTTATGCAATGATGTCCTCTCCTGGCTTTGTATTTGTTGGCTCAGAGTAGGGAGAATTCCAAGGCTCTCTGTGCTGGTGTCTCTACTGGCATCCTTAGCACATGGCCAAACATGGACCATCTTTGCTGGGCAACTTTTCCAGGTCCATTTGTAGGTCATTGCTGTTGCACAAATACTTTTCAAAGTATATAATCAGTAGACAGTATGACTTCACAGTAAGAGATGTACTTGGATTTCAGGAAAGACTATTTCTAAAATTGTCTTTTTCTGTTTTGATAACAAGTAGAACAAAACCCTGATAAATGGCATAGGGGTCATAATGCTCACCTGGCTGACGAGGAGCTGAAAACCTGTTTACGTTAATATATGCGCAAGATTATTTGTCAATCTGGCAAGCATAACTGTTGCCATAGAACAATGGGGGCAATGGTCCTTATCATTATTAATCAATGAGGTAAACATTCTGACACTAATAACAAACAAGACATGTGTCACTGACACTAATAACAAACAACACAAGTGTCACTGACACTATTAACAAACAACACAAGTGTCACTGACACTAATAACAAACAACACAAGTGTCACTGGCACTATTAACAAACAACACAAGTGTCACTGACACTAATAACAAACAACACAAGTGTCACTGACACTATTAACAAACAACACAAGTGTCACTGACACTAACAACAAACAACACACGTGTCACTGACACTATTAACAAACAACACAAGTCTCACTGACACTATTAACAAACAACACAAGTGTCACTGACACTATTAACAAACAACACACGTGTCACTGACACTAATAACAAACAACACAAGTGTCACTGACACTATTAACAAACAACACAAGTGTCACTGACACTATTAACAAACAACACAAGTGTCACGGACACTAATAACACAAGTGTCACTGACACTGTTAACAAACAACACAAGTGTCACTGACACCAATAACAAACAACACACATGTCATTGACACTGTTAACAAACAACACAAGTGTCACTGACATCAATAACAAACAACACAAGTGTCACTGACACTATTAATAAACAACACACATGTCACTGACACTATTAACAAACAACACAAGTGTACACTAATAACAAACAACACAAGTGTCACTGACACTATTAACAAACAACACATGTGTCACTGACACTATTAACAAACAACACAAGTGTCACTGACACTAATAACAAACAACACAATTGTCATTGACACTAATACAATGTAACAAACAACACAAGTGTTACTGACACTAATAACAAACAACACAAGTGTCACTGACACTATTAACAAACAACACAAGTGTCACTGACACTAATAACCAATGGGACAAGTACTGTTGCTCCATGGTCAAGCGTAATTGATGACAGTGACTAATGGAACCAAGGTCATTATCCTTATTTACCAATGAGTCAAGTAATTGACACATTTTACTAACAGGGTAAGCATAGCTGATACCACCGACTAAAAAGAGCACATGTTCCTGACATTACTGACCAATGATGAATACATCCATGATCATCATCAAGGAATGTATCATGGACATAACTGACCAATGGGCCAAGCACCCATCATGCACTTGGTTAAAATGTGACAAGCGCTATTGACTAATGGGATAAACAACGGTGGTCAATCAGGAAAGCATAACTGATGTCAATTACCAAACGGTCAAGGGTTCCGGGAAAACAAGTGGCTGGAAATATGGAAATTTGTGCTGGTAAAACAAGAATATGCATGTGCCTGATATAACAGACAATCAAAGAAAGCTTCATTAGTCAATGTGGCAAGCATAACAGATGCGATTTACGAATGGAGCAGTAGTTGCAGGCAAATATTTGGAGATGAAATGCAGAAAGACTGGCATCCTTGACATTACTGATCAATGAGAAAAGTACCATTGATCAATGTGGAAGCCATCCCATCCTCAAGGGTACAAACAGATGCCATTTAATAATGATGCAATAGTCACTGGCAAAGATTTGAGCGCAAAATTAAAATATCTTGGTGTCCGATTAACCAATGGGAAACGTACCATTGGCCAATGGGGGATTCATCCACGACACTATTGGCCAATGGGGAATCCATCCACGACACTATTGGCCAATGGGTAAAGTGTCCCAGTTCAGATGACATTTATCAATGTGGCAATGGTCACAGGCTAAAATTTGTCATCCTTGACACTATTGTAAAATGGGACATGTACTAGGGCTGAAATTCGTGAGGGTTTTCATGCACCAGTTCACGATACCGATGTCTGAACCATGAACTGGTTCACGAATCTTTTTAATATGCTAGTGTATGCGTGAAATTACTCCTAACAGAAAATAACATTTAAAGGCAGGTGGCTTTACTGGCTAAATAGTAGAAAAACACAATTGACTAGTTCTGACAACAAATGTTAGAAAATAACCTAAGATTCATAGCCAGCTAAGTTCCATTCATAGTCATATTCATAAAATTCACAGTTAGAGGACATTCGGAGATAGCTTGTCTATTAGCCCTTTCAACGACAAATCCATGAAAAAGTAAATCCTTTATGATATAAAACTTAGTCTGTTGAATATTTTGGAATTAATTTGACTGGAAGCTGTTGCTGCTGTTGCAGAAACAGCTTGTAGTCAAATTAATTTCAGAATATTCAAGAGTTTTCCTGTCTGGTTTAACTAATATTAGATATGGGAATTCATCTGTGAAAGGGTTAGCTGATCTATGGTTCATGAACCACAAGAATCCCATGCAAGTGAACCGAACCATGGTTCGTCTTCCATTGGTTTGCGATTTTCCAAGCTCACGAATGTTTGTTACAGCCCTAACAAGTACCATTGGGGATGATTGGGCAATGGGACAATTATCCAGGATACTATCAACCAATGGTTCAAGTGTCCATATTACAAAACTGCAACACAAATTCTAATTCAGTGACAGATTAAAACTAGAAATATGATTGCAATGGAACCATGAAGCTCAACTTTATGACTTTAAAATGAACTATGAAGTTTGACTTTAAACATAAAATAAATATTGAAGGCTTATAAATGACCTTCAACATTTTGATCCCAAAGTAATTTTCTCCCCCCCTCTCATTAGCAAGTGTCCAAGTTTGGGTGCAGCATGATTAACACAACATCAGATATGAACTGCTAAGTTGAGGTAAAAACAAAATGTTATTGTTGAGAAAACCCTTGACTTTGGTCATTAACACACTGACCATGACCTTTTGCTGCCAAGGTGATTGTGTCACGCCAACTCATTAAAAGGAAGGATGTGTCCGAATGACTCCAATGTGTCATTTCCACATGCTATAAAGAAACATCTGTCCAACTTTGGCTTCAGTATGATTAAGCAAATATGAGATATAAACAGTGAAGTTGAGCTAAACACAAAATGTTACCGTTGAGAAAACAGTTTTTCCCAAGTCCTCAATGACCTTTTGACCATGAAGGACATTGTGCCATGCTCTCTTATTATAAGGAAGCGTGTGTTTAAGTTTAAGTTGAGTTAACCACAAAATGTTAATGCTGAAGTAGTCATTTAATAATATCACAATATTGATCCCAAAATGTCATTGTGTAATGCTTCTCTCATTATAAGGAAGCATGTGTCTAAGTTTGGGTCCAGGAAGATTAGGTAAACATGAGATATGAACCGCTAAATTGAACCAAATACAAAATTTTAATTGTCGGATTGGTTATATTGTATTTTGGTGAAGTATGGGCGTATGTCACATGTGCCACAGCCAGAAGACGTTGTCATAGAAAAAGACTTAGTCCCGGTGCACCGATTGTGTCGCATGTCTGGTGAGAGTCACAAGAAGAGATGTACGGATCAACTCGGTGTGGCGGGACATAAGATCGATGAACTAGCAGTCTGGATGGTTCAGGGTATCCGAAGTTAATAGTTATTATGATATGGATGAATTTGGGGCAATTCAGGTCTGGATGACGCATGTAATCCAGACTTGAACACAGTTGAGATATAAACTGCTAAGTTGAGCTAAACGGAAAATGTTAATTTTGAAAAAAAATCAAGGTTTTACAAATGGCAAGGTCAGGTCACAGTGGACTTGCCCTTTTGAGCCCAAGGCCATTATGTGATGCTGTGCCATTATAAGGAAGCAATGTTCCAAGTTTGGGTCCAGTATGATTAAACAAACATGAGATATAAACAGAAAAGTTGAGCTAAACACAAATTGGATGCCGCTGCCGGACGATGTACAGGATATCACAATACTTTGTTTTACTTTGTAAGTCGAGCTAAAATCAACCAAACATATGTTGCAATAGGATTCAGTACAGTAATGCCCTCATAGGATAATTGGTTACATGGATGAATGAGGTTGTGGCCTCTGGGTGATAATTTCCATAACTAAGTTTTTTTAAGGTGGACAAATTGACCAATCAAATTACAAGTTTTGAACTCCATCGCCATAAGATCATTCAAGCCAAGTTTATTTGAAATCGGCCAAGTAGTTAATGAGTAGTTTTTTAACGCAAATGTTGACTTCTCAGAAAATCCAAGATGGTTGCCAGAGGAGTTGATAAATCAGATTTCTCTATACAAGTTCAGAAACCTATGGCACGTTTGGTTGAAATCACTCCAAAAGGTATTTAGTCTTTTTACTGATTTCCTGGACACTTTCCGAAAATCAGAGATGGTCACCAGAAAAATCGAGCAAAGTTCTAATTAGCCATGTTGAAGTTTACCTCCATAGGATACATCCATCCAAGTTTAGTTGAAATTGGCTCATTGGCTAAGGAGCAGCGTTTTAAAAGATATGGACAGTTTTTGATAATCCAAGATGGCCACTGGAAAAATTGACCAATCAAATTTTCATACTGAAGTTTAGAAGTATGTAGCCATCGGGTCAATCAAGTAAATTTTCGTTGAAATAGGCAAAGCGATTAATAGTAGTCTTTCAAAACAAAAGTTGATGGACAGTGGGTGAACAGGTCAGGTGAGCTAACAAGACCCAGATCTATGTTTTCTTTAGGGAGTGGCTACCGTAATTCAAATTTATAGCTCCAAAAGATATTCTTCAAAGGATCATTTCCGCCATATTTGTTTTTAATTCATCCTCAAGTGGTGAAATGTGTCACAATTGTTGACAGACAGACAGAGAAGACAGATGTAGAAGTTCACCCAGGTAAGCTAAAAAGAACGATAAAATGGAGCCATGCCCAATATGTAGGAAAAGTAGGAGCACTGTGAAGCTGATCAATATATACTATGATTATTTTATTTTTATAGTTTTTAAAAGTTTATTATTGAACCACATGGTCGTGTTGTACAAGTTGAGTTTGTGTTTGGTCCTCAGGGTCACATGGGACAAACAAAGAGTTTGTGATTGGTCCTCAGGGTCACACAGTACAACGAAGGAGTCTGTGATTCATTTACATGGTCACACTAATTAGTCTGTAATTGTAATGGCACAAACAAGCGAGTCTGTGATTGGTCCACATGGTCACTTGGTAAAACAAGAAGTCCGTGATTTGACCAGAACATCACAAATTATCTGTATTGAGTGCTAAAAATGTGCCGACCACTAAAATAAAATGACATCTTTGAAAGATGTATTAATTAAAGTTCAGAATTAAAATTAATGTTTTACGCACAGCCACTCCAATTTCCAGAAACATTGTATCTCTATCAAAGCTTCAATCACATCCACACACTATGAATCCTAACCACATCCACACACTTTGACGCCTGAGGTTCTGATCATTGTATGGCTGTCATATTCACAATTTCAACATAGGTCATTTTGTAAGACTCTTTTGTTTGGAAATTATGTCAATCTGCTGTCAAGCTCCCTGTACTCGTGTACAAATATGTAATCCCACAGCTCCATGTACTCGTGTTACACACATTTAATCTTACTGCTCCCTGTACTCGTGTACAAATATGTAATCTCACACCTCCCTGTACTTGTGTACAAACATGTGATGTCACAGCTCCCTGTACTCGTGTACAAACATTTAATCTCACACCGCCCTGTACTTGTGTACAAACATGTAATCTCACACCTCCCTGTACTCGTGTACAAATATGTAATCTCACAGTTCCCTGTACTTGTGTACAAACATTTAATCAATCTCACATCTCCATGTACATAGGTACAAACATTTAATCTTACAGCTCGCTGCACACATGCACAAATATGTAATCAATCTCACACACAAGTTAGTCTAGCTGATCTGCATACCCTTCCACATTGTCTCCGAGGTCCAAGCTATGATGCTTGCTACTGGAAGCCAACAAAGTGACATAACTTCCCCCGGGCTGAGCAGCCATCAGCTCCGGACTGCCATCAGAGGACTGGTTCAAAGTTATTGATCCAATCTAAATATAGGTAAATAACTATTGGTTAGTTTTGCACGATTGTGTGATTAAATTGAAAATCGCGATCATTTTTTAAGTCCTGAATTTATATTATTAAAAACGAAATAATCGAATAATCGTGAATAATTCCACTGCATAAAATATTTCAAAATCTACCTTTTATTTACATTTTGCTCAGTGAATGCATGTCCATTTGCAGGCCAAGAGAAGACTATTTTTGAAAATGTATCATTGGAATGCCTAGTTCGATGATGGACCCAGGCATTCCAGTGATACATTTTCAAAAATAGTCTTCTCTTGGCCTACAAATGGCCATTTCTAAACACCATTGCAGCGTTTGTCATTGATATACCTTTGTTGTTATAGCGGTGTAATTTGTAAGAAAAACAAAACAAATAAGCCACCAGATGCTCACGTCTGTGCGCATATGCACGCACATATCCCCGGGCAGACTTGTGATGAACACCAACAAGCATACAAATTGGTCCCAATATGGCACTCATAATGTCCAGTATGCCATGATGACCCAGAATATTGCATAAACATTCTATCTCCAATCCGTTTGATATTTTAAAATAGTCAAAAAAAATTAGAATAAATGGCCCGAGTGACAAAAAGCTCACATGGACTAAATAGAACTGCAATGATACTATCATATACAATTCACCGCAAACTATGACAAGTAGCCTCCCATGGAAAACATAATGGAATTCCAAAGCTTTGAACATAAAATGGAGGAATCCAGTTTTAGCTATGACACGCCCATCTCTAGCTAAGCTCCACCCATGCTTCGCATGAGTTGGAATCGATTGATTGCTGCACTCCCTCAATCTCAATTTCCAGAAAACTATACAGGTAAGTAGTTGAGTATTTTGAAACTAATTTGACTGGGTGTTGTTGCTGCCATAGTTGTTAAGTAGTAGACATACAACTCTCACAAATTGGCGAACTAAATTCCAAGTTTATGATGGACTATTTCTGTCAATTATGATTGTGGATTGCGAAGTCAACCGATATGTAACGTAATTGATTATGACATCAATACTTGATAGAGACTGGATTCATCCGTTGGTAATATAGCTGAATAAACTTGTGGTCTGTGTGATAATTGGTAAAATGGCTGAATAAACTTGTGGTCTGTGTGAAAATTGGTAAAATGGCTGAATAAACTTGTGGTCTCTGTGTGATAATTGGTAACATGGCTGAATGAGGTTGTGGTCTCTGTGTGATAATTTACAACATGGCTGAATGTGGTTGTGGCCTCTGTACGATAATTGACAATATGGCTGAGGTTGTGGTCTCTGTGTGATAATTGACAACATGGCTGAATTTGTGGTCTCTGTGTGATTATTGACATGGCTGAGGTTGTGGTCTCTGTGTGATAATTGGTAACATGGCCAAATCAGGCAAGGTGGTCTCTATGTGATAATTAGCAAATGGCTGAATGGGGCAAGGTGGTCTCTGTGATAATTGGTAACATGGCTGAATAAGGCAAGGTGGTCTCTATGTGATAATTGGTAACATGGCTGAATAAGGCAAGGTTATCTATGTGATACCTGGCAACATGGCTGAATGAAGCAAGGTTGTCTCTGTGTGATAATTGGCAAAATGGCTGAATGAGGCAAGGTTGTCTCTGTCTCTATGTGATAATTGCCAAAATGGCTGAATGAGGTTGTGGTCTCTGTGTGATAATTGCCAACATGGCTGAATGAGGTTGTGGTCTCTGTGTGATAATTGACAACATGGCTGAATGAGGTTGTGGTCTCTGTGTGATAATTGGCAACATGGCTGAATGAGGGAAGGTGGTCTCTATGTGATATTGTAGCGGATAAAGATGGCTTTGGACATCCTGTACGCGTAATCAACACTAGTACAGTTGCTGTATATCAGATACCTACACACCATGAGACACATGCAGACACGCCTGGCTTTCACACATTATTAGCCAATAGATTAGACAACTCTACTTTTTCTTAGCTAAATGTTAAATATTTAGCCAATGTTTTGCAATGTCTACAATCTATCACCACCAGCTAACACATAACTGAATGTTACATAGTAAAAACAAGATTAAATTGATTAATTTTTTTTTAACTTGCCCAGGATCTGTTGCTACCTAAGGCAGCAACAGCTTCCATGCAAATTAGTTTCAGAATATTCACCAGCTGGCCTATATATACCTATAGTGAGTAGATTAGTTCGACCCATTTCAAGTGCTATTTCTCCCCATTATACACAATAACAAAATAACTATTAGATGTTTGTAAAGCCCTACGTTTCCAGCATACACCAAGAATTAGACAAGACATCAGTGTTACACTGATGGGATATTGGCGAAAAAATTGTCATTATGCATTTCCAAATGCAAATCTAGAGTTTTATACCAAGGTAAGTGACTTTGAACTTTGACCACATGACCTCAATATCATTGTGCTCAATCCCCTTGATATAAGGAAGCATATGTTCAAGTTTAGTCCCAATAGGGTGAAACCATGCCGAGATATAAGACAATATGTTGAACTAAATGCAAAACTTAACCGCAAAATGTAGTTTTATACCTAGGTCACTGTGACCTTGAACTTTGACCTCAATATCATTGTGCTCCATCCGCATGATCCGCTGGATAGAAAGCATGTGTCTAAGTTTAGTCCCAATATGAAGCCAGGTCGAGATATTAGACAACACATCAGTGTTACACTGGTGGGATATTGGCGAAAATCTTGCCAGTATGCATTTCCAAATGCAAATCTAGATTTGTATCACGATCACAATGACATTCACCTCAGAAGACAAAATGTATTTGTGCTGCTCCGAGTGGTTGAGGTAACTGAATGGCCATGCCTAGATCCAATAATTTGGCCAATTCTGAAATAAATGCAAAATGAGCTAAGCAGAAGAATCTATCGGTACTGTTAGTCTGGGTTTTATATAACTCAAATGGTACAACAACCTTAACCGTTGACCTCAATATCATTGTGCTTCATCATCTAGGAAGCATGTATCCAAGTTTAGTCCCTATACCGTGAAGCCATGCCAAGATTTAAGACGATATGTTGAGCTAAACGTAAACGAAAAAGTAGTTTCATACCAAGGTCACTGTGACCTTGAACTTTGATCTCAATATCATTGTGCCTCACCTGCTTGATATAATGAAGCATATGTCCAAGCTTAGTCTCAATCGGGTGAAGCCATGTTGAGATATTATCTCAACTGAGATTGGATACCGACAAACAGACAGACAAACAAGACAGACGGCATAATGGAACCATCACATGTTGGCGCACATGTTATCATGTTGGCGAAAATTCAAATTAATAAAAAATGTTAAAGTTTTACAATGGACAGTTAAATCATCAAGGGCTTATCTAATCTCAGCATACCATGACATACAGAATGGCATAACAATCCTTATTTTGTGCCACCGCCCGATATTACTTGTGATATGTTGCAAAACACACGGCTCGACTGACGGGATGCAAATTCTTATAGTACCTCCCCATATTTTTTTTATCAATCATATCAAATCAGTCAAAACTGGATGCAAAATGGACATCAGGTGGCCAACTTAAAATCTGTTTCCATGGAATAACTAACTGTAACTTGGAACAAATAATTCTCCATGTATACACAAGCCAATGGAATTAAAAATTTGTGAGTCAATTAACCTTTCCATTTTATCCAATCATCGTATGACTCTACAATCAACCATGTGACGTGTAGAATGACATCGTAATGAATGATGTAGATAAGTATGACACGAACGCATGAAGACGGACTATGCGCTGTACGAATTGTATTATATTTACTATTTAATAATTTTTCTGTTGAATATTTTGTAACTAATTTGACAGGGTGCTGTTGCTGCCATAGGTAGCAACAGCACCCAGTCAAATTAGTTACAAAATATTCAACAACTTACCTGTATAGTTTTCAGGAAATTAATAGTTAGGGTACTCGGGGATCGATCGATCCAAACATGGCGAAGTGTGGGTGGAGCGTAGCTAGAGGTGGGCGGGGTATGGCTAAAACTGGAAATGTCCATTGACTCACAACTTTGAAATTCCATTGGCTCGTGTATATGGAGAATCCTGATAAAAATTTGGTCCAAATGCAAAATCCAATATGGCCACCATATGTTTTCATAACTTGCAGAAACTTTGACTCCCAGCATTAGATGGAATATGGATCATTTTTAAAATTGTGATGGAACCAAAAATCTGATGTCATTGCCACCCAGACATTTTGAACATTGATTTCTGTTTTCTGTGTAACATTGACTTTCAATGACAAATCGCTGAAAAAGTACATTCTTGGTGATGCATAACATATTCTGTTGAATATTTTGAAATGAATATGACTTGCAACCATTGCTGCTTAAACCAGCAATGGCTTCCAGTCATATTCATTTCAAAATAATCAACAGCCTTCCTGTTTGTCTGGTCGTCCATGTCCATCACTAGAGTTTCAGCTGCACTGTACTTTGGTCTCCTATAAGACATGTAAGAAGGATACTCATAATAACAAACAGCTGGTCCCAATTTCTACCACCCACATGCCCTGACAACACCCAGCCAGCACTCTATCACCGACATGCCCTGACAAGACCCAGCCAGCACTGCTTTGGTAAATCTGCCCGTGATAATGTTCCCGTACATATAGAGTAAGAACACAGTATTTATCCAACCTGTCCTGCTAGCTGCCACTTATCAAGCTGCAGCAGACTGCCCTGAGAATCTTGTCCATCTGCAGCGTACTGCCACCGAAAAGAGCGGACAACTCTGTCTGAGTAACCAACTATGAGCTCTGTCTGGCCATTACCATCTGCAACAACATAATCAATACCTTGGTCAACACAGACTGACAATACAATACAACATAAACAACACCTTCATCAACACAGACTGACAATACGATCAACATAAGCAACACATTCATCAACAGACTGACAATACAATCAACATAAACAACACCGTAACCAACACAGACTGACAATGCACTCAACATAAACAACACCTTCATCAACACATACTGACAACATAAACAACACCTTCATCAACACAGACTGACAATACAATCAACATAAGCAACACCTTAAGCAACACAGACTGACAATACAATCAACATAAACAACACCTTTATCAACACATACTGACAATACAATCAACATAAGCAACACCTTAATCAACACAGACTGACAATGCAATCAACATAACCAACACCTTCATCAACACATACCGACAATACAATCAACATAAACAACACCTTCATCAACACAGACTGACAATACAATCAACATAAGCAACACCTTCATCAACACATACTGACAATACAATCAACATAAAATGTGCCTTCATCAACACAGACTGGCAATACACTCAACATAAAATGTGCCTTCATCAACACACTGACAATACAATCAACATAAACGGTGCCTTCATCAACAGACTGACAATACATTCAACATAAGCAACACCTGCATCAATACACACTGACAATACAATCAACATAAGCAACACCTTCATCAATACAGACTGACAATACAATCAACATAAATTGTGCCTTCATCAATACAGACTGACAATACAATCAACATAAGCAACACCTTCATCAACACAGACTGACAATACAATCAACATAAACTGTGCCGTCATCAACACATACAGACAATACAATCAACATAAACTGTGCCGTCATCAACACAGGCTGACAATACAATCAACATAAACAGTGCCTTCATCAATACATACTGACAATACAATCAACATAAGCAATACCTTCATCTACACAGACTAACAATACAATCAACATAAACTGTGCCTTCATCAACACAGACTGACAATACAATCAACATAAACTGTGCCTGCATCAACACAGACTGACAATACAATCAACATAAGCAACACCTTCATCAACACAGACTGGCAATACAATCAACATAAGCAACACCTTCATCAACACACACTGACAATACAATCAACATAAGCAACACCTTCATCAACAGACTGACAATACAATCAACATAAGCAACACCTTCATCAATACAGACTGACAATACAATCAACATAAACTGTGCCTTCATCAACACAGACTGACAATACAATCATCATAAGCAACACCTTCATCAAGACAGACTGACAATACAATCAACATAAGCAATACCTTCATCAACACATACCGACAATACAATCAACATAAACTGTGCCTTCATCAACACAGACTGACAATACAATCAACATAAGCAACACGTTCATCTACACAGACTGACAATACAATCAACATAAACAACACATTCACCTTCATCAACACAGACTGACAATACAATCAACATAACCTGTGCCTTCATCAGCACAGACCGACAATACAATCAACATAAACCGTGCCTTCATCAACACAGACTGACAATACAATCAACATAAACAACACATTTACCAACACAGACTGACAATAAAATCAACATAAGCAACACCTGCAATACACATACTGACAATACAATCAACATAAACTGTGCCTTCATCAATACATACTGACAATACAATCAACATAAGCAACACGTTCATCTACACAGAATGACAATACAATCAACATAAGCAACACCTTCATCAAAACATACTGACAATACAATCAACATAAGCAACACCTTCATCAACACATACTGACAATAAAATCAACATAAAATGTGCCTTCATCAACACAGACTGACAATACAATCAACATAAGCAACACCTTCATCAACACATACCGACAATACAATCAACATAAGCAACACCTTCATCAACACAGACTGACAATACAATCAACATAAGCAACACCTTCATCAATAGACTGACAATACAATCAACATAAACTGTGCCTTCATCAACACACACTGACAATACAATCAACATAAGCAACACCTTCATCAACACAGACTGACAATACAATCAACATAAGCAACACCTTCATCAAAACATACTGACAATACAATCAACATAAGCAACACCTTCATTAACACATACTGACAATACAATCAACATAAAATGTGCCTTCATCAACACAGACTGACAATACAATCAACATAAGCAACACCTTTATCAACACATACTGACAATACAATCAACATAAACTGTTCCTTCATCAACACAGACTGACAATACAATCAACATAAACAGCGCCTTCATCAATACATACTGACAATAAAATCAACATAAGCAACACCTTTATCAACACATACTGACAATACAATCAACATAAACTGTGCCTTCATCAACACAGACTGACAATACAATCAACATAAACAACACATTCATCAACAAAGACTGACAATACAATCAACATAAGCAACACCTTAAGCAACACAGACTGACAATACAATCAACATATGCAACACCTTCATCAACACAGACTGACATATACAATCAACATAAGCAACACCTTCATCAACACAGACTGACAACACAATCAACACCTTCATCAATACATACTGACAATACAATCAACATAAACAACACCTTCATCAATACAGACTGGCAATACAATACAACACAAGCAACACCTTCATCAACACAGACTGACAATACAATTAACACAAGCAACACCTTCATCAATACATACTGACAATACAATCAACATAAGAAACACCTTTATCAATACTGACTGACAATACAATCAACATAAGCAACACCTTCATCAATACAGACTGACAATACAATCAACATAAGCAACACCTTCATCAATACATACTGACAATACAATCAATATAAACAACACCTTCATCAATACAGACTGGCAATACAATCAACATAAGCAACACCTTCATCAACACAGACTGACAACACAATCAACACCTTCATCAATACATACTGACAATACAATCAACATAAACAACACCTTCATCAATACAGACTGGCAATACAATACAACACAAGCAACACCTTCATCAATACATACTAACAATACAATCAACACAAGCAACACCTTCATCAATACATACTGACAATACAATCAACATAAACAACACCTTCATCAATAGACTGACAATACAATCAACATAAGCAACACCTTCATCAATACATACTGACAATACAATCAACACAAGCAACACCTTCATCAATACATACTGACAATACAATCAACATAAACAACACCTTCATCAATACAGACTGACAATACGATCAACCTTTTAGTTTATCCATTCATCATATGTCATAATCAACTACATGACATATAGCATGACGTCATAACGAATGATGTTCTGAATGAAGTAGATAAGGCTGTTATGAACGCATAATTGGTGACGGACTAAGTGTTGCTGTATGAATTGTATGTCTTAATTATTTAGGAAACATGTTGTTGAATATTTTGAAACTACTTTGACTGGGCGCCGTGGCTGCCATAGGCATCAACAGCAGCCTGTCAAATTAGTTTAAAATAGTCAACAGCTTACCTGCACAGTTTTCTGGAAATTGATAGTTATGGAGTTCAGGGATCGATCGATCCCAACACGAGTGAGGTGAGGTGTGGGTGGAGCTAAGGTAGAGATGGGCGGGGCATAGCTAAAATTGTAAAGGTCCATTAAAATAAATGGCTCCAAGCGCCATAGTGCACACCTGGCTGATGAGGAACTATAAACATGTTTACATTAATTAATGAACACCAAGCACCATTGGTCAATCGATCAAGCATAACTGTTGCCATAGACCAATGAGGCAACGGTCCTTATCATTACTGACCAATGGATCAAGCACCCTTGATCAATATGGCAAGCATAACTGATGCCATTGACAAATAGGACAAGACACAGATGTCAATGCGGAAAGCATAAATGATATCAATGACCATTGGGTCAAGGGTGACAAATGAGATGGAAATATGAAAATTTGTGCCAGAAAAGCAACTGTGTATGCCTGACACTATTGACCATCTGGGAAAATTCCATTGCCTCATGGGCCACACATAAAAGGTGTTATTTACAAATGGGGCATGGTGACCAAATTTTGTAACAAATAACAAGTAACAAATTTAGATGAGGGATCATGAGGCAATGTAAGAATATTGGCATTATTGACCAACAGGGAAAGTACCATTTGTCAATGGACACTATTATCAAATGGTTCAAGTGTACTAAACGATTCCATTTAACAATGGGTCAATGGTCTTATGACCATTGACCCATTGACATTTGAACCAGTAACACAAAAAAATAGGTGTCCTTCACACTATTTTCCAACGGGAAATGTACCATTGTCCAATGGGCAGCCATCCCAGACACTAAATTTGGATGAGGAAATGCAAGAACATTGGCATCATTGACCAACAGGAAAAGTACCCTTGATCAATGGGGCCATACTTGACATTATTGTCAACTGTCTCACGTGTACCAAGAGAGGCCATTTAACAATGGGGCAATGACTACAAGCACAAATTTGAGCGGGAAATGTAAGATTATTGGTGTTCTTGATACTACTGACCAATGGGAAAAGGACAATTGACCAATGGGGCAGCCATTTCTGACATGATTGTCAAATGGTTCAAGTGAACATTTCTGCCAAATCTTGTTTTAATACATTAACAATTTAGTCCAGTCAATCTAAGAAAGATTGTAGGCGCACCCGGGCAAAATTGCAACAATTTCTGTCAGTAGATTTATGGCGAAGAAGTAATGGCATATGACCAATAAAGAATTTAGCGAATTCTGACAGTGGGAAATATATAACTTTATTTGTTATAAAACGCACTCTTTTGCACTGGCATGCTTATTTAGTGTTATGTTAGGTGTAAATCTATGCTTTGTGAATGTTTATTTGTACAGCAGTTACTAAAATATCTGTTGTCCAACCGGATTTCAAATTTTCTTACGTGTTATTTGTAGTGTTGACCCCATCTACCTAGTTTAGGAGAATCACA
The DNA here is from genome assembly GCA_034401795.1 of Chaetoderma sp. LZ-2023a. Lineage (NCBI taxonomy): Eukaryota > Metazoa > Mollusca > Caudofoveata > Chaetodermatida > Chaetodermatidae > Chaetoderma > Chaetoderma sp. LZ-2023a. The sequence goes on along the minus strand of CM067370.1, from coordinate 196,064,273 downwards.
AGATATTTTTAAATGATATACTGAGCTACATGTAAGATTTCTGTCATTTCCTCGTGTCGTTTTCCTCTTCTGATATTCTGCCGTTAGTATGAGTATCGTGATCAAGTTATTATCCCCACGTTTTAAAAAAATGTCTGGGATATTGTAATCGCCTCCGTCTGTCTGCCCGTCAAGCTAACTCCTCCCAAACCATTGGATGGAATTAAATCAAATTTGGTATGTGGGTTACCCATATAATTCCACTTTGCAAGACAATATTTAGATTTTACTCCGCCTCCAAGGGGGGGGGGGGGGGGTGGTCAAAAGGTAAAATCAGTTGTAATGCAATCCCTCTGAAATCGTTAGACGGAACTCAACTAAATTTGATATCTGAGTTACCCATATGATTGCGGAGTGCAAGAGGCCATTTAGATTTGGCTCTGCCTCCAGGGGGTGGGGGAAGGGTCAAAAGGTCAAATTTTAACCTGCGGAGATTGATTGTAACATCTCCTCCGAAACCATTCGACAGAATTCAACCAAATTTGGATTATCCATATCAATGTGGAGTACATGAGCACATTTACATTTGGCCCCAGCCCCAGGGGTGGGTGAGGGGTGGGCGCAAAAGGTAAAAAAAATTGATTGTAATGCCACTCCTCTGCCACTGTTGGACGGAATTCAACCACATTTAGTATGTCAGTTACCCATATCAATGTGGAGCATATGAGCACATTTACATTGGGCCCCATCCCCATGAAATTGATTGTAATGCAACTCCTCTGAAATCGTTAGACAGAACTCAACTAAATTTGATATCTGAGTTACTCCTATGATTGCGGAGTGCAAGAGGCCATTTAGATTTGGCTCCACCCCCAGGGGGTGGGAGAGGGGTCAAAAGGTCAAATTTTAACCTGCAGAAATTGATTGTAATGCATCTCCTCAGAAACAATTGGACGGAATTCAACCAAATTTAGTATGTGAGTTACCCATATCAATATGGAGTGGATGAGCACATTTACATTTGGCCCCGCCCCCAGGGGTGGGGGATGGGGTCAAAAGGTCATGAAATTGATTGCAACTCCTCTGATACTGTTGGATGGAATTCAACCAAATTTGGTATGCGAGTTACCCATATGATTGCGGAGTGCTAAATGACATTTAAATTTGGCTCCGCTCCTGGGGGTGGGTTGTGTCAAAAGTTCAAAGCGGTGACCGTGGGGATTTGCGATGACGTGTCATCGACCGATCAATCTAGTTAAATTATGTTATATTATAGCAATCTATGATGGCGTACACTTAGCTTGGTGTGGTAGGTGATAATCCATTTTATTCATTAATACACACAACCCTCATTTTTGCCTGAATGCAATGTATTTACATATACCAACAGGTATTTTTAAAAATAAATGTAGGCAACTTGGAACGTAAATGTGTGTACCTGAATTAAATTTATTTTTCAAATTATGACATCTTTAACAATAAATTTTATAGCTTGCTGACCCGGTCTTTAGCTGACGTCAAAGCTACAAAAACCAACACCATTACCACCACTGTCTCAGTGCTGCACTCTACATATTATAATGTTCATGGGTTTTATTTTATTAAGGAGCGACGGACCCTTCTCATGAACTAGTGCAGCATGTCTACGATCACACAGAACAACATAATCAAACATTAGCTGGCATAACAATCAAATCAAATTTGTACCATGACAGTATTTAATGTGCGTTTACATACACTAATACACTTTCACTTAAATGTAATGTACCTGAAGTGGTATCTGTTGTCAATTCTAAGCAACGAAAAACAATAATTTACCAATTCTTAGTGCTGAAAAATTATATTTCTACCCTGAAACCCAATTTGTTACCACTTCTGAACACTGAAGGATGATATGTTGCCAATTCTGATCATTGATGCATGTAATTTCACAAATGTCATGACATGAGAGATGACCTTTTATCAAACTTAATGCCGAAAAGATTACATTTATCAATTGTGAGTGAGGAAAGTTGATCTGTTGTCAATTCTAAGCACTGAAAGACACTAATTTACCAATTCAGTGATGAAAAATTATATTTCTGTCCTTGAAACATGATTTGTTACCATTTCTGAACACTGAAGGATGAATTTCACAAATGTCATGCCATGAGATGTGACCTTTTACCACACCAAACCCCTTAAAAGTTGACATTTACCAATTGTGAGTGAGGAAAGTTGATCTGTTGTCAGTTCTAAGTACTGGAAGACAATAATTGACCAATTCTTAGTGCTGAAAAATCATATTTCTACCCCTGAAACATGATTTGTTACCACTTCTGAACACTGAAGGATGATATGTTGCCAATTCTGATCATTGATGCATGGAATTGCACAAATGTCATGCCATGAGAGATGACCTTTTGCCAAACCTAACCCCTGAAAGATAACATTTACCAATTGTGAGTGAGGAAAGTTGATTTTGTTGTCAATTCTAAGCCCTGAAAGACAATAATTTACCAATTCTTAGTGCTGAAAAATCATATTATGATTTGTTACCACTTCTGAACACTGATGGATGATATGTTGCCAATTCTGATCATTGATGCATGGAATTTCACAAATGTCGTGCCATGACAGATGACCTTTTGTCAAACCTAATACCTGAAAGATGACATTTACCAATTGTGCGTGAAGAAAACTGATCTGGTGCCGATTTTAAACAATGAAAGACAATAATTTACCAATTCTTAGTCATGGAATTTCACAAATGTCATGCCATGAGAGATCACCTTTTGCCAAACCTAACCGCTGAAAGTTGACATTTAACAATTGTAAGTGATGAGATAGACTAAAGAGTATATACAGTATATTTTATATTCACATCCCTTCAGCCTGTACTTCTGATCAGTGACCCCAATAGGGGTGCATAATGTTAGCATCTCTTTGCATCTCTAAATTCCAGCATATTCAGTTAAGATCTGGATACTGGAGCTAACATCTACAAGATCAAGCATAGTCAGTTAAGATCTGGATACTGGATACTGGAGCTAACATCTACAAGATCAAGCATAGTCAGTTAAGATCTGGATACTGGATACTGGAGCTAACATCTACAAGATCAAGCATAGTCAGTTAAGATCTGGATATTGGAGCTAACATCTACAAGATCAAGCACAGTCAGTTAAGATCTGGATACTGGATACTGGAGCTAACATCTACAAGATCAAGCATAGTCCGTTAAGATCTGGATACTGGAGCTAACATCTACAAGATCAAGCATAGTCAGTTAAGATCTGGATACTGGATACTGGAGCTAACATCTACAAGATCAAGCATAGTCAGTTAAGATCTGGATACTGGAGCTAACATCTACAAGATCAAGCATAGTCAGTTAAGATCTGGATACTGGAGCTAACATTTACAAGATCAAGCATAGTCAGTTAGTGGTACTGGAGTTAAAGTTTCTCTGATTAGACATATTTAGTCAACATCTGTGGATACTGGAGAGCTTTGAGGTCGATACCCTCCAAACATAGTAATACACACATCAAAGGGAGGATATTATGCAGCGAGGTAGATCTACTAGGACCAGTATGAGTGGCCACAATAGGGTCGAAAACCAACTGCAAATGGTAGCATCCCTTAGCGTCTCCAAATTCCCATATATTCAGTTACAATCTGGATACTGGAGCTAACATCCACAAGATTTAGCATAGTCAGTTAGTGGTACTGGAATTAACGTCTCTCTGATTAGACATATTTAGTTAATATCTGTTGATACTGGAGACCTCAAATTTTCTGGCCAGATAAAACATCCTTCAGAGTTGTGTACAGTGAGTGGTGGTGAGTAGTCAGGGAGCAGGAATCTGCTTGTTGAATCTTCTAAGCATTCACTGATTTGGCGGAGAAATTCCGTCCTTCAGGATACTTATTCAGTGGTCGCAGACGTGTTGCCTTAGTTCATGGAAAGGGGTCCATCGACACTTAATCAAATAAAACCCATGAACATTATAATATGTAGAGTGCAGCACTGAGACAGTGGCAGTGATGGTGTTTGTGTTTGTACCTTTCACACCAGACAAAGACCTGTAAGCTACAGATATCAAATTTAATATAATTTCTTAAAATGTCATAATTGAAAAAAAGATTTAAATCAGGCACACACATGTACGCTCCAAATCGCCTACATTCATTTGAAAAAATGTATGTTTTGGTATATGTAAATACATTGCATTCAGGAAAAAATGAGAATTGTATATATTAAAGAATAATACACCAAAATGGTGTGGATTATCACTTTAACACACCAGGCTAAGATTATATCATCATAGATTGTTATATTATATAATTTAATAACTTGATCTTGATACTCTGACGTGACGAGTGTAAGGGCAATGTGCACACTCATCAAATTAGTAATAAATGTGGCGCAAAAGAGTGAGGTTTATAACAAATAAAATTATATCTTTCCCACTGTCAGAACTGGTTAAATTTTTTTTGGTCATATGCCATTGCTTCTTCGTCATAGCTCTATTGACAGAAATTCTGTTGCAATTTTGCCAGAGGTCATTTCTTAGATTGACTGGACTAATTGATGAAATGTGCCACAGATATATTTTCCCCATAGGGTTAAATACTAAAAACACCTTAAAAGCCAGAGTTATGACCCTTGTTTCAAGCCATCACGTTTTCATATTCATAATGTAAATAGCTTTTGCCGGAAGGAACATATCTGCTAAATTTGGTTTTACTCCATCAGCAATTGACGAAGCAAATGTATTTTTCCCATGTATGTATGATTACTTTATTCCTTGCATAAATCTGTTAAGCGTGCTGTGAGGTGACATCAAGAAAGCAGGACAAGATCAAGAATGGACCTGAAGAAGTTGAAGATTTTGGTTTAGGACAAGACACAGTGGTCAAAAGTGAAGGACTGATTGCAGCTGTAGGATGTTCCTACTACCGTTAAAATTCGACTAAAGGACGCAGTTTTTTGGTCAAAACACATGTACTAGAAAGGGGGGTGCGTACTATAATCGAGAACATTCCTTCCGCACATTTTTGGGTCGAAATTTTTCTTAAAAAGTCAGATTATACCACGGAAATTGAACTAAATGTTACCCTAGCCAATTCGTGCCGCCTGACGACTATGTTTAATGTATACTCCAAAAACACCAAGCGGAAGTGAAATTATTAAATTGGGGCGCCTAAATATTGCTTATTCTTTAATACATATCACTTATTACATCAAAATTAATCCAGAATTTGACATAAAATGGCGTCGAGAAAAGATACGTGTATAAATCACGTGATTCGCCTCCAATCGCAAAAGATCTTTATTCTAATTAGAGCGAGTACTCGGATATAAATATTCTGGACTCGGAACTCGGAAATTGCTATATATCATCATTGCGCGATAGGAACTGAATGTTCCCGTACCTGTTTGATAACCAACTCCCGTTAGCGCATAAGATTACACAGCGCCTCCAATCACAAAAGAGCCAGATAACCAACTCCCGTTAGCGCATAAGATCACACAGCGCCTCCAAACACAAGAGCCATTACAATCTGTTTATATCACACGATTTCGATGTTTTCAAGGAGACATTTTATGCCAAAATTAGATTGATTTTGATGTAATAAACAATCTTTATTGAAGATACACGATATTTAGGCGGTCCTATTTAATAATTTCTCTAACATCATGATAATTTTTAGTCATGCATTAAACATGACGCGGAGTGATGGGTATTTTTGACACCAATTTTCGATTTTTTAAAGGTACGTTTTTTCTAAATTTAACAGCATCTTATACTTGAATACAAGTTTTTTGGGTGGATTTTAGTCAAATTTGGGACAGCGTCCTATATTCGAGGGCGGCCTTTAGTCGAGAAATTACGGTATTACTACAACAGCTGCTGAATCATACATACATATGTAACTTAAACATAAAGGCACATTTTTTTAAATGTTGAGTTGTCCTCTGTTGTCCAAGTTTCATCTGCATCGAGTGGCCATTCACTTCCCTCAGCCAACTAAACAATTGTACCACAATTATACCACCATTGTGACTATAGTTGTTGATTTAATACTAATATGATTATCATAGACAATACCTGTGTAATAGTGTACTAAGAGATGCAGCCCTCAAAATTTGCCACAACAATCAGCAAAACTGTGGTAAAAGCCGTGGTAAGCTTAATTTGCTATAGCACATATTTGCTGTGGAAGAAGATTGCAAGTCTAGCTACTTAAATGTAATTTTATCATAGATACAAGGTATCAATCATAATGTCATATTAAAGCAAGCTGCTACAATTCACCAAAAGCAGAACAAAGATTATAATTAATGAAATTTTGAACAAATGATGTAGTAGTGCTGCGGTGGGTGAACCAGTTCTGCCACAGCATATTTGTGCTGCGGCAAAATTATCCGAATTTCAAGGACTGGCTTATGGTGTAACATAACATTATAAGCACAATAAAAAACTTGATTAAAAAATGTCTGCACTGATGCAAAACAAAGAAAGTGAGTCAAGAAAGTAGATCCTAAAAGCGGATTTTCCCTCTATCACAGGGAGGAATGATCCTGCCAATACTGCTTGTTCGAATGAGGTTTGTCATCATAAACCTTAATTAAGTTCATTGTAGAGCTATCTAAATCTGTTGAATATTCTAAAATTAATTTGTCTGAATGGCGTAGCAGCAGTGTTAAGTAAATATTTCCAACCAAATTATTTTTGAAATATTGAACAGCTTTGCTGTATGGTGTCCTTGAAACAGAGTTACTATTGACATTGTTGAAGGGGTTTCTTGAAATTAAAGCTGTGATAACATCACAAAAATAACAGCTACTGCACAAAAAAAATTATATGGATGAGTACCATTAGATCCAATCAGCTACCGCCATATTGTTTGCGTTTCGTGAACTTTAAAGGATGACCCCAAATCCTGAAATGGCAGCAGTCAAGCATTGACCATACACATGAAAAGCGCGCGACTTAAAATTTATATCAGTCATTCATTCCATGAAACGGACATGAATTCCACCGCTGAAAACGTAAAAATTATAAAAATATCTTTATGCACACACTGAACGCTATAAATGACAAATGTCTATTAAAGAATTCATGTTCTATTTCTTCATGACAGGTGTATATACATACACCTTCTTGTCATTTTCCATTTTCACAGACAACATCATGCCATTAACCAGAGTTCCCTTTGGTAGGGGGTTTGTGGTAAATTTATACAACGGCTAATATTCTAGAGTCCATATATGGATGAAAAGGTGAGTGAGTGACTGGGTGGTGAGTGAGTGAGTGAAAAAGATTGAATGAATGAATGAATGAATGAATTGGCAGCTTATTTTTTATGAAACGCCACAAACACGTTGCCACAAACCACAGCCACCATCACCAATAGGGACACCACCAGCAAAACCATCACCCGACCACACAATAGCGGCTGTGCCACTACAAATGCCAGCACTATGAAGCCACCCCCACAAACATCACCAGCACCATGACTGCCACTACACCCATGAAGCCACAACTGCCACCCGGTAGTAGTAGTAGTAGTAGTAGTAGTAGTAGCTAGTAGTAGTAGTAGTAGTAGTAGTAGTAGCAGCAGCAGCAGCAGTAGTAGCAGTGATGTTGGCAACATCACTGCTGATGCTGCTGCTGCTGCTACTACTACTATTCTGGATGGTAGAGTACTGGCCTCCTAAACGCTAGGTGGAAGGTGTCGCAGAATTGCCTGCATTCGAACCCTACTCAGGCCAAAAATTGAAAAAGGTTAAAATTACATTCTGATGATGACTGAGATATATCCTAGTGTCAGTGCATCGTCAATGGCAGGGTTCATAGAACTAATGCTCTGCAATAATAAACAAGGCATATCAGTAAACTGATATATGCTCCCCGAAGGCATACTCCGCAAGGACAATTGAAACTATGGGCCGGACAAAAATCCTCTGCAATGTTCAGTGAACCATGAAAAGTAGGTCAAAAGCATGTTCCATGAACTGTGAAAAATAGGTCAGGCTGACCAACTATTCATACACTGCACACCTCCCCAAGATGCATCCACATACCAGGTTTAGTGAATATATGTGAGACAGTCTCAAAACTATGGCTCGGACAAACTTGTAGAGGGCGAACTGACAACCGGATGGGTCGACGAACAAAGTGGTGACTCTATGCTCCCCCGAAAGTTTTCAGGGAGTAAACAAACTACTGCTGCTTCTGCTACTACTATGAGCGCCACCACCACCACCGTCGCCTCTGCTGCTGCTACTCATTGTGGTGGTACGGCTGGTGGTTGTGGTGGGGATGGCTTTGTGGTTCCAGCAGCATTAGAGGTGGTATAAATTTACTCCAAACTCCCCATAACAAGAGCCATCAGAAGACGGCATATCCCCCCGGATCCAGACATTTCAGATAAACATACATCAACAGTGGGCATACATGCAATGTTAATTGTAAAGGACAATATTTTTCAAAAACTAATCAATGAAAAATGCAACTCTTCCTAAAACCTAAATTCCTTGTTCACTAAGGGTAAAGCAGTTTATGTATCGGCTTTAAGATATTTAAAGGGTGATAACTCTGTAATGAATAATTTTTTTCCTGCGAAAAAAGCACATGCCCAGCTGCACATGATACTGATATTGTCGACAAAAATTTAAGGTAATCCATTGATTAACAAGAATATTAACATTTGTTGACAAGAAATGATTGTCAGAGATGGACGGACCGACAGAGGGACATACATAGATTTTGGACAGACGGATGGACGTACAGGTATAGGAATAGCACATACACATCTTCACGTGATAATGATAACACTTACTAAGTTTCAATGGAATCGGAGCTAAACTGTAGGAGTTGCGTTGACAAGAAATGATTGGCAATGCAGTTTATGTATCAGCTTTAAGAAATTTAAAGGGGGATAACTCTGCAGTGAATAATTCTTTGGCCGTGAAATAAGAAAATTTTTCAAATTTCTTTTTCACGAGTGAGATGACATACTTACCTCCCTAACACTCTTGATATACTAGTATATCGGCTCTAAATTCAATAATATTCAGAATTATAAAAAGTTAGGTGCCCCTAATGGGCAGGTGGATGTACACAGTCATGCACATGACAGACCCCACCCACTGTGCATGCGCATACTGGTACTTCCGTTACTAAATATTGGCTGACATAGAAGCAACTATTCAAATAACCAAAGGACCAGGCCTCCGTGGGGTGGAGAGGCCGGGATCCTGTTAGGGAGGTAAGTATGTCATCTCACTTGTGAAATAGAAATTTGATAAATTTTCTTATTTCACATCATGAGAACATACTTACCTCCCTAACACTCTTGATAAAAACCAGAATTTGAAAGTAAATTTGGTGGGAGGGAGGCAAGGTCCTGAAAACCAGCACACCCTCGAAGAGATTAGGCTCTTTGAATTTTCAAGAGATTTAAAACATCTGAAATTGTGACTGAAACACAACCAGGAATAGAATTTTGCATCAGATAATCGACTGATGAAGAGAGATTGATCAAAAGGCAAATGCGCTCCACCCCCCCCCCCCCCTCCTCCTTCTGAGGAAGGTTAGGAAAAAACGCTGCTCTAAATGACTAGCACGTTCTCTAATACTTAATGAAAGTATTACTAGACATTGGAAAAAAGAAGAATTGCTTCAATTTCAAAACTCTCTGAAAGAACCACAATTAAGATACATTAACCATTACCATATTAAATAAAAAATGACACCATCACCAAGCCAAAAAACAAAAATGGTCATATATACTGACCTCTGATGTCTTGGACGCGGCACTCATCTCTTCCCCAACTGGATGAAGAGAATTGTAACAGCTAATAGTAGGGATACCCTACCAACAAATGTGATATTTGTAAATAGCAGAGGAGGAAACTAATTAGAAACATAAACCTCTACATTATTTTATTTTCTGAGGACTGAGACGGTGTGCGGATTAGAAGTTTCATGAAGGTAATGGTCAGTAAAACTTTATTCACAGTGCCACTGGGCTACTGACATAATGTATTCAATAGAAACCCCATTAAATAATGCTGTGGAAGTTACCACACCATGGACACTATGAGCCTTGGCTCTATCTACTTGGATTCCAGTGGCTGTCTTATGACAGAATTGAATACATTCTACTATTCATCTGGAAATAGTGTCTTTTGACGCCCTACCATGGGGTTAAATATATGACAACCATAGGGAACATGGGTTCATCCGCCAAACCTCAGTTCTTCTCTTGTACTTATTTAAAGCACGGACCGGACACCATACTTTAGCACAAGGATCATATCTGGTTACGGCAGGTAAAATAATAGGTTTACACGGATATTTTAAAGATTGATTCTTAGCCAAGAAATTCAATCTTGGTAGAAGCTTAAGGCCTTCACCTGTAACTATATAACGGTCAGGCTCAGCAGACAAGGCATGAATTTCACTCCTGCGTCTGGCTGATGCTGCTGCAACTAAAAATACAGTTTTAAGTGTCAATAATTTTACAGATATAGCACTAAGTGGTTCAAAAGGTTTATCACTCAAAACCTGCAGACCCAGAGAAAGACTCCATGATGGTGTCAGTGGAGGATTTCTTGGTCTGAGATTGCCAATACCTTTAATGAGAGTATTTAAAACACTTACTTCATCACTTCCCCTCTTTGCCAAGCAAGGGATAACAGTCATTAATGCTGATTTGTATCCAGCAATAGAATTAGGCTTAAGACTATAGGCATCATACAGGTGACAGAGAAAATCAGCTACTACCTGAATAGATGCTCCATCGGATTGATACATCTCTTTGAGCACCATTCTGCAAATCTGTTGATTTTATAATTATAAGCTCTGGAGGTTGACCCCCTTCTGGCTCTGGCCATGAAACTGGCTGCTTGCTCAGAAAAGCCCTCCTTAATCGCAGATTTTTTGACACCATCCATGCAGTCAATTGAAACATTGACAGATTGTTGTGAAGGGTCTTGCCCTGGAAGATAATATTGTCCATCAGAGGCAGAGGAACCGGATTGCAAACCAGAAGGTCCAGCAGATTCGTAAACCATGATCGGCTTGGCCAATTCGGGGTGATCATGGTTTACGCACTTGGCATTCCTCTTGTTTGATCTTCTGAAGAATCCTTGGAATCAGGATTGTTGGAGGGTATGCCAATGATTGAACAGGTGATCCACCACACATTGATTTAGTTGCCATTCCGTACGCAGAATGCTCATCCTTCGGCTCAATGAGTCTGCTAACATCTTCAGCCTTCCCAGAATATGAACTGCTTTCAAGGTGATCATATGATCCATGCACCAGCAAAGCAGCTTCCATGTCATCATACAGAGACTGGGCAACTTCGTTCCGCCCTGGCGGTTTATGTAACTCACTACTGTAGAGTTGTCTGAACGTATCATCACAAATTTTCCCTCCGTTGATATGTTCCTTTGACTGTTCCAGATTCCAAAGCCCTGATATAGTGGCTTCTTCCAGGCAAGCTCCCCATCCCTCCATCGATGCATCCGTAAACATCGTTACTTGAGGGTGGGGAGGGGTCAGCATGACCACCGCCAGGAGATTTCCTCTCTCCATCCACCAATGAAGGTGATGAATGAGAGCGTCCAACACTTGAATGCGCAAGTCCAGTGATCCTGAACTCTGCGTCCACTGAGCCATGAGAAACAATTGAATCGGCCGCCTGAGGAATGACTGGTTCCATTGAAACCATCAGACCTAACATTCTCAGATACTCGTGCTAGATTATAACGACTGTTGCCAACCAACTGAATGCACGAGAGATTTTCCACTCTCTCCTGGGATCTCCAGATCGAAGAACATACCCAGGTAAACAAACTTCTGGGATGGAGTCAGCTCTGATTTCTCAAAGTTGATTATCCAGCCTAAATCTGTGAGAGTTTTCAAAACTATCTCCAGATTTGCTGTCAAACTTTCTGGGTTGTGTGCTTTCAGCAACCGGTCGTCTATGTAAGTGTGAACAGCTATATTTCTCCTGCGGAGGTATGCTGTGATAGCAAGTACCACTTGAGTGAAGACCCTTGGAGCCGTCGAGATGCTGAATGGGAGAACCGTGAATTCCCATTGGCATCCCTGAAAAGCAAATCTCAGGAACCGACGAAAACTCCTTGCAATTGGAATGTGGAAATAAGCATCCTTGAGATCTACTGATGCTGTCCACATCCCCTTCTCTAACCCCAACAACACCGATCTTACTGTTTCCATTTTGAAACTCGGTGTATCTATAAACCCCCCCCCCCCGGTGTTCTTTGTCACAAGAAACACAGTTGAATAGAAGCCCGGGCAATCTTGCGCCGGTTGAATTGCTTCCTTTAGAATTAGAGATTCTCTCTCCTCTTCTATGCACAACCGCTTGTCTGGATCTCTTGGAATTTGAGTCCAGACTGGTACCAGAGACAGATGCAACGGCGGACCTCTTATCCATTCTGGACTGTATCCGTGCGAAAGTCATTGCAAGACTAAGCGGTCCTGAATTAACCGCTCCCACTTCTGAATGTGGCAAGTCAAACGACCTCCCACTGGTGCACCTAGGGTTGATGGGGTGCCCGTAAATTTTAGAAGTGGGAGTGTCTCTGGTACAAGTGACAACACCCGAGTGGTACCTGTGGTAACCGGAACATTTTTTAGCCCATCAGGCCCGCTTACCACGCGCCGCGACCAGCACCACGTGCACCACGGTGCGCGGGCTGCTGTCTGCGCTTGAGGCGTTGGCTGACGTACAACAGCACGCTGCTGCTGGTGCGGCCGACGCGGTCTCTGAACCCGGCCGGCCTGCTGGCCTCTGACAATGCCAGCACCGCCATGAGCATACTGCTGTCGAGCAGCCGATGGCTGAACACGCACATGTTCTCTGCGCAGCACTTCAAACTGTGCGCGCAGCGCCCTCTGGTTGTTCACTAAAGTCACTGTCTCTTGGAGGTGCCGACAACCTTCCCCTCCAAAAAGGACCAGGGCCCACCATCGGCGCTTGTCCAGAGCAAAAGTGCGCCTCGTTCTCAGTGACTTTGTGACTGACCTAGTCAGACAGTCCAGCGCCAGGTTGATGCCATCCTGGATGGCTCCCTGGACTGTCACGAGGCTGCTACTACCCAGATAGCAGCTGAGAGACATGGGACTGCGCACTAATCGCCGCTCGTGAGCTCTCCTCGGTGTCGCGCAAAGCGGCATTAGCCGAGCGCATAGCGCCCGTGCACAACGCTCCCGTGTCAGCACGGGAACCCGGCCGCGTATCTTCTCCCAGAGCAGCGCGGTTGTCCGCACTCAGTCTGGGCGCTAGGCCATATCGAGCATACTGACTAGCAGTAACCTGACATCGCCTAGCAACCGCGCGGGGGGCCTTCGCGAGGCGACCTTTCGGTCTGATCGACTCCTCTGCCGCCGAGAACATATCTAAGATATGTTCAGCATATGGCAGAGACAGAGTCGTGCTGGCCAACGGCTTTGCTTGTAACCATGCCCGAGGGTTACCGGCGGCCGTCTCGTCCACGGAGAGCTCTGGTCTGACAGCACACGCTTCTGACCAGTCTTCATCCGTGGCTACCTGCGAATTGCCGACGAGCAGCAGGCCCTTGTCATCTTCAATGGCATTCGCAGGTAAGGCCGAGGAGGAGGCTATAGACGAACCTGGCTGCCCAGGGAATGTATACGGGCCCGCGAGGGCTGGAATAACATTCTCCATAGGCTGACCAGGCACCAAGGCCGTGCTCGTGTGTGGGGAATCATGCACACCAGCGCAGCCTGGAACGTCCGTACGAGATTCCACGCTTAAGCGTGGAATCTTATACGGGCGGCCGTCCGTTCCAAACCGGCCCACAGGCTGAATCATGAAACCTGCTCCCGAGGGAACAGTGCCATAGGTGCGAGCGACCGCGCTCCCCATGAGAGGAGTGTAGACGCTCGCATCCATGTCTTCATGCTCATCCTGTAGGCCGAGCAGGTAGTCTTCATCATCTTCCTGGTCAGGAAAGTTAGACTCTGGATTAGTAAGGAAAACTAACCCAGACTGACCAGGAGAATGCGCGAAAGCCGATGATGAGGTTACTCCGCGAGTGATCGTGGTCAGGCCCGCTGGTCGGGTCCCGCCTGATGCTGCTCGCGCCGCTGGAACACCGGGCGATGCGAACATCAAGCCTGGGTCCAAGACGGCCGCCCCTGGATCACTAAACACTTTGTCAGAGCTAGTAGGGCATGATCTAGGGATGGGAGCTACCTGCACTGAGGTCGATGCGCAGGAAGTTCAAACACCTGTGCCCGGAAACATGCCGTGAAGCATGTCAGGCATCAGATCTTTCAAAGTCCTGCGCATCTCACTCATCAACTCAACCTTGAAGGCCTCGAGCTCACTCTTCTCAGAGGCCTTCTTCTTACCCGCCTTCTTAGTCTTCTTGCCCTCCTCAGCCATCAGCTTAGCCTGGGAACAGAAGAATTCAGAGGTTAGATTCCCCCACCCCCCACTCTTTACAAATGACACATTTGTTGGACAGCCTACAAACTGAGCAAAGATGGCAAGGGTGGGGGAAGAATCTAGCCTTCATAGGCTTAAGACAGGATGGACATGACTTCTGAAAGGGAATGGATACGAAGACAATGAGTATTATAGTTTGCAAAACCTTGTTAATAGACCATTAGTACAAACAAGAACAAATTCGAGAAGACATCCACCTTCTTTATACAGACTACCCTGATGGGACAGATGACTTCTCTAGTTAATAATAACCAATCACAACCAGTATACCAAATTAAGAGAGTGAGAAAGGAGTATTGACTAACTAGATATCTCTCCACCTTCATAATAAAGGGTGATAAAACATCAAGGACTTTCTCTAAACTAGGATTATGACATCAAGAAAGAGAAAACTCTGGCTGATTATGACATCAAGCCTCAATGCAACAGCTCCTTCAAGGAGAGGGGACATCAGAAACTAATGCAAGAAACATCTAGAGACTAAAGACATTCATTACCCCCGAATAATATACTTTATATTAAATATATATATATATTTGAGAACCCATGCACATACAAGAGAGAATACAGTGCAATAACAAATGGCAGCAGAAATTTGTGAATATTTTCAAATAATTAAGTGCCATAACTAATAAACTCCCTTAGCCTGAACACAGGCAAACCATCCTCTTGTGCAGGAGAACACGTCCATCCATCCGCCGAGACTCCTCTTCCAGAAGAACTGATGAGGGGTATAGGACAAAAGGAAGGAGATATTTCCTTTATTAATTTAATATATCTCCAACCCGTAGACATATCACGATGATAAGTCAAAAAAGAGACATGAACAACCTTCGAGAGAAGAACAGGAACCCTTACACATACATAAGTCGAACCTGTGAACACAAAGCTCAAGAGATTAATAGCCCTAGGCGCTGGGAAAAATTTAACAAGGATTCCCAGCGCCTGAAAACGCGGTGCCGCCTAAACGGCCGCGACGAAAACCGGTAACAAATAAAAGTTACAAGTCTTAAATAAATATATGGAACAATATCACCTTAGCAGATGAAGAGGACTCCTCTAACACTTTAGCCATAGCCATGATGGAACCAGATGATAAATTATAGTGAAATTCTCAATAGAGAGCGTGTTAAAGTTTTCCACAAAAGTTGATTTCACCCAATATATTAGAAAACGGAAGTACCAGTATGCGCATGCGCAGTGGGTGGGGTCTGTCATGTGCATGACTGTGTACATCCACCTGCCCATTAGGGGCACATAACTTTTTATAATTCTGAATATTATTGAATTTAGAGCCGATATACTAGTATATCAAGAGTGTTAAGGAGGTAAGTATGTTCTCATGATGTGAAAAAAGTACATGCACATCTGCACATGATACTGATATGTGGATGAAATTTTAAGTTAATCCATTGAGACCTCTAGGAGGAGTTGCGTTGACAAGAAATGATTGGCAATGCAGTTTACGTATCGGCTTTAAGATATTTTTAAAGGGGGATAACTCTGTAATGAACAATTTGTCAGCCGCGAAAAAAGCACATGCACATCTGTACATGATACTGATAATGTCGACAAAATTTAAAGTTAATCCATTGAGACCTCTAGGAGGAGTTGCATTGACAAGAAATGATTGTCAGAGATGGATGGACTGACAGACGGACATGCATACATTTTGGACAGACGGATGGACGTACAGGTACACACATAGCACATGCACATCTTCATGTGGTAATGATAACATGTACCAATTTTCAAAAGAATCGGAGCTAAACTGTAGGAGTTGCGTTGACAAGAAATGATTGGCAATGCAGTTTATGTATCGGCTTTAAGATATTTAAAGGGGGATAACTCTGTAATGAACAGTTTTTCAGACGCGAAAAAAGCACATGATACTGATAATGTGGACGAAATTTTAAGTTAATCCATCGAGACCTCTAGGAGTTGCGTTGACAAGACGGGGACGGACAGATGGACATGCTGATCTCTATATCCCTCCGTCTTCCAGACCGGGGGGATAAAAAGGGAAGTCTGGCCAATGACATAGAGACGTAGTCTGTATATTATTTTGAAGAAATAGGACACCAATTTTATTATTTTTTAAATAAATTCTTGCCACTTATGGTGTTGGAATCCATGTAAGTTTTGTGAAATGAATGACTGATAAAAAATTTCAGTCAGTGTGCTTTTCGATCTCACACAAGAGACGAAACGCAAACAATGTGGCGGTAACTCACCTGGTTGAACTTATGGGTACTCATTCATATTTTTTTTCACAGAAGCTGTTATTTTTGTGACATCATAACTGTTTTAAGTTATTCAGCTTTGTACCTACCTATATCAGCTAGCATCATGACTTTACTGTTAGCTGGTAGATGCTGTGTGTAGAGCGGCTGCATGGGTGTTTCTCCATCCTCACCACTGTCCTTGCTCGCTAGAGACTGCTTAAATAATACATGATTAGTTACAACGCATAGCATAAAATAAAATAATTATCTAATTCTTTACCCCTTTAACTCTCAAATCGGCCAAAAACGGATTCAGCAGTGGTCTTACAAAATGTCTATTTGCAGACCAAGAGATTATTTTTGAAAATTTACCACTGGAATGCCTGACTCGATAAGTGAGCCAGTCATTCCAGTGGCAAATTTTCAAAAATAGTCTTCTCTTGGTCTGCAAATGGACATTTTCTATGGGAAAGTTGAAATTTTCTTGAACAAATTCAAGAGTAAAAGGGTTAATGATCAATATTGGTCAAGAAAATTCACACTTGCTTCGTGAATGTCCATTTAGCAGCAGAGATTATTTTGGAAAACTAACCATTGGAATAACTGTCTCGGTTATCCAGCTAGTCACTTCAGTGGTAAATTTTCATGAGTAGTCTTCTGTTGTCCTGCAAATGTGCATTGTTATAGAGCATTTCAGAGGCCAGTTTGTCTGGCTTGACTCTCACATGATAAAAGCATACTAGCACGAAGCATTTCGGTAAGTGAGATGCTGTTCAAGCAAGATTTGGTATTTGTAGGTGGATGTGATAGTGCTTTAACATCTATATGACGGAAATTTCACATCTCAACATTCTACTATTCATATAACAACTGGTGTTCATTTTGTAAACAATGGCGCCGTAAGCTGTTGATCAACTGATGTCAGCAACATTGTTTGCAAAATCTCCACCCCCTTTTTTCTCCTCCTGGCTTAGTACTAATTAACATTTTGGCCATGTTGTAATAAGGGGAAAATAGCAATAAAAGTTATCACGAAACAATAAGATTAGGAAATATTTTCAACAATGGACCTTTCCAGTTTATCCATCAATCATACATGTATGATGTTATACTCAACTATGTGACGTGTAGGATGATGTCATAATCAACTACCTCACAACTGACTTAGATAAGTTTGTCACGAACACAGAATTGGTGACGGACTAAGCGTATTGTATTGTATGTCTTAACTATTTAATAAACATGCTGTTGAATATTTTGAAACTAATTTGACTGGGCACTGTTGCTGCCATAGACAGCAATATGGCAGCAATAGCACTCAGTCAAATTAGTTTCAAAATATTCAACAGTTTATCTGTATAGTTTTCTGGAAGCTGAGATTCAGAAAGTGCAGTGAGCGCCAACGCAAGTCATTGTACTGCTGGCTTACTGTATGCTATTGGTGTACCGAGAAGGTACTTGTAAATCCTTTAATTAATGCATTTTTGTCATTCTTGGTACCGATCAGGACCAGAATTTGACGAGCTTTTCAAAACTTTTACCCATTTTAAAATCGGTTCAGAAATGGCCGAGTTATTGTAGATTTTCCCCATCCAAATTATGCTCAAAATGTTTCTATAACGTCGTAATTGCGTATCTATACATAGCGTAATACAGTTATTTGTGTACACGTGACTTACTACGTCACTCTACACATCTATATATATAGTAATATTTAGTTATTTGTGTATACGTCATGCTAAATTAGAGCGCTGATTGGCTGGAGCGACGATCTCTGATTGGTTGAGATAGCCAGCTATGACGTCCCTGCGAGTATAAAAGGGGGTGAAATCCAAAGATCGAGAGCATCACCCGTGTGGGAACTATCCCGCAGAGGATGACTGGACCATCAGTTTGATGGATGTAACTGCTGAGCTACAGTGATTTTCATTCAACCAGTGTCTTACGGATCCCGGCATATCCACGGTGGTAGGACGCCCTTGGCTCCCACCAATTTTTGGACGCTTCCGGACAACCATCCGGGGGCAATAACTAATTCTAAAATAATAGTTCCCATTTCCAAACAACTGTAAGAGGAACTTTTGCGGGAAGGGCCCTTGTGACCCGTCATGTAAATTCTACATGATGTTTCTTGGTGGATAACTCGCCGGCTCTGCCGACCATGCGAAAGTGGAATTCAACCAGCACACTGCATGTCGTGTGCCTAAACATTTATAACTTTTCGACCACAGCTTAGTAACCTTGCTTGGTGCGCCACAAGAGTTAGTTGACGCACCCCGCACCGTATTCTTCAATTGTACATGCATAGAGGTATTTCATAAAATAACCCTATCTGTTAATGGGTTATTCTTAACTTTATTACTCCGTCGCCGGACGGGGAACTTTTCTCACTTCCGTGAAATCATTATTATGAATATTATAATGAATTGTACTGCTGGCTTACACAGTGAGCGCCAACATAAGTCCTTGTACGGTTGGCTTACAAGGTGAGCACCAATGCAAGTCATTGTACTGCTGGCTTACAAGGAAAGCGCCAATGAAAGTCATTGTACTGCTGGCTTACAAGGTGAGTGCCAACGCAAGTCATTATACTGCTGGCGTACAAGGTGAGTGGAGCTGCCTTCATAGCGCTTAGTAAAGGTAAGTCATTGCTGCAACAATTTTCAAGCAAATTATTCTCAAAATATTAGGTCATTCAATCTCGCAACAATTTCTGAAAATATTTCAAGTAATTTGATTGGCAGTATTGCTGACTAATGCGGCAATAACTTTATCAAATTCTTCTGAGAATAATCAAAGCTGGGCTTTCAATATCATTAGAAAATAAATGTATGTACAATTAAGAGTTTTAGTGATGCAGCACATCACAAAGGATAACCCCGCATTCCGCTGAACCCTGCCTTTCGCTGAATGCATGCAATTAATCTTGAGTTGGGTGAAGCATGAATTGATAGTACAAGTAGAATGCATCTATACACCAAGACCAGTTAATGTATTCATAAAACTAAAGCCCAGACAAGAATTTTCTACCATGCTCAGTGACCCATGAAAAGTAGGTCAGCTTGACTTACTTTTGATACATGACAAATGTGTGAGCTACAATGCATCCGTACAACAAGTTTGGTTACTGTATACAAGCAAGAGGCACGAGGGCCTGTGACGCTCACCTACACCATTACCATTTGAACAATTTGCATTTAGACATGATGGATAAACAAGCCAGTCATTACAGTAGTAAATTTTCAAATATAGTCTTCTCTTATCCTGCAAATGGACACTCACTAAGCAAATATTTGTATTTTCTTAACAAATGTTGACCGTTAAAGTGTTAATATCTAAGTTGGTTATCAATCAATGCACATATCTCACCTCAGTAGGGCTGTCACAAGAGAGGTCAAAGAGGTAGCACCAGCCCTCAGCGGTCAGCACAAGCAAAATATTCTGAAATTTGACCAGCAAACATTATTTAATAAATCAACAGGAAAATGCAAGAAACATATTTCTAGGAAAAATAACAAAAGAATAATTTTCACTGTACTAACAGATGAACAAGGAGAGATGACAAGAATGCACATCTGTTTTGCTCGAATGTCAGTACCTAATAACTGGCTTGAGTGTCTCAGTTAATAGGTTATGAGGTCACTTAGCAATTATTGGCAAAGAAAACTGCTCTGTAAGCAGATGACACATTGTGGTTGAGCAGCACTCTCCTCTCCGTTATATTGTTTATCTACAATAATCAAAGGTTGCAGTTTTGAAGGTATCAGATGCTAAGAAATAGTGAGATACAGCTTCAGGTGTTAGCTGCTACAAACGAGAAGAGGTTAGTTAGAGTGAGTTGTCCAACATGCCGTAATGACCTGCGCAAGCGCGCATCAGGACTAGGTAGTTGCTCCAATTAGAACATCTAGATAAGGGTACATTAACATGTCTAAAGGGACTGCATAGCCAAACCACAGCTGTTACACATGTACAGTATAGACTATTCCAAAACAGCCAAATAGGCTGGACATGCATGAACAAGTAGACAAGACTTGGTGTACATTAATAATTTATGTCCGTCAAGAGTCCAAGTCATATACCATCGAGAGCCTCGGACTTACATGGTCACCGTTGGCCCAGAATCAGTTCATATTCATAATGCTAATAGATATTGACCAAAGGAACATATCTGCCAAATTTGGCTTTGCTCTCTTGATAAATGATGAAACGTGCAACAAATGTATTTTCCCAACAGGCTTCAATACTTTAAAAATATAGAAAGGGCCAACAATAACCATAGTTTTATTAACCAGCTAAACATACTTACCATTCAATCACTCACTGCTAAATCCAACACACCAACATTTAGTTCCAGAAAGAATTCAACCTATGCTTTATGCCTCAATAATCAATAACAATAACTCTATCCCATTCTAGATTTCTACAGTGGATTAACTTCCTTCTTAAGACTCAGATCTAGACTGGCTTCATTCTATTACCTCTATAGCAATCATTTGTCAATCATTTGTCAATGCTCCTACTTTAATAAAGATGAATAAGCTTCACCAATCAATTTCTCAACTCCAGATAAAAAATTCTCAAATCACTCTCAAGGGGGTGGCTGAGGCCAGGTCAGATTCTTTTAATAGAACTCGAGTTAACATCCGGAAATGCAATATTACTTAATTAATTAGGTCACTGTGACCTTGATTTTTTACGCCAAAATCGATAGTGTTCTTCGGACGACCAAAGACAAGTTCTCAAGCCAGATTTGTAACAATCCCTTCAATAGAACTCGAGTTATCATCCAGAAACGGAATATTACGTAATAAATTAGGTCACAGTGACCCTGACCGTTGACCGTTTGATGGTAAAATCGATAGGAAAATGCAAGCCTGAACTGACAAAGAAAACGTGATATACCTCCCCACCCCCAACCCCATATATAGGGGGCATAATAAGCTCACCAATCATGCCATACAGACTATCATTCTTAGTGTAGAGAATTGTGAGAGGAGCTCGGAAAATGAGTCTCGGCTTGTTTTGTAAAATTAGAAATATTCATAAGGAGGCAGAGCTGGGCTCTGATCTTTTAGAAACAATTTATAAAGATTTAAATAAATTTATTGATGGATGATCCACTGAATATAGTGAAAGAGGTGTTGCCATGGCATGAATATCATGAGCTTTTAACATTAGAAATTTGTTTATCTCCCGGAGAAGCCAGGTTTTTCTTATGTGCCAATCTGGACACCTCTTCCGTGTAGGTGACCCAAAGATGAGAAAAGCAGTACAGGTTTTATTAATTTTAAGAGCTCTGACCGGACATCAGAATTTATCGGATGGAGAAAAACTTGTGAGACTCATAAAAATGATCGGTTGCACTGGATGAAAATTAGACTGTGTTTTGGATAAGAATTCTCTTCTTGGACATATGACTAAACCGTCTCCAACAACCGTAAATCTATCGCCGTCTGCTAAAAGAGCATGGATTTCAAAACGTCTCTTAGCTGAGATCACAGCAACCAGAAAGACAGTCTTAAGTGTTAACAATTGTATGCATACAGAACCAAGTGGTATAAAATGTTTCCCTGCCAGTACTTGAAGACCACGAGCTAGATTTCATGTGGCTAAAGCTTTAGCAACAGGAGGGAGATTATTACACAGACCCTGAATAAAGTCATTAAAGATTTTAAAATCATTAGGGTCAGCTTTAAGAAGACAGGGTAAGGAAGAAGCCAGAGAAAATCTGTAATCCCTAACCGTATTCACTAACAGCTTTTAAAAGATAAAAAATCAAGCACTTTGAAAAGACATGTAGAATCGGGCAGGATAGCATTGTCTGCACACCATTTAGAGAAAATGTTAAACCGATTCTTGTAAAAGCAGTTTGACAGGCTCTCTCCTAGCACATTGACGGATTTACTTAGATCTGGAAGAAAATTGGTCCGAAGAGTTTGAAGACTTTAGATTTTCCATGCGCAAAGAGTAAATATTTCCAGATTTCGATGTAGACATGTCACCCTGATTTGAGATAGCAGATCCGGACAAATGGGAAGATGATGCGGGATATCCACTAACAGATCAAGCGGGTCCATGAACACAGCGGAGGAATCAGAATGATCTCGCAAACCTGCTCCTTGACTCTTCAATACCAGGGGAATGAAGCAGGTTGGAGGGAAAGCATACACTAACATTCCTGTCCAAGACTGGGACAGAGCGTCCACTGCCAAGGCCTGGACTTCTGGAAAAGTGACATGAACGTGGAAATCGATTCATTGAGATTTGTTGCAAAGAGGTCTACATAGGGTGTGACAGAAAAGAAGAAAGATCGACTTGACTACTGAAATCTTGAGACGCCATTCGAATCGCGTGAATTTGCTCGCTCTGGAGAGTTGAACGGCCAGAAAATTAATTCTGGCGGGAGCATGAATTGCGACAAGGAAAATTTGATGTTTCCGACACCATAGAAGATGTGAAGTTTCGATGCAAAGATTGGAAGATCCAATTCTCCCTTGCTTGTTGATAAAGGCAACTACTGTTGAATTGTCTGAATCTGATTGAAATATTCCGACCTTCCAGGGGATCGAACCAATGAAGAAGAGCCTTATTGACAGCAGTTCTAAGACATTGATGTGGCCTGATGCTTCCTTTATGTACCACAGGACTAACACTGACAGGGAATTCCAAACTGCCCTCACCCTTCCTAGGAGGCATCAGTAAAGATAATCGCACTGGGACTTGGCTTCTTCAAAGGAACACCTTTTATAAGAGAATGACTTGTTCACGAATCTAAATGGGAAATCAGATGACCTCGAATCGGAATCAACTTGTCTATAGGATCTATAATTGTCTCCAAAAGGACATTAGACAAAGTTGGAAAGGTATCCGCATCAGTGCCGACTACGGGATGTCACACTGACCATGAGACTTAGAACTCTTAGAAAAAATCTCACTGTCACCAAGAAATTCTTGGCTAGAAAAGACATTGCGCACGAAATGGCCTCCAGACGAGAATCCGATAGGAAAATCATTCCCTGTACCAAGTCGAACTTCACCCCAAGCGTAGTAAAGATTTGGGATGGAGATAGACTTCACTTTTGAAGAGTGATGATCTAACCGAGATCACACGTAAAACGGAAAACTAGAGGAATACTATCCTCTAGAGCTTAACGAGTCTTCGCTTTCAGAACCCAATCGTCGATGTAGACGTGAAGATGTATGGATTGACGATGAGGAACTGCTGCCACAGCCAAGACCAGACGGGAGCTGTGGTCAGGCCCAGGGGCATGGCCCAAAATTTCCAAACACGACACTGGTAGGCGAACCTCATGTACTTTCTAAACAAAAGGTGAATAATGATGTGAGAATACACATCTTTGAGGTCTACAGAAGCTGTCCACATACCCAGCTCGATGTTCGAAATGACTGATGAAATAGTCTCCATTTTGAACTTTTGAGGAAGGATAAAAGCGTTCAGTTTCTTTAGATTGATAATGGGGCGCTAAACCCCCATTTTCCTGGACACCAGGAAGATAGCAGAGTAATATCCCAGATCTACACTTCACTGGGGAACTTCCTCTATCACACACTTCTCGATCAAAGACTATAGCTCCTCCTCTAAAGCTAGCAGTTTCTCTTGATCGGAAGGAACTGGGGTCAATTTTGGAAAGCGGGAGAGGAGGGTCCTGGATCAGAGTCAGAGCATAACCCTAGCGCACCTGGTCCACCAGCCAGGAGTCCTGAACAAGGGATTGCCATCTTTCTCAAAACAGAAAAAGGCTACCTCCCACTGGAACACTGGGAAGCAGACATAAAGCTTGAAGATCTGGCAATGGATGAGAGACTCAAAGAGGCAGAGATTGAGTGGAAATGGCTGGACCTATCTGAGAGGAAACCAGACCATTAAACCATTTCCCCCTGATAATCACAGGTGAAGGAATGACACCGAGATCTAGATCTATAAGCTACTGAATAGGAAGGTCTACCTCTAGACTAAGAATGGGCAGGCAGATAAGGAGAGCTCTGCCTGTTAGATGAAATAGACTCAAACCTGTCTTGATCAGAGAAACTGTCTGGAGAATGAGAAAGGTACCTACAAGAATTTGTGAAAACTTTCTTCTTGGCAAGAAGGCCAGGCTTCTAACAAAAGATAAATCTCTCTTGGGATTGGTCCTAATATTGGCAATCTGGGAATGAATTTCCTTAAAGGTCTTGTGAGGACTTGCGGTCGATAACGAGTTTCAATTAATTTTATGGTCTACTACACTATTTAAACACAATAGCGTCACTTTGGAGTGAGAAAAATATGTTAGGCAGCCCAAATAACGAGATTAAATGACGCCTCAATCTAAATCACATCACCACTCACTGTGACATCACACCGGGAACGGCGCTGTGAGCTTGGTCAATATTTCTCTGTCTGCAGTACAAAGATAACATATTTTAAACCGCGCGATAGACTTCACCTACCATAACATAAATTATGTCAGGTTGAAGCTAAGTCTTCAAGAAATAAAAAATCATGATTTAAAAAAATCTATTATGATATTTACTCATTTTTAATGGTTTCATGGATAGCTATATTCGCATAATAATAGGCCTATAACTACGGTAAACCATGGGCAATGCTGAAAATCGGCAATATTTCAATGCTTGTGACAAATACTCTGTAGTCTAGTAGGCCTAATTGCGGATCCATTACCATTCTTGAAAGGACTGGGTGTACTATGTAATATCTGGGATGGATGGATGTGAGTGTGATGATTGAGGTGGGTGGGAGAGGTTGACGATGGCTATAATTGTACTATTATTCATATCTAAATGTATAGGCTACAGAGTGCAGTTACAACTTTTTCTGAAGATTACGAATGTACAATAAGTGTGTCAGTGTGTCCTATGTGAAATTTCACGTGATTACTGATTAGAATGTAATTGTTTACCTATAAGCTTTTCGCAGTGTGTTTGTATAATAATAATGTAGAGGCATGTACGGGTCAACACGTACGTAATTGGTGTGGGGGGGGGGGGGCGGTGTCACGCCTGTGACAACCATATGAACTATATCGTTTTCAAACCAACTTCTTCCATGTATGGAAGTAGCATACACTCATATTTCAATGTTATGAAAAAGCAAAACTGTGGCAGATGAACAAATTTTAAATAGGTAAGTGAACTGACAGATGTTCAGAGGTCGCTAGTGTATCATCTTTACTTACAGTGCAGCTCATAAATAAGTTTAAATGCTTCCAAAGCAAAAACACAAATATGTTAGTTAGAACCATATGAACACAAAACAAGAAACGTTATGTTGAATATTTTGAACACAATTTGGGTTGAAATCCAACCCAATTATGTTCAAAATATTCAACAGTATATGTTATTTAATTGTACTATAAACGTGTGGACGGCAGTGAAAGCCTTGCTACGCACCTCGACCGCTGCCTAAATTGTAAACAAACCGTGTACTGTCAATAATATGTCAATGTAGATTATACGTAAATAGATTAGTTTAGATTAGATTTATATTTACCCAACATTTTAGTTAATTTTAAACACATAACTGGAGTAACTGCTATATTACAATCATAGATTTATTCCTAAGCCTACACAATGGTAAATTGCGATCGTACGTGCACTGAGCGGTGTAGGCGGCTAGGCCTACTTAACCACAGGCATTTGAAGTTTACCCTCCTATTTCATATTATTAGCATATTTCATATACCGTACTACTATATATATATATAATACACATAGTAGTATATGAAATATGCTAATATTATGAAATAGGAGGGTAAACTTCAAATGCCCGTGACTTAACTATCATTTAAAAAGTTTATTCATTTGTGTACATGCATGCCTATCATCTATGCAAAATCCAGAAAGATAAGATATATATGCATTTGTAGAATTGTATTCCAAGAAGGGTGTGGGTTTGATTAAATATAGCCTAATTCACGTAAACGAAATCCGATCTTACTGTCACCTCTAACAGGCCTATACGATAGAATTGTGATGTCAGGCACTGTGATCATGAGGTCTGTCCTTTAAGTTTAATCAACAAAAATATCGTCAACTTCGATATTATTTAACCTTTGTGCATCTCGAACAATGTAGTGTCCCTGTGTGAACAATGAATTGTCAAAGAATAGGTGCATAGGTGCCTAATACGTGCAGCAGTAGAGAGCCTAGCTATGCTCCCCGAGATAATAATCTAGACTAATAGGAATTGGTGTCATCCCGGTGTGACGTCACAACTCTATAGCGATAGCTAAAAACGTTTGGTTGTCAAGGTGGTTGCTATATGCTTATCTCAGCTTTGTTTGGGCCGATTACAAAAATTTAAAAAGCATTTTGTTCTTCTAGTAAAGGAGAATCTGTATTATGATTGTCAAGTTAATCAGAGCGATCGGGTATCTAGTCCTCACAACATCTTTAATATGGGAGGACTCCTACATAATTAAGGAAGGAGCACAAAAACCACAGAAATGCTGTCAGAAGAGAGATGAACAGAAACATTAGGATCCACTGAATCCAAAGAAGAAACAGAAGAGCGATCATGAAAAACACCAGCCACCAAGAATTGATCTTGAGAATTCAGATCCAAAGAACGAGGAGAAAAACCTGGAGGAGGAACAGAAGGAGCATAAAGACTAGAAGGAAAGAGAAGAGAAATATTCTGAGAAAATTCTTAGCAGACAAAAAGGCATTAGAACTACATGGATTAGCTTTAGTGAACTATAGGGGAATAACACAAAGAGATAATCTGAGAAACTAGACCACCAGAAGATGAATAAATGGCCCAAGGGCCATAGTGCTCACCTAGGTGATGAGGAACCGTAAACATGTTTAGATTAATTAATGCACAACAAGCATCATTGGTACATCAGGAAACCATAACTGTTGCCATAGACAGAAGGCAATGGTCCTTATCATTATTGACTAATCCGGCAATCATCCTTACCACTAATACAACAAGAGCTCCACAAATGGTGCATAATACCACGACATGATGACAAGTCAATGAATGAGAGCTATCAGACTTAGACCAGTCATCCTAATTTAAGTTTAGGACAATCATGAAGTTACATGTATCATCTGGAAATCAATTTTCAAGATGGCTGGCGGGCAAATTTGATTTTGGATCATCTAATAAAACAGGTTTGACATTTAACAAGAGCTCCGCATACGGCGCATAATATCCCGCCATGATCACAAACCAATGAATGAAAGCTATCAGAAAATACAGAGTTCTTCCTCAGACATAAACCAGTCATTCTCTGAGGTTTCAAAGTGCTCCACTAAACAGGCATGAAGTTATCATTCACAAACCAATATTCAAGATGCGGCTGGTGGTCATATTGGATTTTGGATCATCTTCAAATTCGATAAATTTCTTCCTCAGACCTAATCCAGTCATCACATCAAGTTTCAACGTAATCCACTAAATAGAATTGGAGTTACCGCTCGGAAACCAATTTTCAAGATGGCCACCAGTGGCTGATAGATCTCTTCAGTTATTGACCGGAAACCAATTTTCAAGATGGCCGCCCTTGGCTGGTGGCCATCTTGGATTTTGGATTATCATCAGTTTCGATAGGTTTCTTCTCCAGACCTAGTCCAACCACCCTATGAAGTTTCAGAGCAATCTGATAAATGTTAACGCAGCTATCATCTGGAAACCAATTTTCAAGTCGGAGGTTGGTGGCCATCTTGGATTTCGGATCATCGTCAATTTTGATCAATTTCTTCCCCAGACTTAATCCAACCACCATATACAGTTTCAATGTGATCCGATAAATGGCAACAGAATTATCATCCGGAAACCAATTTTCAAGATGGTCGCCAGTGGCTGGTGGCCATCTTGGATTTCGGATCATCATTAATTTTGACAGGTTTCTTCCTCAGACTTAGACCAATCATCATTCAAAGCAATCCGATAAATGGTAGCGGAGTTATGATGCGGAAACCACTCTGCTGCCCATCCATAAACGCCATCAAACAATTTTTTTGGCGGAGTATAAAATCCAAAGCTACAGGAACTAAAAGCCCATATCTATCCATAATCCACAATGGAGGAATCCAGTTTTAGCTATGCCCAGCCAATCTCTAGCTAAGCTCAACCCACACGTTGCCATATTGGGATTGACTGATACCTGAACTGCCTGACTATCAATTTCCAGAAAACTATACAGATAAGCTGTTGAATATTGTGAAACAAGTCAAATTAGTTTCAAAATATTCAACAGCATGTTTATTAAATAGACATATGTGTACAATTCATACAAGGTTTAGTCCATCATCAATTTTGCGTTCATGACAAACCTAGCTATGTTATTGATTATGACATCATCCTACACATCAAATAGTTATGACATCATATGATTGATGGATAAACTGGAAAGGTCCATTACAAGATCTGATCGTGATACAGGCTTTATAAAATATTTGGATCAATGCCAAAGTCTGGAACTCACCTTTCAGATGCTTTGTTAAAATTTGAGCCAAATTAGATCAGAAGTTTATCTATACAGCTCTGGACACACAGAGAGATGGACGGACTGATGGATGGATGGATGGATGGATGGACGGACGGATGAATGGACAGACAGTCACAGGCAGGCAGACAGACATGAATGCAATACAGCATTACAGGGTAAGTTCTACTCTTTTTAAATGTACCAGGTAACAAGAACATATTACATTATTTTTTAATAAGAGGCCCAAGGGGCCTGTATAACTCACCTGGAACAGAAGCATTCCAACTAGAAAGGTCATCGCCTTTAAGTAGAAAGGCTTTGGCCAGAATTGCAACAAAAACTAGGTCATTCAAGATGGCTGTCAAGCAAATCGACCCATAAGATTCTCTTGAACAAATTTGGTTCAGCTCATAATGCCATAAATGAAGTTTCCCCGAGTTTCACATCAATCAGCTGATTCGGAGAAGATTTTTAATGATGTTTCTAGAAATCATACAAAATCAAAGATGTCCGCCAAACAAATTGCTGATCAGCTTCCTTTGAACAAACTTGCATCCATGTGTCGTAAGGATGCATCCTGCCAAATATTAATTTAAATCGGCCCAGTCATTCTCGAGAAGACATTTTGAATTTCCTGTTGTTTTAGTATGGGAGCTTATGGCAGGAAAAATATCCAAGATGCCCACCAAACTGTTCATCCGACAGTTTCGAAAATGGCAAATCTGAACTCCGAAAAAAACAATATAAAACCAATTTTGGCTTCAAAATCTATAAAAAAAAATTCCAATATAGCCACGAAACACGCCGCATTTAAATTTTTTGTATGCATCGATCCGTTCCGCGGTTCTGGAGGATTTGCTTTTGCGAAAACTATGGCATCAAAGATGGCCGCCGAACCATTTAGCCAATCAACTTCCCTTGAACAACCTTGGTTCAGTTGTTGCCCTAGATGATATTTCAGTCTTAAATCAATCCAAAAAGTGGCCACCGGCCAAATTGGGTGATCGGCTTCCTTTGAACAAACTTGGACCGTGATGCCCTAAGGATGCTTCCTGCCACATATAATTGAAATCGGCCAAGTAGTTCTTGAGAAGTCATTTAAAGGAAAAGTTGACAGACGTTTGACGACAGACGGATGACGGACAGTCGCCATGGCATAAGCTCACTTGGCCTTTCAGGCCAGGTGAGCTAACAAGAGGCCCAAGGGGCCTGTATCGCATACCTGGAACATAGGCATTTCATCAAGAAAGGCCATCAGCCATAAGTAGAACCCTAAGGAGTTGACCAGAATTGTAGCATGAACACAGCGGCCATGTCTCTATGCATCAACTTCCCTTGAAGAAACTTTAATGGCCCTTAGTCCCTAATCATATCTCCCAAATTTGAAATTCCAATATGTTCAGCGGTTATGGAGAAGTTGTTGTCATGAAAGCTAGGTCATCCAAGACGGCCGCTAAAGCATTAGGCCATTCAAGTTCCCTACAACAAACTTGGTTCAGTTGTTGTCCTAGATGACCTTTCATAAATTTTGAATCGATCCCCCAAGTGGATTTGAAAAATCAATCAATCCCACAAACAGTTTCGGAGAAGATTTTTAATGGCTAAAGATTTCTAAAAATCGGCCAAAATCCAAGATGGCCACAGACCAAATTGACCGATCGGGTTGATTTCAGCAAACTTGGATCTCCATGCCCTAAGGATGCTTCCTGTCAAACATACTTGAAATCGGCCAGTGGTTCTTGAGAAATCATTTAAGGAAAAAGTTGACGGACAGACGACAGACACCCGGCGGACGGTCACAACGGTGTAAACTCAGGCCAGATGAGCTAATAACAAACCAAATAAACTATATTTACCTTGTTGCAATTGTAGACATCACCAATTCCAACACACGTTATCTGTAAACCAATGAACTCGTATACGTAATAAATAATAATTTTAAAGCAATAAATAATTATTTAACAACAATGAATTAAAATGCACCAAAATCAACTTCACAAAACAGCAAATTTATTGGCATAACTTTAGTAGTTTGGCCTGATGAGATTTAATCCATTATTTTGATTTCATACGAATCAAACCTTGATAAACTAAAGGACAATTGAAAAACTGTAACATTCTTCTAATTCTTGGTTCACAATAAACTAAGTCCAAACCACGTAAAAATATGTAAACAATTTGAAAATCATTTTCGTTATGATGGAGCCTGGATGCACTGATTGTATACAACAAATCTGTAAAGTTTTATTGACATTAGATAAAGCCCTTGATGAACTAAATGGTCATTGAAAAACTAACATTTACCTAATTCTTGGTGCAAAAATAAATCAAAATGTCTAGCAATGAGCATTTCTCAAGAAGAGTGCAGAGACCATTTTGAGCTTCATGACCCATTAAAGTGTTTGACAAGGTGTTAGTTTGACAGCTAAGGGTTAGTTTGACAGCTAAGGGTTAATTTGACAGTAAAGTTTGACAGCTAAGGGTTAATTTGATAGCTAAGGGTTAATTTGACAGCTACGGGTTAGTTTGACAGCTAAGGGTTAATTTGACAGCTAAGGTTTAATTTGACAGCTAAGGGTTAATTTGACAGCTAAGGGTTAATTTGACAGCTAAGGGTTAATTTGACAGCTAAGGGTTAGTTTGACAGTAAAGCTTGACAGATAAGGGTTAATTTGACAGCTAAGGGTTAATTTGACAGTAAAGCTTGACAGCTAAGGGTTAGTTTGACAGCTAATGGTTAATTTGACAGCTAAGGGTTAGTTTGACAGTAAAGCTTGACAGCTAAGGGTTAATTTGACAGCTAAGGGTTAATTTGACAGCTAAGGGTTAATTTGACAGCTAAGGGTTAATTTGACAGCTAAGGGTTAATTTGACAGCTAAGGGTTAATTTGACAGCTAAGGGTTAGTTTGACAGCTAAGGGTTAATTTGACAGCTAAGGGTTAATTTGACAGCTAAGGGTTAGTTTGACAGCTAAGGGTTAATTTGACAGCTAAGGGTTAATTTGACAGCTAAGGGTTAATTTGACAGCTAAGGGTTAGTTTGACAGCTAAGGGTTAATTTGACAGTAAAGCTTGACAGCTAAGGGTTAGTTGGACAGCTAAGGGTTAATTTGACAGCTAAGGGTTAGTTTGACAGCTAAGGGTTAATTTGACAGTAAAGCATGACAGCTAAGGGTTAGTTTGACAGCTAAGGGTTAATTTGACAGCTAAGGGTTAATTTGACAGTAAAGCTTGACAGTTGAGGATTAATTTGACAGCTAAGGGTTAATTTGACAGTTGAAGATTAATTTGATAGCTAAGGGTTAATTTGACAGTTGAAGATTAATTTGACATCTAAGGGTTAATTTGACAGCTAAGGGTTAATTTGACAGCTAAGGGTTAATTTGACAGCTAAGGGTTAGTTTGACAGTAAAGCTTGACAGCTACGGGTTAGTTTGACAGTAAAGCTTGACAGCTACGGGTTAGTTTGACAGCTACAGGTTAGTTTGACAGCTAAGGGTTAATTTGACAGTTAAGGGTTAGTTTGACAGTAAAGCTTGACAGCTAAGGGTTAATTTGACAGCTAAGGGTTAATTTGACAGTAAAGCTTGACAGCTACGGGTTAGTTTGACAGTAAAGCTTGACAGCTACGGGTTAGTTTGACAGCTACGGGTTAGTTTGACAGCTAAGGGTTAATTTGACAGCTAAGGGTTAATTTGACAGCTAAGGGTTAGTTTGACAGCTAAGGGTTAATTTGACAGCTAAGGGTTAATTTGACAGCTAAGGGTTAATTTGACAGCTAAGGGTTAATTTGACAGCTAAGGGTTAATTTGACAGCTAAGGGTTAATTTGACAGTAAAGCTTGACAGCTAAGGGTTAGTTGGACAGCTAAGGGTTAATTTGACAGCTAAGGGTTAGTTTGACAGCTAAGGGTTAATTTGACAGTAAAGCTTGACAGCTAAGGGTTAGTTTGACAGCTAAGGGTTAATTTGACAGCTAAGGGTTAATTTGACAGTAAAGCTTGACAGTTGAGGATTAATTTGACAGCTAAGGGTTAATTTGACAGTTGAAGATTAATTTGACAGCTAAGGGTTAATTTGACAGTTGAGGATTAATTTGACAGTTGAAGGTTAATTTGACAGTTGAAGATTAATTTGACAGTTGAAGATTAATTTGACAGCTAAGGGTTAATTTGACAGCTAAGGGTTAATTTGACAGCTAAGGGTTAGTTTGACAGCTAAGGGTTAATTTGACAGCTAAGGGTTAGTTTGACAGCTAAGGGTTAGTTTGACAGCTAAGGGTTAATTTGACAGCTAAGGGTTAATTTGACAGATAAGGGTTAGTTTGACAGCTAAGGGTTAATTTGACAGTAAAGCTTGACAGCTAAGGGTTAGTTTGACAGCTAAGGGTTAATTTGACAGCTAAGGGTTAGTTTGACAGCTAAGGGTTAATTTGACAGTAAAGCTTGACAGCTAAGGGTTAGTTTGACAGCTATGGGTTAATTTGACAGCTAAGGGTTAATTTGACAGTAAAGCTTGACAGTTGAGGATTAATTTGACAGCTAAGGGTTAATTTGACAGTTGAAGATTAATTTGACAGCTAAGGGTTAATTTGACAGTTGAAGATTAATTTGATAGCTAAGGGTTAATTTGACAGTTGAAGACTAATTTGACAGCTAAGGGTTAATTTGACAGCTAAGGGTTAATTTGACAGCTAAGGGTTAATTTGACAGCTAAGGGTTAATTTTACAGCATACATAGCATTCATGTCTCGTGACATCGCCTTCAATACGAGATCGAGAAAAGAGACTCGTGTATAATGAGTGGCCATCGGTGTAGTAATATCACCCGGAATTGAAGGACAAAGATAATCGAATCTTGAAAGGACAGGGCTCATATGAGAGTTACGCTATACATTCTGGACAGTATTATTTCACCAAAAACTTGGATGACATAAAAGGTGATGGCCATCTGTATGAAGAATAGTTAACAGAGACACTCTTACTTTGTCATCAAATTGAAATTGGATGGACCTAAAACCAGGACAAGAATTTGCTGTCATTGCATAGATGCATCACATGAACCACTGGATGGATTGAGTCAGTTTTAATGCCTGTATCAAGCTAGTGATGTAGGGGTTAATGTTTATATCACATGAACCACTGGATGGATTGAGTCAGTTTTAATGCCTGTATCAAGCTAGTGATGTAGGGGTTAATGTTTATATCACATGAACCACTGGATGGATTGAGTCAGTTTTAATGCCTGTATCAAGCTAGTGATGTAGGGGTTAATGTTTATATCACATGAACCACTGGATGGATTGAGTCAGTTTTAATGCCTGTATCAAGCTAGTGATGTAGGGGTTAATGTTTATATCACATGAACCACTGGATGGATTGAGTCAGTTTTAATGCCTGTATCAAGCTAGTGATGTAGGGGTTAATGTTTATATCACATGAACCACTGGATGGATTGAGTCAGTTTTAATGCCTGTATCAAGCTAGTGATGTAGGGGTTAATGTTTATATCACATGAACCACTGGATGGATTGAGTCAGTTTTAATGCCTGTATCAAGCTAGTGATGTAGGGGTTAATGTTTATATCACATGAACCACTGGATGGATGGAGTCAGTTTTAATGCCTGTATCAAGCTAGTGATGTAGGGGTTAATGTTTATATCACATGAACCACTGGATGGATGGAGTCAGTTTTAATGCCTGTATCAAGCTAGTGATGTAGGGGTTAATGTTTATATCACATGAACCACTGGATGGATGGAGTCAGTTTTAATGCCTGTATCAAGCTAGTGATGTAGGGGTTAATGTTTATATCACATGAACCACTGGATGGATGGAGTCAGTTTTAATGCCTGTATCAAGCTAGTGATGTAGGGGTTAATGTTTATATCACATGAACCACTGGATGGATGGAGTCAGTTTTAATGCCTGTATCAAGCTAGTGATGTAGGGGTTAATGTTTATATCACATGAACCACTGGATGGATTGAGTCAGTTTTAATGCCTGTATCAAGCTAGTGATGTAGGGGTTAATGTTTATATCACATGAACCACTGGATGGATGGAGTCAGTTTTAATGCCTGTATCAAGCTAGTGATGTAGGGGTTAATGTTTATATCACATGAACCACTGGATGGATGGAGTCAGTTTTAATGCCTGTATCAAGCTAGTGATGTAGGGGTTAATGTTTATATCACATGAACCACTGGATGGATGGAGTCAGTTTTAATGCCTGTATCAAGCTAGTGATGTAGGGGTTAATGTTTATATCACATGAACCACTGGATGGATGGAGTCAGTTTTAATGCCTGTATCAAGCTAGTGATGTAGGGGTTAATGTTTATATCACATGAACCACTGGATGGATGGAGTCAGTTTTAATGCCTGTATCAAGCTAGTGATGTAGGGGTTAATGTTTATATCACATGAACCACTGGATGGATTGAGTCAGTTTTAATGCCTGTATCAAGCTAGTGATGTAGGGGTTAATGTTTATATCACATGAACCACTGGATGGATGGAGTCAGTTTTAATGCCTGTATCAAGCTAGTGATGTAGGGGTTAATGTTTATATCACATGAACCACTGGATGGATTGAGTCAGTTTTAATGCCTGTATCAAGCTAGTGATGTAGGGGTTAATGTTTATATCACATGAACCACTGGATGGATTGAGTCAGTTTTAATGCCTGTATCAAGCTAGTGATGTAGGGGTTAATGTTTATATCACATGAACCACTGGATGGATTGAGTCAGTTTTAATGCCTGTATCAAGCTAGTGATGTAGGGGTTAATGTTTATATCACATGAACCACTGGATGGATGGAGTCAGTTTTAATGCCTGTATCAAGCTAGTGATGTAGGGGTTAATGT
Organism: Chaetoderma sp. LZ-2023a; assembly: GCA_034401795.1. Lineage (NCBI taxonomy): Eukaryota > Metazoa > Mollusca > Caudofoveata > Chaetodermatida > Chaetodermatidae > Chaetoderma > Chaetoderma sp. LZ-2023a. Next base: position 196,028,229 of record CM067370.1, on the reverse strand, counting down.
TTATATCACATGAACCACTGGATGGATGGAGTCAGTTTTAATGCCTGTATCAAGCTAGTGATGTAGGGGTTAATGTTTATATCACATGAACCACTGGATGGATGGAGTCAGTTTTAATGCCTGTATCAAGCTAGTGATGTAGGGGTTAATGTTTATATCACATGAACCACTGGATGGATGGAGTCAGTTTTAATGCCTGTATCAAGCTAGTGATGTAGGGGTTAATGTTTATATCACATGAACCACTGGATGGATGGAGTCAGTTTTAATGCCTGTATCAAGCTAGTGATGTAGGGGTTAATGTTTATATCACATGAACCACTGGATGGATGGAGTCAGTTTTAATGCCTGTATCAAGCTAGTGATGTAGGGGTTAATGTTTATATCACATGAACCACTGGATGGATTGAGTCAGTTTTAATGCCTGTATCAAGCTAGTGATGTAGGGGTTAATGTTTATATCACATGAACCACTGGATGGATTGAGTCAGTTTTAATGCCTGTATCAAGCTAGTGATGTAGGGGTTAATGTTTATATCACATGAACCACTGGATGGATTGAGTCAGTTTTAATGCCTGTATCAAGCTAGTGATGTAGGGGTTAATGTTTATATCACATGAACCACTGGATGGATTGAGTCAGTTTTAATGCCTGTATCAAGCTAGTGATGTAGGGGTTAATGTTTATATCACATGAACCACTGGATGGATTGAGTCAGTTTTAATGCCTGTATCAAGCTAGTGATGTAGGGGTTAATGTTTATATCACATGAACCACTGGATGGATGGAGTCAGTTTTAATGCCTGTATCAAGCTAGTGATGTAGGGGTTAATGTTTATATCACATGAACCACTGGATGGATGGAGTCAGTTTTAATGCCTGTATCAAGCTAGTGATGTAGGGGTTAATGTTTATATCACATGAACCACTGGATGGATTGAGTCAGTTTTAATGCCTGTATCAAGCTAGTGATGTAGGGGTTAATGTTTATATCACATGAACCACTGGATGGATTGAGTCAGTTTTAATGCCTGTATCAAGCTAGTGATGTAGGGGTTAATGTTTATATCACATGAACCACTGGATGGATTGAGTCAGTTTTAATGCCTGTATCAAGCTAGTGATGTAGGGGTTAATGTTTATATCACATGAACCACTGGATGGATTGAGTCAGTTTTAATGCTTGTATCAAGCTAGTGATGTAGGGGTTAATGTTTATATCACATGAACCACTGTATGGATGGAGTCAGTTTTAATGCCTGTATCAAGCTAGTGATGTAGGGGTTAATGTTTATATCACATGAACCACTGGATGGATGGAGTCAGTTTTAATGCCTGTATCAAGCTAGTGATGTAGGGGTTAATGTTTATATCACATGAACCACTGGATGGATGGAGTCAGTTTTAATGCCTGTATCAAGCTAGTGATGTAGGGGTTAATGTTTATATCACATGAACCACTGGATGGATGGAGTCAGTTTTAATGCTTGTATCAAGCTAGTGATGTAGGGGTTAATGTTTATATCACATGAACCACTGGATGGATTGAGTCAGTTTTAATGCCTGTATCAAGCTAGTGATGTAGGGGTTAATGTTTATATCACATGAACCACTGGATGGATGGAGTCAGTTTTAATGCCTGTATCAAGCTAGTGATGTAGGGGTTAATGTTTATATCACATGAACCACTGGATGGATGGAGTCAGTTTTAATGCTTGTATCAAGCTAGTGATGTAGGGGTTAATGTTTATATCACATGAACCACTGGATGGATGGAGTCAGTTTTAATGCTTGTATCAAGCTAGTGATGTAGGGGTTAATGTTTATATCACATGAACCACTGGATGGATGGAGTCAGTTTTAATGCCTGTATCAAGCTAGTGATGTAGGGGGTTAATGTTTATATCACATGAACCACTGGATGGATTGAGTCAGTTTTAATGCCTGTATCAAGCTAGTGATGTAGGGGTTAATGTTTATATCACATGAACCACTGGATGGATGGAGTCAGTTTTAATGCCTGTATCAAGCTAGTGATGTAGGGGTTAATGTTTATATCACATGAACCACTGGATGGATTGAGTCAGTTTTAATGCCTGTATCAAGCTAGTGATGTAGGGGTTAATGTTTATATCACATGAACCACTGGATGGATGGAGTCAGTTTTAATGCTTGTATCAAGCTAGTGATGTAGGGGTTAATGTTTATATCACATGAACCACTGTATGGATGGAGTCAGTTTTAATGCTTGTATCAAGCTAGTGATGTAGGGGTTAATGTTTATATCACATGAACCACTGGATGGATTGAGTCAGTTTTAATGCCTGTATCAAGCTAGTGATGTAGGGGTTAATGTTTATATCACATGAACCACTGGATGGATGGAGTCAGTTTTAATGCCTGTATCAAGCTAGTGATGTAGGGGTTAATGTTTATATCACATGAACCACTGGATGGATGGAGTCAGTTTTAATGCTTGTATCAAGCTAGTGATGTAGGGGTTAATGTTTATATCACATGAACCACTGGATGGATGGAGTCAGTTTTAATGCTTGTATCAAGCTAGTGATGTAGGGGTTAATGTTTATATCACATGAACCACTGGATGGATTGAGTCAGTTTTAATGCCTGTATCAAGCTAGTGATGTAGGGGTTAATGTTTATATCACATGAACCACTGGATGGATGGAGTCAGTTTTAATGCTTGTATCAAGCTAGTGATGTAGGGGGTTAATGTTTATATCACATGAACCACTGGATGGATGGAGTCAGTTTTAATGCTTGTATCAAGCTAGTGATGTAGGGGTTAAAAGAATACCAAAATCAACACGATCATGGAGATAGACTGGGTCCTGACTGATCTGGGCTCTGAAGTGGAGTCTGTGTAGCTGTCTAGTCATTGTTATGATGTAACAAGATGGCCGGTCATTACTGTAGATGTGTATTCTTGTCATGAAGCGACATCTCTGTTTTGGATTGCATACAAAGACTACTAACCAACATTTAAAAAAACCCTGTAAATAACAATTACAGGGCTTCTTTTTTCTCAATGCGATACGTTTTATATGCAACACAAACTCACCATCCCAAGGTCGGCACATTTTCTCCAGGCTGTTTGATTGTTGCTGCCTTTGAAGATGGCCAGATCACCATTAATGTTTCCAACAACCAATTCACCTACCTGAAATTAATCATGCAATATATTTCTCAATGCAGCAATCAGCTCACCTACCTGAAATTAATTCAATGATGTAAACTTTCAGCGTAGAATCTTGGACATCTATTTCTAATAAATAACTTTGAAAGCTAAATTGATGATTAATGAAGCTATCATCCGGAAGCCATTCAGCCTCCCGCCCGGATGGCGCCATCACATAATATCCCCATAATTTTTTGGCTGGGTATAAAAGTAATAAGACCAGCCCATTTTTTACATGATAAAGTTGATTTATTGCTGACTTACAATTTTAAAATGCATTTTGAGGGAAAACGCAATATAGCGTTCATCATCGTCATCATCATCATTTTATGAGGCATAAGCCCTTGGCTTGTTATTGCCTTAGGAGATTGTGTTGGTATTGTATTATTAGTGCTTGTACTTTGTTTAGTTAAAATATTTATTTGTTTGGTTGGCATTAAATTCAGGACCCTGGTTGACTTGGGGAAGTGCCGTGGTGCAGATGGGTGTTCCCTGCATCAGCTGCGGTATGCCGCTTACGCTCATGGTTACACCCTTCTGCGCCTAGCATTTGGGTATCTTTCTAAATTTGTCTTATATATCTATTAGTTAGCTAAGTCATGATCGTATATTATGTCATTTAGGTGCGTATCTAGTTATCGCCACGTTTCAAAAAAACGTCGGGGATATTGTAATTACCTCCATCCGCCTGTCTGTCCATCCGTCATTAAGATTTGGCTCCGCCCCCAGAGGGGTGTGGTATGGGTCAACAGGTCAAATCAGTTGTAATGCAATGCCTCTGAAATCGTTAGACGCCAATCGTCAACCAAATTTGATATCCGAGTTACCCATATGATTGTGGAGTGCAAAAGGCCATTTAGATTTGGCTCCGCCCCCCCCCCCCCCCAGGGGGTGGGGGAGGGGTCAAAATGTCAAATTTTAACCTGCAGAAATTAATTGTAACACATCTCCTCTGACTGTTGGACAGAATTCAACCAAATTTAGTATGTCAGTTACCCATATCAATGTGGAGTGGATGAGCACATCTACATTTGGCCCCGCCCCCAGGGTGTGTGGAATGGGGTCAAAAGGTTATGAAATTGATTGTAATGCAAACTCCTCTGAACCTGTTGGACAAAATTCAACCAAATTTGGTAGGCGAGTTACCCATATGATTGCGAAGTGCAAAAGGACATTCCCCTGGGGCCAAAGCAGAGAACGTGGGGATTTGCGATGACGTGTCATTGACCGATCAATCCAGTTCTGATTTAAACACATCAAGCATGGGTGCTTCAACTACGACAGAAGGGAGTGAGTTCCATGTATTAATAATTCGGTTAGGGAAAAAATGCTTACAAGTTTCTTTCAGGACAGCAGCGTTTAGTGTTGTGCTTGAATGTGTGAGTGTGTTACTTGATCAGTCAAAGAATGTGTTTTTGTCAATGTTCATCCTGGATAAATTGTTATGTTTCGATTAAGTCTCCTCTACGCCTTCTGTATTTTAGTGACTTAGTGACATGAGGTTCAAATCTTTTAGCTTGTCTGTGTAGCCATCATTTTTCAAATGAGGGGAACAAGTTTAGTGGCTCGGCGCTGGAGCCTTTCGATTAAATAACAGCTTGTCTTTTGAAACGAGGAAACCATATATGCAGTTACAGTATTAAACAAGAGCTCAACAAATAGCGCATAATTGCCCGCCATGATGACAAACCAATGAATGAGAGCTATCAGAAAATATTTATTTCTTACTCAGACCCATCAGACCAGTCATCCTTATGAAGTGTCAAAGCGATCAGTTAAACAGGCAAGGACATATCTGGAAACCAATTTTCAAGATGGCTGTCGGTGGCTGGCAGCCATCTTGGATTTCAGATCATCGTCGATTTCGATGGGTTGTTTCCACAGACCGAGTCCAACCACTCCCTGAAGTTTCAAAGCGATCCGATAAACGGTAAGAGTTATCATCCGGAAACCAATTTTCAAGATGGCCGCTGGTGGCCATCTTGGATTTCGGATCGTTGTCGATTTCAATAAGTTTCTTCCTCAGACCTAGCCTAACCACTTTATGAAGTTTCAAAGCGATCAGATAAACGGTAACGGAGTTATCATTCAGAAACCAATTTTCAAGATGGCCGGCATTTCGGATCATCGTTGATTTCGATGGGTTGTTTCCATAGACCGAGTCCAACCACTTCATGAAGTTTCAAAGCGATCCGATAAATGGTATCGGAGTTATTATCCGGAAACCAATTTTCAAGATGGCCGTCGGTGGGTGGTAGTCATCTTGGATTTCGGATCATTGTCGATTTCGATAGGTTTCTTCCTCAGACCTAGTCCAACCACTCTATGAAGTTTCAAAGCGATCCGATAAACGGTAACTGAGTTATCATCCGGAAACCACTCTGCCGCCCGCACGCAAAGCGATCAGTTAAACGGGCAAGGACGTATCATCCGGAAACCAATTTTCAAGATGGCCACCGATGGCTAGCAGCCATCTTGGATTTCAGATCATCATTGATTTCGATAGGTTTCTTCCCCAGACCTAGTCCAACCACTCTATGAAGTTTCAAAGCGATCCGATAAACGGTAACAGAGTTATCATCCGGAAACCATATTTTCAAGATGGCCGCTGGTGGCTGGCGGCCATCTTGGATTTCGGATCATTGTCGATTTCGATAGGTTTCTTCCTCAGACCTAGTCCAACCACTCCATGAAGTTTCAAAGCGATCCGATAAACGGTAACTGAGTTATCATCCGGAAACCATTTTTCAAGATGGCCGTTGGCTTCAATAGTCTCTGGGTTTATATAAATGTCTGGTAAAACAGTGTTTGTGATATTGGGAATATTATCTGGCAGCGTATTTAGATTCTCTTCTGTAAATACACTTGCAAAATAGGTGTTCAAAATTTGTCAGGACTCTTCGTTTTCTTGTATTTTTTGTAGTTTGTTTTTACCCGTGTCTAGTGATGCAAAGGTATATGCCAGCATGGCGTGCCTTCTTCTTCATCTTCTTCTTGCTGTTCTTAAGACATTTTTAAATAACTCAGGTTCTACTGGTACAATTCTTTCCAAACTTGGGTGGAAGCTTGCTCATGTGGTCCCGAACACGTATACCAATTTTGTGGCCAAAACCTAAAACGCAACAGCAACATCGTTTTCAAAATAGACATTTTTGAAGCATTTTCAATAACTCTAATGGAGCGATCTTTTCCGAACTCGGGTTGATGTGTGTCTGTGGGGTCCCGAAGATGTATGGTAATTTTACGATAAAAAACTAACGCAACAGCAACAGCTTTCAGCAATAATGTTTCCGAAATAGACACCTTTGACTTTATGGTGGCCTAACTGAAATATATATCAACGATGCGGATATTGGACAAATTTGTCCTTGTTTTCTTTAAGAGTATGTGGCACTGGATGTAAGCCAAAGGTGTTTCCTTTTACTTGACTTGTTTGTTTTTGGGATGTGTTGATTTAGCATTGTGGCTAATATGTAGTAAATAAGGTTCCATGCTTCTGATGTACCCATAAATCACCTATTAGTAACCGCGGCTTCTAATAGGACAAAGGCCAGAAATTCTTTAAATTCAAATCTCTGAGAAAGGAGGCAACTTCTATTAGGTATATTTCAAGAAAAAAATTGAAATTGATTCTGTAAAATGATACAAAAAATAGCACGAGAATAGAAGACAATTTGACGGCACAAATTCTTATCATCTTACGACTATGCTTACCTTATACCCATCATCGCAGGAGTGAACCTATTAAATGGGACCACAAAAAAATCGTGTATGCTTTAATAAACGTCATTTATTTAATCAAAATTAATCCTAATTTTGACATAAAATGTCGTCAAGAAAAAATACAAATCATGTGATAAATCCGCTTCTGCTATAGGACGAGTTTAGGTCATTACTGCAGTAGCGCGAAAATGCCATTATTCATACCAGGTAGATACTTGTGCAATACACGTAAATAGAAGGGTAGTTTCAAGTACCTACCTGCGTAGCTACGCGAGCGACAGCTTAAATGCACCAAATAAAGAAGTATGAATACTAAGAGCAGGTACTCAGTAGAATCGTCTCCGATTTACGGACCTAATAAACTGGACTCGGAACTTACTATATGCATATAGTAATCATTACGTGACGGTGACTGAGTATTATACATCTGATCTGATTACCTCTGATTAATGGTCTTCTAAATGGACAAAGATGAAGCGTAAATCGACTCGTCGTATCCCACCAGATCTGGATTTACTCAGATTGAAAGTTCAGCGGGAAAACTATCAGATCTACCTTCTTCATAATTATGATGTGTCCGGTGCTTCGCTTTGCCACTTGATCATGGATGGTGTCTCAATAATAGAAAGTGTTATCCAATCAAATTCATAAACCCTGCACTTCCTGACAGTTTGAGTAAGATTGTCAAAGAAAACCAAGTCACAAATACAGCTGTGGAAGGTGAACCTGTTTCGAAAAATGATGAAGATAACACATACGTATGAGATACAGGGATGCATTCAGCATCATCATTTGGTTTGAATTTTGGTAACTTTTCCTATTTTTCAGTTTTGGACTTAACCGCCTTATTAATCAACAATGGATCATCGGATTTCAATGAAACATTACAGATGTGTTCTATGTCATGAAGGGATGTGGTCATCATCATGACAATTACTTTTCAACAATTGGCTCACCGCATATAAAACAAAATTTTACAGTTGTGTTATATATTATGCAGAGGTACTATCCGCATCATTAATAATTTTTCCTGCTTTTTTACATAGTATATTTTTTATGTTTTTTAGGTTACAGTTTTTAAATGGACATATATCACTGTTCTGATTTCAATGACACTTTATAAAGCCATTCTATGGCATTTACCTGTACAATTTGCATCATTACTAATTTGATTTTGGGGAATTTTGCCTACTTTTCACACAGTATTAGAGATAGAATACATTTTATATATTTTTTAGGTTAAGATTTTTATGGACTATGCTCGATCAACAGTGGCTCACAGTGTTATCAACACAATTTTACACCAGTGTTTTATACTATGTTGTGGTACTATCCCCATATTACCGACTTTTATTTTAGGAATTTTTTCAAGATCAAACTATCCAAAGTTTAGCCAAATTGTTCATGTTTGATGGTTACAGTTGTTTGTTGGTGTCTCACTGAATATATCTATTATGACCTGCTCATATTATGTGCTAATCTGTACTTTCTTTCCAGGGGTGGATTCAAAGGGGGAGGGGGGAGGAGGAGGAGGGATGGAGGCCGCATACGCCCCCCCTCTAAATTTGTCCTAGCTTATAAGTTGTGTGTAAATATCAAGAGTCCTCCAAATAAAAATAGAATAATGTCACCGCCAACTCAATGTCCATATTTATATCAGAAATGGCAGGAAATAACTGTTGAGAGAATGTGGATTAAAAAATTTCCATGGGGAGTCCATTAACACCCATGATTTAGGTCACGCCCCTCTAATCAAATTTTTTGGATTCATCCCATCTTTCAGTTTGGTTTGGTTCCTCCATACTGTAGACTTTATGGTTAATACGATGTCTGCTGCTCCATTGTATCCCAGTCCCACCATCCTTGCCCTGAGTATCCAACTCATTTAGTTTGGTGAATCTTTTATAATACAGTGAGAATATTAAATCTTTGCCGATCTTCTTAATCTGTTGCTGTAAAGGTTTCGCATGTAACATACGAGGGAGATTTTCATGGGTAATGTCAAGCAGGATTTGAATTAAACGAAATCACATCTTTTCTTTTTTCACGAGAGAGTAGTTATACTTACCTCCCTAACACTCTATGATATTTCCTAAATATCAACCGTCACTCAATAACCCCAGATTAAAAAAGAAAGGTGCCCTTACAGGGCAGGTAGACAGGAGACAGTCTGCCGGCCCCAAACTCGCACATGCGCAGACTGACACTGCCTCAGCACTATTGGCCGACACATGCAACTTAAAAGCCTGAAGACTGAGCCTTTGTGGGTGGAAAGGCCGGGTCCATGTTATGGAGGTAAGTATAACTACTCTCTCGTGAAAAAAGAAAGCTGTGATTTCGTTCAATTCACTTCAAGAGATATACTTACCTACCTAACACACTATGATATTGCCAGAATTTGTAAGTGAATTCAGCGGGAGGGAGGTGAGGTCAAATGACAAGCTCATCCTTTGCATGTTTTTGCACATGAAGCACTAACATCTGAAATTGTGTGACACACACAATCAGGCAATGATTTGAACATCGGATAATGCAACCGATGGTGAGAGTAATGACCGTATGTCAAATGCACTCCACCATCCTTTTGGGAAAGGAGAGGCTATGACATCAATGTCCCATACACTCTATAAGTACTGGTGCTAAGTACTACAAGTCACGAGACGAAAGACTTCATTTTCGTATACTCTCAATAAATGAACCACATAATACACTGGTACCATTACATTCTCATTAAGAAAGGTTAATACATCGTAACAATAAATTATGTAACAACAAAAGGCAATACTCTACATGTATGTAAGTGTGGACTGCTATGCTTCTCCTGCGTGGGTATGCTGTTATTGCAAGAACCACCCTGGTGAAGAGCCGAGGAGCCATGGAAATTCCGAATGGCAAAACTTTGAATCCCCACTGCCGGCCCTGGAATGCGAATCTCAGGTACCAACGAAAACTCTTCGCAATTGGAATGTGGAAATAAGCATTCTTCAGATCTATTGATGCCATCCACATTCCCATCTCTAACCCCGCCAACACCGTTTTGACTGTTTCCATTTTGATACTTGGTGTGTCTACGAACTTGTTCAATGGCTTGAGGTTGAGAATTGGTCTCCACCCTCCAGTTCTCTTTGTCACTAGAAACACGGTTGAATAGAAGCCCGGGCAATTTTGTGCCGGTTGAATTGCTCCTTTTTGTATGAGGGAATTTATCTCTTCTATACACAATTCTCTTGGAATTTGAGTCCAGATCGGAACCAGAGACAGGTGCGATGGTGGGCCTATTGCCCAGTCAGGCTGGTACCCGGCTGAAAGCCATCACAAGACTAAGCGGTCCTGGGCTAACCGCTCCCGCTTGTGGAGGGCCAATCGACCTCCCATGGGTCCACCTAGGGAGAGAGGTGGACATAAGCAGTGCAAGAGTGGGACTGTCTCTGGTTCTAGAATTGGTTTGGTTCTTGTGGAAATCAGCCATCAGGAATGATTACCATGACCAGATCCTTGCACGACACAGCTTGCGCCACATGCCATGGCCCGTGCGTCACGCACCGAGGTGCGCGGGTGGCTGCCTGGCTGTCAGCGCTTGAGGAGCCTGCGCCACCCCACACACCCATCCCCCCTCTGCAGGCCGGTGCTGGTGTGGCCGTGGCCTACGCTGCGCCGGTGGCTGGCCTCTGACTTGACCAGCGCCACATCGGGCCTGCTGTGGATGGTATAAAGCGGGCGCTGTGCGAACGTGCTCCCTACAAAGCACCTCAAATTGCTCGTGTAGCGCCCTCTGATTATTGACTAGAGTGACTGTCTCCTGGAGGTGTCTACATCCCTCACCCCAAGAGACCAGGACCTGACAAAGGCGTCCGCAGCAGCCTGTTGTACAAATCCTGGAACGGACACAAATTGTCTAGTGCAAATGTGCGTCTCGCCCTGACACTTCTAGTCACTGCCCTAGTCATACAGTCCAGAGCCAGGTTAATACAATCCTGGATGGCTCTCTGAACTGAGACAGGGCTTGCTTGGCGCGATGCAGACGTTGTTACTACACCCTGTAACAGCTGGGAGACATGCGAGAGCGCCGCTTTGGTCGCTCTTCTCTGCATCGCGCGATGCGGTGTTTGCTGAGTGCAGCGCGCTCGAGCACAGCGCTCCCGTGTCAGACCGGGAGCCTGGCCACATGTCCTCGCAAAGCGCTGCATGATCTGCGCTCGGCTTTGGCACTGTACCGTATTTCTGGTATTGGCCAGCAACGATACGACACCGACTCGCTGCCTTTCACGGGGGGGGGGGGGGGACTTCGCAAGCCATCCATCAGGCTTAATGAACATCTCTGCCACTGTGAACATAAAATTACCAGTTTCCTGGGTGCCTATAACATCTATACCAACTCACGGAAATAGGTGACACTGCATAATTAAGACGTAATTAAGAGAATTGTACTAGAGTTCACCTGATAACTCAGTCCTGAAGTTGCTTCAGACAAATTATGATGGTCAGACATGAAAACAAATACTCTAGAACAACTTTTGATAGATAATTCAGCAAAAACACAAGCATGTGGTTCAGGTCAATAGTCAAGAAAGAGGCAGTGTCAGTCTGCGCACGCACGAGGTTGGGGCCGCCATCCGGCACTGTCTCCTGTCTACCTGCCCAGTAAGGGTATCTTTCTTTTTTAATCTGGGATTATTGAGTGAAGGTCGATATTTAGGAAATATCATAGTGTTAGGGAGGTAAGTATATCTCTTGAAGTGAAAAAAGGCTGGATGGGTTCTCCACTACTTATATAAGGTCATATTTCGTGAGCCGTTGTTCAACATCGAAATCTCAGTCCCATACAATGGTCATGGGGAAATGTATGTATGCCTTAGAACTTGTATCGCTGCAGGATAAAGACCATTACGACCATGACACCCTGCTCCCAGTAATCGGAACAGCCCTGCAATTGCTCACTCGATCATTTCTGCCACACTGATTTTATTGATATTCTGGATGGGTCCTTGGTTAATTCCCATGTGCACTCTCTTTACAGTCTGCGAGTTCATTTCCAGTAGAGACCACTCTTATAATTCTCATATAACATGGCCACTGACTTGTTGCCATTGATTTTAATACAGCCTTTGTTAAACATATATTCCACAATCTTGGTCACTGCGTACTCTGACACCCCAATCACTGGAATAAACAGGGCTGTGTAATCTGCCACTGTAGGAGCAAAGCAGTCTTTCATCCCTACCACAGCACCATGACCACAATTTTGTAAGTAAAAAAGTAAGTGGTCGCAGATATGGCAACTATCTTTCAAGACAGATAAAATGCATGTAATACACTTCGGCAGGAATAACCCTCAAACCAAATACTATATGACAGATACAGCTGATATACATCCTGCATGCTGTATCAACATCAGAGATAGAAAGACTTGGGAGTGCATAATGACAGAAACCTTTATTTTGATATCCATATACAGAATATCATATCAAAGGTGAACAGCACAATAGGACTAATCAAGAGAACATTTAGCAACATTGACCCAATTACTTTCACGCTCTTGTACAAGTCTCTAATGAGATCTAGTCTCGAATACTGCAACTCGGCATGGTTACCAAGACTGAAAAGGCAATGACAGCTATTAGAAAGAGTTCATCGCCGAGCAACAAAACTCGTTTCACAAATCAAAGAGTATACCTACATGGAAAGACTTGAAGCCCTAAATCTAATGTCACTGAAATATAAACGATTTCGAGATTTAATTGAAACATTCAAGCTCATCAGGGATCTATACAATATTGATAAGGCCTACTTTTTCAAACCATCCAGTATTACACCCACCAGAGTTGATAGGTTCACACTCAACATAAAACGCAGCAACAAAGATATTCGCAAGCACTTTTTTGTTAATTAAACAAAATCACAGATCTCTTTTTTCACGAGAGTTGATACTTACCTCCCTAACTCTCTTTGATATTTCCTACTGGGTAGGGAGTCAGTTGATAGCGCGGCGGATGCCAGTCCCAACCTCGCGCATGCACAGACTGACACTTCGTCGACTTGTATATTGGCCGACACAATGCAACTTACAAGCCTGAAGACCGAGCCTCTGTGGGGCAGAGAGGCTGGGTCCGTGTTAGGGAGGTAAGTATCAACCCTCTCATGAAAAAGGAAATCTGTGATTTCATTTATTTCACTTCAAGAATATACTTACCTCCCTAACACTCTTTGATATTGCCAGAATTCATCACTGAATTCAGCGGGAAGGAGGCGAGGTCAATAGAGCAGCTCTTCCCACGCGTTTGAAGCACAAACATCTGAAATTGTGTATAACACAACCAGGAAATGAATTGAACATCTGGTAACACAACAGATGGTTGAGTAATGACCATTTGTCAAATGCGCACCCCCCCCACCCACTCCCTCTTGGGAAAGGAGAAGTTATGACCTCAATGTCCCATACGGTCTCTAAGTACTAGTACTAAAGTACTATAGGACACCAGATGAAAGACTTCATCTTCATATACTCTCAGGAAATGAACCACATAAAACTCGAACAATCATCATATTCGAATAAATGGTAACGTGACAATGACAAAAAAACGTAACAACACAAGACTGACCTTGAAATCGTTGCCGATGCCATCAACTGCCCCTTGGTGAAGATTGATGTAGCACGGTTAAGTGGTTGTTTTCCTTGATTAAATGAGCTGTCTACAAACAGCGAGAAAACCTTATCAATGCTATGCAGGGTTCATACACCTTCAGCAGAATTAAACTCCATACCTTTTCCAGACTTTTTCCAGACTCAATTTCAAATTTTCCAGACCTCATTTTGGGACTTTCAATCAGACAAAAAACAAACACAGTTACTAAGTTCATCATATTATCATATATAAACTTTATTAAAGTTTATAAAACAAGAATATCAAAACACAGCGTGCGCACTTTTGAACTGAAGCAACCGCAGTAGTGGAAGACCTGAGGACAATAACAAACTGCATATATAAATAATTGTCACAAGAATATCAAAGCACAGCACGCGCACACACATATATGAATTTCATTACAGCAGCACATTTTTTGTTGCATATTTTGAAAATAATTTGACTGGAAACTGTTGCTGCTTTAAGCAGCAAGTTTCCAGTTAAATTATTTTCAAAATATTCAACAGCTATCTTATCAAAACACACTATTAAAAGATCATAGGAGTTATCTTAATCCAATATAGCCAGAAATATCAACATACACACATACACACACCGTGTGTCACACAAACACAGGATTTCTCATTATAAAGGGACTTCTTGAGGGTATATATCCCCAAAATCTAATTTGGGAAGAGCATATTGTCTAGGAGTGGCGAAGTGTTTTTCAGGATGCAAACCAGATATGAATTTCATTACAGCAGCACATTTTTTGTTGAATATTTTGAAAATAATTTGACTGGAAACTATTTTCAAAACATTCAACAGCTATCCTGCAAAGTTGAGCTTGAGACACCCACATTTATTTGTTGAGGGCCACCCCCACCCCACCTTTAGATAACAAGTTAAACCCTGCACATATACACATACACTAATTTATTTTAAATTTAAGTTACCATAGCTAATCATATCGCCAGAGCAACAGGAGCAATCCTCATTATTTTCACTTGATAATGCAGCAACATAAGAGGCCTCGTGATACGAAAGAGCTGTCGGGCAGTCAACAATATTTTACCGTGACTCAGCGCAAAGTTGGGATCATCTAACATTGGAAGATATAAAATTGCTATGCTTCTAAACGATCGCCATAGCAACAGGAGGAATTCTCATTATTTTCACTCAATAACGCGCCAACATAAGAAACCTCGCGATACGAGAGAGCTGTCAGGGAGTAATAATATTTTACCGTGACTCTGAGCACAGTTGGGATCATCTAACGTTGGGCGATACAGGGTTCATACACCTTGAGCAGAATAAATTTCCATATTTTTTCCATACTAAATTTTATAATTTCCATACCCATTGAGTAACATTGCCCGGTCATACCAATAGTTAATACTAAATGAAAAATAGAAAAATTTGACTGGAAGCAGTTGCTGCCTGAGACGGCGACGACTTCCAGTCAAATTAGTTTCAAAATATTCAATAGAATATGTTTTATATCGTGTCAAACTTTAAGAAATTTTTAATTAACCATTTCAGTGATTAATTCCCACATTTTTAAAGCAACCGTACAAACCTTAACCACTTTGAAAATAATTTGACTGGAAGCAGTTGCTGCCTCAGACAGCAATGGCTTTCAGTAAAAAAAAACTTCAAAATATTCAACACACTAGGTTGTACATCTTGTCAAACAAAACAAATATTTTTTTTAATTAAATATTATTTATGATTAAACAAAATAAATTTAGTTTTTTGGACATTTAAAATAAATTTATTAATTGTTCAATAATTATTTCTATTTTCACCCATACCAGTCACCCACCCAATAGCCTACAAAATCTGGTCACTCTTTACACGTATCATTACATTGCCATATAGAAGAATATTTGCACTTTCCCATGATCGCGACGTTTGTTTAACTCAATCTACCATACAAGCATTATATAATTATAATTGCGCGGACGTTACTTTCTTGATGGCTATCTAAACACACCCGATTCAATGTTTACAAATTTGTAAATACAATGGCTTCTTGCAATTGACAAGTTCAGACACGTATTACTCAGGCCGAAGTGTGTTCCCGGTACGGTTACCGTTAACAGCGCAGTTTAGCATACACCGGGAACCAATCCAATGTTGCCGTCCATAAACTCTCACACAATAATGGCAAGATTTTACGAAACTGCCGAGAATTCGTGTTTGATGACATTTTACACAAGCCGAAGTGTGTTCCCGGTACGGTTAAACACGTAGTTTAGCTTATACCGGTAACCAAACGGCAAGATTGGTTTGATGACGATTTATGAGAAAATGTCTGCGGGGAGAATTACAATTACCTATTCTTTAATTTTCCATATCTTTTCCAGAATTACAATTACATATTCTTTAATTTTCCATACCTTTTCCATAGCGATAACGCAAAATATTGATTTTCCATACTTTTTCAAGCCCTGGAAAAGGTTTTCTTAATTTTCCAGACTTTTTCCAGACTTCCATCCCTGCGTACGACCCCTGCAAGGTGATCATGCGATCTAGGCACCAGCAAAGCAATTCCCATGTCATCATACATAGACTGGGTGACTTTGTTCTGCCCTGGTTGATGTAAGTCACTAAAGTTGAATTGTCTGACTGAACTAGAACTATCTTGCCCTGAACTTTCTCCAAAAAAAGTTCCAGGCCCAGAATTACTACCCGTAATTCCAGTAGCTTGATATGTTCCTGTGACTGATCCAGATACTGTGGCAAGAGCGGCACTGTAAACCAGGGCCAGAACATGACGACTGTTGCACACTGACTGTATCATGAGATGAGTATTTTTACTCTCTCCTAAGTAGGATAAACATATCCTATCTCTAGATCGAAGAACATGCCCAGGTAAACAAATTTCTGGGATGGTGTCAGCTCTGATTTCTGAAATTTGATTATCCAGCCTAGTCTGTGAGAGTTTTCAAAACTATCATCAGATTTGCTGATAGACTCTCGATTGTGTGCTTTTAACAGCCAGTCGTCTCTGTACGTGTGGACTGCTATGCTTCTCCTGCGGAGGTATGCTGTGATAGCAAGGACCACCCTGGTGAAGACAGGAGCCGTGGAGATTTCAAATGGAAGAACCTTGAATTCCAACTGTCGGCCATGAAAAACAAATCTCAGGTACCGGTGAAAACTCCTTGCAATTGGAATGTGGAAATGCACATCTTTCAGATCTTCTGATGCAGTCTACATTCCCTTCTCCAACCCGCCAACACCATTTTTACTGTCTTCATTTTGAAACTTGGTGTGTCTATGAACTTGTTCAATGGCTTGAGGTTGAGAATTGGTCTCCACCCTTCAGTGCTTTTTGTGATTCGAAACACGGTTGAATAGAAGCCCGGACAATTTTGTGCTGGTTGAATTCTCCTTTTTTCGTTTCTTCCACGATACATAACTGTTTATCTGGATCTCTTGGAATTTAAGTCCAGATTGGGACCAAAGACAGATGTGATGGCGGCCCTATTATCCAGTCCGGATCATATCCGACTGAAAGCCATCGCAAGACTAAGCAGTCATGAGTCAACCAATCCCACTCTTGCTTGTGAAAGGTCAAACTACACCCCCACTGGTCTACCTAGGGAGAGAGGTGGACATGAGAAGTGCAAGAGCGGCACTGTATCTGGCTCTAGTAGCACTGGAGTGATCCCTGTGGCAACCGGCCAATCAGGCATGGTTACCACGACCAGATCCTTACGCACCATGGTGTCCGCACGTGACGTGCGCGGGCAGCTGCCTGGCTGCGCCGGAGGAGCGTGCGACAACCCCCACCCCCATAGCAGGCTAGTGTCTACGCTGTGCCAGTGGCTGGCTTCTGACCTAGCCACCACCATCTCGGGCCTGTTGAGGATGGTACACTGGAGGCGCTGCGCGAATGTGCTCCCTACGGAGAACCTCAAACTGTTCGTGTAGCGCCCTCTGGTTGTTGACTAGTGGGACCATCTCTTGGAGGTGCCTCCTATATCCTTCACCCTCAAAGAGACCAGGACCTGTCATAGGCATCTGTAGCAGCCTATTATACAAGTCCTGAGACGGGCACAAATTATCAAACGTAAATGTGGCCTGTTCCGGACATTTCTAGTAACAGATCCAGCTTTATTCCACCATGGATGGTTATCTGGACTGAGACAGGAATGTGAGAGAGCACCGCTATAGACGCTCTCGAGCTCTCCTCTGCATCGCACAATGCAGTGTTTGCCGAGCGTGCTGCGCTCGTGGCAGCACTCCAAAGTCAGATTGGGAGCCTGGCTGCATGTCTTCGGCTAGCGCAGCACAGTTATCCGTGCTCGGCTTAGGCACCACACCATACTGCTGGTATTGACCAGCTATGATGCGGCATCGCCTTGCCACTTCGTGAGGGGCCTTCATGAGACATCCATTAGGCTTAATGGACGCCTCTGCCGCCGAGAACATATCCACAATATGCTCTGCTAGCGGCAGAGATGGCATGGCAGACATCGTCGGCTTTCCCACCAACCATGGGCGCTGGTCTCGCTGGGAAGCCGACGGTTCCACGTTGAGCTCCAGTCTGATGCTTACCAGCCATTGGCAAGCGTCCGACCAGTCCTCCTCCATGGCCACCTAAGAGTGCTCGTCTAGGCGCGGGCTTTCAACAGCAATAGCACTCGCAGGTGGAAGCATGGCTGGAGCCGTGGATATTCCTGGCAAGCCAGTTAAAACATGCTGGCCTGAGAGAGCAGGAATGATTTGCGCCGTAACTAGACGAGGAGCCATGTCATCATGGGGTGTATAATCACCATGCCATGGTCCGGGCCGGCCGGCATCATACCATCGGCAAGCCATGGTACGCAATACGGGCACCCATTGGCTCCAACCCGGGCAACCCTCTGCGCCGTGAACGCTACTTCTGCGGGAGTATATCCATGGACAGATTTGCCCATGCTCCCCGCGAGAGGTGCACGTTCGCCCAATTCCATGGCCACTATGTCATCTGATGACTCCAGCAGATAGTCTTCATCCTGCTGGCCAGAAAGGTTAGACTCCGGGTTAGCAAAGTGCGCTAACCCAGACTGGCCAGGGAACATACCGTAAGAGGGTACGGTACCACTGGAGTGTGGATGCTCGATGGAACCTGTAAAGAGGTAAGCTGGTCCATCACTCCTGTCCCAAGATCAACCGACGAGGCAAGCCTCAAGCCGGTTCTACTGGAACCACCTCTGAATCTTTATAGAAAACTGGTAAATCTCTAGGAAAACTAGATTCAGAGGGGGGGGGGACTATCTGGCCAGAGACACATGAAGAAGACAATGAATTACCTGGCCCAGGAAGCATGCCGCGAACCAACTCTGGTACCAGGTCCTTGATTGTCTTCTTCATCTCTCCATTGTCTCAAGCTGGAAGGCCTCATGGAGGCCTTCTTCTTACCCTTACCACTCACGGCCATTTTTCAGCCGCTTCTCCTCCTCGCTCAACTTAAATCTTTCACCAGAAGAAGAAGAAATTCAGAAAATAAGTCCCCCCCCCCCCCATGTTTGCAGATATCACATTTAAGCAACGGGCTACACATGCTACATTTGGTGCATAAATGGGGGGGGGGGGGGGGGGTGAACTTGGGCTTTAGGAAATGTTCACAAGACACACAACTGGATTGCTGAAAGGCCACATGATGAAGCAATGAGTTTTTTAGTTAATAAGTTAGTAAACATAAACTCAAATAAAAAGCCAGCAAGTTGATAAGCAAGATAAATCATCCTGGACAAAATGAAGTGTTAATAATAATAACAAGGATGATTATGACGTCATGTCTTCAAAAAACATGAAGACAATCTGACAGAAAACACCATCCAAGTGTAAGGACGAATTGTATTCAACACCCAAGAGCATAAAAAAGTGATGAATAAAGCAATAAATAACCTATGCCAACCATCAGAGTAACATAAATGCAGCATAAATTTGTTAATATTTTCAAATATTTTAGTGGTTTTCTTCATAACTCAAGAATACCTGCATCTTTAGCATACGCATACTACCATATCCAGTGCTCTTGAGTAATTCACCATCAACACCATGCCTATCCACCATAATACTATTGGGACCACGGGGAAGAATGAAGAGCTTGTTCTTACGAGAGCTGTCAATCACTCTGGGCATAAACTTTTTCCAACATAAAAAATGGAACAATGGTGGAGAGACAAGTACCATCTCACAAGTGACCAGTATCCATGACATGAACCTGTGGACACAAAGAACAATGGTGGAGAGAATACCATCTCACAAGTGACCAGTATCCATGACATGAACCTGTGGACACAAAGAACAATGGTGGAGAGAATACCATCTCACAAGTGACCAGTATCCATGACATGAACCTGTGGACACAAAGAACAATGGTGGAGAGAATACCATCTCACAAGTGACCAGTATCCATGACATGAACCTGTGGACACAAAGAACAATGGTGGAGAGAATACCATCTCACAAGTGACCAGTATCCATGACATGAACCTGTGGACACAAAGAACAATGGTGGAGAGAATACCATCTCACAAGTGACCAGTATCCATGACATGAACCTATGGACACAAAGAACAATGGTGGAGAGAATACCATCTCACAAGTGACCAGTATCCATGACATGAAACTGTGGACACAAAAACAAAGAGAGATTAGTATTTTATGCGGCATAATAAAAATTTCTCAGTTTCTAGGCACCTATCATGTCTAACTCGCATCACGGAAACACATAACAACGTACAATAATGACTAAAATTAGACAAAAATGTAACAGAAATCACCTGATGGCTTGATCCTGGCGTGGCCACAGGCGACTTAGCATGTTCAGACATGATAATAACTTTCTATTACACTTAGAAATGATCAGAAAACAAACACAAATTGAGCTAGTGAGAAAAACAAGCACGTGTGTCTCTCACCAAAATACAGGAAAGAGGAAGTGTCAGTCTGCGCATGCGCGAGGTTGGGGCTGGCATCCGCCGGACAGTCAACTGACTCCCTGTCCAGTAAGGGCACCTACCTTTTTTAATCTGAGGTTTATTGAGTGAAGGTCGATATTTAGGAAATATCACAGAGTGTTAGAGAGGTAAGTATACTCTTGAAGTGAAGAGTGGTACCACAGTGGAATTCACTGCCAGCAACAATAGTTGAAGTAACAACAGTTGGGTTATTCAAGGGCAAACTAGATATCTACTTCAAAGAAAGAACATTTGAATTTGACTGAACATGCATATGTATATCGGCACATTACAAAGTCATACTGCAATTCTTCCAATACAGATTAGCCTGTGTATCGACCAAAACATACTCTGTAGCGATTTCAATTATTGGGTCATTCCGTGTCAGATCAACCAATGGTAAACACATCACTATCAGCATAATTGTGTGTCTTGTGTGTATGATGGTGTCTGGTGGGTTGGGATGGTGTCCGATGCATTTGGAGACTACCTGGTTAATTTCATGCATCACAATAGACCAGTGAAGCAGTTTCATTGGCCAGATAGGGCTGACAAATGTTGGATTCCGGAGACAGACATCTTGTGCATTGTAGACACTTCCACACTTACCTCATCATCATCCAGAAAACATAAAATCACTAAACATGATGAAGACAAGATAGTGGCTGCCTTCAAGAAAAACTCTATTGTACAATGAAGTGAAAGTTTGACATCAGAAACAGGCAAAACCGTATTTCTTGATCTGTTAGTAAGTCTACATATCTATATAGGTTTTACTCGGTAATGTAGCATTTTCGTTTCATATCTGCATGACAGCCTCTATTCAATTATTTGTTATAAACAAATGAAAGAAAAAACACCTTAGCTTTTATAATATATTTTAGCTAACTTAACAGACAATCTACAGATGTAAATTTCCTTTTCAGATCACGAGTTCCACAAGGTCATTGCAAAGGTCAAAAGGTCATTAATGGTCATAATTGTCGGATTTCACTTCTGAAAACGGATTTGGAATCATTATGGAATTAGATTTAAGACAACATTTATTTCATCAAGATCAAGCTGATACTTTTTGAGTTACAGCTTGCCCAATAATGGTGGTCACGCCATTTTTGCGATTTAAAAAAAAACATTTTTAAAGGGCCATAACTCTTGATCCGTTTGTTGGATTTCAGAAAAATTTTTAATTTTGCATTTTTAACATCAAATGACCATACACACAACGTTTGGTTGAAATCTGTGATGGTGGTGTGTTAATCAGAAAATTTTGTGGGTGATTTGAGACGGAATGACCCTATCGGTAGATAGTTCTCTGCTTTCCACATCCGCTTTTTGCGGTAGAATGAAGAGACACTAGCATAGGGGAGATTTGGATAGCGACAAACACAGAAAATGAAAGCAACAGCAGTAAGACCAACTACGGCCTCCACAAGTCGCACATGTAACCAAACGCCAGACGCAGAGTATAGGCGGCACACCGCAGCTGACGTGGGAACACCCATCTGCACCACAGCATTTCCACAAATCCGTGGTATCCCTTCCTTGCCACTCCGATGTCAGAATTTTAAGTTTTCATATTAAATTAAAAGATGATCTGGTATTCATTTTCCCGCAAATTTGGTGGAGGATATTGCTGTAGTAGACAGCAACATCATCAACCAAACTGTTGAAAAATGTGTACTATGGGTACCGAAGTTCGTGAATCTAAGCAAGTAATGCACTCGTGAAAGAAAACTCTTAAACAGATCTACGCAAGAATTTAACACAATGTGAAATAACACTTCCGAATACAAACGAAAAAATTCCAGTACAAAATTTTAATTTTTAAACAAATTCCAAGCATTTGAACTGACCCACCTCGCCAGGTTATGTGTGAAATAGCGGTACCAAATTTCTTGAATTGGTGATTATGCATCTTCAGCTGTCTGGTACATGCTTGTAAATCCTTAAATATCACTGTATTAGTTTGTTGAATGTTTCAACTGCCAATTTTGCCCGTTTTAATCGAAAAATTTGTCCTACAAATGAATGTATAAACTATAAAAGCAGTTGATACATTTGAAGAGAAGAAAAAACCCCAAATGGATGCCGCTTTCGTTAGGTAGTGATGTCACATGAAATTCACAAATATTAATGATCTGAAGAAATGAGCTAACGCTAGGGTCTTTATAAAACATGTTCAGCAGGCATAAAGGAAAGAATAAAAAAAATTTCTATCGTTAAAAAAACATGTGTGCAAGTTATGTTAATTTTGACACTTTGGTAAATGATTAATAAGCACCAACCACTTCCTTTAGAGGCTCTCCAATAAAATTTAGATGCGCTCCAGTGAATCAGGCAATTCCGCCGCGGCGAAAAAATGTAACCAACGCAGGTGGTAACTTTGGATTGTAAAAATTGCTCATTTTAGGTGATAAATAAGCGCAAGTAAGTAATCTAAGAAAGTGCATTAAGGAAGCTTGCAATTTTTATCACTACCATCCCATGATTTAATTATACCAGGAGTTAATCCCAGTCTACAATGCATTGTAATAGTGTTGACTTGGTGTGGTAACCTCGCCAGTCCATATGTACGTTTTATGTTGAACGTATGTGTTTATGTATGTATGTATATGTATAGGTGTGTGTATGTATGAATATATGTAAATGTGTTGTATAGGTGTACATGTATGTGTATATGTATGTATATGTATGTAGGTATATACATGTATGTATGTATATATAAGTATATAACTATATATGTGGGTATGTATGTACGTACGCATGTGGGTATAATGTGTATATGGGTACGGATGTCTCCACATATTGTACATAGTACCTAAATGAAGTCTAAATTAAATGACTGTTTGCGGAATCTGCGCCAGTTGAATTTGTACAAATTTGTGAATTACATAGACAGGAACATATAATTACTGATGATACCACTCCTCTCTTTAAGCATTTGCATTAACTTATAACGTAATACTGCCGGGACAATAAAAAGCCAACGGCTTATGTCCTGAGACAATGATGATGATGATGATGAGTAATTGTATGACAAGTTTCTTGTTTTGACCGTATTTTGCTCAAAACTTTGTCAAAAGCTTCAGAACTGTCAATCAAAACGTGGCTACTGTGTAGATGCGTTCCATGCAACGTTATATCATATAACGAGAGCGATAAAAACTAATTCACAAATTTCAGTACTCACGAATTTAAGCAACTCGACCATACACCAGTTTCTTTCTTTGTTATTTACACAGCAAAAGATAGAATATTGACATTGGAATGGTAAAGGTTAAACTCCTAAGTCTAACGGTTTTGACACATTCGAGGAGGCATAATTAATCAAGTCAAATCATTCAAGAACAAACCAGATATTATTATTAAAGAAATAACTTTTGAATTGGACTGAGCAAGCCATACTACAACAAAAATACCAAGGCAGTAACAAGCCAATTGCTTATGCCTCGTAAAATGATGATGATGATGATGATGATGAAGAAGAACTTTAAAGGGTCGAATTATTCCTAGGTCGAATTGACGCTTGTGAACGAAAACAGGTAACCCACCTAATATTTATGTTAGTGTGCAGTTATGAGAAAATATACCTTGTCATTATCTACATCTCCAAACGCCAGCGCTTGGTTGAGTATATTTCCGTTAAATACAAGTTCTATTCGTTCAACAAAGCACACCGTCCGCATTTTCACTAGTTTTTTAGTTCATCTTTGATTTTATGTGTTTTCGGGACGACCCGTCGGCTAATGACAGTAATGTACAAACCAACAGTGGAAACGCACGTAAAGTTGACCCTGTCACGCACGTCACAAGTGTGCCAGCTTAGCCATTCTAAAGTGGACAACACGACTATTCTTCACACACTCATTTGTACATGTTGTCCAATAGACAGTATTGAATTAATTTCTGGCGTAAAACATACTTAAAGCTGACCTAACATGTTAAAAAGTAACATGGTTCAAGATTTTTTATTTCATGCTTAATATACAATATACACATATCACAAATGTGCAGTCCATTAAAGGGAGAGACTATTAATATGAAAATAGGCATTGCCTATAAGTGAATGCAGACACCATTTATTGTTTAAATAAACAGGACGAATTTGTATATAGGTCAAAATGTCCTAAATACGTATCATATAGTATTTTGAAGCTAATTTTTCGTCATATGTAGAGGGCATTCTGGTAAATCCAGTCCACGATATTCACAACAATGCGTCTGCCCATTGTCAGTGATATCCGCCAGCATTGTTGCATCTTTTACTAGTTTAATAGTTGCACCAGTTCAACAACGTTATAAAATTTGTATTGACGTATTGCTGTGCTCCTCTATTTGGGGGAAATACAAACAAATTAATAGTAACTATGACGTCATAGTTCTCTAACATGTCATGGACTGGTGGAACTCCCTGACGCCTGAAGTTGTTGAAGCTCCATCTCTAAATAGTTTTAAAACCAGACTAGATAAACTATTTATTCAACATCCTGTATACTATAATTATAGAGCTCTAGATAAACCATGTAATCCAAAAATGACTATTAGATAATGTAACTCATCACCAAATTTATTGAATTAGCTGATAATAGGATACAATGTCCTAAAAAGCTGTACATGTTATGATTATTATTATTATTATTATTATTATTATTATAATGAAATATTGTTCTCTAGAATTTTTAAATCGCATTTATCCAGACATAAGCTACAAAAAACAGGAAATAATGCATGTCTGCGAGTAAATACATGAACGTACACTCCATCCGGGTGCGAATGGCGTGGTACCCGGCTTTAAATTTCCTGCTATCTTCGCTAAATACATACAACATTGACAACAACGACTTTCCACGGCCATAAGTGTAAAAATAATATGAGACAGTCAAACAAACCTCATATTGCATATTGCATTTACAGACGCATAAATAGGAATAAAGCTTATATCTCGTCTGCGTCAGACCTAATGTAGTAATGTACGCTATTTTGTGATAACAATATCACACAAATTTTGGACATTTGAAAATATGCAGTAAGTTGCCCCAAAACAACTAGGGGAACATACGCATAATGAAGAACCATATCCCATAATGCAACGGGGGCCCATGCAGATACCACAAAAGCTATATCATAAGCCGAAACCGGAGCCAAAAAAAAAGCTTGTGACTAGAATTGAAGCTTTCTCAGTCACACAAAATATAAAGACTTCTCAGACTGTGTTTGGACTAGATCATTAGGCCTGTTGTCAGAAGAAACCTAAGTTGACTAAGTTAAGTTAATCATCATCATCATCATCATCATCATCATCATCATCAGCATCAGTGATGACTTGGAGGTCTAATAGGTTCCTTCTGACCACAGGCCTAAGCCATTATGGTCAGATCTTCATCATCATGATACAGTGCTCTGTCGCTTCCAGATTCCAATGGAGCAGTGTTATTATATAAATCAGTGGTTGGTCTTTCCAATGTCTGTCGAGGCGAGCCTTGAATGTGTTGACCGATGGGACTTTTACAACATGTTCCGTGCCTGATCACGTGCCACGCTTGCTTGTCGTCTGTTTGTGTACGTAGTAAATTTGCGAGTGTCAGCGTAATGATCAGTCTGCTCCACCCGCTTGCCCATATATGGTACGTTTGATCTCTGCTGCTAAATAGGGCAGCGTATCTCCCATGATTTATAGGGGCAACTAGGACAAGAATGGCTGGCGCACTGGATCTGGTGCGGGATTCACTCGGCTGCAAATGTATTGGCCTGTGTATCCAAATATATGAAATATTTTGCAATACGGTCTATATTTTTCGTAAACGGGCTAAATAAGTTATAGTGCAGGGGCATGTGTAATCCTGTAGGACTTTAATGCAGAAAGTGTGCCATCTATTTGGAAATGTTAAATATGTCTCAAATAACATAAAAATGCATGTTGGCACTCTGGCAATTTGCTCGATTCAAAATGGTGGCCATTTTCCAAAATGCCCGGCAATTTGCTCAGAGAATTTAAGGAAAGTGTTAGAAGTGTCAAATTTTCACAATCTAGGTATCAATTCTTATGTTTCCAAACATACCGAATCCGATTCTGCCCTTTAGAATGCAATAGAAACAAAGTCTCATGTCATATTATACGAATTATTACTTTATGACCTCAAAATATGACAAAATAAACAATTAGTGTGGCTAACACAGAATATGGTTAACTCAAAATTTGAAAGACATCACATGTCTAATCAATAGACATACATCAAACATATTTATAATCATCATCATCATCATCATCATCATCATCATCATTACTTCAATCTATTGAGGTATCATCATCACATTCAGCAAGCAAGTTCACATGATCATCTTGGTGATTCTCACAGTCATTGTCAGCATCACAACAGCTAAATAAATCAACACAGTTTAGACTCGTCTTTCAACACTGGCACTGATTTGTAAAACATTTGCTCTGACACATCTACACTTTACCAGAAGGAGTATGGCGTCAGGTGCTGGTAACTGATTGGTCATGAGAGGAACCCATTCTTGTGCTTCCAGATTCCACCCACAACCACTAGGCGACGGGAGTTTGGGATTTTGTACTTTGTCATGGTTCCATACCACTAATTGATGTGTACGTGGTATGGCTTCATGCAGTGCATCTGATGTAGGCGGCCTGTCTGATTGTGCTTGGTTTCTCTTAAAAAGCCATCACCGTAAATCATTCACTTTGGAGATTTGCGTGTTTAAAAGGTAAAGCTGGCAGACAAACATCTCGAAGTGTTTCATGATTTTTCTTTGTGTCTGTTCCAAGTTTTGCCATTGCAGTGAGAATTTTGTCATTGGCTACCTGAAAGGCCTTCCAACAAGTAAGGTTCTCTTTACCTGCAAATCTACCCATGTTATCAGCACCACTGACAGCATGAAATGTGGGAAGGGCAGCGTGTTTGCTTGGTCCCAGCGCCTGCACTATGGGTTTCAGTGGGATCGCGCGCTTATGCTGTCCGGTTCCTGTCACAAATGAAGTGTCCTCACACAAGTCAGAAAGAACAAAAACATTGGTGTCTTGTGAGTGGATGTGGATGCTCGTTTCCCCTGAGTCTGTTGCATCCACAGCATGCAACAATAGCGTTGCATCAGTTTCTTCTTGTTCACTGTGTTTAGGTGGCTCATATCCATGTGTGTACATATGCACTTGTCTCCATATGCAACAATCAAACACTTATGTAGATACCCACTTTGCATTATCTTATAGATTGCAAGATGTGCTGTCAATTGCAGCTTTGTCTTTGTGTGTGAAACCAGCATTCTCATAGGCAATTTGGCAATGTTTGTTCTATCAGTTATATGGTAAAAGAAAACAGCGGGATGACCGTTTTGTCTCTTGAGGCGAGTTGCCATCTTCAATTTGATACATTGTACTGATAAAAAATCAAGCACACCTCATGATAATTGCTATACTTCTTTATCACATGGCTTATGAAGTAGTCTGCTAGATGGGAACCGTTATTTATTGCATCTGCTTTACCTATTTATTGAACGTCAGCCATAGCATCAACAAGGGCCACTGTTCTTGTTGTAGTGAGGATTTCTCCTGCCTCTTCAGCAGAACACGATGGTTGGCTGTCGAGATCAAGGATGTTCTGATTTGTTTTTTGTGGGTTCTCACCTACAGGTAATCCCTCTAAAATGCCCATCAAGCTGCTCGTCATTAAACAATGAAGCATGCATACATCAGCAGCAAACCTTGACCGTGGAACCACAGAAAATTCATGTTTACCAATAGCATCCTTCAAATTGATCTCGGTCCTTCATTTGCAAACTTAACAAATGCGCAAACAATGATCAGTCCTGGAGTTCAAACACTATCTTTGACTGCTATTTTAACTTTTTTCGCTATGCTCCTTCAAGTGGCCAATTTCTGCTTGTTCTTTGGTGACAACAGGTTGGTATCTCCTTTCTGAATACGCTCCAATACAAATGTTGCAAATAGTCTGGTGCCAATCTCGCTTTGTCTGCAGAGACCTTAGCTGACTTCATTTAGAGTACCTGACTTGGTGACCAAGTTGAATACGTCATCATTCTCAACAGTAAAAGGAATCGTAAAACTTCTAAATGTTGCAGTAAGATCTTAGATGTCCCTTTCCTGATGATTCAATACAGTAGAAGAAATGCCATGATGCGGAGTCCGCTTAAGAAAATTGACCCCTGCCTTTCATTGAGCTTCTGTAGCAAGCCTAGCAAGTTCTGGAGAGATAAAAATGAACTTGATTCTAGCAGATGGGTTCAAGGTAATTCCCACTAAGCCACTGACCACTTTCAAGGATTTGTTAATTTGTTCAAGGGCATAGTCAGGACCGAGAGCACAAAATGCTACCTGTGAATACTTGTTCACTACCCAGTTATCTTCAGGGCAGTTATCTTCAGGGAATTCCTCATAAATTTAAGGATCTGAAACCTTGAGTGATTTTCATTTCTGCTAGGTAGAGGGGAATCACGCGTGCATAGTTAATGCGATCCTGTGTGGAAAAGTACTTTGTGAAGGTCTCAAGGGCAACCAAATGTAGCTCCTGGTATCCTGTACGCACTGCTTTGATAAATATCATCATCTCTAGCACCATCTGCATGTACTGACGCATAATACAGAAGAGAGGCTGGGTTCCCTTTAGTGCATCAAACTCACCCATCTTCTGTAGTATTTGCAATGATTTAATTGCATGTACAATTTGTGAATGTGCTTGAGTTATATTTTCACTGTTGTATTCTTGAAACGCTTTGTCGAGGTTCTTTGCAGCTTTCTATTAAGTTGCACATGTCTGTAACATAGTAACTTGTGCAAACATTAAATTTCTCACGTACCTACTACATATTTTATCGCTAATAAATATTTTTAGTTTTACAAATTAACAATGTGTGATTGTTTCATTTTTGGGATTTTAAATGCAGGAAATGGCCTCTCAGAGTCTACTTTAAAAAAATTTGCGGGCTGAGGCCCCCGGTTCTCTACACCTACCCCCAAATTCACTCCCCAATATATGACACTTGGCTACGCCAGTGGAGATTAGACAGAGTGCCAAAATTGTCTTTCTATTTGTGGCATATTTAACATTTCGCCGAACAATTCTTTGTTATATATGTTTTTATTTATTCCATACGGTTTTGAAGTTTATACAGATTCATATCATTATGGTATGTTTGCATTGACGAGGGATCAAACCCAGTATGGTAGCTCACAAACACTTCCACCAGACATTTTGCTGCATTGATCTGGTGTATGCACTTGTGACTACGATGTTAGGCACTATCATGTGTTGTGGATATGATCCCCCCATCGATATAATTTTGAAATATTTTTAATATAAAAAAATGTTTAAAACAAATTTTATATTCGATTATACTATTATTATTGCATTTTAAAGGTCAGAATCAGAATCTGTATGTTAAAAAACATATGGATGGGTATTTAGATTGTGAAAATTGCACACTAGCCATCTTTTCAAACTTTTATAGCAAATTGGCGACCATTTTCAATCGAATAAACTGCCAGAGTGCCAACATGTATTTTTATGTTATTTGAGACATATTTAGCATTTCTGAGTAGGTGGAACACATTCTGCATTAAAATCCCAAGGTACTTTAACATCATGACACTTGCCCCTGCACTATTACTTGTGTGTGAAATTTGGGCGGTTTAAGTACAAGATTCAAGAAGTGAGATGAAAATCTGATTTAATTGCAGCTTTTTTAACATATGGTAGGAACTCTAACACGTCGTGGTGGCAGGTTTTGGGCAGAGGTAGTAACCCAGTGTGTTGACTGCCAAAGACTTTCAGATTTCTAAAAAATGATGTTCAGGCTCTTGTTCTTACTGTAAAACTATTTCAGCCTTCCTCAGCGATTACGCTTTGAAGTAGGTTTATCATACGGCCTCATTTTCCTGGATTCATCCTCTCTTTTGGTCAGTATATCTCCGTACCATCAGCTTTTAAATATATGCAAAAATGTTCAGGGTTTTTGGTATTGCACTTTCAAATGGTCATAATGATCTAAATTTTATGATTTTGTGGTATTATCAAACATGTTTCACTTATTTAAATAGATAATTAAGTCTTCTACAACCAGTTTATTGCACGGTCCCTGTCATTGTCACCAGTTTATTATACGGTCCCTGTTATTGTTACCAGGTTATTACATGGTCCCTGTTATTGTTACCAGTTTATTACATGGTCCCTGTCATTGTCACCAGTTTATTACATGTTCCTTGCCATTGTCACCAGTTTATTACATGTTCCTTGCCATTGTCACCAGTTTATTACATGTTCCTTGCCATTGTCACCAGTTTATTACATGTTCCTTGCCATTGTCACCAGTTTCCGTAATTTTGTGATGCAATGCATTAATGCCAGCGAAGTATGAGAAAGTCATGACCATAATGTTTTTAGGAAAATATTAATTGTAATGTAGGCATGAGAGGCGAATATGGGAGAAATAGAATCATTTGGTAGGCAAATGGGGGTAAATATTTATCTCCATTGGCTCCAGAAAAGTAGGAGATGCCACCTGAAAGCATCTAGATTTAAAAAAATTCTGGGTGATGACCCTCATAACATTGATGACCCTTATAACATTTGGTTTGGCTTTCGCTTTTACAACTCTTGTCCTCTTTTTCAATATATATGACAACCCTAGTTGACGTAGTAATGAAATAATGTCCGTATTGTATGCGGATGTATGGTCAAAGGCCCATACATCCGTGCATGTGGGTAGGTTGGATGTGTGCGTAAGGGAGGGAGGGAGGGTTAATCAATTTATCGATCCTAAATTGATTAATTGATCATTAGATTGGTCGATCGATTGTTCAATTGAGTGAGTGAGTGGGCTGGTGGGTTGATGTGTGGGTAGGTGGGTGGGTGGGAGTGAGTGAATGAGTTTAATCAATTTAACTTCATTGGGTGGTTGGACTAGGTCTGGAGAAGAAGCCTATCAAAATTGACGATGATCCAAAATCCAAGATGGCTGCCAGCTACTGGTGGGTGTCTTGAAAATTGCTTCCCGAATAATTCCTGTTACCATTTATTGGATCGTTTTGAAACTTCAGAGCGTGGTTGGACTGGGTCACACACACGCCACCCACACCCCGAGCAACACACAATGGCCCCTCCCAGTTCCAAACCTGGTGCTTGGTTTCCCAAGATCTGGTGCTGTGTCCAATGTGGTATGTTACGGAAACGCTGAACCATGCAGCGCCCGCAAATGTATCCAGAGTCTGATCAAATACGTTATACTCTGAACAAAATGTTCAAATTGACTGCGTTGGACGGCTTCTCTCAACAGGCTGCAAGTTTCATCGCCGCCTCAAGAAGGAGGTCAACCTACAAGTCATATAACAACAAGGTTAACAAATTTGCAGAGTGGTGCAAAGGAAAGGATCTCAATTCCTTTCAAGCATCTGTTCAGCAAATAGCAGACTTTCTCTGTGAGCTATTCTTTAACGAATTTTCTCCGGTCATGGTTGCTGGATACAAGTCATCTTTGGCATCAGTTATCCCTTGTCTAGCTAACTGATAGTCCAGAGGTGGCCCAGTTAAACATGATTTTGATGGGAATGAGCAATCGCTGACCGAGACAACCAATAGTCATTCCAGCCTGGAGTCTAGCTTTGGTGCTTGGTTAGCACACCGAGCACCCTTTCGAACCCTTGGGTTCGGTTAGCCTAAAGCATTTGGCTCTGAAGGCAGTTTTTCTTCTGGTAGCTTCCTCAGCAAGAAGGCTGAGCAAGATCCATGCACTTTCAGCAGAGAGTGACCGATCTATTGTCTCTGGAGAAGGTCTGCAAGTGCTCCCGCGAGCAGAATTTATGTCAAAGAATCAATCTTTGAAATAGCCCGGCAAACCGATCTTCTTGCCGAAATTAACTCGGTACGATCATGATGCCAGTGCCTGGTGTTCATTCTGTGCTTTGATAAAGACGCGGACGGGCTAGTTACGGTCACCATACTGTCCATTCTCCTAGGGTAGCATATTGCTATTTAATTAGAGATTGACAAACATGGTCAGCGAGAGGATGAACCAGTAAAGACATGGGCCATGGTCGTGGTTGCAGCATGAATCCATGCTCATTCCCAGGCTATTGTGTGTCAAGAACTGTTAAACCTCTTGACATTCTTGTGTTTTCAGGCAAGATACATGTTCATTAGTTCTCTTCCCTTGCTGGAGAAAGGGGGGTGGGTGGGTGGGTGGGTGGGGAGGCAGTTATGCGAATGTGAGTCAGTCAGTATGCTTGTCGGTCCTCTTTGAAATGTACCATGTGACAAACTTGTTTTGTCTCGTTCTTTCTCTAGGGGCACTTAAGTTATGTGTGCACTAGGTAACTGAGGAAATCTGGTGTTACCAATAAGTAATGTAATGGTAAGTATTGATGGAAGGAGAATGAAGGAAATTTCAATTTCCCTTTCACCGAGATCTAACAATACTTACCAATACAATACGGATCCTGCCTCCCAGCCCCACGGAGGCAAGCCATGTGTCGGTCACTTTTTAGTGCTTAAGTTATGCAAAAAGTGGCCTGTTCATGGTTACGGGTACCCGGTTGCAGGAACCGGCAAGAGCTGTTCAAGTCTAAAGAGACTCTTAGGGCGCATCCCCAGGGTGGCTGTTATCAATAAGTAAGTAATGCCCCTGTTTAAGACTATATGCTTGGCCTCAATGTGGTGCAGGGGTGTAACCCACTGGGTGTCAATCCAGACATTTGGAGGGGCTAACCAGAGCATTATGCACAACGCAAATGAATGACACTTGGAGATCGAATCAAACGAAATGGTGCTCGCCCTGTGAGGATCCGCCAGGCAGGTGCAGCGCCGGGCTCCACGCCTCGAAGGAGCCCACCCTCCGCTACTGGAGGTCCCATCAACTCGTCTTGTGGAGCCAGGAGACGAGGATGGAGAGCTACTGGCCAACCGAAAGAGAAGACCAAACTCAAAGAGAACCCCAGTATCAACATCATGCACTGGAATGCAGAAGGGGTTACCAACAAGAAATCAGAGCTCGAACAGTTCCTGTACGAAAACAACATTGATATCTGCTGCATCCAAGAGACACACCTGCAAGAAGGAAAACCATTTAAGATCAGAGGTTACCAGATTTTCCGGTGTGATCGAAGAGGAAGAAAGAAAGGCGGGGTGATCACCTTGGTCCGAAACAGCGTGAACGCCAGCCAGATCAAAACCTTTATGGAAGAGGCAGAATATATCAAGATCAAGGTAACAACCAGCATCTCTGTGATTGACATTGTCAATTATTACTGCCATAATGACAAGAATCTCTCACTTGACACAATCCAGGTCCCGGACTGCCACTTCCTCATTGCGGGAGACTTTAATAGCCAGTCTCAGAGCTGGGGATACAGAACACTTGATAAACGAGGAGAAGACATTGAAGCATGGCAAGATGAAAAGCACCTTTTACTTGTCAACAATCCCAGAGATCAGCCTACCTTCTACTCACGCCGGTGGCACTCGACAACAACGCCGGACTTGGCATTTTGTCCAGAAGACATTCACAGAAACCTCAGTAGAGTGGTCGGATCGCAGTTAGGAGGAAGCGACCACCGCCCAGTCCTCCTCTCTCTTTCTGGAAGTATTTCGACAAGTTCACCTCAACATCCAAGGTAGAACTACAAAAAGGCAAATTGGAGTCTGTTCGGCATTCGTTCCAAGGAGCTTACCCAAAATATAGCAGTAGAAGGGAGAAACATCAACAATGCGGTCAAGGAATTTAATTCAAGTATCCTCAAGGCTGCAAACGAAGCGATTCCTCGGGGGTTCAGGCAAAACTACCGCTCCTACTGGACAACAGAACTGCAAGCAGCACATGATAAACTAGACAAGGCCAGAGAAGATGCAGAGGGTAATCCCTGTCATGAAAACCACTTCACACTACAACAAACTAAAGCCAGGTATCTAAAGACCAAGCTGGAGGCCAAAAGAAGAAGCTGGAGGGAAAAGACGGCATGGTTTAATTTAAAGAGAGACACAACAAAGCTATGGAGACTGACTAAAGCACTGAATGATGAGGGTGTCGGGGGAGAGAAGATTACTCTTGAAGAAGATGGACAAACACTGTCAGGAAAGATGGCTGCAGATGCCTTTGCGAAGGCATATGCAAAAGAAAGCAACATTTCTATACCACGAATGCGTCAAAAAGAGGTTAGAAAAGAGCAAAAGGAAAGAACAGACACCAACACTCACGATGCAATGAAAGTTGACATTAGTTTAGCAGAACTGAAGGAGTCTATCCGCCAATTGAAGAAGAAGAAATCTCCCGGGTCAGATGGCATTACGAATGAAATGATCCAACACCTTGGTAATGCATCTCTCCGCAAGTTGCTAGATATCTTTAATCTCAGTTGGACCAATGGAGAGGTTCCTCAGTGCTGGAAGGAAGCCAGAATGACTCCTATTCTGAAAAAAGGGAAGAACAAGACGAAAGTGCTGAGCTACCATCCTATCAGTCTTACAAGCTGCATATGCAAGACCATGGAGCGCATCATCAAGCAGCGGTTGCAGTGGTACCTGGAGTCGGAGAACACTATAGTTTCAGAGCAGGCTGGCTTCAGAAGATACAGGAGCACAGAAGATCAAACAACACATCTTGCACGGGTCATAGAGGACACTTTTCAAGCCAAGAAGGTGATGCTAGCTGCCTTTATTGATCTGCAGAAGACATTTGACAAGGTGTGGAAGGATGACCTCCTCGTGAAGCTCCGGCGCACAGGCATCGGTGGCAACATGTTCCAATGGACCAAGTCATACCTACACAATCGCAGAGCTAGGGTGCTGGTGGATGGACAATCTGGACAGAATGTATTGCTGAGACAAGGGGTACCACAAGGCGAAGTATTATCACCAACTCTGTTCATACTCTTCATTAATGATATTGTAGCAGAGCTGCCCAATGGGATCCAAGCAGCCCTCTATGCAGATGACCTCGTACTCTGGTGCACCGAGGAGTACACAATGACTGCCATGTACAGAATGCAGCTCGCCTTGGACAGAATTACAGCTTGGGCCAATCGCTGGTGTATTACCATCAACAAAGAAAAATCATCAGCCATGCTATTCTCACTGTCCACCAAAACCAAGGTTGGCAATCTGACACTGGGCGGTACTCCACTCGAGTACGAGGACCAGCAGACATACCTGGGAGTCACCTATAACAGAAGATTAACATGGAAGGAGCACATCCAGAACGCAGAGGCAAAGGCCAGAAGAAAGCTAAACATCATGAGGAAGCTGGCAGGAACAAAGTGGGGTGCCAATGAAAGAATCCTAAAGACCATCTACCTAGGTGTCGTACGACCACACCTTGAGTATGGATCCAGCTCATGGATGACAGCAGCTAAATCTCATCAACAGAACCTCGACAGAGTACAAAATCAGGCACTACGCATCATCACTGGTGGAATGAGATCAACACCAATAGAAAAAATGGAGCAGACAGCAGGCATCCCCCCCACTTAGTAAAGGAAGGGAATGCAAAGCACTGATCCAAGCTGCAAAGTTCAAATCGTTCAACAACCACCCGATGAAGATCAGGCAAGCACAGCTGTCATCAGGAAGGCTTAAAAGATCAAGTTTTGTGAAAGAGACAAAAGCACTTCAAAGGAAACACCAAGAAATGTTGCCAGCACAAATAGAAGACCCAAACCACACCCTTGATCCTCCACCCTGGGAAAACAAACTAGAGAGCATAGCTATTCGCACCACAGTACCTCATCTCACAACCAAAGATGAACACAGTGATGTGAGCAAGAAGGCCCTGACCCTAGCCATGCTGGAAGAAATGTACCCTCAGGAGACATGGATAAGGATCTACACAGATGGATCAGCCAAAGATGCAATTAGGAGCGGAGGTGCCGGACTGCACATACAGTATCCAAACGGACAACATGAGTCAGCTGCAATACCGACAGGCAAACACTGCACAAACTACAGAGCTGAAGTCGAAGCACTGGTCCATGCAGCTAATACCATCAGCAGAACAGCAGACCCTATTGCACAGATTGTCTTTTTATCTGATGCCCGCTCCGTCCTTGAGGC
Organism: Chaetoderma sp. LZ-2023a; assembly: GCA_034401795.1. Taxonomy (NCBI): domain Eukaryota; kingdom Metazoa; phylum Mollusca; class Caudofoveata; order Chaetodermatida; family Chaetodermatidae; genus Chaetoderma; species Chaetoderma sp. LZ-2023a. The sequence goes on along the minus strand of CM067370.1, from coordinate 195,991,651 downwards.
TATCACCAAAGGTAAGCTGCCACAACTTGAAGAAGCACTACAAACCATCAAATGCTTTCGGATAGCATTGCAGTGGATCCCCTCACACTGTGGAGTCCAAGGAAATGAGGAAGCAGACAAGATGGCAAAGGTGGGTGCAGAAGAGAATCAGACAGAAAACATGGTTACGCATACAGAGATTAAGACTATCATCAAGTCACTCTATAGAACACCTCAATCAGAAGATGCCTCCTACCATCATCTCTCGAGGCCAGAGCAAGTGACCATTTTTCGTCTCAGAACTGGACATAACAGACTAAACCAACACATGTACAGGCGGTTCCACCTTACGACATCGCCCGCTTGTCCTTGTGGAGAAGCAGAACAGACCACAGAGCACATACTTCAATGTTGCAGTACGTATCAGCTGCTGAGAGAAGAGATCTGGCCTTTGTCAACCTCTTTTCTTGAAAAGCAGTATGGGCCTGTGGAAGAACTGCAGAAAACCACAGATTTCATCTTGAGAACGGCTCTCCAAGTGTGATACCAGCGATCGAAAAGAAGAAAAAAGAAGTAAGTAATGTAATGGTATGTTGGATCTCGGAGAAAGGGATTTTTATTTTGAAATTTCCTTCAATACAATGCTTAGGACTAGTCCACATAAAAAAGAAATCGACCTTCAAATTTTTCCCAGATTTTTTCAGTGTTTGAACTCTGATTATTGTATGGCTGATTTGTATGCAAGTTATATGGCCAGGTATAGGTTTTGGCTGCGTTAAGCTTTTTTCAAACGCCATTTACACCCACAAGGGGTTGTCCGAGTTTAATTAAGCTTCCAAGATTTGTTCTGTAAGATGGTTAGATAAGATAGATGATACAAAAGAAATCGACTTACAAATTTTTTCCAGATTTTTTCGACATTTGAACTTTGATTATTTTATAGCTGATATGTGTGCAGGCTATGTCTAGGTTAAGGTTCTTGGTTGCATTAAGCTTTTTTCAAACAACATTTACACCCATAATGTATTGTGCTATTTGAATAAAACACACAGATTTGTTCTAAACTATGTTTAGCGAGTCTTTGTATACAGGTTATATGGCTAGGTATATGTTTTGGCTCCATTCAGCTTTGTTCAAACGACATTTACACCCACAAGGGGTTGTCCGATTTGAATAAAGCTTGACAGATCTGTTCTATATAATGTTTAGGACTAGTCCACATAAACAATAAATCACCTTTCAAATTTCTTCCAGAGTTTTTCGCCGTTTGAACATTGATTATTTTATGGCTGATATATTTATTAGATTTTGATTATCTATGGCTGATTTGCATCTAGGTTATGCTTATTACGCCACGGTTAATGTTTTTTAATCAGCAAAGATTTATCCAGTTTAGATAAATGTTTTAATTTGCTATATAGGCTTCTTTAATGTAGCCTGCATCATATTAATGTACTTGCTTTTGAAAATCTTTCTTCTTTTTTCAGGATATGAACTTTGCTTTTGTTTGTCTTTCGGTGGGATTTGGTGTGCCAGTAATCATTGTACTGCAGGTTACTACCGGCAGCAAGGCTTTACGGTTCAGTCTCCATACTATGCTTCTATGAGGCTATGCTTGCCCGTTGGGTAGTACCAATGGTATTTTGATTCGACAAGTGTATTGTCAAATTTCAAAATGAGACTGGTGGTCCATCATATCCTGTGATGTACAATTAATATACAGGTAAGCTATTTACTATGTTCTGATAGCTCTTGTTTTATATATTTACGTGGCTTGGACATTATTTTTTCACATATTTAGTCCACGGCAGACCGGGTCCTGCGGCGGCTGTGTCCTGTGGCAACATAAGAAAGTGAGATATTTGGTATCTTCTGATACCTCTTGTTATTATCTGCCCCTGCCCCCACCCCCTTTGGGTCCACAAAGCCCACATGTCTAAGTTCCTAGTATGAGCTAATAGTAGTTTGTGCACATGTGGTTTGTTTCATTTCAGAAACTGTTCTCTGTCAGATTAAGTGATACATCATGCCTGGTTCCCTGTCAGATTAAGTAATGCAGAATGCCTGGTTCCTTGTCAGATTAAGTAATACAGAATGCCTGGTCGTCTCAAGGTGAAGATTGTCTCTGGAAGAGATCTTCCAGTTATGGACCGCGCCACAGAACTCACAGATGCATTTGTTGAGGTAAATATGGATTTACTGTTTCTCTTTTTAGATCACCTGGCCAGAATGGTCAAGTGAGCTTATATTTCCATGATGACTGTCTGTCTGTCGTCCGTCCATCAGCTCTTGCTTTAAATCATCTTCTCCTAAACCTCTTGGTGGAAATTGTCAAAACGTTACTTCTAAGTACCAGTAGTTGCTTGACATATTTCAACCAAATTTGGCTAGACAGACCCTATTGTGGTTGACTCACAGAACTTCTATTCAAAATTTTAATTGTTGAATTTAAATTTAGCAGGACGGACCCTATGTAGGTTCGCTTCAGAACTTGTATACAAAATTTTGACGGGTAGAATTATTTGTGTGAAAATCTTAGATTTTATGGAAAATGTGCTGGAAATTGTCAAAATGCTACTTCTCATTAACCGCCTGGTTGATTTCAACTTAATTTGTGCTGGAAGGATTCTATGGGGATAGGCTTCAGATCTTGGATACAGAAGTTTTATTGATCAATTTTCTCGGCGACCATCTTAATTTTTCTGAAAAAGGGCAGGCAGTCGTTTAAAATGCTACTCCACCTTAACTACTTGGCCGATTTCAACCAGACTTGGCTGGAACGACCCTGGGTGGTAGGTTTCAGAATAGTTATACAGAATTGTTATTGGTCAATGTTTCTGGTGACCTTGAATTTTCCAGAAATACTTTAAAAAGCTACTCTTTCTTGGGTAGAATAATCCTATGGTGCTTAACTACAAGAGTTCTAACGAGAGTTTTGATTGGTCGATTTTTTTGGAAGGCATCCTGGATTTTACAAACATTTCACAGCAGCTTTTAAATCTCTACTGCTTAAAACAATGGAACAATTTCTGCGAAACTTGGGTGGAACGATGATGATAGGCTTCAAGTAATCGAATAAGAATTTTAATTGGTCAAATTCTTTGGTTTTCCAGAAATTATCCATGTCTATTTAAATGGAAATGGTTCAAATGCTAATGGTCCATGTGAGCGTCACAGGCTCTTGGGCCTCTTGTTTAAAATATAATAATAGTGATTATTGATTATATATTGAATAACTGTGCAAAGCTACATAATTACTGTTATTACCTGCTTGATGATATTGTTAATTAGCCGCATTAGCCTACTAGTACATAATTCCATCCGTACATACGTTATGAAAATGTTGTCGCTGCAACTCTTACAGTTTGATTGAGAATTGTTTGAAACTTGACAGAATGATTGTACACCACCAAAAAATGTGCTGAATGTTAAAATATTTTTCATCCATCCCGTCCATCCATACGTACCGTATGTCCATCCATATATACTGAAAATCTTTCGCGAAAATCACTTCTTCAGAACCACTGGACGAGTTAGAACAAAATTTGGAAGATAAGATTAGGTACTAAAGGCCATTAGAGTTTGCTCCATGGAGATGTGTCAAAACAACATGTCCGCCATGAATCAATAAAAATTTTGCTTTTTTGGTGGACATCTGGTCTTTTCTGCAAAGTTCTGAGAAAATCATTAAAAAAAATTATTAACAAGTTTTGTTCGGTTGTGCAAGTGGCCAATAATTGCAGGTGAACGATACGGGCCTCTTGTTTATGTCATAAATTAATATTTCCTATATATATGTTTACTAAATAATTTATAGACGTTTTCATTTGCTATACACATAGGTCCGATTTGCAAATTATGCTGTCTCCAAAACAGATGTATTTAGGAAGTCACTCAGTCCACAGTGGAATTCTGAATGGTTCTTGTTTGAGGTAATATACATGCATTTTCCATCCAACCCCACCCACCTCATGTTGCTGAATAAAATCAAACCTGTTCTGTATTGATCCTAATACCTCACATAGAGAATTTTGTTGAATTCTGCCATCTTTGGTGTTCTCTTCTCCCCCCCCCCCCCCCCACCCCAGCCACAAAATCTGAATGAGAGATGTAGATTGTTAATCCTCTCAATGAAGAGATTTAAAGTCTCTATTACACCCACACTTTTTGAAAAAAATGGAGGAGATATTCTAATCAACTGTCCATCCATAAATCTGTCCGTCTGTATGTACGTCTGTCTGTCCATCCATCTATTTCTAAAATTATTTTGTGGATTGCGCGTGCGTGCGTGCGTGTGTGTGTGTGTGTGCAAACTTGCGTGCGTGCAAGCGTGCGTGCATGCATCCATGCATGGCTGTAGAATGGCAAAGTTTGGTGGAATTCAGCCAAGCTTGCTATGAGCTATGTTTACATTTGGCTCTTCCCTGTGGTGAGGTGGGAGGTGGTGGGGTGGGTGTGCGGTGGTGGTGCAGAATGTCAAGGTTTGTGAAAGCATGGGGATTTGTGATGGTGTGCCATCGACTGTGCATTCTAGTTTGTATTTTTATGTTACTTTGTTAAAAACAAGCCATTAATACTAGCATTGTCCCCATTTTAAATCTGAACATAAAAATTTGAATGTTTCTTCATTCTGTAACAGGTAGAGGATGAGGAGTTACAGGATGAACCACTACAGATCAGGTAATCTTTCGTCATCATTGTCGTCGTCGTCGTTAGTACTTAGGTATAATACACTGTCCTTTGCTCTGTCAAATACTTAACAATTGGTCATAGACATTTGTAAAAATGCCCACTCTCCTGTTTTTGTCACATTGTAAAAAGTGTTCAGATTATCCTGATTAGTTAGGCTTTTCTGATTTTTTTTTAATCACCCCTAAAATTGTGGAATCCTAGTGTATGTTCACACCTTTCCCTCTGTTAAACCGTAACCTAAATCTGACCAGAACTTTCTGAGATATCCACAGATCCTGAATTTGATGCGATCCAGACACAATTTCTTTTATTTGGATCACGTCAAAACTCCGGAAATCGTCTTGCAAGTTGCTTCAATGTGTTATAATTTGAGTCAAATCTGATCAGTAGTTTTTAGCTCACCTGGCCTGAAAGGCCAAGTGAGCTTATGCCATGGCGACCATGTGTTGTCCGTCCGTCCATCATCCGTTAACTTTTCCTTTAAACGACTTCTCAAGAACCTCTGGGCCAATTTCAATTATATAAGCATCCTTAGGGCATATGGATCCAAGTTTCTTCAAATGAAGCCGATCGGCCACTTTTGCCTCTGGCCATCTTGGATTTTGGCTAATTTTAGGAAATGTCTTTAAAAATCTCCGAAACCGCCTGGGGAATCAATTCAAAACATATGAAACATCATCTAGGGCAAGAGGTAAGCCAAGTTTGATCAAGAGGATTTGATTGGCCGAATGGTTTTTAGCTCACCTAGGCCAATTGAACTTATGCGATGACAGCCGTCCGTCAACTTTTCCTTTAAATGACTTCTTCTCAAGAACCGCTGGGCCAATTTCAATTATATTTGGGAGGAAGTATCCTTAGGACATAGGGATCCAATTTTGTTCAAATGTAGCCGATCGGCCAATTTGGCCGGTGGCCATCGTGAATTTTGGCCGATTTTTAGAAATGTCTAAAAATCTTCTCCGAAACCGCTTGAGGGATTGAAGCAAACCTCATGGAATATTATCTAGGGCAGGAACTAAACCAAAATTGTTCAAGGGAACTTGATTGGTCAAATAGTTCGGCGCCCATCTTGGTTGACCTAGTTTTAGCGAAAATTACTTCTCCAGAACCGCTGAAGGGATCAGGCCGAAATTTGGCGGATATGATTAGGGACTAAGGGCCATTAAAGTTTGTTCAAGAGAAGTTGATCCGTTAAAAAAGGTGGCCACCATGGGCCAATCAAAATATAGCGGGTTTGGCGGCCACATTGGATTTTTTTATTTGATGGATTTTGAGGCCGAAATCGGTTTTATATAGGTTTTGGGTATTCGGATCTCAAATTTACAATTTTCGAAACTGTCGGATAAACGGTTTGATGGCCCACTTGGATCTAAAGTAATGGAAAATTTTAAATGTCTTCTCGAGAACTGCTGATTTCAATTATATTTGTCAGGAAGCATCGCTAGGGCATAGAGATTCAAGTTTCTTCAAATGGAGCTGATCGGCCAATTTGGCCGCTGGCGATCTTGGATTTCAGGTGATTTTTAGAAATGTCTAAAAAATCTTCTCCGAAACCGTTTGAGGGATCAATTCAGACCTCATGAAATATGATCTAGGGCAAGAGCTGACCCAAGTTTGTTCAAGCGAACTTGATTGACCAAATGGTTCAGTGATCATCTTGGATGACCTCGTTTTCGCAAAAATCACTTCTTCCCCAGAACCACTGAAGCGATCAGGCCGAAATTTGTGATATAACGATTAGAGATTAAGGGGCATTAAAGTTTGTTCAAGAGAAGTTGATACATCCAAAAACCTGGCCGTCATGGACCATTCAATATATAGCGTGTTTGGTGACCATTTTGGATTTTTTTATTTGATGGATTTTGAGGCCGACATTTATTTTATATATGTTTTTGCGCATTTTGATTTCAAATTTGCCATTTTCGAGACTATCGGACAAACGGTATAGCGGCCATCTTGGATCATTACCTGCCAAAATCTCCTATGCTAAAGCAATGGGAAATTTAAAATGTATTCTTCTCGCGCCATCTTGGATTTTGGTCGATTTTTTAGAAATGTCTTCCTCTCCAAAACTGCTAGGGGGATCAATTCAAAACGCATGAAATATCATCTAGGGCAAGAGCTACACCAAGTTTGTTCAAGGGAACTTGATTAGCCAAATGTTTTGGCGGCCATCTTCGATAACGTATTTTTTTTCCAAAAGAACTCCAGAACCACTGAGCGGATTGGGGTGAAATTTGGGAGATATGATTAGGCACTGAGTGGCATTAAAGTTCTTTCAAGGGAAGGATCTACGTCAGAAACATGGCCGCAGTGGACCAATCGAAATGTAGCATGTTTGGCGGCCATATTGGTCTTGTTACTGTATGTGATCTTGTTGTGGCATTAACCACTTGGCCTATTTCAAGGAAACTCGTTTGGGAGGAGCCTAGCCTGGTATGCTTCGGAACTTCTATACAGAATTTTGATTGGTCTATTTTTTTGGTGGCCATCTTGAATTTTGGCAGCCATCTTGAATATTTAAAAAATGGCGGCAATTCATTTAAAATGCTACTCCTCATTAACTGCTTGGGGAATTTCAACCAGACTTGGCTGAAAGGATACTAGGCTGGTTGTAGGTTTCAGAACATGTATACAGAATTTTTATTGGTTGATTTTTCTGATTTTCTGTAAATTTCTGGAAAGCATTTAAAAGCCTGCTCCTCATTAACCACTTGGCTGATATCAAGCAAACTCGGTTGAAAGGACCTTGGAGTGGTATGCTTCAGAACTTGTATGCAGAATTGTGATTGATACATTTTTTGGGTGGTCATCGGGAATCTTCCAAAAAATGGCAGGAAAGTGTTTAAAATACTACTCTTCATTAACTACTTGGGCAATTTCAACCAGGCTTGGCTGGAAGAACACTAGCCTGGTAGGTTTCAGAACTTTTTTTACAGAATGTTGATTGGTCAATTTTTCTGTTGACTATCTTGGATTTTCTGACAATATCGGGAAATCAGTTAAAATGCTCCTCATTAACAGCTTGAACAATTTAGATTTAATTTCATCGATGACTAAGGGTGATTAAAGTTTGTTAAAGAGAACGTGATCATTGATAAAATATGGTTGTCATGAACCAATCAAAATTTTGAGTCTGATGGCCATATTGGATTTTTGTATTAGCGAGATGGTTCAATCTGATTGTGTGGTCAGCGTTCATCATTAATTTCCTGCTAAATATCGATTGTACTGAATTCCCAATTTTATATTTTATGTCCTGTTACTGCTGAATTAAAAATATTATGTCTGTTCAAATGCTAATGGTTCAAATACTAATGGTCCAGGTGAGCGCTAAGGCCCTTGGGCCTCTTGTATTACAAGTATTAGCTGATAAACTCTTTGCATCACTGAGCGTTATTTCTATGAAATTGTTAACACTTAGGACTATTTCCTATCGCTGAAGCCTCAGTAAGACGAAGAAGTGAAATTCATGCTTTGTCAGCTGATCTTAGTCACTTTCTGATGACAGAGGCAGGCCTTAAGCTTCTACAAGACTTAATTGTATGGCTAAAAACCAGTCTTTGAAATACCCTGGTCAGCTCATAATATTGAATGCTTCAATGAGATTTAATCCAAACTCATGAGCATGGTGTCCAGTCCGAGCATTGATCCGCTACAAAGAACGTGTGGAAGAATGGCGATCAGACACCAGCTCTCTGGTTATCCTATATTGATCCCCATGGCAGGGCATCCAGGGACACCATTTCAAGGTGGATTGTGGAGTGTAATCAATTTTGCCACAAATCTGCAACCAGTATGCAAGTAGATTTGGTCAAGGCACAGAGTGTCCGTGGCGTAGTGGCCTCCACGGCTCTACTTAAGTTTGGTTAATCGTACTGGACCCAAACTTGGACACATGCCTCCTTATGACCTGACATCAGACAATTGTGGTGAGGTCAAAAGATAAAGGTCAAAGTCACTGTGATCTTGGTAAAAATCAAGTTTTTTTCGACATTAACATTTTCTGTTTAGCTCAACTTTTCTTTTTATATCTCAGGTTTCTGGTTAATTGTGTGTTGAATTGAGCCATTTAGATATGGTAGCATAATTCATAGAGTATTCGTGATGGTAAGTATCACCTCTCTCATGAAAAAAGAAATCATACATTTTGTTTATTTTCTCTTACATTGGGTCAATAAAAGCTTCACACTTTTTGCACATAGTAGGGTTGTTAAAACACAATTACAGCCTTCTGTCTTGAATTTATAGTTCCACAGGAGTGTCATTGAACTAATGTGATATATTTCTCTATTACAGGGTCTTAGACTATGATACCTACAGTGCCCATGATGCCATTGGTAAAGTGTACATTGATCTAAATCCACTACTTAATAAGGATGAAGGACCCAATATCATATCAGGCTGGTTCCCTATCTATGATACCATGCACGGTAAGATATCAGGCTGGTTCCATGTCTATGACACAAGCATGGTAATATCATATGACGCTGGTTCCCTGTCTATCACACAATGCACAGTAACATATCAGGTTGGTTCCTTGTCTATCACACATGCATGGTAATATCATATCAGGCTAGTTCCATATCTATGACTACATGCATGGTAATATATCAGGTGGTTTCCTGTCTATGACATCATGCATGGTTCAATACCAGACTGGTTCCGTTTTTATGACACCATGCATGGTAAAATATCAGACTGGTCTCCTATCTATATCACCATGCATGATAAGATATCAGACTGGTTCCCTATCTATGACACCGTACATAGTAAGGTATAAACATTCAACAGGTCTTTGCATTAATGATTCGATAAGATGTCTTCTGTAGTCATGATTATCTTGACTAATGTCCATTTGCAGGCCAAGAGAAAAGTATTTTTGAAAATTTACCACAAGAATGACAGCTTAAGAAAAATATATAGGCACAAAATGTCTAATTGCTGATTGTATTTTAGAAAACCAGACAACTGAAAGATCTGGCTTGTTTACAAGTGGCAAATTTGCTAAGATATTCCTCTATTTGTCGGCAAGTGGACATTTCCCAAAACCAGAACAAGCCAGATCAAGGCCAGGACAAGCCAGACCAAGGCCAGTACAAGCCAGACCAAGTCCAGTACAAGCCAGACCAAGACGAGTACAAGCCAGATCAAGGCCAGTACAAGCATACCAAGACCAGTACAAGCCAGACCAAGACCAGTACAAGCCAGATCAAGGCCAGTACAAACAAGATCAAGACATATACAAGCCAGATCAAGGCCAGTATGCGCCAGACCAACGCCAATACAAGCCAGACCAAGACCATACAAGCCAGACCAAGGCCAGTACAAACCAGACCAAGGCCAGTACAAGACAGACCAAGACTAGTACACGCCAAACCAAGACCTGTAAAAGCCAGATCAAGGTCAGTATAAGCCAGATCAAGGCCAATACAAGCCAGATCAAGGCCAGTACAAGCCAGAGCAAGGACAGTACAAGGTAGACCAAGGCCAATACAAGCCAGATCAAGACCAGCACAAGGCAGATCAAGGCCAATACAAGCCAGATCAAGGCCAGTACAAGCCAGAGCAAGGACAGTACAAGGTAGACCAAGGCCAATACAAGCCAGATCAAGACCAGCACAAGGCAGAGCAGGGCGAGTACAAGCCAGACTAAGACCAATACAAGCCAGACCAGCACCATTACAAGCCAGACCAAAGCCAGTACAAGCCAAACCAAGACCTGTAAAAGCCAGATCAAGGTCAATATAAGCCATTTCACATCAAGAGTATACTTACCTCCCTAATACTTTTGATATTGCTAAATATCGGCTTTCACTCAATAAACACTCAGATTAAAACAGTTAGGTGCCCCTACTGGGCAGGGAGTCAGAGCGTAGTCTGGCGGATGCCAGCCCCACCATCGCGCATGCGCAGACTAGCACTTCCTCTTTGCTAATTTATTGGCAGAGAGTCTACACATGTTTTTGTGCTAAGTGCTTTTCTTCGCTCAATTCTTAGTGTTTTTGTGAAAATTTGGAAGTGTTTATCCCTGATAAAGATGGCAGGAAGGATGACTTCGCCAGAGGAGGGCCCAGGACCTTTAAATCAGGTGACTTCTAGTAAAATTAGCGAGTTTGTCCCCGGTGTAATGTGTTTCCGGGACTCGCGCTTACCGTGATAAGCGCCTTGTTTAGTTGGTTTATTTCAACTAGGTGCTATATCATACTAATCTCTCTTTGTGTTTATGTCCACAGGTCTGTGTAACGACATATAATGGACATCACATCAGCAGAGGGTTTGTTTCTCTCCACCATGGTTCCATTTCCTACTAATACTGTTAGGTTATCTAACCAAAAATGTTATGTCCAGTGAGTCGGAGGCCTAGTATAAAGGTCTTCTCACTTTGCCCTCGTGATCCAATTCCTTCCCCTAGAGGTGGAGAGAGTTAAGTTCATCACGTTGGATGGTTTGTCTATACAAAGTGTCAGGTATCTAATTATTGATATGAGGTGATGTTAATTATTTAGAGGAAAGGGAGATAATTAACAGTATTTGCCATTGTTATCAGTATATATCTGATGATTGTGTAGTCGAAATGTCCATTCTGCACATGTTCTGGTTAGAGATACAATTCGTCCTTGCACTTGGATGTTTGTTGGGGATCGATTTTTTCCTGTCATAGGATTAATGACGTCATAATCAGCCTTGCTCTTTATTAACAATTAAGGTTGTCCGAAGCTGGTTTTCTGATTAATATTGATCTTTATGATCATTTCCTTCTCTTGAGTTGGTGAGTTTCTGAGCTTAACTAGATTGCTCATACTCCTCGTCCTTTGCCCTGTTTCAGAGATCTGGTTGTGCGTCCTGTGGACGGTTTTTGAAGGACAAGTTTGTGCCTCATCTCTGTTATCAGTGTAGCCCCTGTGGTCCCTTGCTTAATTGTGAGATATGTAAGCACTGGGGGGCGAGCTAATGTCCGAATTCTTGTGCTTGCAGGCGAAGGACAAGGTGGTGGAGGAGGACAAGAAGAAGCAGAAAAGAGAGGTTGTGAGTAAGAAGGGTAAGAGGAAGGCCTCGTCCGCGGTGGACATGGAGGCCTTCCGGACCGAGATGTTGGGAGAGATGAGGAGGACAGTAAAGGATTTGGTTCCAGAGTTGCTTCGTGGCATGCTTCCTGGACCAAATCCTTTGCTGGCCTCATCATCTGCTTCGGAGCAGGTAATCCCCACCTCTGAATCACCTTTCCTTAGTACGCTTCCGTTGTTCGAAGATTCAGAGGTGGCCCCATTAGAGGGGGCGTTCCACGACCCTGGCAGCAGGCTTAGTGCCGCGCCGAATAGGGACTGTGGACGGTTGTCGCTGGAACCCGCGGGCTGCTTATCAGTCCAGGGATATCCGCACGCCGCGGGTGCCAGTACCTCGTATGGCACCTTCCCTGGCCAGTCCGGGTTAGCTCTCTTTGCTGACCCGGAGTCTAATCTGTCTGGCCAGGAGGATGAGGATTACCTGTTGGGGTCGCCGTCTGAGGACGTGGCCATGGATTATGATGCCTGTGCACCCCTCGCGGGGAATACAGGCGACTTATTCCACGGTTCTACTCTCCCAGGGGTAGAATCCACGGTTCAGACTGTGGCCCTGGGCGCTGAGGGCCAGCGTTACCGCATACCTCGGCTTGCCGAGAGTGTCGCTGGTGCTGGCCGGGGCCGTGGTGCGGCGGTATATGCCCCGCGCTCTACCACGGCGCCTGCTCCTGGTCAAGCCAGTGAGATTAGCATGCCGGGGTTATCAGGCCCGCATGCTCTCCCTGGCTTGCCAGGGATATCAGCGTATCCGCCGTCAAGCTCTGTTGCTTGCACTCAGGAGGAAGACGAAGGCCCCCGTCTTGTAGAGCACTCGCAGCTAGCCACGGAGGAGGATTGGTCTGACGCTTGCCAGTGGTTGGTGAGTGTTAGACCAGATCTGCCCATGGAGCAGTCGGCTAGCCAGCGTGATCACAGGCCGTGGTTAGCTGGTAAGCCTACTGCTAACGCTATGCCTTCTCTGCCGCTGGCAGAGCATGTCGTTGACATGTTCGAGGCGGCGGAGACGTCCATTAAATCGAGTGGACGTCTCGCTAAGGCCCCGCGCGAGGTGGCCAGGCGTTGCCGCATCGTGCCCCTGGATTACCAGCGGTACGGTGTGGTACCTAAGCCGAGCGTGGATGACCGCGCGGCTTTGGGTGAGGATGCGCGGCCAGGCTCCCGTTCTGACACGGGAGTCTTGTGTTCGAACGCGTTGCGTTCAGCAAATACCGCGTTGCGTGATGCGGAGGAGAGTGGGAGGGCTTCGATTGCCGCTCTGTCCCACGTCTCCCAGCTGTTACAAGGGGTAGTAACAGCATCCGCATCGCGCCAGCCAAGTCCGGTCACAGTCCAGCGAGCCATCCAGGATGGTATCAACCTGGCTCTGGACTGTATGACGCGGGCGGTGACCAGGAGTGTCCGGGCAAGGCGCACATTTGCCTTGGACAATCTGTGCCCGTCCCAGGACCTGTACAATAGGCTACTGCGTACGCCTATGACAGGTCCTGGTCTCTTTGGAGGTGAGGGATGTAGGCACCTCCAGGAGACAGTTACTCTGGTCAATAACCAGAGGGCGCTGCGCGAGCAGTTTGAGGTGCTTCGTCGTGCTAACGTTCGCGCCGCACCCCCTGCGTATCGTCCCCTGCAGGCTTGAGGTGGTGGTGGCCAGGTCAGAGGCCAACCACCATCGCAGCGTCGGCCTCGGCCGCGTGCGATTCGGCCAGCAGCGAGGGGGGCGCAGGCTCCTCAGGCGCAGTCAGCCAGGCAGCCGCCCGCGCACCAAGGTGCGCGCGGTGCGGGTCGTGGCGCGCGAGGATCTGGGCGGGGTAATCGTTCCTGACGGGACGGTTACCGCGGTGAGAACCACGCTGGTGTTTCTGGCAAAGGGGACAGTGCCGCTCTTGCACTCCTTATGTCCACCTCTATCCCTAGGTGGACCGGTGGGAGGCCGGCTAGCCGACCACATGCAAGAGTGGGAACGGTTAACTCAGGACCGTTTAGTCTTGCGATGGCTTTCAGTCGGGTATCATCCCGATTGGATGACAGGCCCGCCATCGCGACTGTCTCTAGTGCCGATCTGGACTCCAAATCCGAGAGATCCAGAGCAAAGGTTGTGTATCGAGGAGGAAATAAATTCCCTCATACAAAAAGGAGCTATTCAGCCGGCACAGAGGTGTCCGGGCTTCTATTCAACCCTGTTCCTAGTAACAAAAAACACCGGAGGGTGGAGACCAATTCTCAACCTCAAGCCATTGAACAAGTTCATAGAGACGCCCAGTTTCAAGATGGAGACTGTGCGCTCGGTGTTGGCGGGGTTAGAGAGGGGAATGTGGATAGCGTCGATAGATTTGAAGGACGCTTATTTCCACATCTCCATACACAGGAGTTTCCGTCGCTTCCTGAGATTTGCATTCCAGGGCAGACAGTGGGAATTCAGGGTGTTACCCTTCGGAATTTCCACGGCTCCTCGAGTTTTCACCCGTGTGGTTCTTGCGATCACCGCATACCTCCGCAGGAGAAGCATAGCAGTCCACACGTACATAGACGACTGGCTGTTGAAAGCGCACACCCAGGAAAGTTTATCGGCCAGTCTGGAGATTGTTTTGAAGACTCTCACAGACTTGGGCTGGATGATCAATTTCCCAAAATCAGAGCCGACTCCATCCCAGAAGTTTGTTTACCTGGGGATGTTCTTCGATCTAGAGACAGGATATGTTTTTCCTACTCAGGAGAGAGTTCAGAAACTCATCTCATTAATTCAGTCAGTGTGCGACAGTCGTCATGTCCTGGCACGGGTTTACTTGAGAATGCTGGGGTTGATGGTTTCATTGGAACCAGTCATTCCTCAGGCCGCCTTACGCAGGCGGCCGATCCAGTTATTTCTCATGACACAATGGACCCAGAGTACAGGTTCGCTGGACTCGAACGTGTCAGTGTTGGCGCCTCTGATTCATCACCTGCAATGGTGGTTGGACACAGAGAATCTCTTGGTGGGGGTTATGCTAACCCCTCCCCACCCTCAGGTGACTGTGTATACAGATGCATCGATGGAGGGCTGGGGGGCTTGCCTGGAAGAATCCACGATATCAGGGCTTTGGAATCCGGAACAGTCAAAGGAACATATAAATCTACTGGAGCTAAGAGCAGTAGTCCTGGGCCTGGAACATTTCTTACAGAAAGTTCAGGGCAAGATTGTTCTTATTCGTTCAGACAACTCAACAGTTGTGACTTACATAAACCGCCAGGGCGGAACGAAGTCGCCCAGTCTCTGTATGATGACATGGAGACTGCTTTGTTGGTGCCTGGATCACCAGATTACCTTGAAAGCAGTTCATATTCCGGGAAGGTTAAATCTGCTAGCAGACTCATTGAGCCGAAGGATGAGTGTTTTACCCATGGAATGGCAACTAAATCAATGTGTGGCGGATCGTCTGTTCGACCATTGGGGGAAACCCAACATCGATTTGTTCGCAACGAAGAAGAATGCGAAGATGACGACATACGTCTCTCCGATTCCGGATCCAAGCGCTTTCGCAACACATGCGTTAGCTATCAGCTGGGGGAGAATGTATGCATACGCATTCCCTCCAGCAATCCTGATTCCAAAAATTCTTCGGAAAATCAGACAAGAGGAATGCCAAGTGCTTCTGATCGCCCCGGATTGGCCAAGTCGATCATGGTATACGGATCTGCTGGACCTTCTGGTCTGCAATCCGGTTCCTCTGCCTCTGATGGACGATATTATCTTCCAGGGCAAGGCCCTTCACAACAATCCGTCAATGTTCAGATTGACTGCGTGGATGTTGTCAAGGAATCTAGAATTAAGGAGGGCTTTTCTGAGCAAGCAGCCATGTTTATGGCCAAAGTCAGGAGGGGGTCAACCTCCAGAGCATATAATTATAAAATCAACAGATTTGCAGAATGGTGCTCAAAAAGATGTATTGGTCCAATGGATTCATCTATTCAGGTAGTAGCTGATTTCCTCTGTCACATGTATGATGCCTATAGCCTCAAGCCTAACTCTATTGCTGGTTATAAGTCAGCTTTAATGTCTGTTATTCCTTGCTTGGCTAAGAGGGGAAGTGATGAAGTAAATACATTGAATGTATTAATTAAAGGCATGGGCAATCTAAGACCAAGGAATCCCCCTGTGATTCCGTCTTGGAGTTTATCGCTAGTGCTTCAAGTACTAGGTGATAAGCCGTTTGAACCACTTAGTTCCATTTCTATGAAACTATTAACACTGAAGACTGTGTTTTTAATTGCTGCGGCCTCGGCTAGGCGTAGAAGTGAAATTCATGCCTTATCAGCCGAGGATGACCGTTTTGTGGTTTCAGGGGAAGGCCTTAAGCTGCTACCTAGGATTAATTTCTTGGCTAAGAATCAGTCGTTGAAATATCCAGGTCAACCTATTGTTTTGCCTGCTTTAACTAGATATGATCCTAATTCTAAAGCATGGTGTCCCGTCCGGGCGCTTCTCCGGTACAAACAACGTACATCGGAGTGGCGCACCGACCAGTCGGCGTTATGGTTGTCATATATTGAACCCCATGGCAGGGCTTCTAAGGACACCATTTCCAGGTGGATTGTAGAATGCATTCAGTTTTGTCATAAATCCGCCACCGGGAAGCAGGTTGACGTGGCCAAGGCTCACAGTGTCCGCGGCGTCGTGACATCCACTGCCCTATTTAATGGGGTCCCTGTGGATGATATTATGTCGGTGGCTCAGTGGCACTGTGAGTCAAGTTTTACAGACCATTATCTCCGTGACACCTCTAATCCTCTCGCCTTGTCGATTTTGAAAAGATAACTAGGCTTATATTTTTGATGGGGTTTCCTCATTGCTTATATATTTCACAATTAATTGATGGAAACAACCACTTTTTTGGGACTGCATCGTTCTTCACCAATGGGAAGAGGATGTCAGTAGCCATTTTCAACAAGGTCAGTCTTGTGTATGAGTTGTCCATTGTTGATTGTCTTGTCACGTTACCCGTTATTAATATGATGATGGTTTTGTGTATTTATGTGGTTCATTGTTGAGAGTATACGAAAATTGAGTTTTTTCGTCTCTGTCCTGTAGTACATGGCACTTGTACGTAGAGAGCGTATAGGACATTGAGGTCATTCGACTCTTCCTCCCAGGAAGGAGGGGGGGGTGAGCGCATATGACATTCGGTCATCTCTCATACATCGGTGGTGTTATCCGATGGTTAGTCAAATCCTGACAGTTTTTTCATACAGTTTCAGAAGTTTAAGTGCCTTAAACGCAGAAAAGCGTATAGGGATGAGCTGGTCTTTTGACCTCGCCTCCCTCCCGCCGAATTCACTGTCGAATTCTGGCAATATCAAAAGTATTAGGGAGGTAAGTATACTCTTGATGTGAAATAAACGAAATCTGGGATTTCTTTTTTCACGAGAGAGTTGATACTTACCTCCCTAGATACGGACCCGGCCTCTCCACCCCACAGAGGCTCGGTCTTCAGGCTCTTAATAGTTGCATGTGTATCAGCCAATAAATTAGTCAGAGGAAGTGCTAGTCTGCGCATGCGCGATGGTGGGGCTGGCATCCGCCAGACTACGCTCTGACTCCCTGCCCAGTAGGGGCACCTAACTGTTTTAATCTGAGTGTTTATTGAGTGAAAGCCGATATTTAGCAATATCAAAAGTATTAGGGAGGTAAGTATCAACTCTCTCGTGAAAAAAGAAATCCTAGATTTCGTTTAGATCAAGGCCAGTACAAGCCAGACCAAGTCCAGTACAAGCCAGACCAAGACGAGTACAAGCCAGATCAAGGCCAGTACAAGCATACCAAGACCAGTACAAGCCAGACCAAGACCAGTACAAGCCAGATCAAGACCAGCACAAGGCAGAGCAGGGTGAGTACAATCCAGACTAAGACCAATACAAGCCATATCAAGACCAGTACAAGCCAGATCAAGACCAGTACAAGCCAGACCAGGACCATTGCAAGCCAGACCAAGGCCAATAGAAGCAGATCAAAACCAGTACAAGCCAGAGCGGGTCAAGTACAAGCCAGATCAAGACCACTACAAGCCAGACCAAGACCAGTACAATCCAGATCAAGGCCAGTACAAGACAGACCAGGACCAGTAGAAGCCAGATCAAGACCAGTACAAGCCAGACCAAGACCAGTACAAGCCAGACAAGACCAGTACAAGCCAGACCAAGACTGTTACAAGCCAGATCAAGACCACTACAAGCCAGATCAAGGCCAGTACAAGACAGACACGGACCAGTAGAAGCCAGATCAAGACCAGTACAAGCCAGATCACGACCACTACAAGCCAGACCAAGACCAGTACAAACCAGATCAAGGCCAGTACAAGACAGACCAGGACCAGTAGAAGCCAGATCAAGACCATTACAAGCCAGATCAGGACCACTACAGCCAGACCAAAACCAGTACAAGCCAAATCAAGGCCAGTACAAGACAGACCAGGACCAGTAAAAGCTATTTTACTCGACTTGACCATTGTCTGGTATTATTGATGAAAGATCTGAATGATTCTATTAACTGACCTGCTGCGAAATATGGGTGTGTTATACTAGTCCCTTCAATGATTGTCCACTGATGTCATCGTGACATAGATATTATAGCCTGTCCATGCATCTCACCTTGGATCCATTCAGATAATGGACATACATGGATGATGGATGATGTGGACTTCATAGACGAGGAAAAGAAATCCCTTGACAAACTTCTTCCAATAACTGCAAGCAAACAAAAAATTGAGAATCCCATGTTTACCCACATATACCTATCTACAAAGCATAAAAGTAAAGAAAATGACGATCCATCCCGTGGTGGCCAACTATGGAGGAGAAGTAAAATCCTCGACTCACTGCTTTGCAGTACTGCCGACATTGCTGCAGGCTGCATCATGGGGAACATAGCTTTCCAGTCCTTCTGGAAACTATGGATTCGTAGATCAAAGATGCCCTTGATAAAAAGACTACGTTTATACAATGCAACCAGCGTATCCTTGATGCTGTATAAGTGTAACAGCTGGGCAGCTCCAAAGGCAGCTCTAGACAAACTCAATGCCTGCCACCGCAAACACCTACCCACCATCACTGGACACAACGATGCACAATACAAGATGTGTAATACGTCGCCGCTGTCTGTCAGCTCAGCAAAAATGGTCCAATGTTTGTCCATGTGCTAAGGATGCCAGAAGAGACAACAGCCTTGGAATTCGCCTTACTCGAAGCCAATAAATACAAAGCCAGGAGAGGACGTCCTTGCATAAATCTGCTAAGCGTGCTACAAGGTGACCTCAAGAAAGCGAGACTCAGTACACTCAAGTCAAGAATTGACCTGAGGGAGCTAAGGATTTCGGCTGAGGACAAGACACAGTGGGCAAAAGCGAAGAAGGACTGATTGCATCTGTAGGATGTTTCTATTACTACAGCTGCAAAATACAGTAATCGTACATTGGATATTTTTATTTGATCGATTTTGGAGCTAAAATTAGTTTTATATATGTTTTTGGGTATTCTGATTTCAAATTTGCCATTTTCGAAACTCAAATAAATGGTTTGGCGGGCATCTTGTATCTTTTTCCTGCCAAAAACTCCCATATCAAGCAATCAGAAATTTAAAATGTCTTGTTGAGAACAACTGGGCCGATTTCAAGTATATTTGGCAGCATCCTTATAAAATAGGGATCCACTTTTGTTGAAAGGGAGCCGATCGGCCAATTTTCCCGGCAACCATCTTGGATTTTTGGCGATACATTCATGGATTCATGTCAACTTTCCCATCTCAGCATGCTATGACAACACATGAACTCCCATCTCAGCATGCTATGACAAGACATGAGCTCTCATCTCAGCATGCTATGACAACACATGAGCTCCCATCTCAGCATGCTATGACAACACATGAGCTTCCATCTCAGCATGCTATGACAACACATGAGCTCTCATCTCAGCATTCTATGACAACACATGAGCTCCCATCTCAGCACACTATGACAACACATGAGCTCTCATCTCAGCACACTATGACAACACATGAGCCCCCATCTCATCATATTATGACAAAACATGAGCTCCCATCTCAGCGCGCTATGACAACCCATCTCAGCATGCTATGACAACACATGAGCTCCCATCTCAGCATGCTATGACAACACATGAGCTCTCATCTCAGCATGCTATGACAACACATGAGCTCCCATCTCAGCATGCTATGACAACACATGAGCTCTCGTCTCAGCATGCTATGACAACACATGAGCTTCCATCTCAGCATGCTATGATAACACATGAGCTCCCATCTCAGCACTCTATGACAACCCATCTCAGCATGCTATGACAACACAGAAGCTCCCATCTCAGCATGCTATGACAACACATGAGTTCCCATCTCAGCATGCTATGACAACACATGAGCTCCCATCTCAGCATGCTATGACAACACATGAGCTCCCATCTCAGCACACTATGACAACCCATCTCAGCATGCTATGACAACACAGAAGCTCCCATCTCAGCATGCTATGACAACACATGAGTTCCCATCTCAGCATGCTATAACAACACATGAGCTCCCATCTCAGCATGCTATGACAACCCATCTCAGCATGCTATGACAACACAGAAGCTCCCATCTCAGCATGCTATGACAACACATGAGTTCCCATCTCAGCATGCTATAACAACACATGAGCTCCCATCAGCATAGTATGACAACACATGAGCTCCCATCTCAGCACGCTATGCTAACTCATCTCAGCATGCTATGACAACAAACAAACTCCCATCTCAGCATGCTATGACAACACACAAACTCCCATCTCAGCATGCTATGACAACACATGAGCTCTCATCTCAGCATGCTGTGACAACACACAAGCTTCCATCTCAGCATGCTATGACAACACACAAGCTTCCATCTCAGCATGCTATGACAACACATGAGCTCCCATCTCAGCATGCTATGACAACACACAAGCTTCCATCTCAGCATGCTATAGCAACACACAAGCTTCCATCTCAGCATGCTATGACAACACATGAGCTCTCATCTCAGCATGCTCTGACCACACATGAGCTCTCATCTCAGCATGCTATGACAACACATGAGCTTCCATCTCAGCATGCTATGACAACACATGAGCTCTCATCTCAGCATTCTATGACAACACATGAGCTCCCATCTCAGCACACTATGACAACACATGAGCTCTCATCTCAGCACACTATGACAACACATGAGCTCCCATCTCAGCATGCTATGACAACACATGAGCTCCCATCTCATCATATTATGACAATACATGAGCTCCCATCTGAGTGCGCTATGACAACCCATCTCAGCATGCTATGACAACACATGAGCTCCCATCTCAGCATGCTATGACAACACATGAACTCTCATCTCAGCATGCTATGACAACACATGAGCTCCCATCTCAGCATGCTATGACAACACACAAACTCCCATCTCAGCATGCTATGACAACACATGAGCTCTCATCTCAGCATGCTGTGACAACACACAAGCTTCCATCTCAGCATGCTATGACAACACACAAGCTTCCACCTCAGCATGCTATGACAACACATGAGCTCCCATCTCAGCATGCTATGACAACACACAAGCTTCCACCTCAGCATGCTATGACAACACACAAGCTTCCATCTCAGCATGCTATGACAACACATGAGCTCTCATCTCAGCATGCTGTGACAACACATGAGCTCTCATCTCAGCATGCTATGACAACACATGAGCTTCCATCTCAGCATGCTATGACAACACATGAGCTCTCATCTCAGCATTCTATGACAACACATGAGCTCCCATCTCAGCACACTATGACAACACATGAGCTCTCATCTCAGAACACTATGACAACACATGAGCTCCCATCTCAGCATGCTATGACAACACATGAGCTCCCATCTCATCATATTATGACAATACATGAGCTCCCATCTCAGCTCGCTATGACAACCCATCTCAGCATGCTATGACAACACATGAGCTCCCATCTCAGCATGCTATAACAACACATGAACTCTCATCTCAGCATGCTATGACAACATATGAGCTCCCATCTCAGCATGCTATGACAACACATGAGCTCCCATCTCGGCATGCTATGACAACACATGAGCTCTCATCTCAACATGCTATGACAACACATGAGCTCTCATCTCAGCATGCTATGACAACACATGAGCTTCCATCTCAGCATGCTATAACAACACATGAGCTCCCATCTCAGCACGCTATGACAACCCATCTCAGCATGCTATGACAACACAGAAGCTCCCATCTCAGCATGCTATGACAACACATGAGTTCCCATCTCAGCATGCTATAACAACACATGAGCTGCCATCAGCATATTATGACAACACATGAGCTCCCATCTCAGCACGCTATGACAACCCATCTCAGCATGCTATGGCACCACAGAAGCTCCCATCTCAGCATGCTATGACAACACATGAGTTCCCATCTCAGCATGCTATAACAACACATGAGCTCCCATCAGCATATTATGACTACACATGAGCTCCCATCTCAGCATGCTATGCTAACTCATCTCAGCATGCTATGATAACACAAAAGCTCCCATCTCAGCATGCTATGACAACACATGAGTTCTGATCACAGGGAAACACATCTATTATTAGGGCCCCGGAAGCCCTATAGTAATATCCGCATATGTCCACAATATCTCGTAAACAGCATAGCATACAGAACCACTTCAGATATTATAATGAAACTTGGTGTGTGCCTCAGTTATGATGTGCAGATGTGCTGTTTGAAGAATTCACATTTATAGGTCCAATGAAAATGGGCTTTTTAATGCAAAAACTCACAATTTTTATCAATTTCCTCGTAAACACCATATCATACAGAATCGCTTAAAATAACTTAATGAAACTGGGCATGTGGCTTCTTTATGATGACTATATGTGCCTTTTGAAGAATTCACCTTTATAAGTCCAAAATTTTGGGTGAAAATGGGCTTTTTAATCAAATAACTCATGGTTCTTGTCAATATTCTCGTAAACGGCATATCATACGGAATCATTTTAAAATAATTTAATGAAACTTGGCAAGTAGCTTCTTTATGATGGATAGAGTTGCCTTTTGGAGAATTCACCTTTATAGGTCCAAGATTTTGGGTGAAAATTGGCTTTTTAATGCAAAAACTTACAATTTTTGTCTATTTCCTTTCTTTTTAAAGTTTTTACTTACTTTTTATTTATTTTTTAATAAGATGAAGGCTTGAATAAAATTGCTACCTATTCCATAGAGAATGTAATTTCCAGTGATTGGGGGGCCCTCCGAGTCAAACAACATTCTCTAGTTACAACAGTTATCTTCACTGAAAAAAATACAGGCATGGATAGCTTGCCACCAGACATCAAGTGTTGTACCGGGATACCTCGGCACATGACAAGGATTAAATTTCAGTCAAATGTGTGCATAGTTGTCTAGCAATAACTTTCAGTCAAATGAACATTGAGCTAGTGCTAGTTTTAGTCCCATATATAAGGCATTAACTATAACGTGGAAAGCCACAATATTTTAGGTATACCTGACGCTTGTCCTCGAATTGAGGACAAAAGTTGGATGCTTAGCACTGGGTTTGCGCTCGCTATTTATAAGCCTCGGAACCCTGGCAAGGGTCCCCTCAACTGTGCATGAGCACGCGCCTACTCCCTGTTTGTTCCCCGAGATCGGGGTCCCTGTAGCAAGGATACCATACAATGTGCATGCTCGTGCGCATGCGCATTGGATCAGACCAGTGCTCGAGAGAGACCCTTGTGTTCAAGGGTCGGATTTCAAGGGTGCCATTCAAGGCGCCTGCATGTGCGCATGCACAGTAGGGTGGAACCCTTGAAAGTATGTTATTTCAAGGGTACTGATCAAGGTTGGGTGCCGTGTGAGTGTACATGCTTGCGTGTACATGTAAAGGTTTTCTTTGAATGGTGTATATGGGTGGGGTGAGGGGACATAGGCATATATAGAAAATAGTCTTGGGAAGCAGTAGGCGAGGAGATTCCAGGCCCTTTCCGAGATCCGGCTTTATGGCGTTTCGCTCCACTGTGGAAGCTCATCAGAGGCTTTATAACCGAGTTGTGTATGGGGTGTACAACAACAGATGGGATTTTAAAGTTCTGCATAAAATGTATTGAAGTTTAAAGTACTGAAGTGATGAGACTGAACGATTTTGAAAAGATGAAGAGATGATGATGACACTATGTGACAGACTAGTGTGAAGTATTGTTAGAGTTTTAATACAATCAGGTAGTGTATTACTGTGGTATCTCGTATTTTTCACAGATCTCCAAAATGCGAGTTGAGGTTTTCTCTAAGGTTTTGGCTAGGTTGGCCAACTCGCACCATATAACCTTGTTTGGTGGATATCTTTTGATGGTTTTGCACATAGGTGCATCTTCTGATGTGGACGCTGTCGAGCTGATAGCCCGAACCTGTATGCAGTCTGATGGAGGGTCAGAGTGGAAATTTGTCCGCATGGAAACTAGAATAGGGATGTTGAGAAGTTCACTGCGTGGGGACCCATTTCCTGCCACTGGGCCATTTTTGTGGCCAGCGTCGTCGAAAGGGGGTTGAGTGGGGGGGCATGGCGTCGCGCAGGGTGTACTGAAATTCCCAGTGGGGTGGGGGGGGGGGGAGGAGTAGTATCTAGGGGGGACAAAATCCCACTCACCTCCATACTAAGCAGGCTCAATGTGATTTAGCCAAATAGGCTGCTTAAGCTGTCCTTGGCATCTTAGGTGTCGGTTATGGCTACTAGGTTGCTTATTGGAAGAGACTTGGTGCCGCCGTTTGATAAAGAATTTGACATTTCTTCAACCGTGATTGCGCGGATATTGTCATTAAAGGTGCTGGTTGACAAAAAATGTCCTATCCTGACCAATGTGTCCTCATCATGGGCTACAACCTGACGTCCATCTGTGTTAAGAAAATTATCACCCAATACTGGCCTGTCTTAACAAGCAGCCCAAAAGGCAGAGACATCTTCGCCACAAAACCTCTTTTTGGTTACAGAAAAAATTCAACCATAGGAAACCAACTCATCAGAGCCAAACTCCCACCTCGCCTCACTCCTTCCATCTTGATTCACCTAAACCCGCTAATAGCATGCGCAACTGCGGCATCTGCCGCAAAATGACCAAAACCCAGTCTTTCACTAGCTCATACACAGGATACAGATTCACAGCCAAAATTATAGGCAAAATTATAGGCAACTGCAGGACACGCAACGTGATATATCTTATTACCTGCCTCCACTGTACCAAACAATATGTAGGTGAAACAAAACAAACCTTTAAAATCAGGATTCAAGAACACTACAGAGACATCTCTCACAACAGAGACTCTCTAGTAGCGCATCACTTCAACTCTCCAAACCATGGAAAAGAACATGTCTCCTTCCGCATCATTCAGGTCCTTAGAGGAGACCCAGATGTGGACACCAACACCCCAATCAGGAGGAAAAAGGAAGCATACTGGATACACCAACTCCACACCATGGAACCACTAGGCATGAACCATATTGAATAGGAGCTGTCTCCCAAATCCCACTCCTCCATCCCCCATCCCTCAATGTTTTTCAAACTATAAATAAAGCAGCCTTTCAAGCCTATGAAGATGAAAGTTATTAGCTTGTTATTTGTTGTTTTGTGCAGGTATTCGTGGTGAGATCAATATTCTTGTGAAGGTTGATCTGTTCACAGACTTCAACAAGTTTAGACAGTCATCATGTGGTGTACAGTTCTTTAACAGTAAGTTTGTAGTCAATCCATTCACAAAACAGAGGCGGTCTTGACATATTCGCTAAGAAATCTTCACTAAGCTTTGCCTGCATGTTTGTTGCCTTTAGAAATCCTATTGATTTGAAAGTAAAATAGCTATGAGCCAATGATTTTGTGACCAAGTAAGGAAATTGCATTTCAAGATGCTGCTCTATGAGAACTTTACCAATAGCAGCCACAAAGAATGCTGTTTATATTGAGCTGGAAAGGTCAAATGGCTGATTGAAATAACATCACCTGTACAGTATTGTGAAGAGATCTGATGCTGGAAAGGTCAAATGGCTGATTGAAATAACATCGCGTGTACAGTATTGTGAAGAGATCTGATGCTGGAGAGGTCAAATGGCTGCGCCTGTACAGTATTGTGAACAGATTTGATGCTGGAAAGGTCAAATGGCTGATTGAAATAACATCGCCTGTATAGTATTGTGAACAGATCTGATAGTGCTAGGCTTGCACGATTACGGGATTAAATCGAAAATCGTGATTATTTTTTAAATTGTGAATTTTCATGATTAAAAAT
This sequence comes from Chaetoderma sp. LZ-2023a, assembly GCA_034401795.1. Classification (NCBI taxonomy): domain Eukaryota; kingdom Metazoa; phylum Mollusca; class Caudofoveata; order Chaetodermatida; family Chaetodermatidae; genus Chaetoderma; species Chaetoderma sp. LZ-2023a. The sequence goes on along the minus strand of CM067370.1, from coordinate 195,965,578 downwards.
GAAATAATTTAATAATCGTGAATAATTTCTTTATAAAATATTGCAAAACCTATCTTAAATTAGTCTTTAATATGATCGGTCGCGAAAATTAACATTTTGCTCAACGAATGTATGTCCATTTGCAGGCCAGGAGACTATTTTTTTTAATTTATCATTGGAATGCGTGGATCGATGCTCAAGCCAGGCATTCCAGTGATACATTTTCAAAAATAGCTTTCCCGAAAACGGGATGCGTTGCTGAGTCTGTCCAAAAGTGAACTGTGTCAGTTGAGTCTGGATGCCGATGTGCTGTTTGTGCTCTCCTTTTATGCTTTTTGGCTATACCAGATGTAGCCCGGGTGATGGTGTACTTGTACTTGTTTGTGCGTGTTCTTGTACCCATTTGTTGGGGTTTGTATCATTGTACTCATACTTGTGCACCTGGTTAGGCGTGTGTGTGTGTATTCCCTGTGTACCTGGTTTTACTTGGTTGCTTGTATATTGTGTCCCCGGTTGTGGGGTAAGGTTAATTGTTGTTAGTCTCATGTACCCGTTTGAGTGTATACATGTCCAAATGTACCCGTTTGAGTGTGTACCCATTTCTACATGTTTGTACCCATTTAAGCACAATTTGTGTTTGTTGAGGCTTAAAAAATAGAGGGATGTATGAAAGATGGGTTAGTGCCTATGTTAGTTTTACATAGTCCCATTTTGATTTGTTTATTAGCTCACCTGGCCAGAATGGCCAAGTGAGCTTATGCCATGGCGACCGTCCGTCGTCAGTCCGGCATCCGTCTGTCTGTCCGTCCGTCAACTTTTTCCTTTAAACGACTTCTTCTCAAGAACCACTAGGCCGACATAAGTTATCTTTGGCAGGAAGTATCCTTAGGGCATAGGGATCCAAGTTTGTTCAAACGAAGTCGATCGGGCAATTTGGCCGGTGGCCAATTTGGATTTCGGCCGATTTTATGAAATGTCTTTGAAAATCTTCTTCTCCAAAACCGCTTGGTGGATTGAAGCAAATCCCATGAAATATGATCTAGGGCAACCGCTGAACGAAGTTTGTTCAAGGGAACTTGATTGGCCAAATGGTTCAGCGGCCATTTTGGTTGACCTAGTTTTAGCGAAAATGACTTCTTCTCCAGAACCGCTGAAGGGATCAGGCCGAAATTTGGCAGATATGATTAGGGACTAAAGGCCATTAAAGTTTGTTCAAGGGAAGTTAATCCGTCAAAAAACATGGTGCAGTCGGCCAATCAAAATACAGCATGTTTGGTGGCAATATTGGATTTTTTTATTTGATGGATTTTGAGGCTGAAATTGGTTTTATATAGGTTTTTTGGGTATTCTGATCACAAATTTGCAATTTTTAAAGCTGTCGGATAAACGGTTTGGTGGCCATCTTGGATCATTTTCCTGCCAAAAGCTCCCATACTAAGGCAATGGGAAATTTAAAATGTCTACTTTTCGAGAACTTATGGGACGATTTCAATTAAATTTGGCAGGAAGCATCCTTAGGTTGTAGAGATTCAAATTTGTTCAAAGGAAGCCGATCAGCCAATTTGGCCGGTGGTCATCTTGATTTTTGGCCGATTTTTTAAAACGTCTAAAAATCTTCTCCGAAACCGCTTGGTGGATTGAAACAAACCCCATGAAATATGATCTATGGCAAGAGCTGAACCAAGTTTGTTCAAGGGAACTTGATTGGTCAAATGGTTCGGCGGCCATTTTGGTTGACCTAGTTTTAGCCAAAACAGCTTCTCCAGAACTGCTGAAGGGATCAAAATTTGGCAGATCTAATTAGGGATTAAGGGCCATTAAAGTTTATTCAAGGGAAGTTGATCCATTAAAAAAACATGGCCGCAGTGGGCCAATCAAAATACAGCATGTTTGGCGGCCCTATTGGATTTTTTTATTTGATGGATTTTGAAGCAAAAATTTGTTCAGTACTGGGTTATGAGTATGCTGATTTCAACCATGCCATTTCTGAATCTATCAGATAAACGGCTTGGCGGCATGTAGTAAAATTGGCATTTAGTACAGGTGGTCTTTATAGCATGTTTAACTGCATTCTAAAACCCTTGTAATCATTTGACAGAGTGACAAAACTCACTTAGCAGCAGTTGTTCACTAGTTAAAAATAATAATTTGACTGAAAGTCATTGCTGCCTTAGAATGCAACAACTTTCTGTCAAATAAATATCAAAATGTTCAAAGTCATATATGTCAGCACACACAATACATATCTTAGATATTTAGCCAGCATAGGAAAACATTTAATTTTGTAATTTAAAACCACAACTCTAATTCTCAGGATTTAAATGAAATTAATACCCTGTGAGGTAGTGAGCTGATGAAGTGTACCATATTCACATACTGATTCTAAAAGATTTATTTAATTAATTCATCATTAACCCTTTAACACTCATATCAGCCAAAAATGGCTTCTGTAGTGATCTTGAGAAATGTTCATTTGCCGACTAAAAGTAGATGGTTTTTGAAAATTGACTACTGGAATGACTGGCTCGATAACCGAGCTCGATAACCGGCTTGAATAAATTTGGGGATTAAAGGGTTAAAACCAATTAATTCTAGCAATGAATTTAGTTGAGTATTGCGTTATTCACAAGTTTTGTTGGATAGCATGTAGCATGGTGACGGACATTTTGAAAATGGTTTTGCTGATGATGTCTGTTACTGTCAAGTGCAGCAACAGTTTTCAGCATGACTATTCAACCCTTGTCACACCAATGTCTAGAGATTAATTGTTACAAAGCCAGTATTAGAAAGGCTGGTGTACAGTTTGTAAACACCATTGCTGAAGACCATTGCTGTCATAGACAGTGCTGTTGCTGTTATACAATTGACAGCAACAGCTTACACAACAGCTTAGCGCATTATTTCCAGTTAAATGCGTTAATAAGATTCGCTTCTTATCAATTTATTATTATTAGCTCACCTGGCCATCGATATCAGAGGACACAATATCTTACCTATTTTGGTAGGTTAGGAAAACGGTTAAACCTTTAGCCATCATATCAGCCAAAAACGGCTTCGGCAGTGGTATTGAGAATTGTCCATTTGCAGACCAAATGAAGACTATTTTTGTAAATTTTACCATTGGAATGACGGACTCTTTTTAACGAGCCAGTCATTCCAGTGGTAAATTTTCAAAAATAGTCTTGGTCTGCAAATAGACATTTTCTATGAGAAAATTGAACTTTTCTTAAATTCAATGGTTAAATGGTTAATTAATGTGCAATTGGAGTTTTATTTCCACCATCCATTGAGATATGACAGCTTTTATTACCATAATAGATAAAAACAAAATTAACAGGTTAACCTTTTCCCTGCAACTGCTGCCTAAATATTTAAGATATGTATTGTGTACTCTGATACCTATACTGTTAAAATATTTTGAAATGTATTTGATTCATTGAAAGTTGTTGCTGCCTAAGTCAGCTATGACTCAGTCAAATTATTTTTTAAATAAACTGCAGCATCGCGAACTTGGCCATTCAGCAAGATGTACACGTGTTAAAAGGATGGTTTGGCATATACTCAGTTGAACCTGCTATAAAGACCATCTGTATTAACCCTTCTTAAATTAATTTAACGGAAAGCCAATGTTGCCTAAGGCAAATTAATTTCAAAATATTCAACAAAATAAGTTTTATATCATAAAGAATATACTTTTTCCGGGATTTATGGGTGAAAGGGTTAAGAGACCACCTGCCTTAAAGACTATTTTCTTCATTTGCTAAATGCAATTAAGCAATGTATTTGAAACTTTATTAGCCCTTTAATGGTCAAACCAGCGAAAACCTGCCTCTGCAGTGGCCTTGAGGAATGTCGATTTGCAGGCCAGCATGAGTATTTTTGAAAATTTACCACTGGAATGACTGACTTGATAATCGAGCCAGTCATTCCAGTGATACATTTTCAAAATGCTCCATATCTTGGCCTGCAAATAGACATAACCTGAAAGTTTTGTTTTACTGAAAAATCATGACCATTAAAGGGTTAAGAAACCAGCTACCATAAGAGGCTGTCTTCTGATTCTCACTTGAGGGGTGTCTTAATACAAGTTTGACTGCATGTCATCAATTTCTGTTGTTAGTACTGATGTCTTCTATTTTTGCTTAAATGTTGTTCAAAAGAACCTTTATAAAAATCTACCATTTGACTGAAAGTCATTGGGAGTGGCACTGATTGATGTAAAACTCCATAAAGATTAGTTGAGTTGTAAATGTTCCAGGTGAGCGACACAGGCCCTTGGGCCTCTTGTTGTAGAATAAAAGGACCATGCCATTATTTGTGCTCGCCAACTGTCCATTATTAGCTCACCTGGCAAGAATAGCCAAGTGAGCTTATGCGATGGCGACCATAACTCGTCTATCCGTCATCCGTCTGTCATCCGCTTGTCCCCCAACATTTGCTTTAAAACGCTGCTCCTCATTAAACGCTTAGCGGATTTCAACCTAATTTGGCTGGATGTAGACGTCAGAACTTGTATAACAGAATTTTGATTGTTCAATTTTTGGGGTGAAAATCTTAGATTTTATGAAAAATGTACTGGAAGTGGTCAAAATGCTACTATTCATTAACCGCTTGGCAGATTTAAACTTAATTTGGCTGGAAGAAGCCTATGTGGGTAGGTTTCAGAGCTTGTATACAGAATTTTGATGGGTCAAACTTATGGTGAAAATATTAGATTTTATGAAAAATTTGCCAGAAATTGTCAAAACGCTACTCATTAACCTCTTGGTGGATTTCAATTTAATTGGGATGGAACGACACCATGGGGCTAGGCTTCAGACTATTTGTACAGAATTTTGGTTGTTCAATTATTTTGGAGGACAAATGGCGGGAAATCATTTAAAATGCTACTTCTCTTTAACTGCTTTGGTGATTTCAACCAGACTTGGCTGAAAGGAGCCTAGGGCGATAGGCTTCAAAATCTGTATACATAATCTTGATTGATCAATTTTTCTGGTGGCCATCTTGGATTTTCCAGAAATCCTTTAAAACGATACTCTTCCAAGACTTAATCAATGGCCCGATTTCAATGAAACTTGGGTGGAACGATGAGGGTGATCGACTTCAAGAGTTTTAATGAGAATTTTGATTGGAAGACATCTTGTATTTTCCAAACATTTTCCAGAAGCGTTTAATTCGCTACTAATGCTTAATCAACATCTGGATTTCGACCAAACTTGTGTGGAACGATCCTATAACGATAGACTTCATGAAACCAAATGAGAAATTTGATTGATCAATTTCTTTGGCAGTCATCTTGGATTTTCCAGAAATTATCCATCATGTCTATTTAACATCACTGGCTGGACAATAATTTCTAATGATGCATTATGCAGCAGGTGCAATACATTGCCACTGTCAGTGAAGGCGACCCAGCAGGATGGCCTATGTTTGACCATGTTCTGCTAATGCCACTTAGAATCTGCTGTGCTCAGAGCCAACACCTACAGAGCCCACAGAGGACAGCATGGCACAAACCTGCTACTTAACGTGCTACGTACAGATCTGAAAGAGACATAACTGGGTAGACCAACAAGCAAGAAGAACCTGAGGGAACTAAGGGCTCTGGCTGAGGATAAGAAACAGTGGCCAAAGAAGAACGACTGATTACTGTTGCCGAACGTTTTCAAACTATTGCAGAACACAGTACATCATCATCATTTAGACATATAAAAGATTACACAATCATCACTGTAGAAAGAATGACGATCTTTTCGGAATAGTCTGATAAAGTAGTTAGCTTCAATGTCTGAGTGTTGCCAATATATATTGTCTCATATGCGAAAACCAGCTGTTGTATTTGTAATAATCAAGCTACTGTTTAATGGTAGACGAAAGAGGATTGTGTATAACAGTCAAATCACACATAATTGTCTGTAAAGTTTGATTCACAGTGGCACTGGGCTAGGGACGCAATGTCTTCAATGAAGTCGATAAGCCATGATGAACAATTAACAGTGCATCAATTTAATTACATGCTCACTCAGTTCAATAACGCTTCTTTATTGGATATATATATATATATATATATATATATATATATATATATATATATATATATATATATATATATATGTATATATATATATATATATATATATATATATATATATATATATATATATATATATATATATATATAGGCTCATGTACCATAGAATGTGTTTTGATTACAGACTATTTACAACAAGGAAATTGTAATAAGAGCAGAGAGAAAACATTATAATCTTTAAAATCCATCAATAAATTTTTAATTTTTAAAGAAAATCAGGATTTACGATTGAATCAAAAGCATCGGCCCAAGCTAATATGAACTCATTCTTTCCATGTACCATAATATCTTGGACTATTCTGCTGAAAGACAATGCATAAAGTGGCTCAAAGCCAGCTCCAATAGCCACAATCAGAGTGATAGCTAATGATAGCGGATTATCACCTAAAAACTAAAATATAATCATTTAGACTTCCTAGCATTTTATTAAGACTAACTCTGATATATCCCGATCCTGGGCCTGTGCAGTTGGCAGGCATTTCTTTCAATTTTTAATATTGTAGAACCATGTGGTTTTAAAGGTAGTTCACATGGTAAGTTTTATCGCCCTCATAAAAAGAGAAATCTGATATTTTCTCTGTTGTGCCATAAAGCAAATATTAAGCTGTATTTCAATGCAGTCATGACATCTAGTTAACCCTTTCACCAACAAATCTTCTTTACGATAAAAAACCTATTCTGTTGAATATTTTGAAATTAATTTGACTGGAAGTCATTGCTGCCATGGCTTCCAGTCAAATTAATTTCCAAATATTCAATTGTTTTCCTGTATGTTTGGCTTGAAAATGAGCTATAGAGAACACATGGGTGAAGGGTTAATGTAATCTGTGTAATACAATATTTCTTGTCAGCTATGGGAGTTCCACAAGGTTATAAAGTGCAAGCTATATATGGCTTTGTGGAGGAGTTGGTTGTCAATGATGATCCAGAGTATCAGTGGATTGACCGGATTCGTACGCCTCGTGCATCAAATGAAGCTCGACAGAGACTGTTTTCAAAGCTTGCCGGTAAGGGTCTGTGTAGCCAGTATAAGAAGATTTGTACTGCAGACAGTCATAACTTGAGCTAAGCCTTAAACACTCCAGCTGATCAAAAATGGCTTCTGTACTGGTCTTGAGAAATATCCATTTGTCCAAGAGGAAACTATTTTTGATAAATTAGAATTGCGGTGATGCCCCGTAATTGAGCCAGTCATTCCAATGATAAATTAAAAAAAATAATCTCTTGATCTGCAAATGGACAATTTTGATGTGAACATTGAAATTTTCTTGAACAAATTTGAGTGTTCGAGGGTTAGTGGTTGTTGTGGCCAAGATAAGATCAAAAGACTGACGATTCCGTATAGTGTATTTCTGAAGTAGGATTTACAGAGATCCGTATTAGAATTCATAAGCTGTTGCGAGTCAAAATATTTAACAGAATATTTAAAAAATTTGTAATTTAATCAAAGACATACAATTTATAGCCTTTCGTGATGGATTATTACCGCCATCGTGATGGACTATTAGTGCCATCGTGATGGATTATTACCGCCATCGTGATGGACTATTACCGCCGTCATGATGGACTATTACTGCCATCGTGATGGACTATTACCACCATAGTGATGGATTATTACCGCCATCGTAATGGACTATTACCGCCATCGTGATGGAGTAATACTGCCATTGTGATGGACTACTACCGCCATCATGACAGGCTTATGTCATTTTGCATGGAACATCAGCTAGAACTGACGTAAATGATTATAATACCAGATACTTAAGTGACAGATCAGAGCCGTCCGTTATAGCTTTCCTCAAACTGTTAGTATTTCAAATTTGTACGTGCGTTTCAGGCGAACTTCAGAGAAAGATTGGTCTCAAGGTGTTAGAGATGGGAGGAAATGCAGTGCAAGGGTAAGATATAAAATTAAATAAACGCGTACCTGCACTAGTCTTCACCCAGGCGGCGGTGCCATCAATGTCAATAATTTGACAGACTCACAAACAGATTTATAGTCTGATGGCTAAACACACTTATACCTGTCATGAATCGCTCCTAAACCAGCTTTATGCTCCTTTCCAGTTTTAGCTCTGCCCCGCCCATCTCTAGCTAAGCTCCACCCACACGATCCATGAATGCCCCAACTATCAAACTATCAATTTCCTGAAAACTATACAGTTAAGTTGTTGAGTATATTGTAACTAATTTGACTGGGTGAACTGGGTGTTCTCTGCGATACAGGGATACGATCGGCATCATTACTGATAAGATTTTGGGCAATTTTTACTACTTTTTTCACGGTTTTGGACTTCGAACTTTTTTCATTTTGTTTTGTTGTAGTTTTTTATGGACCACTCATTTTCAACAATGGCTCATCAGATGTCAACAAAACTTTACAGCATTGTCATGTACAATGCAAGAGTACTATCTGCATCATTACCAGTTTCAGTTGGAAAAAAAATTCAAGATCAGACTATCCGCAGTTTGGTAAAAAAAATTCCATGTTTGAATGGTTACACTTGTTTGTTGGTGTATTACTGAATATGTGTATGGCAAGCCATGCCAAGTTTGCTTTGCCAATCAACACTATCCATACCTTTAGAGGCGGGACATTGTACGCTTCGACGTTCTTGTTTGTCAAAACGGCTTCTACCTCAGAATCAGTGAAAGGATTGAGGCAGGATTTTGATGATTATGGCTAAGGACCATGCAAGAAAAGAATGTTTCAGGTAAAAAACCTGGCCACAATCGACCAATCACAATTGAGATTAAATTGATTATAAATAGTTGATGAATTTTCACGCAGTGTAAGTCTAAGTACAAATTCAACTGCTCTTGAAGTTAGATTTTCATGCTTCATGTATAAATGTTCTCATTTCCAGCTTAAATTTGCATATATTCTGCTTGGAATCCTGCTGTTGTACATGACTAATGTATGCCACTTTAGGCTTTTGTTGTCAACATTCTGTAATCGGATCAGTTACTCTTCCATTAACCCTTTAACGGTCAAGATTTGTCATGAAAATTGACATTTTAGCTCAGTAACTTATGATTTGCAGGCCAGGAGAATACTTTTTTGAAAATTTACCACTTGAATTACTGGCTCGATTATCCAACCAGTCATTCCAGTGATAAATCTTCAAAAATAGTATTCTCCTGGAATGCAAATGGACATTTTTCAACAACAGTGCAGATGACATTATTGGCTGGCATGACCATTAAAGAGTTAAAAAGAACAGAAAATACATATATGAGTAAACATCAGCATCATCCCTCCAGTGTATGTGTACAAACATCATCCCTCCAGTGTATGTGTGTACAGACATCATCCCTCCAGTGTATGTGTGTACAGACATCATCCCTCCAGTGTATGTGTGTACAAACATCATCCCTCCAGTGTATGTGTGTACATACATCATCGCTCCAGTGTATGTGTGTACAGACATCATCCCTCCAGTGTATGTGTGTACAGACATCATCCCTCCAGTGTATGTGTGTACAGACATCATCCCTCCAGTGTATGTGTGTACAGATATCATCCCTCCAGTGTATGTGTGTACAACCATCATCCCTCCAGTGTATGTGTGTACAAACATCATCCCTCCACTGTATGTGTGTACAAACATCATCCCTCCAGTGTATGTGTGTGTACAGACATCATCCCTCCAGTGTATGCATGTACAAACATCATCCCTCCAGTGTATGTGTGTGTACAGACATCATACCTCCAGTGTATGTGTGTACAAACATCATCCCTCCAGTGTATGTGTGTGTACAGACATCATGCCTCCAGTACATCATCCCTCCAGTGTATGTGTGTACAGACATCATCCGTCCAGTGTATGTGTGGGTACAGACATCATCCCTCCAGTGTATGTGTGTACAGATATCATCCCTCCAGTGTATGTGTGTACAAACATCATCCCTCCAGTGTATGTGTGTACAGACATCATCCCTCCAGTGTATGTGTGGGTACAGACATCATCCCTCTGGTCTATGTGTGTACAGACATCATCCCTCCAGTGTATGTGTGTGTACAGACATCATCCCTCCAGTGTATGTGTGTACACACATCATCCATCCAGTGTATGTGTGTGTACAGACATCATGCTTCCAGTACATCATCCCTCCAGTGTATGTGTGTACAGACATCATCCCTCCAGTGTATGTGTGTACAAACATCATCCCTCCAGTGTATGTGTGTGTACAATCATCATCCCTCCAGTGTTTGTGTGTGTACAGACATCATCCCTCCAGTGTATGCATGTACAGACATCATTCCTCCAGTGTATGTGTGTGTACAGACATCATCCCTCCAGTGTATGTGTGTACAAACATCCCTCCAGTGTATGTGTGTACAGACATCATCGCTCTAGTGTATGTGTGTACAGACATCATCCCTCCAGTGTATGTGTGTACAGACAGCATCCCTCCAGTGTATGTGTGTACAGACATCATCCCTCCAGTGTATGTGTGTACAGATATCATCCCTCCAGTGTATGTGTGTACAAACAGCATCCCTCCAGTGTATGTGTGTACAAACATCAGCCCTCCACTGTATGTGTGTACAAACATCATCCCTCCAGTGTATGTGTGTGTACAGACATCATCCCTCCAGTGTATGCATGTACAAACATCATCCCTCCAGTGTATGCGTGTGTACAGACATCATACCTCCAGTGTATGTGTGTACAAACATCATCCCTCCAGTGTATGTGTGTGTACAGACATCATGCCTCCAGTACATCATCCCTCCAGTGTATGTGTGTACAGACATCATCCCTCCAGTGTATGTGTGGGTACAGACATCATCCCTCCAGTGTATGTGTGTACAGACATCATCCCTCCAGTGTATGTGTGTACAAACATCATCCCTCGAGTGTATGTGTGTACAGACATCATCCCTCCAGTGTATGTGTGTACAAACATCATCCCTCCAGTGTATGTGTGTACAGACATCATCCCCCCAGTGTGTGTGTGCGTGCATGTGTGCGTGCGCGTGCAGACATCATCCCTCCAGTGTGTGTGTGTGTGTGTGTGTGTGTGTGTGTGTGTGTGTGTGTGTACAGACATCATCCTTCCAGTGTATGTGTGTACAAATGTCATCCCTCCAGTGTATGTGTGTACAAACATCATCCCTCCAGTGTATGTGTGTGTACAGACATCATCCCCCCAGTGTATGTGTGTCCCTCCAGTGTATGTGTGTACAAACATCATCCCTCCAGTGTATGTCTGTGCAAACATCATCCCTCCAGTGTGTGTGTGTGTGCGCATGCGCGTGTGTGTGTGTGTGCAGACATCATGCCTCCAGTGTATGTGTGTACAGACATCATCCCTCCAGTGTATGTGTGTACAGACATCACCCCTCCAGTGTATGTGTGTACAGACATCATCCCTCCAGTGTATGTGTGTACAGATATCATCCCTCCAGTGTATGTGTGTACAAACAGCATCCCTCCAGTGTATGTGTGTACAAACATCATCCCTCCACTGTATGTGTGTACAGACATCATCCCTCCAGTGTATGTGTGTGTACAGACATCATCCCTCCAGTGTATGCATGTACAAACATCATCCCTCCAGTGTATGCGTGTGTACAGACATCATACCTCCAGTGTATGTGTGTACAAACATCATCCCTCCAGTGTATGTGTGTGTACAGACATCATGCCTCCAGTACATCATCCCTCCAGTGTATGTGTGTACAGACATCATCCCTCCAGTGTATGTGTGGGTACAGACATCATCCCTCCAGTGTATGTGTGTACAGACATCATCCCTCCAGTGTATGTGTGTACAAACATCATCCCTCGAGTGTATGTGTGTACAGACATCATCCTTCCAGTGTATGTGTGTACAAACATCATCCCTCCAGTGTATGTGTGTACAGACATCATCCCCCCCAGTGTGTGTGTGTGCGTGCATGTATGCGTGTGTGCGTGCGCGTGCAGACATCATCCCTCCAGTGTGTGTGTGTGTACAGACATCATCCTTCCAGTGTATGTGTGTACAAATGTCATCCCTCCAGTGTATGTGTGTACAAACATCATCCGTCCAGTGTATGTGTGTGTACAGACATCATCCCTCCAGTGTATGTGTGTCCCTCCAGTGTATGTGTGTACAAACATCATCCCTCCAGTGTATGTCTGTGCAAACATCATCCCTCCAGTGTGTGTGCGTGCGCATGCGCGTGTGTGTCTGCAGACATCATGCCTCCAGTGTATGTGTGTACAAACATCATCCCTCCAGTGTATGTATGAGCAAACTTTAATCAAAGCGTGATGCATTAAAGAGTAGACATACAATTCGTACAACAAAGCATAGTCCGTCTTCAAATATGCGTTCGTGACATACTAATGACGTATAATAATGACGTCATTCATCATGATGTCATTCTACACATCACGTAGTTGATTTTGACATCATATGATTAACGGATGAAGTGGAAAGGTCCATTGACACCAAAGCTTTTTGAACATGTTAGAGCCAGACATGATGTTTTTGAACATGTTAGAGCCCAGACATGATGGTTTTGAACATGTTAGAGCCAGACATGATGTTTTTTAACATGTTAGAGCCCAGACATGATGTTTTTGAACATGTTAGAGCCCTGACATGATGTTTTTGAACATGTTAGAGCCCAGACATGATGGTTTTGAACATGTTAGAGCCAGACATGATGTTTTTTAACATGTTAGAGCACTGACATGATGTTTTTGAACATGTTAGAGCCCAGACATGATGTTTTTGAACATGTTAGAGCCCAGACATGATGTTTTTTAACATGTTAGAGCCCGGACATGATGTTTTTGTACATGTTAGAGCCCTGACATGATGTTTTTGAACATGTTAGAGCCCTGACATGATGTTTTTGAACATGTTAGAGCCCAGACATGATGTTTTTGAACATGTTAGAGCCCGGACATGACGTTTTTTATGGCATGAAGATTTAACATGAGAGGCATGTTGGGTCCCTATTTTAAACATAGGGCCTCCCCCTAGTCTCTGAGTCTATGACATCTATAGTCTATGTCTGTGAATTATGATCATGTCTTGTTCATTAAGCTACCTGCAATGCTTGGAAATTATGCTGGTGTCTGTTCTCTATGAAGGTACCTTCAATGTTTGTGAATTATGATAGTCTCTGTTCTCTATTAAGGTACCTACAATGTTTTGATTTGGAAGGTGAATCTGGCATTGTTGTTCGCGGCATCGGCACAGCAACCTTTGTAAATAAGATCACGATCCTCTCTTCTCCGAGTGGTATTTCACCATTAAGAGAGTAAGTACAAGAAACATGGGATATATATACACCGTCATTTCTCGACTAAAGGCCGCCCTCGAATATAGGATGCTGTCCCAAATTTGACCTAAATCCGCCCAAAAAACTTGTATTCAATTATAAGACGCTGTTAAATTAAGAAAAACATACCTTTAAAAAATTGAAAATTGGTACCAAAAATTACCATCATTCAGCACTATGTTTGATGCAGGCCTACAAAATTTCACTTCAAGAGTATACTTACCTCCCTAATACTCTTTGATATTGCTAAATATCGGCTTTAACTCAATAAAAACTCAGATTAAAAAAGTTAGGTGCTCCTACTGGGCAGGTAGTCAGATGACAGTCTGGCGGATGCTATCCCCAACCTCCGCACATGCGCAGACTAGTACTTCCTCTTTGCTAATTTATTGGCAGAGTCCACATGCAAATTTTTGCTATAAAGTTTTCTGCTGGTTTATTCAATAAATTCAAGAGTTAAATACCTGAGATTATGTCTGAACGCGCTATGTCTCCAGAGGAGGGCCCAGGCCCTAATCATCAGGTGAATTCAACTACACTTTAGCGAGTTTTATTCCATTGTAATGTGTTTCCGGGACGCGTTAACGTGATAAGCGCCTAAAAAACTGGTTTATTTGTATTATGGCGCTATGAAATACTAATCTCTCTTTGTGTTTATGTCCACAGGTGTCTATCTATGATTGAACAGGACAGCACATCGTCAGAGGGTTTGTTTTCTCTCCACCAAGGTTCCATTTCCTACTAACATTGTTAGGTTCTCTAACCAAAATCTATGCCCAGTGAGTTGGAGGCCTCGGAAGAAGGTCGTCTCACTTTGCCCTCTTGGTCCACTTCCTTCCCCTTATAGGTGGAGAGAGTTAAGAGGTCATAGTGTTGGTGGAGTTTCCAGTGCATCAGATCGGATGGTTTGTCTATGCTAAAGACTCAGGTATTCTAGTTATGATATGAGGCACTTCAATTATATTTGAAAATATTTATGAAATCTGCTGCCATTTTATCATTGTTTATCTGATGTCTGTATAATCTGTATACACTATCCTTTCCAGTTAGGATGTTCTGGATATGAATGCAATTCGTCCTTACACCTGGATGTTTGTTTCTCATCGATTTAACTTTTTATTTTTGAAGTTATGACGTCATAATCAGCCTTGCACCTTACTATCTTTTAAAAGTTTGTCCAACGCTGGTTTATTATTAGCTTGGGTCTTTATGGCCCCCAGCCTCCTTGTTTATTTTGGTTTTGAGTTTTCTAATTCAATAACTGAAATTCTCATTGTCTTCATTCAGAGACCTGGTTGTCATTCATGTGGAAGGTTTATCAAGGATAGATTCTCCCCCCACTTATGCTCCCAGTGCAGCCCATGTGGGCCATTGCTTAAATGTAAGATCTGTAAAAAGTATTGGGGGGGGGGAGAGCTAATGTCTGAATTTCTATCTTTGCAGACCAAAGAGAAGGCTCTAGAGGAGGAGAGGAAAGTTAAGAAGGAGGGTTCTGGTAAGAAGGTTAAGAGGAAGGCCTCATCCATTATGGAGATGGAGGCCTTCCGTATTGAGATGATGGGAGAGATGAAGAGGACAATTAAGGATTTTGTCCCAGAGTTGCTTCGTGGCATGCTTCCTGGGTCAAATCCTTCGTTGCCCTCTTCATCTGCTTCGGAGCAGATAATCCCCACCTCTGAATCTGTGTTTCCTAGGGACTTACCAGTTTTCATCCATAATTCAGAGGTGACCCTAATAGAGGGTAATGTCCACTATAAGGACACTGGCAGTAGGCATGCCGCGCCGGTTGTTTGTGGACAGGTGTCGCTGGAGCCTGGTGCCTGCTTATCAGGCCAGGATTATCCCCACACCTTAGGTACCGGTTCCTCCTATGGTACCTTTCCTGGCCAGTCCGGGTTAGCAATCTTCGCTGACCTGGAGTCTAATCTTTCTGGCCAGGAAGAAGAGGATTATCTGCTGGGTTCTCCTTCTGGCGCCGTGGCCATGGATATTGACGCACGTGCACCCCTCACGGAGAATACGGGCAACATTATCCATGGTACTACTCACGCAGGAGTAGCGTTCATGGCGCAGCAGGTAGCCCGGGCTGGATCTGATGGCCAGTATTACCGCATACCTCGGCTTGCTGATGGTGTAGCTGGTGCTGGCCAGGGCCGTGGTGTGGCGAAAATTTCCCCATGCAATACCACGGCGCCTGATCCTGGTCAGGCTAGTCAGTTTAGCATGCCTGTTCTTTCAGGCCCACATGCTTTCTCTGGCCAGGTGTCGCTGTGGATCAGTCAGCCAGCCAGTCAACGGGACCAGCGCCCGTGGTTGGCAGGTAATCCGACTGTTACCGCTATGCCATCTCTGCCGTTGGCTGATCATATTGTTGATATGTTCACTGCGGCGGAAACATCCATTAAGGCGAAGGCCCCTCGCGAGGTGGTAAAGCGATGCCCTATTGTAGCTGATCAATATCAGTTATATGGTGTGGTGCCTAAGCCAAGCGCGGATGATCGCGCTGCGCTAGGCGAAGATAGGCGGCCAGGCTCCCGGTCTGACACGGGAGCACTGTGCTCGAATGCTTTGCGTTCGGCTAACACCGCATTGCGCGATGCGGAGGAGAGTGCGAGGGCGTCTATCTCAGCGCTCTCGCATGTCTCACAGCTGTTACAGGGGGTAGTAATGGCATCCGCATTGCACCAGGCTAGTCCGATGACTGTCCAGAGAGCCATCCAAGATGGAATTAACTTGGCTTTGGACTATTTAACCCTGTCTGTAACCAGGAGTGTCCGGGCGAGGCGCACGTTTGCTCTTGATAACTTGTGCCCTTCCCAGGATTTGTATAATAGGCTGCTGCGTACGCCTATGACATGTCCTGGTCTCTTTGGAGGTGAGGGATGTAGGCACCTCCAGGAGACAGTTACCCTGGTCAATAACCAGAGGGCATTGTGTGAGCAATTTGAAGTGCTCCGCGGAGAGCGCGTTCGCGCAGCTCCCCCTGCATATCATCCCCTGCAGGCTCGAAGTGGCGGTGGCCAGGTCAGAGGCCAGCCACTAGCTCAGCGCCGGTCACGGCCGCGCACGCTTCGGCCAGCAGCGAGGGGGGTGCAGGCTCCTCCAGCTTAGCCAGCCAGGCAGCCGCCCGCGCACCGAAGTGCGCGCGCTGTAGGCCTGTATTGCGTGAGGATCTGGTCGTGGTAATCGTACCTGATGGGACGATTACCACAGTAACAGACACTCCAGTGCATCTGCACCAAGAGACAGTGCCACACTTATGTCCACCTCTCTCCCTAGATGGACCAGTGGGAGGCCGATTGGCCAACCACATGCAAGAGTGGGGACGGTTGACTCAGAACCGTTTAGTCTTGCGATGGCTTTCAGTCAGGTATCATCCCGACTGGATAACAGGCCCACCATCGCGACTGTCTCTGGTGCCAGTCTGGACTCAAATTCCAAGAGATCCAGATCAGCGGTTGTGTATAGAGGTGGAAATAAATTCCCTCATACTCAAAGGAGCAATTCAACCGGCTCAAAATTGCCCGGGCTTCTATTCAACCGTGTTCTTAGTAACGAAAAGCACTGGCGGGTGGAGACCAATTCTCAACCTCAAGTCATTGAACAAGTTCATAGACACACCCAGTCTCAAAATGGAGACGGTGAAATCAGTGTTGGCAGGGTTGGAGAAGGGAATGTGGACAGCTTCAATAGATTTGAAGGATGCTTGTTTCCACATTCCAATAGCGAGGAGTTTCTGTCGCTTCCTGAGATTCGCATTCCAGGGCAGACAGTGGGAATTCAGGGTATTACCCTTCGGAATTTCTACGGCTTCTCGGGTCTTCACCACGGTGGTTCTTGCGATAACAGCATACCTCCGCAGGAGAAGCATAGCAGTCCACACATACATAGATGACTGGCTGTTAAAAGCACACAACCAGGAAAGTTTATCAGCAAATCTGGAGATAGTTTTGAAAACTCACAGACTTAAGACTGGATAATCAATCTTCAAAAATTAGAGCTGACTCCATCCCAGAAGATTGTCTACCTGGGAATGTTCTTCGATCTAGAGATAGGATATGTTTATCCTACTCAGGAGAGGGTACAAATACTCATCTCAGTAATACAGTCAGTGTGCAACTGTCATCATGTCCTGGCACGGGTTTACCTGAGAATGCTGGGGTTGATGTTTTCTCTGGAACCAGTCATTCCTCAGGCGGCCTTACGCAGGCGGCCGATCCAGTTATTTCTCATGACGCAATGGACCCAGAGTACAGGTTCACTGGACTCAAACGTGTCAGTGCTGGAGCCTCTAATTCACCACCTACAATGGTGGTTGAAGACAGAGAATCTCCTGGCGGGGGTGATACTAACCCCTCCTCACCCTCAGTTAACGATGTATACACGTCAGATGCATCGATGGAGGGCTGGGGAGCTTGCCTAGAAGAGTCCACGATATCAGGGCTTTGGAATCTGGAACAGGCAAAGGAACATATAAATCTACTGGAGCTAAGAGCAGTAGTCGTGGGCCTGGAACATTTCTTACAGAAAGTTCATGGCAAGAGCGTTCTAATTCGTTCAGACAACTCAACAGTAGTGACTTACATAAACCGCCGGGGCGGAACGAAGTTGCCCAGTCTCTGTATGATGACATGGAAACTGCTTTGCTGGTGCCTGAATCACTGGATTACCTTGAAAGCAGTTCATATTCCGGGAAGGTTAAATCTGCTAGCAGACTCATTGAGCCGAAGGATGAGTTTTCACATCATGAGAACATACTTACCTCCCTAACACTCTAGATATACTAGTATATCGGCTCTAAATTCAATAATATTCAGAATTATAAAAAGTTAGGTGCCCCTAATGGGCAGGTGGAAGTACACAGTCATGCACATGACAGACACCACCCACTGCGCATGCGCATACCGGTACTTCCATTTTCTAATATATTGGCTGGAAAGCAACTTGTGAAAATCTTCACAGGCTCTTTATCGAGAATTTTCTCTATCTAAATCATCCCTATCCATCATGGCTGATGCTAAAGTATTGGAGGAGTCCTCCTCGTCATCCGCTAAGGTGATATTGTTCCATATATTTATCTAAGACCTGTAACTTTTATTTGTTACCGGTTTTCGTCGCAGCCATTTCGGCGGTACCGCGTTTTCAGGCGCTGGGAATCCTTGTTAAATTTTTTCCCAGCGTCTAGGGCTATTAATCTCTTGTGCTTTGTGCTTACAGGTTCGACTTATGCTTGAATAAAAATTCCTGTTCTTCTCTCGAAGGTTGTTCACGTCTCTTTTTTAACTTATCATCGTGATATGTCTAAGGGTTGGAGATATATTAAATTAATAAAGGAAATATCTCCTTCCTTTTGTCCCATCCCACCCTCATCAGTTCTTCTGGATGAGGAGTCTCGGCGGATGGATGGACGTGTTCTCATGCACAAGAGGATGGTTGCCTGTGCTCAGGCTAAGGCAGTTTATTATGGCACATAATTATTTGAAAATAATCACAATTTTCTGCTGCCTTTTGTTATTGCACTGTATTCTCTCTTGTGTGTGCATGGGTTCTCGAATATATATAATTTGATATTATATTATTCAGGAGGTATGAATGTTTTTAATATCTAGATATTTCTTGCATTCTTTTCTGACGTCCCCTCTCCTTGAAGGAGCTTTTGCATTGAGGTTTGATGTCATAATCAACCAGAGTTTTTTCTCTTTCCTTGATGTCATAATCTTAGTTTAGAGAATTCTGTGATGTGTTTATCACCCTTTATTATGATGGTGGAGAGATATCTAGACAGTCATAATCTTTCTCTCTCTTCTTTCTTAATTTGGGATCCTGGTTGTGATTGGTTTTTATTAACTAGAGAAGTCAGCTGTCCCGTCAGGGATAAAAGTGGATGTCTTCTCTTGAGTTTGTTCTTGTTTTGTACTAATAGTCAATTAACAAGGCTTTGCAAACTATAATACTCATTGTCTTCATATCCCTTCCCTTTTCAGAAGTCATGTCCATCCTGTTTGAAGCCTATGAAGGCTAGATTCTTCCCCCACCCTTGCCATCTGTGTTCAGCGTGTAGGCTAACTAACAAATGTGTCATTTGTAAAGAGTGGGGGTGGGGGATCTAACCTCTGAATTCTTCTGTTCCCAGGCTAAGCTGATGGCTGAGGAGGGCAAGAAGACTAAGAAGGAGGGTAAGAAGAAGGCCTCTGAGAAGGGTGAGCTCGAGGCCTTCAAGGTTGAGTTAGTGAGTGAGATGCGCAGGACTTTGAAAGACCTGATGCCTGACATGCTTCGTGGCTTGTTGCCTGGCACAGGTGTTTCAACTTCCTGCGCGTCAACCTCAGTGCAGGTAGCCCCCGTCCCTGGATCATGCCCTACTAGCTCGGACAAAGTGTTTAGTGATCCAGGGGTGGCCGTCTTGGACCCAGACTTGATGTTCGCATCGCCTGGTGTTCCAGCGGCGCGAGCAGCATCAGTCGGGACCCGACCAGCGGACCTGACCATGATCACTCGCGGAGTAACCTCATCATCTGCTTTCAAGCATTCTCCTGGTCAGTCTGGGTTAGTTTTCCTTACTAATCCAGAGTCTAACTTTCCTGACCAGGAAGATGATGAAGACTACCTGCTCGGTCCACAGGATGAGCATGAAGACATGGATGCGAGCGTCTACACTCCTCTCATGGGGAGCGTGACCGCTCGCACCTATGGCACTGTTCTCTCGGGAGCAGGTTTCATGATTCAGCCTGTGGGCCGGTTTGGAGCAGACGGCCGCCCGTATAAGATTCCATGCTTAGACGTGGAATCTCATACGGACGTTCCGGGCCGCGCTGGTGTGCATGAACCCCCACACACAGGCGTGGCCTTGGTGCCTGGTCAGCCTATGGAGAATGTTATGCCAGCCCTCGCGGGCCCGTATACATTCCCTGGGCAGCCAGGTTCGTCTATAGCCTCCTCCTCGGCCTTACCTGTGAATGCCATTGAAGATGACGAGGGTCCGCTGCTCGGCGGCAAATCGCAGGTAGCCACGGATGAAGACTGGTCAGAAGCGTGTGCGTGGCTCTTCGCTGTCAGACCAGAGCTCTCCATGGACGAGACGGCTGCCGGTAACCCTCGGGCATGGTTACAGGCAAAGCCGTTGGCCAGCACGACTCTCTCTCTCTCTCTCTCTCTGCCGTATGCTGAACATATCTTAGATACGTTCTCGGCGGCAGAGGAGTCGATCAGACCGAAAGGTCACCTCGCGAAGGCCCCCCCCCCCCCCCCCCCGTGGGGTTGCTAGACAATGTCGAGTTACCGCGCCGCTCTGGGGGAAGATACGCGGCCGGGTTCCTGTTCTGACACGGGAGCGTTATGTACGGTCACTATGCGCTCGGCTAATGCCATTTGCGCGACACCGATGAGAGTTCACGAGCGGCGATTAGTGTGCTGTCGCATGTCTCTCAGCTGCTATCTGGGGGTAGTAGCAGCATCGGTGCAGCAACAGCCTAGTCCTGTGACAGTCCAGCGAGCCATCCAGGATGGCATCAACCTGGCGTTGAACTGTCTGACTAGGTCAGTCACAAAGTCGCTGAGAACGAGGCACACTTTTGCATTGGACAATTTGTGCCCGTCTCAGGAGCTCAAGTCGCGCTTTTTCCAAGCGCCGATGGCGGGCCCTGGTCTCTTTGGAGGTGAAGGTTGTCAGCACCTCCAAGAGACAGTGACTTTGGTGAACAACCAGAGGGCGCTGCGCGCACAGTTTGAAGTGCTGCGCAGCGAACACGTGCGTGTTCAGCCCTCGGCTGCTCGACAGCAGTACGCTCGTGGCGGTGCTGGCATTATCAGAGGTTTCAGAGGCCACGTCGGCCGCACCAGCAGCAGCGTGCTGTTGTACGTCAGCCAGCGCCTCAAGCGCAGCCAGCCAGACAGCAGCCGTGAGGAGCGGCGCGTGGTAACCGGGCCTGATGCGCTAAAAAATTTTTCTGGTTACCACAAGTACCACTCGGGTGTTGTGACTTGTACCAGAGACACGCTCACTTCTAAAATTTATGGGCACCCCGTCAACCCTAGGTGCACCAGTGGGAGGTCGTTTGACTTGCCACATTCAGAAGTGGGAGCGGTTAATTCAGGACCGCTTAGTCTTGCAATGGCTTTCGCACGGATACAGTCCAGAATGGATAAGAGGTCCGCCATTGCATGTCTCTGGTACCGGTCTGGACTCAAATTCCAAGAGATCCAGACAAGCGGTTGTGCATAGAAGAGGAGATAGAATCTCTAATTCTAAAGGAAGCAATTCAACCGGCGCAAGATTGCCCGGGCTTCTATTCAACCGTGTTTCTTGTGACAAAAAACAACGGGGGGTGGAGACCAATTCTCAACCTCAAACCTCTAAACAAGTTTATAGACACACCGAGTTTCAAAATGGAAACAGTAAGATCGGTGTTGTTGGGGTTAGAGAAGGGGATGTGGACAGCATCTATAGATCTCAAGGATGCTTATTTCCACGTTCCAATTGCAAGGAGTTTTCGTCGGTTCCCGAGATTTGCTTTTCATGGACGCCAATGGGAATTCAAGGTTCTTCCATTCGGCATCTCGACGGCTCCAAGGGTCTTCACTCAAGTGGTACTTGCTATCACGGCATACCTCCGCTGGAGAAATATGGCTGTTCACACTTACATAGACGACTGGTTGCTGAAAGCACACAACCCAGAAAGTTGGACAGCAAATCTGGAGATAGTTTTGAAAACTCTCACAGATTTAGGCTGGATAATCAACTTTGAGAAATCAGAGCTGACTCCATCCCAGAAGTTTGTTTACCTGGGTAGAGTGGAAAATCTCCTCTCGTGCATTCAGTTGGTTTGCAACAGTCGTTATATTCTAGCACAAGTCTATCTGAGAATGTTAGGTCTGATGGTTTCAATGGAACCAGTCATTCCTAATGGCGGCCTTACGCAGGCGGCCGATTCAATTGTTTCTCATGGCTCAGTGGACGCAGAGTTCAGGTTCACTGGACTCGCGCATTCAAATGTTGGACCCTCATTCATCACCTTCATTGGTGGATGGAGAGAGGAAATATCTTGGCGGGGGTCATGCTGACCCCGCCCCACCCTCAAGTAACAATGTTTACGGATGCATCGATGGAGGGTTGGGGAGCTTGCCTGGAAGAAGGCACTATATCAGGGCTTTGGAATCTGGAACAGTCAAAGGAACATATCAACATGCTAGAATTGCGGGCTGTAATTCTAGGCCTGGAACACCTCTTAAAAGAAGTGGAGGGAAAATTTGTGATAATACGTTCAGACAACTCTACAGTAGTGAGTTACATAAACCGCCAAGGCGGAACGAAGTCGCCCAGTCTCTGTATGATGACATGGAAGCTGCTTTGCTGGTGCATGGATCATATGATCACCTTGAAAGCAGTTCATATTCCGGGAAGGCTGAATCTGTTAGTAGACTCATTGAGCCGAAGGATGAGTATTCTGCCTACGGAATGGCAACTAAATCAATGTGTGGTGGATCACCTGTTCAATCATTGTAGAAAGCCCAACATAGATTTGTTCGCAATGAAGAAGAATGCGAAGATGACGACGTACGTTTCTCCGATTCCAGATCCAAGCGTTATCGCAATAGATACGCTAGCTATCAGTTGCAAGGGAATGTATGCATACGCATACCCTCCAACAATCCTGATTCCAAGATCAAACAAGAGGAATGCCAAGTGCTTCTGATCGCCCTGAATTGGCCAAGCCGATCATGGTTTACGGATCTGCTGGACCTTCTGGTTTGCAATCTGGTTCCTCTGCCTCTGATGGACAATATTATCTTCCAGGGCAAGACCCTTCACAGCAATCCGTCAATGTTTCAATTGACTGCATGGATGTTGTCAAAAAATCTGCGATTAAGGAGGGCTTTTCTGTGCAAGCAGCCAATTTCATGGCCAGAGCCAGAAGGGGGTCAACCTCCAGAGCTTATAATTATAAAATCAACAGATTTGCAGAATGGTGCTCAAAGAGATGTATCAATCCGATGAAAGCATCTATTCAGGTAGTAGCTGATTTTCTCTGTCACCTGTATGATGCCTATAGTCTTAAGCCTAATTCTATTGCTGGATACAAATCAGTATTAATGACTGTTATCCCTTGCTTGGCAAAGAGGGGAAGTGATGAAGTAAGTGTTTTAAATACTCTTATTAAAGGTATGGGCAATCTCAGACCAAGAAATCCTCCACTGACACCGTCATGGAGTCTTTCTCTGGTTCTGCAGGTTTTGAGTGATAAACCTTTTGAACCACTTAGTGCTATATCTGTAAAATTATTGACACTTAAAACTGTATTTTTAGTTGCGGCAGCATCAGCCAGATGCAGGAGTGAAATTCATGCCTTGTCTGCTGAGCCTGACCGTTATATAGTTACAGGTGAAGGCCTTAAGCTCTTACCAAGATTGAATTTCTTGGCTAAGAATCAATCTTTAAAATATCCGGGTAAACCTATTATTTTACCTGCCTTAACGAGATATGATCCTGGTGCTAAACTATGGTGTCCTCTCCGTGCATTAAATAAGTACAAGAGAGGAACTCAGGTTTGGCGGATGGATCCATGTTCCCTATGGTTGTCATATATTGAACCCCATGGTAGGGCGTCAAGAGACACTATTTCCAGATGGATAGTAGAATCTATTCAATTCTGTCATAAGACAGCCACTGGAGTCCAAGTAGATAGAGCCAAGGCTCATAGTGTCCGTGGTGTGGTAACTTCCACAGCATTATTTAATGGTGTTTCTATTGAAGACATTATGTCAGTAGCCCAGTGGCACTGTGAGTCAAGTTTTACCGACCATTACCTTCATGACACTTCTAACCCGCTCGCCGTCTCAGTCCTCAGAAAATAAAATAATGTAGAGGTTTATGTTTGTAAATAGTTTCCTCCTCTGCTATTTACAAATATCACATTTGTTGGTAGGGTATCCCTACTATTAGCTGGTACAATTATCTTCATCCAGTAGGGGAAGAGATGAGTGCCGCGTCCAAGACATCAGAGGTCAGTATTTATGGCCATTTTTGTTTTTTGTCTTGGTGATGGTGTCATTTTTTATTTTAATATGGTGATGGTTAATGTCTCTTAATTGTGGTTCTTTCAGAGAGTTTTGAAATAGAAGCAATTCTCCTTTTTCCAATGTCTAGTAATACTTTTTATTAAGTATTAGAGAACGTGCTAGTCATTTAGAGCAGCGGGTTTTTTCCTAACCTTCCTCAGAAAGAGGGGGGGTGGAGCGCATTTGCCTTTTGATCAATCTCTCTTCATTGGTCGATTATCCGATGCAAAATTATATTCCTGGTTGTGTTTCAGTCACAATTTCAGATGTTTTAAATCTCTTGAAAATTCAAAGAGCCTAGTCTCTTCGAGGGTGTGCTGGTTTTCAGGACCTTGCCTCCCTCCCACCAAATTTACTTTCAAATTCTGGTTTTTATCAAGAGTGTTAGGGAGGTAAGTATGGTCTCATGATGTGAAATAAGAAAATTTATCAAATTTCTTATTCACGAGTGAGATGACATACTTACTCCCTAACAGGATCCCGGCCTTGCCACCCCACGGAGGCCTGGTCCTTTGGTTATTTGAATAGTTGCTTCTATGTCAGCCAATATTTAGTAACGGAAGTACCGGTATGCGCAGTGGGTGGTGTCTGTCATGTGCATGACTGTGTACTTCCACCTGCCCATTAGGGGCACCTAACTTTTTATAATTCTGAATATTATCGAATTTAGAGTGTTAGGGAGGTAAGTATGTCATCTCACTCGTGATAAATTTTCTTAGTTTTACCTGCGCAATGGCAATTAAATCAATGTGTGGCGGATTGTCTGTTCAACCACTGGGGGAAACCCAACATACATTTGTAGATTTGTTCGCAATGAAGAAGAATGCGAAGATGAAGACGTACATCTCTCCGATTCCAGATCCGAGCACTATCGCAACAGATGCGTTAGCTATCAGCTGGGTGGGAATGTATGCATACGCATTCCCTCCAGCAATCCTGATTCCAAAAATTCTTCAGAAAATCAGAGAGGAGGAATGCCAAGTGCTTCTGATCGCCCCAGATTGGCCAAGCCCATCATGGTATACGGATCTGCTGGACCTTCTGGTCTGCAATCCGGTTCCTCTGCCTCTGATGTACAATATTATCTTCTAGGGCAGGCAGGACCCTTCACAACAATCCGTCAATGTTCCAATTGACTGCGTGGATGTTGTCAAGGAATCTAGAATTAAGGAGGGCTTTTCTGAACAAGCAGCCATGTTCATGGCAAATGCGAGAAGCGGGTCAACCTCCTGAGCATATAATTATAAAATCAACAGATTTGCAGAATGTGCTCAAAAAGATGTATTAATGAAATGGATTCATCTATTCAGGTAGTAGCCGATTTCCTCTGTCACCTGTATGATGCCTATAGCCTCAAGCCTAACTCTATTACTGGCTATAAGTCAGCTTTAATGACAGTTATCCCTTGCTTGGCTAATAGGGGAAGTGATGAAGTAAATACATTAAATACTTTAATCAAAGGCATGGGCAATCTAAGACCAAGGAATCCCCCAGTGATTCCATCTTGGAGTTTATCACTAGTGCTTCAGGTTCTAGCTGATAAGCCATTTGAACCACTAAGTTCCATTTCTATGAAAATGTTGACACGTAAAACTGTATTTTTAATTGCTGCGGCCTCGGCTAGGTGTAGAAGTGAGATTCATGCCTTATCAACCGAGGCAGACCATTTTGTGGTTACAGGGGAAGGCCTTAGGCTTCTACCTATGATAAATTTCATGGCTAAAAACCAGTCTGAAATATCCAGGTCAACCTATATTTTTACCAGCTTTGACTAGATATGATCCTGATTCAAAAGCATGGTGTCCAGTCCGAGCATTAAACCGGTACAAACAACGTACTCAGGAATGGCGGACGGCCCCAACAGCATTATGGTTGTCATATATTGAACCCCATGGCAGGGCGTCAAAGGACACCATTTCCAGAGTATTGTAGAGTGTATTCAATTTTGCCATAAATCCGCCACAGCTAAACAAGTTGACATGGCCAAGGCTCACAGTGTCCGGGGCGTAGTGACTTCCACTGCCCTATTTAACAGGGTACCTGTGGCTGACATTATGTCACTAGCTCAGTGGCACTGTGAGTCAAGTTTTACCGACCATTATCGCCGTGACACCTCGAATCCTCTTGCCTTATCGATTTTGAAAAGCTAATCTAGGTGTACATATTTTGATGAGGTATCCTCATTTAAAAAAATATATTTCACATTTAATCAATGGGAACATCCACTTTTTTGGACTGCATCAGTCTTCACCAATGGGGAGATGATGACAGGAGCCAACTTCCACAAGGTCAGTCTTGTGTATGTGGTGTCCATGATTAATTGTAATGTCACATGACCCTTCGTTATTAATATGCTGATGGTACGTGTTTTATGTGGTTCATTATTGAGAGTACGAAAATGAAGCTTTTTCGTTTAATGTCCTATAGCACATGGCACTTGTACATGGAAAGCGTATGGGACATTGAGGTCATTCAGTCTTCCTCCCAAGAATAGGGGGGGGTGGGGTGGGGGGTGGCCGCATATGACATATGGTCATCTCTCAGCCATCGGTTGTGTTACCCGATGTTCAATTCTATCCCTGGTTGTGTTTCCACACAATTTCAGACGTTTAAGTGCCTTAAATGCAGAAAAGCGCATAGGGAAGAGCTGGTCTTTTGACCTCGCCTCCCTCCCGCCGAATTCTCTGTCGAATTCTGGCAATATGAAAGAGTATTAGGGAGGTAAGTATACTCTTGAAGTGAAATAAGCGAAATCACAGATTTCTTTTTTCACGAGAGAGTTGATACTTACCTCCCTAATACTGACCCGACCTCTCCGCCCCACAGTGGCTCGGTCGTCAGGCTCTCATAAAGTTGCATAGTGTCAGCCAATAAATTAGTCGGACGAAGTACTAGTCTGTGCATGCGCGGAGGTTGGGGCTAGCATCCGCCAGACTGTCATCTGACTACCCGCCCAGTAGGAGCACCTAACTTTTTTAATCTGAGTTTTTATTGAGTGAAAGCCGATATTTAGCAATATCAAAGAGTATTAGGGAGGTAAGTATCAACTCTTTCGTGAAAAAAGAAATCTGTGATTTTGTTTATATCATGGTGGAAGAGAAACTATTAAATAGGACCACCTAGATATCGCGTATCTTCAATAAACATTGTTTATTACATTAAAATCAATCTAATTTTGGCATAAAATGTCGTCTTGAAAATATAGAAATCATGTGACATTAGGAATGTGGTGAGATGGTCACTAGTTGTAATGACTCTTTTGTGATTGGAGGCGCTGTGTAATCTTATGCGCTAACGGGAGTTGGTTATCAAATGGGTACGGGTACATTCAGTTCCTATAGCACAATGATGATATATAACAATTTCCAAGTCCAGAATATTTAGATCCGAGTACTCACTCTAATTAGAATAAAGATCTTTTGCGATTGGGGGCGAATCACGTGAGTCATACATGTATCTTTTCTCAACGCCATTTTATGTCACATTCTGGATTAATTTTGATGTAATAAGTGATATTTATTAAAGAATAAGCAATATTTAGGCTCCCCAATTTAATAATTTCACTTCCTCTTGGTGTTTTTGGAGTATACATTTAACATAGTCGTCAGGCGGCGCAAATTGTCTGTCCATAACATTTAGCTTAATTTCCGTGGTATAATCTTTGACTTTTTAAGAAAAAGTTTGACCCAAAAATGTGCTCAAGGAATGCACTGGATTATAGGAGGCACCCCCCCCCCCCTCCCTAGAACATGTAATTTGACCAAAAAAACTTTGTCCGTTAGTCAAATTTTTACTATATATATATACCAAACAATGCTCTGTTCTTTGACTGGAATTATGCAAGATAATTTAACTCTTTGGAGGTCAAGTCGCTCTGCAGTGGTCTTGAAAAAATATACCTTTGCAAGCCCAGAGAAGACTATTCTGTAGATTTTACCACTAGAATGACTCGATTTTCAAACCAGTCATTTGAGTGGTGAAATCTCAATAAATAATCTATTGACCTGCAAATGGACATTTACTAAACAAAATATTTTCTTGATCGATCTTGACCAATCTTGATGGTTGACCATTAAATGGTTAAAAGATATTGATCAGTACTAATGATTGACAGCTGCTATTTACCATGGTTTACATTTTGTATTTCCATCTAGGTGATATCCCTAATTAACAGCTGTCATATAAAATGTAGCCTGTATTTTTGTGTCTCGTGTGTTTGGTGTCTTCCATATTCGTCCTTCAATCATCATGCTGGACAGAAATGACTACTGGAGTTCTTTTCAGAAATGTACATTTGCAGACCAAGAGATGACTATTTACTGTCATGTAAGGTTACGGCATGCGAGTTGTCCATCCGTCTGTCTGTCAACTGCCAACTTCTGTTTTAAATCACTGCTTCTCATTAACCTCTTGGCTGGAATCTGAAGTCTAGGGTGAGAAACCTACAGAAATATGATTGGTATTCTTTTCCATTGCCCATCTTGGATTTCCTTAAAAAAACCCCAAGAAATGTATTAAAAGACTATGCCTCATTAACAATTAGACTGATTTTAACCAAATTTGGCTGGGAGGTAGTCTTAAAAAAACACATGCAGAAATTTGATTGGCCAATTTTTCTGACCATCTTTGATTTTCTGAAAATGTCCAGGAAGTTAGTTTTAAAATTATTCATAATTGACCGATGTTACGGCTGGGTGGTAAACTGGACTCACACCATAACACAGTTTTTATCGCGATGGTTAAAAAGCCCTTACGAAAAGTACAAAGCAAAAAAATTCAGTAAAATCATCATAGCGCAAAATCGGTTGACTGTTAAACTTGTACATATAACTTTATTATCATCCAGTGGGTAAACATTTGCTAATAGTGCCAATAAAATACAAACATCTGTAACTATTAGCCATGGGAAAGCAAGGGTGTTGGTGAAATCACATCAAATAAGCCGAGAATGACACTCGTCAAATATGATGTGGCAGCAGTAAGATGAAAGCCGTGCAAAACCAAGTTCAGATTAAATAATTAGAAAATCTAATTTTCTGCTTTGTAACAAATAATTTATCAGAATCTCCAAAGGCAGTTCTAGGTAAGCTTGTTGCCTCACATCTCAATCATCTTTGTACAATCTACCTTGCTGACCAGACAGCATAATCATCAATGATGTGTTAAATGCTATTGCTGACCAAACAACATAATCAGTTTCATTACCAAAGATGTGTTATACACTATTGCTGGCCGAACAACATAATCACCAATGATGTGTTATACACTATTGCTGGCCGAACAGCATAATCAGTTTAATCACCAATGATGTGTTATACGCTATTGCTGACCGGACAACGTAATCACCAATGATGTGTTATACACTATTGCTGGCCGGACAACATAATCACCAATGATGTGTTATACACTTGCTGACCGGACAACATAATCACCAATGATGTGGTATACACTATTGCTGGCCAGACAACATAATCAGTTTAATCACCAATGATGTGTTATACACTATTGCTGGCCAGACAACATGATCAGTTTAATCACCAATGATGTGTTATACGCTATTGCTGACCGGACAACGTAATCACCAATGATGTGTTATACACTATTGCTGGCCGGAGAACATAATCACCAATGATGTGTTATACACTTGCTGACCGGACAACATAATCACCAATGATGTGGTATACACTATTGCTGGCCAGACAACATAATCAGTTTAATCACCAATGATGTGTTATACACTATTGCTGGCCAGACAACATGATCAGTTTAATCACCAATGATGTGATATACGCTATTGCTGACCGGACAATGTAATCACCAATGATGTGTTATACACTATTGCTGGCCGGACAATATAATCACCAATGATGTGTTATACACTTGCTGACCGGACAACATAATCACCAATGATATGTTATACACTATTGCTGGCCAGACAACATGATCAGTTTAATCACCAATGATGTGTTATACACTTGCTGGCCGGACAACATAATCACCAATAATGTGTTATACACTATTGCTGATCGGACAACATAATCACCAATGATGTGTTATACACTATTGCTGACCGGACAACATAATTTCACTTCAAGAGATATACTTACCTCCCTAACACTATGATATTTCTTAAATATTGACCTTCACTCAATAACCCCAGATTAAAAAAAGATAGGTGCCCTTATTGGACAGATAGACTGGTGACAGTCAGCCGGATGCCGTCTCCAACCTCGCGCATGCGCAGACTGTCACGGCCTCTTTCTTGACTATTGGCCTGAATCACATGCTTGTGTTTTGTATCCACTTGCTACGGTTTGCTCAATTTTCCTATCTAAAGTTGTTTTAGAGTGCTAGGGATAATGTCTGATCAGTTTAATTCATCTGAGGCCACGCTAGGACCAAGTTATCAGGTGAACTCTAGTACAATTATGTTTTAATTACGTCTTAATTACGCGGTGTCACCTATTTCCGTGACATGGTATAGACGTTAAAGGCGCCCAGAAAACTGGTAACTTTATTATCTGGTATCATAAAATGTTAATATCTCTTTATGATTGTGTCCACAGGTTTCTGTAAGGAGGTTTGTACACAGCTAAAGAGGTTTGTCTCCACTATTTCCCTATAAATGTTAGGAAAAAAGACTGGCCAGAGTAATCTAGGCTCCCATGAGAGAGAGCTTGTCATTCTGCCCTCTGGTCCCACCCTTCCCTTTATAAGTGAGTGGTGATGAAAAGTAGTTGTTTGGTGGAGCTTTCAAGAGGTGGACGTGGTGGTATGCCTTTGCTAAAGACTCAGGTACTCTAGTTATGCTTTATGGCACTGTAAAATATTTGAAAATATTTGTGATTATTTGCTGCCAATACTTATTTTGTCATACTGCTTATCTGTATCATTAGCTCACCTGGCCAGAATGGCCAGGTGAGCTTATGCCATGGCGACCGTCCGCCGTCCGTCTGTCCATCCATCCATCCGTCTGTCCATCCGTCTGTCCATCCGTCTGTCCGTACGTCAACTTTTTCCTTTAAACGACTTCTTCTCAAGAACCACTAGGCCGATATCAGTTATCTTTGGCAGGACATATCCTTAGGGCATAGGGATCCAAGTTTGTTCAAACGAAGACGATCGGCCAATTTGGCCGGTGGCCAATTTGGATTTTGGCTGATTTTAGGAAATGTCTTTAAAAATCTTCTTCTCCGAAACCGCTTGGTGGATTGCAGCAAATCCCGTGAAATACGATCTATGGCAAGAGCTGAACCAAGTTTGTTCAAGGGAACTTGATTGGCCAAATGGTTCAGTGGCCATTTTGGTTGACCTAGTTTTAGCGAAAATTACTTCTTCTCCAGAACCGCTGAAGGGATCAGGCTGAAATTTGGCAGATATGATTAGGGACTAAAGGCCATTAAAGTTTGTTCAAGGGAAGTTAATCCGTCAAAAAACATGGTGCAGTCGGCCAATCAAAATACAGCATGTTTGGTGGCCATATTGGATTTTTTTATTTGATGGATTTTGAAGATGAAATTGGTTTTATATATGTTTTTGGGTATTCTGATCACAAGTTTGCAATTTTCAAAGCTGTCGGATAAACGGTTTGGCGGCCATCTTAGATCATTTACCCGCCAAAAGTTCCCATACTAAGGCAATGGGAAATTTAAAATGTCTACGTCGCGAGAACTACTGGGCCGATTTCAATTATATATGGCAGGAAGCATCCTTAGGGGTAGAGATTCAAATTTGTTCAAACGAAGCCGATCGGCCATCTTGAATTTTGGCCGATTTTTAGAAACGTCTAAAAACCTGCATATCTGGAAATATGCAGATTTACACATGGATCGTATATGTGAAAGCAACAACTTTCAGTCAAATAAATTCCAAAATATTCAACAATATCGATGTCAGAGGACACAATACTTATCTTACCTATTTTGCTAGGTTAGGAAAATGGTTACCCCTTTAGCCATCATATCAGCCAAAAACGGCTTCAGCAGTGGTCTTGAGAAATGCCCATTTCCAGACCAAATGAAGACTATTTTTGAAATTTTTACCACTGGAATGACTGACTCTTTTTAACGAGCCAGTCATTCCGGTGGTAAATTTTCAAAAATAGTCTTGGTCTGCAAACAAACATTTTCTATGAGAAAATTTAACTTTTCTGAAATTTGAGGGTTAAAGTGTTAATTAATGCACAATTGGAGTTTTATTTCCAGCATCCATTGACACATGACAGCTTTTATTACCATAATAGATAAAAACTAAATTAACAGTTTAACCTTTTCCCTGCAACTGCTGCCTAAATATTTAAGATTATGTATTGTGTGCTCTGACATCTATACGGTTAAAGTATTTTGAAATGTATTTGAATCATTGAAAGTTGTTGCTGCCTAAGTCAGCTATGACTCAGTCAAATTATTTCCTAAATAAACTCCAGCATCGCAAACTTGGTCATTCTGCAAGATGTACATGTGTTAAAAGGATGGTTTGGAATATACTCAATTGAACCTGCTATAAAGACCACCTGTATTAACCCTTTCACTGATGAATTCCCTATATTTTCAAAACATCCATACAGTAAAACGGATGAATATTCTGAAATTACTTTAACTGAAAGCCATTGTTGCCTAAGGCACAACAGCTTCGAGTCGAATTAATTTCAAAATATTCAATAAAATAAGTTTTATATCATAAAGAATATACTTTTTCCAGGATTTATGGATGAAAGGGTTAAGAGACCACCTGCCTTAAAGACTATTTTCTTCATTTGCTAAATGCACTTAAGAAATGTATTTGAAACTTTATTAGCCCTTTAATGGTCAAACCAGCGAAAACCTGCCTCTGCAGTGGTTTTGAGGAATGTCGATGTGCAGGCCAGCATGAGTATTTTTGAAAATTTACCACTGGAATGACTGGGTTGATAATCAAGCCAGTCATTTCAGTGATAAATTTTCAAAACCACATCTTGGCCTGCAAATAAATATAACCTGAAAGTTTTATTTTACTTAAAAATCATGACCATTAAAGGGTTAAGAAACCAGCTACCATAAGAGGCTGTCTTCTGATTCTCACTTGAGTGGTGTCTTAATACAAGTTTGACTGCATGTCATCAATTTCTGTTGTTAGTACTGATGTCTTCTATTTTTGCTTAAATATTGTTCAAAAGAACCTTTATATTATCTACCATTTGACTGAAAGTCATTGGAAGTGGCACTGATTGATGAAAAACTCCATAAAGATTAGTTGAGTTGCCAATGTTCCAGGTGAGCGACACAGGCCCCTTGGGCCTCTTGTTATCATGAGCTATTACTGTGTTTACATTACTGTTTAGTGTGCTCTTGTATTAATACAATTCGTCTTACACCTGGATGTTGTTTGTCTGTTTCTATTTATGGAAATTATGATGTCATAATCAACCTTATTATTATTTTGAATATCCTCTTTGATGCTGGTTGTTCATCTTTTTTCACCATACTTTTAGGCCTATAGGTGATTTATTTCTCCTGTATGAGTTATTTAATTTATTTAAATTATAAAAGAAGCTTTAACTCATTGTCGTCATCTTTTTTCAGAAGCCTTCTTGTGTCGGTTGTAACCGATCTATCAAGTCAAAGTTTGCTCCTCACCTCTGTGTAAAATGTTCACCTTGCTGTCCATTATTAAAATGCGATGTCTGTAAACAGTGGGAGGGTGCTTATTCTCTGAATTCTTGTTGTTACAGGGGAAGGATAAGGCATTGGAGGAGGAGAAGTGTGCGAAGAAGCGTGTAAGTGGCAAGGGTAAGAGAAAGGCCTCTGTTTCTTCGGAAATGGAGATTTTCAGGTTGGAAATGGTGGGGGAGATGAAAAAGACAATAAAAGATTTGGTACCAGAGCTACTTCACAGCATGCTCCCTGGGCCGGGTGCTTTATTGTCTTCTTCATCTGCCTCTGAGCAGAAAATCCCCACCGCTGATTCTGGTGTCCGTCGTGGTCCGTGGTCCGAAAATGTTTCAGTATCAGTGGTGGCTTCAGTAGATCTTGGAAGGCCCGCCACCTTGCCAATGGGTCCTGAAGCAGGTCTATATGATCATGGCAGTAGGCTTGCTGCGCCGTTAGATCTTGGACCCGGGCTGCTGGCCACCTCTTACGGTACCTTCCCTAGCCTGCCCAGGTTAGTGCTCTTTGCTAGCCCAGAGGCAGTTTATGATGGCCAGGAGGAAGAGGATTTTCTGCTGGGTTCACTAGCGGGGAGCACCCCCAATTTTTTTCTATGGAACTACTCCTACAGGGGTAGCTTTCACGGCTCAGAGGGTGGCCCAGGATGGAGCGGATGACCGCCGTTTCGGTATACCTCGGCTTGCCGGCCCATGGTGTGGCGGATTACACCCCGCATGGTTCCATGGCGCTGGCTCCTGGCTTTTCAGCCGTGATGCAAGACATGCCTGCTCTCTCGGGCCTGCATGTTTTCCACGGCCTGCCAGGAGTATCCACGGCTCCAGCCACGGTTACACCTGCGAGTGCAGTGGAGGATGACGAAGGCCCGCGCCTTGTCGAGCACTACAGGTGGCCACAGAGGAGGACTGGTCTGATGCATGCCAATGGCTGGTAAGCGTTAGGCTAGAGCTGTGTGTAGAACAGTCAGCACGCCAGCGGGACCAGTGCCCGTGGTTGGCTGGAAAGCCGGCTGTTACCGCTATGCCATCTCTCCCGTTAGCAGAATATATAGTTGATATGTTCACGGCGGCAGAGACGTCCATTAAGCCTAATGGACGGCTTGCGAAGGCCCTCCGGCGAGGCGGTGTCGTGGCGTTGCTGGCCAATACCAGTCATACTGTACTGTGCCAAAGCCGAGCGCTGATGATCATGCAGCGCTTGGCGAGGACACGTGACCATGCTCCCGTTCTGACATGGGAGTGCTGTGCTCGAGCGCCCTGCGCTCAGCAAACAATGCATTGCGCGATGCAGAGGAGAGCTCGAGAGCATCCATAGCGGAATGTCTCACAGATATTACAGGGTGTAGTAAGAACATCTGCATCACGCTAAGCAAGCCCTGTCTCAGTTCAGAGAGCCATCCAGGTTGGTATGAACCTGGTTGTGGACTGTATGACTAGGGCAGTGACTAGAAGTGTCAGAGCGAGCGCAGCGCCCCCTGCGTACCATCCACAGCAGGCCCGAGGTGGCACTGGTCAAGTCAGAGGCTAGCCACCGGCGCAACGTAGGCCACGGCCACGCCAGCACTGGCCTACAGTGTGGGGTCCACATAGGGAGAGAGGCAGACATAAGCAGTGCAAGAGTGGGACTGTCTATGATTCTAGCATTGGTTTGGTTCTTGTGGAAATCAGCCCATCAGGCATGATTACCATGACTAGATCCTCGCACGCCACAGCTTGCGCCGCCCATGTCATGCGCGCCATGGCCCGCTCCTCGCACACCTCTGAGGTGCGCAGATGGCTGCCTGGATGGCTGCGCTTGAGGGGGCCATGGCACGCATGCTGTAGGATGCGAGGATCTAGTCGTGGTAATCATGCCTGATGGGCCGATTTCCACAAGAACCAAACCAATGCTAGAATCATAGACAGTCCCACTCTTGCACTTCTTATGTCTGCCTCTCTCCCTATGTGGACCCGTGGGAGGTCGATTGACCTTCCACAAGCAGGAGTGGGAGCGGTTAACCCAGGGCCGCTTAGTCTTGCAATGGCTTTCAGTCGGGTACCAGCCCGACTGGGTGATAGGCCCGCCAACGCACCTGTC
Source organism: Chaetoderma sp. LZ-2023a (assembly GCA_034401795.1). Taxonomy (NCBI): domain Eukaryota; kingdom Metazoa; phylum Mollusca; class Caudofoveata; order Chaetodermatida; family Chaetodermatidae; genus Chaetoderma; species Chaetoderma sp. LZ-2023a. Next base: position 195,929,445 of record CM067370.1, on the reverse strand, counting down.
TCTGGTTCCGATCTGGACTCAAATTCCAAGAGATCCAGATCAACGGTTGTGTAATGAGGAAGAGATAAATTCCCTCATACAAAAAGGAGGAAAAAGGTACTGATGACTAATAGGTACTGTCCCGGTCTTAGGACCGCTATTTATGATTTCTTTGTCACTGTTTATATTTATCCTTGTTCACTCACTGTAAGGTGTTTTACTAACTGCACCGTATTAGGTCTATCAACCTGTAGTACCACTGTTCTAATCAATTCATATGCTGTCACTGTTCTGTACTTGGTTAGTTTATGGCAAGTAGCCATTTGTTGATATGTTTTGTTTATTTATAGAAAACTTAGGACCGCAGTGCATTTAGGAAATACTATACAGCAACATTTATATATGCCTCATTTTCTCCCGCCACCAACACTTTTTCACTGATGTCGCTGTCCGTGCTATAACTCTGTTTAGCCCGGCATGCTACTGACTAAACCTGGATATTCAGCTCGATACAATGTGATTAGAGACAATTTCTTCATTAGGAGGCATATAGTGTACACCTCTTTTCCGGTCTTTGCGGTAATTTAGCCCCGCACTCTGGCAAGGTTGGTTAAAATTGGCCAACTTACCTATAGGGCCTCATATCTATAAAGTTATTGTCTCTCTTCATGTTCCACTAAGCCTTATGGCTTCTTAATTGTTTGGATGGCCCTATCCGCACCGTGGACTGATCCGACCCAGGGAAACTATTGGAGGTTTCCGAGCGGTGATGCCCAAGGTGCGGTGTTACATACACCTCCCCTGTATCTTCGGATACTTAGTAGTTAGTTATCCTTGCCAATGTAGGAAGCACTGCGAAAACATAATTATTATTATTCTTTTATATATCTCTCAGGATATTTCTCCCGCACCGCAGTGCATATTTGGGCAACTTGAAATAAACCTAATGTCAGGTCAATAACTTAGGTCCATAGGACTTAGTGACGGACGATACGCATCTCCACTGAATTCTGTAAAGATGTCTGGGCAAGATGTTGGAATCTGCCACACCCTTATGGGAAGGACATTTACGGTGGATATTCGTTTCTCTAATCCCCACCATAACGACAAGTCAGTTGTATTAATCTGCTTGTGTTAAAAAGGTAGCCATCGTCCTGTGATGTTTTATGTGGTTACGGAGCAAGGCATCCAGATTCTCACCGAGCTCGGATGTCTTGCAAAGTAACATGTACGCACACTGTCCTTGGAGGTAGATGCTTTCCGAAGCAACCTACAGGAAGTGGGGCGTCTGCGCCCACTGACAGCCGTATCTAAAGATAGGTAGGATATCAGCCACTTGCGGCCTAAACTAGTTCTTGTCTTCAAAATCTAATTGGTAGGTTAGGCATAGAAGAAGGCCCGCATAAATAAAAGCAGCACCTACTAATGCAGTACCTTGGAACTACATAAGATGGTGACTTGGGAATCCCTTGGAAATCGGACGTCCCGTCTTCACGTAAAACAGCACGCAACCCTTTAGTTATAATTTCACTAGGATGGTCTTTTCTTGGCAGCACTTTTGGTGGAATAAAAGAGTGGCCCCCCCCCCCCTTTTTGGCCAACTCTTTCCCTCCGCTTCGGCGATGGGGGCATTTTCCTGTGACGGAGGCCCGCGCGAGGCACTTACCTCTCGCAAGGATCCAGTGACGGCAGCCCGCGCGAGGCTACTACTTCTCACCCAGAAAAGCAGCATCAGAAGTAATGTCCACGTGAGGCACAAAGCCTCTCGCCACAAAGCCTCTCGCCACGCTAGGAGTTTCTTTTCCTTTTTTTCAGCTTAGAGGTATAATAACTTATATTAAGTTAATTAGTGATCTCGTATGCGGGAGCCTCCTTTACAGGGGTACCTCTGCGGACCTGCGAGTCTGTGTGGTACCTCCAGTGACTCCATGTTTAGAAGTTCATCAGGCTGTCTCTATGTTACATATTATTGTATGCTCATTTTCATCTAACAAACTTTACGGTCTGTTTAGATATATAGTAAATTCTTAGGTTTAATTAGTTTCGTTCACCACCTCAATATTGAGGTTCATAGATCTCAAATTACTATGAACAGGCATACTGGTGACACGAATTCGTGGGCTGACACCATTCTATTTAATGTTAGCGGCGATGGTCGCATGGCCCCACCGGAACAATTGAGTTCCACCGGCCTTAGGAGCCGGTCTTTGTTTCCCACAGGTCAGCGTCATTCGGGATCCGTAGCCCCGAGACCGGAAGCTGACCAACAGCATCGTTCGTCATGCACATGTGGCGCAACGGATCAGCGATACGCACCAGAACGACCCGACGAGAGCGTCAAAAGACACTATATCTAGGTGGATTGTGGAATGTATTTAATTTTGCCACAAATCCACCACTGGTAAACAAGTTGACTTAGCCAAGGCTCACAGTGTCCGTGGCGTAGTGGAATCCACCGCCCTGTTAATGGGGTGCCGGTGGATGACATTATGTCGGTAGCTCAGTAGCACTGTGAGTAAGTTTTACCGACCATTACCTCCGTGACACCACTAATCCTCTTGCCTTATCGATATTAGACAGCACATTTTAATTGTGGAAACAACCGCATATTCATGTAACATATTTCCTTCACTGATGTGGGCTGGTTGGATACAGCTTTCATGCATAGGTTCAGTACTGCCTTCTGTTGTTAAATAATTTATTGTCACTATGTATTACCCTTATTTAACAAGAAGGTAATGGTTCCTGTGTATTATGTGGTTCATTTATTGAGAGTATACGAAATGAAGTCTTTCGTCTCGTGTCCTGTGGTACTTAGCACCAGTACTTAGAGAGCGTATGGGACATTGAGGTCATAGCTTCTCCTTTCCCAAAAGGATGGGGGAGCACATTTGACACACAGTCATTACTCTCACCATCGGTTGTGTTATCATTGCCTGATTGTGTGTGTCACACAATTTCAGATGTTAGTGCTTCATGCACAAGGGATGAGCTGGTCTTTTGACCTCACCTCCCTCCCGCCAAATTCTCTTACGAATTCTGGCAATATCATAGTGTTAGGGAGGTAAGTATCTCTTGAAGTGAAATAAACGAAATCACAGATTTCTTTTTTCACAAAAGAGTAGTTATACTTACCTCCCTAACACGGACCTGACCTCTCCACCCCACAGAGGCTCAGTCTTCAGGCTTTTAAGTTGTACGTGTCGGCCAATGGTCAAGCTGAGGCAGTGACAGTCTGCGCATGCACGAGGTTGGGGTCGGCATCTGGCTGACTGTCACCTGTCTACCTGCCCAATAAGGGCACCTATCTTTTTTAATCTGGGGTTATTGAGTGAAGGTTGATATTTAGGAAATATCATTGTTAGGGAGGTAAATATAATTACTAAAAAAGAAATCTGTGACTTCGTTTATCACCAATGATGTGCTATGCACTATTGTTGACTGGACAACATAATCACCAATGATGTGTTATACACTATTGTTGACCGGACAACATAATCAGTTTAATCACCAATGATTTGTTATACACTATTGCTGACCGGACAACATAATCATCAATGATGTGTTATACACTATATGCAGTATGATCCTACTGTCGCTGAAGGTAGCCCAACAAAGATGGCCTATGGTTTGCCATATTATAGACTTTCTAGTTTACATTAACATATGGTAAATGTATGTATGTGCTCTTTGTTTCTTTCTTTACTTTCATATATGATAATGTGTGTCTATATGGCTCGGTGATGTAAAGCACAGCTTTGCTTAGAATTGACAACAACTCAATGTTGCATTTCTACAGTATCAGTGATGATTTTCTTATTCCAAGCCGCCACTTTAATATTTACAAGTACCATTATTTGAGATTCTAATGTTCTCTCTGTAGCTCGATATAAAACCATTTCCATAATGCTATTCATAGTCATAGTACTGGTGGCCTCCGAGCTGAGCAGAGCTTCCTCGATAGTGTAAGATAGTCATAGTACTGGTGGCCTCCGAGGTGAGCAGAGCTTCCTCGATGGTGTAAGATAGTCATAGTACTGGTGGCCTCTGAGGTGAGCAGAGCTGCCTCGATGGTGTAAGACAGTCATAGTACTGGTGGCCTCTGAGGTGAGCAGAGCTTCCTCGATGGTGTAAGATAGTCATAGTACTGGTGGCCTCCGAGGTGAGCAGAGCTTCCTCGATGGTGTAAGATAGTCATAGTACTGGTGGCCTCCGAGGTGAGCAGAGCTGCCTCGATGGTGTAAGATAGTGATAGTACTGGTGGCCTCCGAGGTGAGCAGAGCTTCCTCGATGGTGTAAGATAGTCATAGTACTGGTGGCCTCCGAGGTGAGCAGAGCTTCCTCGATGGTGTGAGATAGTCATAGTACTGGTGGCCTCCGAGGTGAGCAGAGCTTCCTCGATGGTGTAAGATAGTCATAGTACTGGTGGCCTCCGAGGTGAGCCGAGCTTCCTCGATAGTGTAAGACAGTCATAGTACTGGTGGCTTCCGAGGTGAGCAGAGCTTCCTCGATAGTGTTAGATAGTCATAGTACTGGTGGCCTCTGAGGTGAGCAGAGCTGCCTCGATAGTGTTAGACAGTCATAGTACTGGTGGCCTCTTAGATGAGCAGAGCTGCCTTGATAGTGTAAGACAGTCATAGTAATGGTGGCCTCTGAGGTGAGCAGAGCTTCCTCGATGGTGTAAGATAGTCATAGTACTGGTGGCCTCCGAGGTGAGCAGAGCTGCCTCGATGGTGTAAGATAGTCATAGTACTGGTGGCCTCCGAGGTGAGCAGAGCTTCCTCGATGGTGTAAGATAGTCATAGTACTGGTGGCCTCCTAGGTGAGCAGAGCTTCCTCGCTGGTGTAAGATAGTCATAGTACTGGTGGCCTCCGAGGTGAGCAGAGCTTCCTCGATGGTGTAAGATAGTCATAGTACTGGTGGCCTCCGAAGTGAGCAGAGCTTCCTCGATAGTGTAAGACAGTCATAGTACTGGTGGCCTCCGAGGTGAGCAGAGCTTCCTCGATGGTGTAAGATAGTCATAGTACTGGTGGCCTCTGAGGTGAGCAGAGCTGCCTCGATAGTGTAAGACAGTCATAGTACTGGTGGCCTCTGAGGTGAGCAGAGCTTCCTCGATAGTGTTAGATAGTCATAGTACCGGTGGCCTCCGAGGTGAGCAGAGCTTCCTCGATGGTGTAAGATAGTCATAGTACCGGTGGCCTCTGAGGTGAGCAGAGCTTCCTCGATGGTGTAAGATAGTCATAGTACTGGTGGCCTCTGAGGTGAGCAGAGCTGCCTCGATAGTGTAAGATAGTCATAGTACTGGTGGCCTCCGAGGTGAGCAGAGCTTCCTCGATGGTGTAAGATAGTCATAGTACTGGTGGCCTCCGAGGTGAGCAGAGCTTCCTCGATGGTGTAAGATAGTCATAGTACTGGTGGCCTCTGAGGTGAGCAGAGCTTCCTTGATGGTGTAAGATAGTCATAGTACTGGTGGCCTCTGAGGTGAGCAGAGCTTCCTCGATGGTGTAAGATAGTCATAGTACTGGTGGCCTCTGAGGTGAGCAGAGCTTCCTCGATGGTGTAAGACAGTCATAGTACTGGTGGCCTCTGAGGTGAGCAGAGCTTCCTCGATGGTGTAAGACAGTCATAGTACTGGTGGCCTCTGAGGTGAGCAGAGCTTCCTCGATGGTGAAGGGTATAGTATTGTGATTCTATGGAGGAATTCAGTTTTAGCTATGCTCCACCCATCTCTAGCCAAGCTCCACCCACAGTTTGCCTGCATTGAAATCAATTGATCCCCGCACTCTGTGAATCTCAATCTCCACAAAACTATACAAGTAAGCTGTTGAATATTTTAAAACTAATTTGACTGATTGCTGCGGCCAGTCGAGTTAGTTTCAAAATATTCATCAGCATGTTTATTAAATGGTAAAGACATACAATTTGTACAGCAACGCTTAGTCTGTCATCAATTAAGTATTTGTGATGAACCTGTACATCATTCATGATGTAATTGATCATGTTGTCATCCTACATGTCACTTAATTGATTATGATGACATGATTGATGGATATACTGGAAAGGTCCATTGTGTATTTCCTATAGTAGAAGTGAAATGTGGTAAGTTCTTGCTCTGTGTAAAGACAAGATTCTTGCTATGTCTGATCACGGGGTAGGTCCACTCACCTTGGAGGCCAATAGTGCAGTGACTCTCATTAGCAGTACGGGAATGGCTATATACTAAGCATTGCGTGACCGCGAGAACAATAGAATCCCAAATAATCTGAGTTACAAATATCAAAGTAAAATATTGGCTTGGAAGAAGACAATCATCAGTGAATTTGTCAGGATAACTTTGATATATGGTGTCTTCATACGTTAGTCCAGTGTTACATGGTCCCAAACACGCATGTATCACATTGCTTAATGATAGCAACACTGTGTATTCTATACATGTCACATATTGCTATCTCACGCAGATTTAATGTTTAAAATTGCTGGGTTTTTGCAGATGACATTCGTGGGATAATGTCTCTGGACCTGCTAAATATTTTGAAAACAATTTGACTGAAAGTTGTTGGTCATAAAGTTGTTCAGTCAAATTGTTTTCAAAATACTCAGTAAGTCAAGAGGTTTTGCTCATTGAAATTATTGTCTGGGGGCTTGCAGCAGCGAGACAGTTAAAGATCTGGCAAGAAAATTGATGTGTTTTGTTTGAAGAATGTCCTTGGCAGATCAGGAGTGGACAATTTTTTAACATTTATCACTGGAATAATATAATCTTATCTTGACATGCAAATGGACATTCCTCAGAAGCATTGCCAGTTTTGACCGACTTCACCATTAAATGTTTCAACAATTATTTAGGAAATCATGTAATTTCCCTATTCTATTGTTTAACAGCAGCTAGCTACAAGTGACACCTATATCTGGCCAAGTTTACTGTACAGAAAGCTGTACGTAATGATTTTGTAACAGAGTCGGTTATGCTTCCATATATGTAGCATGCAGAATCTCACTGTATCTTTAATCACCATTTCTATTTTATTTTTGTCTCATATGTTGAGACGCGGGGGAAGAAAATTGTGAGATGGTAAGTCAAAACAGAATTCAAAATCCTTTTCCTCAAATCGTTCTTATTAACAAGTTTTTTACATTAATTGTTTGTGTTAGTTATTTTCCACTTCCTTTGCATGTTCAAATCAGTGTCTTTATAATGCCATATCTTTCACCCTTTAAGGACTAAATTTGATAATAAAAAAATACAAATATTTGTTTATTGAATGTCTATTCGCAGGACAAGAGATGATTTTTGAAAATTTACAATTGGAATGACTGGCTCAATTATCGAGCCAGTCATTCCAGATGGTAAATTAAAAAAAATAGTCTTCTGTCATCAAGGCCACTGTAGAGGCCAGTTTGGCCGGCTTCAGCATGACAGGGTTAACACGTTACTGTAATAATGTCTCCAAACTAATCCTGTTCATCGTATTTTTGTAGTCATTATGTTTAAGTTAGCTACATTCTGTTGTCATTATTAGCTCACCTGACCTGAAAGGCCAAGTGAGCTTATGCCATGGCGACCGTTTGTCGTCCATCTGTCTCTCGTTCGTCAACTTTTCCTTTAAACGACTTCTTCTCAAGAACGACTGGGCCGATTTCAATTATATTTGGCAGGAAGAATCCTTACGGCATAGGGATCCAAGTTTGTTCAAATGAAGCCGATCGGCCAATATGGGCAGCGGCCATCTTGGTTTTCGGCTGATTTTAGGAAACGTCTTTAAAAATCTTCTCCGAAACCGCTTGGGAAAGCGATTCAAAACTCATGAAATAACATCTAGTGCAAGAGCTAAGCCAAGTTTGTTCAAGAGGACTTGATTGACCAAATGGTTCGCCGGCCATCTTGGATCACCTAGTTTTCCTGAAAATTACTTCTCCAGAACCGCTGAAGGGATCAGGCCAAAATTTGTGAGATATGATTAGGGACTAAGCACCATTAAAGTTTGTTCAAGGGAAGTTGATCCGTCAAAATACATGGCTGCTTGTTAGCCAATCAATATGTAGCGTGTTTGGTGACCATATTTTATTTTATTTTATTTCATGTATTTTGAGGCTGAAATTGGTTTTATATATGTTTCTGGCTATTTTGAGCTCAAATTTGCCATTTTTTAAACTGTCTGATAATCGGTTTTGTGGCCATCTTGGATTATTTTCCTGCCAAAGGTACCCATATTAAAGCAATTTGAAATTTAAAATGTCTTCTCGAGAACTACTAGGCCGATTTCAATTATATTTGGCATGAAACATCCTTAGGGCATACAGATTCAAGTTTGTTCAAATGAACCCGATTGGCCAATTTAGCCGGCAGCCATCTTGGATTTTGCCCGATTTTTAAGGAAACATCTCTTTTCTGAAACCGCTGGTGGAATCGATTCAAAACTCATGAAACATCATCTAGGGCAAGAGGTAAGCCAAGTTTGTTCAAGAGGACTTGATTGACCAAATGGTTCTGTGGCCATCTTGGATGACCTAGGTTTCCCGATAACAACTTCTCTAAAACCACTAAAGTAATCTGGCTGAAATTGGGGAGATATGATTAGAGACTAAGGGCCATTAAAGTTTGTTCAAGGGACAGTAATCCTTAAAAAAAAAACCATGGACGCCGTGATCCAATAAAAAGTAGTGTGTTTGCCGGCCATATTGGATTTTTTATTTTGATGAATTTTGAGGCCAAAATTGGTTTTATATATGTTTGTGGGTATTCTGATTTCATATTTACCATTTTTGAAACTCGGATAAACGGTTTGGCCCCCATCTTGGGTTTTTTTCCTGCCAAAATCTCCCATACTAAAGCAATGGGAAATTTAAAATGTCTTCTCGAGAACCACTGGACTGATTTCAAGTATACTTGGCAGGAAGCATTCTTAGGGCATAGAGATCCATGTTTTTTCAAACAAAGCCAATCGGCCAATTTGGTTGGTGGCCATCTTGGATTTTGGTTGGTTTTTTAGAAATGTCTTTAAAAATTTTCGCAGAAACTGTTTGAGTGATTGATTCAAAACTCATAAAATATCATTTAGGGCACGGGCTGAACCAAGTTTGTTCAAGGGAACTTGATTTGCCAAATGGTTGGGCGAATGGCCTGGTTTTCATGAAAGCAACTTCGTCTTCAGAGCCACTGAATGGATTGGGCCAAAATTTGGGAGATATGATATTGATGACTAAGGGCCATTAAAGTTTGTTCAAGAGAAGTTGATACATAAAGAAACATGGTCTCTGTTTTCTTGTTACAAGTCCGCTCAACTCATTAGAGTTCACTTATTGACATTGACCATTCTAGTTGAAATGCCTATGGTCCGGGTGAGCGATACAGGCCTCTTGTGTTTAAGTTAGCTACATTCTGTTGTCATTATTTTTAAGTTAGCTACATTCTGTTATCATTATGTTTCAGTTAGCTACATTTTGTTGTTAGTTTATAGAAGATTGCACACTAATGAATTATTTCTATTTTCTAGTAACCTTTTGCATTAACTCTACCCTAACCACTCTGATGTCAAACGTTTAAATTTTCAAATTAAATTAAAAGATTAGCTGGTGTTCATTTTTAGCTCAACTGGTCCAGAATAGCCAAGCGAGCTTATGCCATGTTGACTGTCCCACGTCTGTTTGCTCATCCATTCATCTACTTTTGATTTAAGATGTATTTACTAAACCGCTTGACGGATTTTAACCAAATTTGTCATAAAATATCCTATGGTAGGCTCTAGAACTTCTATTCAAAATTTCTTTTTGATTGGTACGTTTTCTCTTCAAGTTTTTACTTAGCATCCCGAATACTCTTGATATAGACAATATATCTTAATGACACAATTATACACTGAGATAAATAGAATAAAGCTGCTTCTAATAGGCAGATCAATCAGCTGTCAGATCAATTCATCTGGGCGAGTGGGTGCCAGACCCTGCATGCGCTCAGATGACATGTCAGCTCATTTGGGTGAGTGGGTGCCAGACCGTACATGCGCTCAGCTGTCAGATCAATTCATCTGGGCGAGTGGGTGCCAGACCGTGCATGCGCTCAGATGACATGTCAGCTCATTTGGGTGGGTGGGTGTCAGACCCTCCATGCGCTCAGATGACATGTCAGCTCATTTGGGTGGGTAGGTGCCAGACCTTCCATGCGCTCAGATGACATGTCAGCTCATTTGGGTGGGTAGGTGCCAGACCTTCCATGCGCTCAGATGACATGTCAGCTCATTTGGGTGGGTGGGTGTCAGACCTTCCTTGCGCTCAGATAACATGTCAGCTCATTTGGGTGGGTGGGTGTCAGACCCTGCATGCGCTCAGATGACATGTCAGTGTAGATAATAATTGTTTATGATTAGCACTGCGTGTTAATTTTGTGTTCAATTTGTTTGGAATTTGTGTCATTTTTCCAATTACCATAACTTGCTTATTAGTAACTGGATCACTAGTAGAAGTCGCCTATTAGTAACCGGATCACTAGTAGAAGTCACTTATTAGTAACCGGATCACTAGTAGAAGTCACTTATTAGTAACCAGATCACTAGTAGAAGTCGCTTATCAGTAACTGGATCACTAGTAGAAGTCGCGTATCAGTAACCGGATCACTAGTAGAAGTCGCTTATCAGTAACCGGATCACTAGTAGAAGTCGCTTATTAGTAACCAAATCACTAGTAGAAGTCGCTTATTAGTAACCGGATCACTAGTAGAAGTCGCTTATTAGTAACCGGATCACTAGTAGAAGTCGCTTATTAGTAACCGGATCACTAGTAGAAGTCGCTTATTAGTAACCAGATCACTAGTAGAAGTCGCTTATTAGTAACCGGATCACTAGTAGAAGTCGCTTATTAGTAACCGGATCACTAGTAGAAGTCTCTTATTAGTAACCAGATCACTAGTAGAAGTCACTTATTAGTAACCGGATCACTAGTAGAAGTCGCTTATTAGTAACCGGATCACAGGTAGAAGTCGCTTATTAGTAACTGGATCACTAGTAGAAGTCGCTTATTAGTAACCGGATCACTAGTAGAAGTCGCTTATTAGTAACCGGATCACTAGTAGAAATCGCAGGCCAATTCTTTAGGTTGAGCCATTTTAATTTCTTAGACATAAAACAACAAATGTATCTAATAAAAGAAATTTGAAAAGAAATTTTGCAATAACTTCACGGAAACAGCATCAAAATTACGGCACTTCCTTATAACTCCTATCAATGAAAGATGTTATAAAATGGGTACCCGTATTGAACCCTATTGGAAAAATAATCTGTCACGTTTCATAAATCTTTAATAGAATAAAACAAGATTTGGCAAACATGTTCCTTCAATCATTTGACAATTGGTGTCAGGGTTTCCTGCCCTATTGATCAATGGTACTTTTCCATTGTTTTTGCATTTCCTGATCCAAATTCTTTACTTTGACCTCACCATCGCCTCTGGTAAATGTCAGTGTTGTGTCACTTGAACCATTTGTCAATAGTGCCAGTGATGGCTGCCCCAGTGATCAATGTTACCTTTCCCATTGGTCAATAATGTCAATGACACCAATAGTCTTGCATTTCCTTTTCCAAAGTTTTGAGAATTCCCAGTCAACACCAACAATAGAATCAAAGTAAAGCACATTTACTGAAGTTACTGTAAATCTGCATGCTCTGTAGTAAAATGATACCATCAAGGTTTGATTGGCATACCTTATCATACAATCTGTCTAGGTTTAAGCAGCATCAGATAGGCTCAGTGGGTGGGAGGTTGTCCTTGGTATTCCGAAGAACAATCGAAGGTCGAGGTCTTAGTGACCCAATTAATTCTATTAATTGTGACTTGCAATGATGCAGGGGGGGGGAGGGCTTACCAGTCAGCATGTATGATGCCGATTGGGTCTGTGGAATGGATCCAAGGAGAATCATGTTCCAACACATAGCCAATATGTTGGCAATGACGTGGAATCATGTGGAAGCGTACGATAGTACTGTCGTAACCCAGGAAGATGTGGTTACCACAGGCTGTTGTGGTTTCATGGAGGCATCTTGTGGAAGTGGTGTGATGTAATAGAGCTGAACAATAGGGCCACCAAACCCATTAAGATGGGTTTTTTCAGGATTCCCCTTGGTGCTTGGTGCAACACAAACCATAGCAGCTAGGATATAGTATCCATCATCACTAATCCATGTCTGACGTGTCTGAAGGCTGATGTGTTTGTATCAGTGCTTTGCTTGTCTCTGGGCTTCAAAGCTGCCTCATCTTTAGTATTAAATCGTCTTCAAATTGCTTCTTCTATCCTTACCATATTGACTGATTTCAACCAAATTGGGAAGAAAGGATCATATCATGATAGGCTCTAGAACGTCCATTGTTAGCTTGGCTGGCCAGAATGACCAAGTGAGCTTATGCCATGGTGGCCGTCCGTCATCCATCTGCATGTCTGTCTGTCTCTCTGTCCATCAACGTTTCCTTTAAGCATAATCTCAAGAACCACGTGACCTGTGGCAGGAAGCATCCTTAGGCCATAGGGATTCAAGTGTGTTCAAACACAGCTGATCGGCCAAATTGGCCAGTGGCCATCTTGGATTTTGGCCAATTTTTAGGAACATCTTTAAACATCTCCGAAACCACTTGGGGGATCAATGCAAACCTCATGAAATATGATCTAGGGCAAGAACTGACCAAGTTTGTTCAAGGGAATTGATTGGCCAAATGGTTCAGCGGCCATCTTGGATGACCTAGTTTTAGCGAAACTGCTGAACAGACCTGACTGACATTTGACAGATATGATTAGGGACTAAGGGCCATTAGAGTTTGTTCAAGGGAAGTTGATCCGTTAAAAAATATGGCCGCGGTGGACCAATCAAAATATAGCTTTTTTGGCAGCTATATTAGATATTTTTATTTAATCGATTTTGAAGACGAAGTAGTTTTTATATAGGTTTTTTCGTATTCTGATTGCAAATTTGCCATGTTCGAAACTGTCGGATAAACGATTTGGCGGGAATCTTGGGCCTTTTTCCTGCCAAAAACTCCCGTACTAAATCAATGAGAAATTTTAAATGTTTTCTTGAGGACTGCTGGGCCAATTTAAAGTATATTTGGCAACACCCTTAGGCAATAGAGATCCACGTTTGTGCAAATGGAGCATATCTACCAATTTGCCCGGAAGAAATCTTGGATTTTGGCCAATATTTGGGAACGTCGATTAAAAACTCATGAAATATGATCTAGGGTAAGAGCTAAACCAAGTTTGTTGGAGTGAACTTGATTGGCCTAATGCTGCAGTGGCCATCTTGGATGACCTAGTTTTTACTTCTCCAGCGCTGAACGGATCGAGCCAAAATTTGAGAGATTTGGGCCTAACCGCCATTAAAGTTTGTCCATGGGTCCGTGGAATGGATCATACATAAAAAAAACATGTCCGTCATGAATCAATCGAAATTTTGCATTTTTGGCAGACATTTCTGAGAAAATTATGAAAAGACTACTTATTAACCAATGGAGCAGTTTTAATAAAACTTGGCTAAACCTTCTTCACAGAAATTAGATTGATAAATTTTACCAGTAGTCATCTCATTTTGTTCGTTTGTGCCAGTGGCCAATAAGTCGAGGTGAGCGATACAGGTCCCAATGGGCCTCTTGTTTTACTGTTGCCAGATGATAACGGAACTAAATTCCAAACAAACATGCGGAGAACAGGTACATGTCTGTAAATATCAACCATATCCGCTTAACCCTTTCACCGATCAATTCCTCAGATCTCATTTTCGAAGCAACCATACAGGAAAACTGTTCAATATTTTGAAATTAATTTGACTGGCAGCCGTTGCTTCCTTGATTCCAGTCAACTTAATTTCAAAATATTCAACTGAAGTTTTATATTTCATAAAGAATTTACTTTTTTAGAGATTTGTCGGTGAAAGGGTTAATGGACAAGCCGGCCAAAACCTGCCTCTGCAGTGCTCTTGCGAAATGGCCATTTTCCGGTCAAATGAACATTTTTGAAAGTTTATCACTTGAATGGCTGGATCAATAAGTGAGCCAGTCATTCCAGCGATAGATTTTCAAAAATATTTTCTTTGTCTGCAAATGGACATTATTCACTAAGCAGAAATTTTAATTTTCTTAAAGGAAATGATCAGGGAACTAACATATGATCTTGAATGATAGCTTTATATAATAAGCCACCTATAGCTCCCAGTAAAAAACATAAATAAATCAGAATAAATAGAAAAAAGCAGCTAAATAGCATTTATGTCACTCTGGCGGGAACCAATTAATGATACAGTTGGACCTACATGCTCTGGTGCATGCTGAGTGAATAAATAATACCCGTTACAGCCGCTCATATAAGCTCGTGTTAAGCTACTTCCTGCAGGTAAAATACTGTCTAGTTTTAAAACAATTTGACTGAAAGCCGTTATATCCAGAGACGGTGTCTACATTCAGTCACACGAAATTCAAATTATTCAGTAGGCATCATGTTTGCGACGCTGGAAACCAGCAGTGTATATGAAATCAATTTGACCAAAATTGTTGCTTCCACCAGAAAAAGTGACTCAAATATATAACGTTTTCAAAAGGATCAATAGAGAATTAGCAGTATAGAGTTAATCGCTCTACATAGGCGTCTATAGAGAATACGATTCATACCGCTTACAAAACTATATACAGGTGTGCTTTCGTTATATTCTGGTAGGCCTATGCAGTATATCTGCACACACAGTTGACACACGGCAGCGTGAGAAGCACCAGCTTGGTCACTAATTGGCTCCAAGTTAAGCGCTCCTAGATTTAGTAAATGCTTTTGCTCAAATAATCTCGATTCTTTTCCATTTTTACCGATGGTAGTTTATTTAATATTGTATGAAATTACCAATAAACGTTTGTTATTTCCATTTTCTGTTCCTTTAACAAATCTGGCACTTTAAAGGGCTACTCTATAATTTCACTATTAATCTGCATGCAAATATATTCTTCTTCTTTATGCCTGGTAACACAAGTTGGACCACATCTCCTAGACTTCATCCAATCAACTTCAAACTGCGTCAAATTCTAGTAACAAGAGGCCTAAGTGAATGTGACGTCAAATTCTAGTAACAAGAGGCCTAAGTGAATGTGACGTCAAATTCTAGTAACAAGAGGCCTAAGTGAATGTGACGTCAAATTCTAGTAACAAGAGGCCTAAGTGAATGTGACGTCAAATTCTAGTAACAAGAGGCCTAAGTGAATGTGACGTCAAATTCTAGTAACAAGAGGCCTAAGTGAATGTGACGCCAAATTGAAAGCATTTGAATCATTTTCATTTAACCCTTTAGCACTCATATCAGCCAAAACAGCTTCTGCAGTGGTCTGGAGAAATGTCAATTTGCAGATTAAGAGAAGACTATTTAAAAAAAATTACCACTGCAATGAGCGGCTCAATAACCGAGCCAGTCATTCCAGTGGTAAATTTTCAAAGACACTTCTCTTGGTCTGCAAATTGACATTTTCTTTGAAAAAATTGAAATTTTATTGAACAAATTCAAGGCTTAAAGGGTTAAATACAGATGATGGACAATTTTGCTAACATCCCAGATGGCCAACTAAAGATTGAACAATCACATTTCTTGTTTGATATCTTGAGCCTACTGCGATTAGACTGTTCCACCCAAGTTTCGTTGAAATCTGGCCATTGATTAAGAGTAGTATTTTAAATGGTTCCGGACAATTTCTTTTAAATCCAAGATGGTCGTAAAAGAAATTGACCAATCAATATTCTGAAAAGAAGTGTTAGAGCCTACCACCATAAGATCTTTCCAGCCAAATTTGGTTAAAAGCCATAAAGAGGTTAAAGAGATGGGTTTTCACCATTTCCAGTAAATTTTTCATATATAATGTAAGATTTTCACCCAAAAAATTGAAGCTTTCAGCTAAGTTTGCTTGGTTGATGAGAAGCAATTTTACTATTTCGCTTACCGGTAAGTTTTTCATAAAATCTATGATTTTCACCCAAAAACTGACAAACCAAAATTCTGAATGGAAGTTCCAGAGCCTACGCCTATATGATTATTCTATGCAAATCTGGTTGAAATCGGTTAACGAGAATGAGATTTGACAATTTCTGGTAAATTTTTCAGAAAATCTAAGATTTTGCCCAAAAAATGTGATGAATCAAAATTCTAAATGCCCGTTCTAGAACCTATCATGATGCTTAAGATTTTCAACCAAAAAGTAACGTATGAAAATTCTGGCAGGAGGTGGTGGAGGTTAATACGTTCGTGGTTTCATCAAAGGTCTTGATGTAAAGGTCCAGTACCCCATCAATCAATCTAACCATACACCCATCCATCAACCTGCTCATCCATCCCCCTATCAATCAATCTACACATACACCCATCCATCAACCTGCTCATCCATCCCCCTATCAATCAATCTACACATACACCCATCCATCAACCTGCTCATCCATCCCCCTATCAATCAATCTACCCATACACCCATCCATCAACCTGCTCATCCATCCATCCATCAATCTACACATACACCCATCCATCAACCTGCTCATCCATCCCCCATCAATCAATCTACACATACATACATCCATCCATCAACCTGCTCATCCATCCCCCTATCAATCAATCTACCCATACACCCATCCATCAACCTGCTCATCCATCAATCAATCTACACACAGCCATCCATCAACCTGCTCATCCATCCCCCTATCAATCAAATCTACCCATCCATCAACTGCTCATCCATCCATTAATCAATCTACACATACACCCATCCATCAACCTGCTCATCCATCACCCATCAATCAATCTACACATACATCCATCCATCAACCTGCATGTCCATCCACCCATCAATCAATCTACACATACACCCATCCATCCACCTGCTCATCCATCCACCCATCAATCAATCTACACATACACCCATCCATCAACCTGCTCATCCATCCACCCATTAATCAATCTATCCATACATCCATCCATCAACCTGCTCATCCATCCACCCATCAATCAATCTACACAGACACACATCCATCAACCTGCTCATCCATCCACCCATCAATCAATTTACCCATACACCCATCCATCAACCTGCTTATCCATCCACCCATCAATCAATCTACTCATACACCCATCCATCAACCTGCTCATCCATCCACCCATCAATAAATCTACTTGTACACCAATCTGTCATCCAGCACATTCATCCCCCCATCAATCAATCTACCCATACACTCATCCATCAACCTGCTTATCCATCCACCCATCAATCAATTTACCCATACACCCATCCATCAACCTGCTTATCCATCTGCCCATCAATCACTCTACCCATACACCCATCCATCAACCTGCTCATCCATCCACCCATCAATCAATCTACTCATACTCCCATCCATCAACCTGCTCATCCATCTACCCATCAATCAATCTACTCATGCACCCATCCGTCAACCAGCACATTCATCCCCCATCAATCAATCTACCCATCAACCTGCTCATCCATCTACCCATCAATCAATCTACCTATATGCCCATCCATCAACCTGCTTATCCATCCACCCATCAATCAATTTACCCATACACCATCCATCAACCTGCTTATCCATCCACCCATCAATCACTCTACCCATACACCCATCCGTCAACCAGGACATTCATCCCCCATCAATCAATCTACCCATACACCCATCCATCAACCTGCTCATCCATCTACCCACCAATCAATCTACCTATATGCCCATCCATCAACATGCTTATCCATCCAGCCATCAATCAATTTACCCATACACCCATCCATCAACCTGCTTATCCATCCACCCATCAATCACTCTACCCATACATCCATCCATCAACCGGCACATTCATCCCCCATCAATCAATCTACCCATACACCCATCCATCAAACTGCTCATCCATCCACCCATCAGTCAATCTACACAGACCATCCGTCAACCAGCACATTCATCCCCCATCAATCAATCTACCGATACACCCATCCATCAACCTGTTCATCCATCCACCCATCAGTCAATCTACACAGACACCCATCCATCAACCTGCTCATCCATCCACCTATTAATCAATCTACCCATGCACCCATCCATCAACCTGGTCATCCATCCACCAATCAATCAATCTACCCTTACACCCATCCATCAACCTGCTCATCCACCCTCAACCAATCAATCTACCCATCTATCTGCTCATCCATCCCCCATCAATCAATCTACCCTTACACCCATCCATCAACCTGCTCATCCACCCTCAACCAATCAATCTACCCATCTATCCATCCATCAATCTGCTCATCCATCCACCCATCCATCAATGAATTCATCCATCAAGCAATCTGTGTCCATCATGCTGCCAATGCTTATCAAAGCTGCTTACATATAATAGAGACCACTCTGAATGGATATTGATGTGCATGCAGATTACAGGAAGCATACATAGTCATCCAATGGCAATGGATAAATCCAATCTGTCACTCAGGTAGTGATGCCATAATCAATGATGTCACATATATGTTGATGTCACAATCTTAATTGACAGACGATACTCTATCACGATGCTGGAGAAGTCTGTAAAATGTACGAATTGTATGTTTTTGGTGGATTTAGTAAACATTCTGTTGAATATTTTGAAACTAATTTGACTGTTGCTGTCAAAATATTCTGCAGCTTACTGATGTAGTTACCCTGAAAATAGATAAATGTGTCTGCAGCCATCTAAAATTATTTTTTCGCTAGAACACCTATAGAAAAAGAATGTTAAAATTAAAAGGTCTTTCAATTATCAGCTCACCTGCCCAAAATGGTCAAGTGACCTTATGCTGTGGCACCTGTCCATCGAAACTGTCGGATAAACGGTTTGGCGGTCATGTTGAATGATTTTCCCGCCAAAATCCTCACATACTAAAATTCATGAAAGATCATCTATGGCAACAGCTGAACCAAGTTTGTTAAAGGGAATTTGATTGACCAATGCTTTGGCAGCCATTTTCGATGACCTAGTTTTCGTGTAAACTGTCAGACATTGAATTATAGGTAGGAAGATTATGTACAATACGGTCTATCGGGAATGTAACTTTATATGTCTCATGTAATGACGTATACACGGAAGAGAAGCAGGCATTCTGGAATAAGCGTGCATCTGATCAACTCGCGGAAGTCATGCCGCTTTGAATATCTAGTAAATTATCAATAATAACTTCTCCAGAACTGCTCAACAGGTCAGGCTAAAATCTGGGAGATATTTGTAAATCTTTTCAATGAAAGTTAATACATAAAAAACACCATGAACCAAGCAAAATATAGTATATTTGGCGGCCATATTGGATTTTTTATTTGATTGATTTTGAAGTCGAAATTGAATTTATAGACGTTCTTGGGTATGTTGATTTAAAATTTTCCATTTTTGAAGCTATCGAATAAATGGTTTGGTGGTCATCTTGGATTATTGTCCCGCCACTAAAGCAATAGGAAATCTAAAACTTCTTCTGGAGAACCAATGGACTGATTTTAACCAAATTGCGTTGGACACATCCTTATTCTGCGTGCCACAGGGGTCGGTTTTGGGCCCTCTGCTTTTTACGATCTACACAGCACCTCTCGGTTGCTTATTACGAAGTCAGGAAATTGATTATCATCTATATGCTGATGATACCCAATTGTATTTGGCCTTCCATCATAGCAATCAAACAAACGCTCGTGAGATCTTAGAACATAGCATTCACGAGGTGAAGCTCTGGATGCTCAACAATCTCCTACAGCTCAACGACAATAAGACTGAAATCCTGCTAATTTCGTCACGTCAACTCAGGTAAAAAATTGACATCGAGCAACTTCAAATTGGGCAGAATAACATCAAATTTAATTCTAATGCTCGGAACATCGGGGTAATCTTCGATGATGGGATGTCAATGGACAAGCACATAACATCAGTTTGTCAATCACTATTTCGGAACTCTAGAGACATTAATAGAGTACGGAAATTACTTAGCGGGGATGCAATTAGGTCACTTGTCCATACCACCATCACATCTAAACTAGATTACGGCAACTCACTGCTAGCTGGCATCACCAACAAACAACTACACAGGCTTCAGAGAGCACAAAACGTAGCAGCCAGACTAGTAACACATTCTCACCGTCATGACCACATAACCCCTGTACTTAAACAGCTTCACTGGCTACCCGTTAAAGAGCGAATCAACTACAAAATTGCACTTCTAGTCTTTAAATGCCTGCATGGACTTGCACCACTATACCTCTGTTCGTTGATAACGAAGAGAATAGCACCAAGATCCCTGCGATCAAGCGAGCAACTGTTGTGTGTAGTTCCACCCGGTAATTTAATGGCTGGACAACGAGCCTTTTCAAAAGCTGGCCCAAAACTCTGGAACAACATCCACAGATAGTCCCATATGAATCGTCAGTGTGTCAGTATATCAGACATGTGAAAGGTGGTCGGCCAATCCTTGACTTTGTCTTGGTGCGGTGGTCCAGTGGAAAGATACCTGGTTGCTGATGCTATGCGGAGTTGCAGAATGGCTGTTCGATCCCCCGACCGGGAGATGGTGATCAACAAATTAAACTAATGGGTGCACGACTGTCGGCTAAGTTAGCACATGTAAATTGAAGCCGCACATTGCCAGTGCGTCAATAAAATAAAAATACATACATACATACATTCTTGTGGCAGTTCTGGACAAACCTTAGGCTTATACTTCTTATAAGTGATGACTGTTCTACTTGAAAGGCCTGTGTCCTGTATGAGCAATACCATTCTCCCGCCGGCAGAGGGTTAATCCTCCGTGATGTCGTAACTCCAGACAGACGTAATTAGTACGGTCCGATGGTGTTGCGAGAATGGAACAATACAGGCATCTTATATTTGACAGGAAGCATCCTTAGATCATAGTGATCCAAGTTTGTTCAAAAGAAGCCAATTTCGCCAGTGGCCATCTTTGATTTTGCATTATTTTTAGAAACATTAAAAAATCTATGAAGGTGCTGGACAGATTGGTGTGAAACTCAAGAAATTTCATCGATGGCAATAGCTGAACCAAGTTTGTTCAAGAGAACCTGATTGGTCTATTTACTATTTGTAGAAACATGTTAAAGAGCTCTGAAACCGCTTGTTAAGTATATAGGTCAAAACTTAATCCCGTTAGAACCAATAATTAATCATTCAGCCAGCACATTTTGTTATTCGAGAAAGAAATTCCCTTAAGTAACCTCTAGAGTGTGCAGTCTCAGTATTAGGCAGCTGATAAAATATTTACATTTGGAGTATTTCCATGCCTCACACAAAATTGTTTGTATTTTCAAGCTAAATTTGTTTATTTTCCATGTTTCTTGTAAATTTATTAATGTTGCTGGTGAGTGATACGGGTGTTTTGAACCTCATGTTAAAATAGAGATTTATTTTCTATATGTACGCAGATTAGTCATTTCTGAGGTGGTTTTCTTCAGAAAAACTGCATTTCAGAACAATGACAGGACAAGTATTTTGACGCTTACCCTCCTGTGACAGAATATAAAATGCAGACACATGTTTTATATTTTGGTACAGACCCTGCATGCATGACAGAATATGAAAGGCTTTGATACTTCTAACAATAAATTTCAATGGTCAATTTTTCCACAGCAGCTTATCTTGGGTTTTCCTACTGTCCACTGACCAGGAAATTACATAAAAGACAATAGCTCAATAATCGCTTTCCAGATTTTAGCCAAACTTGTCTGGGATAAACCATTGGCTGATATGTTCAGACCTATGAACATAAATTTGATTGGTCCATTTTTATCACAGCCTTGGATTTCACAAAATCAACAGGAGATTAGTTAAAAGCCTACTCATTAACTGCTGGAAAAACTTTGTGGCGGTAGACTTTGGAATTGCTCTGCCGAAATTTGATTGGTTTTTAGCTCACCTGGCCAGAATGGCCAATTGAGCTTATGCCATGGCAACCGTCCGTCTGTCCATCCATAAACCTTTCCTTTAAAATATATCTCCTAAACAGCTTAGCGGATTTTAATCAAATTTGGCTAGAAGTATCCTATCGAGGCTCTAGAAGTTCTATTCAGATTTTAGATTTTTCAATTTTTTTGGTCAAAATGCATCTCCTCCTTAGATTCTTGATGGATTTCAGCCAAATTTGGTTTGAAGGATCCTATGGAGGTAGGTTCTAGAATGTCTATTCAAATTTTAGATTGGTCAATTTTTTGGGTGAAAATTTTAGATTAAAAAAAAATCTACTGGAAAGTGTCAAAACGCATCTCCTCCTTATTCTTCTTGAGAGATTTCAACCAAATTTGGCATGAAGCATTATATGGATGTAGGTTCTAAATCTTCTATTGAAATTTTGATTGGTAAATTTTTTGGATGAAAAATGTACTGGAAATTGTCAAAATGCATCTCGACCTTAGCTTCTTGACGGATTTCAGCTAAATTTTCCTGGAAGGATCATATAGTGGTAGGCTGTAGAACTTTTATTCAAATTTTTGATTGATCAATTCTGTGGGTGAAAATCTTAAATTTTGTAACAAATCTACTGGAAAGTGTCAAAATGCATCTCCTCCTTAGCTCCTTGAGAGATGTCAACCAAATTTGGCCTGAAGCATTCTGTAGATTCTAGCTATTCTGTTAAAATTTTTGATTGGTCAATTTCTTGGGTTAAAATCATAGATTTTGTAAATAATTTACCTGAAAGTGTTGAACTGTATCTCGTCCTTAGCTTCTTGACAAATTTCAACTAAATCTGCCTAGAAGGATCCTAGGGAGGTAGGGTCTGGAACTTCTATTCAGATTTTTTATTGGTATAATTTTGTTGTTGAAAATCTTAGGTTTTATTTTAAAAAATTACCCGAACGTGTCAAAACATATATCCGCATTAACTTCATGGCCGATTTCAACCAATTTGGCTGAAAGGACACTATGGGTGTGGACTTCCGAACTTGTATACAGAATTTTTATTGGTAAATTTTTTGCCTTAAAATCTTAGATTTTATGAAAAATTTACTAAAAATTGTCAAATTGCTACTCCTCATTGACCGCTTGGCGGAGTTCAATCTAGTTTGGCTGGAAGGACCCTATGGGTGTAGGTTTCAGAACTTGTGTACAGAATCTTAATTGATCCATTTTTTGGTGAAAATCTTGAATTTTATGAAAAATTTACTGAAAATCATTTAAAACGCTAGTCCTCATTAACTGCTTCGTCAATTTCAACCAGACTGGGATGGAAGGGCCCTATGGTGGCAGGCTTCTTAAGTTGTACACAGAATTTTGATTGCTCAATTTTTTTGGCTGCCCATCTTGGCTTTTCGAAGTTTTGTAAAAATCAGTTGGAAGGACCCTAGGTGGGTAGGCTTCAGAAAGTATATACAGAATTTTGATAGGTCAATTTTTCTGGCAGCCATTTTTGATTTTCCAGAAATACTTTACAATGCTAATCAATGGGCAGATTTCAACAAAACCTGGGTGGAATGATCCTATGGTGATCGGCTTAAAGACTTCTAATGAGTATTTTGATCGGTCATTTTGTTTTCGGCAGCCACCTTGGACGCTCTAAAAAAATTTCAGAAGCCTTTAAATCGCTACCAGTACTACTATGGCTTGATATCAAACACATTTGGGTAGAACGATCCTATGATAATAGGCTTCAAGAAATCGAATGAGAAACTTGATTGGTAAATTTTCTTGGTGGCCATCTTGGATTTTCCGAAAATTATCCATCATGTCCATTTAAATGCAAATGGTTCAAATGTTAATGGTCCAGGTGAGAGCCACAGGCCTCTTGTTTATGTCCATCTTGGATTTTGCTAAATGTCAAATAAATTATTAGCTCACCTGGCCTGAAAGGCCAAGTGAGCTTATGCCGTGGCGACCGTCCGTTGTGTCGCCGTCCATCTTCCGTCCATCGTCCATCCATCAGTCCATCCATCAACTTTTCCTTTAAACGACTTCTGAAGAACCACTGGGCCGATTTCAATTATATTTGGCAGGAAGCATCCTTAGGGCATAGGGATCCAAGTTTGTTCAACTGAAGCCGATCGGCCAATTTGGCTGGTGGCCATCTTGGATTTTGGCCGATTTTAGGAAACATCTTTAAAAATCTTCTCCGAAACCGCTTGGGGAATCGATTCAAAACTCGTGAAACATCATCTAGGGAAAGACGTAAGACAAGTTTGTTCAAGAAGACTTGATTGATCAAATGATTCGGTGGCCATCTTGGATGACCTAGTTTTCCCGAAAATGAGTTCTCCAGAACCACTGAAGGGATCAGGCCGAAATTTGGGAGATATGATTAGTAACTAAGGGCCATTAAAGTTTGTTCAAGGGAAATTGCTCTGTCAAAAAACATGGCCGCCGTGGGCCAATCAAAATGTAGCGTGTTTGGCGGCCATATTGGATTTTTTTGTTTGATGGATTTTGAGGCCAAAATTAGTTCCATATATTTTGGTAATCTGAGCTCAAATTTGCAATTTTCGAAACTGTCGGATAAACAGTTTGGTGGCCATCTTGGATAATTTTCTCGTCAAAAGCTCCCATGCTAAAGCAATGGGAAATTTTAAATGTCTTCTCGAGAACTGCTAGGCCAATTTTAATTATATTTGGCATCGGGATCCAAGTCCCTAGGGATCCAAGTTGGTTCAAATGAACCCGATCGGCCAATTTGCCCGGTGGGCATTTTTTTATTTATGCCAATTTTAGGAAACGTCTAACAATCTTCTCCGAAACCGCTTGGGGAATCTTCATCTAGGCCCAGAGGTAATCCAAGTTTGTTCAAGACGACTTGATTGACCAAAAGGTTTGGCGACCATCTTGAATGACCTAGTTTTCCCGAAAACAACTCCAGAACCGCTTAAGGGATCAGGCCGAAATTTGGGCATTATGATTAAGGACTAAAGGCCATTAAAGTTTGTTCAGGCTAAGTTGATCCATCAGAAAAACATGGGCTAATCAAAATGTAGCTTGTTTGGCGGCCATATTTGACTTGCAAAAATGTCCACAAACTCATTTAAAAGACTACTAAACCACCCACCAACAATTTTGACAAAAATTGATTGTGCTTGGGCCTCTTGTTAGCTCACCTGGCAAGAATGGCCAAGTGAGCTTATGCCATGGCGACCATCCGGCGTCCGTCCGTCTGTCCATCCGTCCATCAACTTTTTCCTTTAAACAACTTCTCAATAACCACTGGGCCGATTTCAATTTTAGGAAATGGCTTTAAAAATCTTCTCCGAAACCACTTGGTGGATTGATTCAAAACTCACGAAATATCATATAGGGCAAGAGCTGAACCAAGTTTGTTCGAAGGAACTTGATTGGCCAAATGGTTCGGCGGCCATCTTGAATGACTTAGTTTTCGTAAAAAACAACTTATTCTGCAGAGCCGCTGAACGGATCGGGCTGAAATTTTGGGGATATGATTATGGACTAAGGGCCATTAAAGTTGTTCATGGGAAGTTGATAGGTAAAAAACATGGCCGCCGTGGACCAATCAAATTTTAGCGTGTTTGGCTGCCATATTCAATTTTTTTATTTCATGGATTGTGAAGCCGAAATTGGTTTTCTTAACTCCGCTTACTTGTCAGTCAGCTATCGTATAGCGATAACCCTATCCATCTTCTGTATGTCCGTCCATCCATCTGTTTTGTCCGTCACCAACAATGACGGCTCATTTTGTTATTTCTTGACGGATTGACACCAAACTTGGTCACAATGTTAATGACGGCATCTAATATCTGTGTTGTGAAAATGAAACTGATAGGACATCAAATGCCAGAGTTATCACTCCTTAAATATTTGCTGTCTCACTTTCATAGGGCAAATGGTTTGTTCCCACCGTCTTATCACCATGTCAGATTTTATTGCCAAACTAGATATTAAATTCCAATTAACAGATTAACCTTTCCAATACTGCAGAAATATTTAAGATATGTATTATGTGCTCTGACATCTATGCTCTTAAAAATATTTGAAATGTATTTGATTGAAATTTGTTGCTGCCTTTGGCAGCAATGAACGTTGTTGCTGCCTAAGGCAGCAATGACTTTCAGTCAAATTATTTTCTAAATCAACTCCAGCTCACCCTACCCCTGCTGCTAACTCGGTGATTCAGCCAGATGTGCATGTGTTAAATGGATTGTGTGGTGGTGGGGAATAACCTGCTATAAAGACCACCTACCTGCCTTTAGAGACCATTTTCTTCAAATTGTATTTAAACCTCTAGTAAGTGTCTGACTGAGTTTTTGCAGACGACATATTCCAAAGGTTATATCTCTGAACGTGATAAATATTTTGAAAACAATTGGACTGAAAGTTGTTGGTGGCTAAGCCACCAACAACTTTCAGTCCAATTGTTTTCAAAATATTCAACAAGTCAAGAGCTTTTGAAAATTGAAATTATTGGCTGCACTGGCTTGCAGCAGTGAGACAGTTAAGAAACCAGCTGTTGTTAGCACTGATATCATCTATTTTCACTTAAACATTGTTAAAAATCACTAATGCAAAAAAAACAGTCCAGAGATTGTTGTCAATATCTCGAAAACTAAATCATTTGACTGAAAGTCATTGGAAGTGACACCGATAGATGTAAAACTTAAGTAAGATTAGTTTGATATGCCAATGTTCCAGGTGAGCGATACAGGCCCATTGGGCCTCTTGTTTAATAGATTACTGATTGGGCCATTTCAAATAAACCAGTGGCTGAAATTACCATAGCATGGTAGGCTTCTAATCTTATATACAGAAAACTAACTGATTGTTCCAGATTAGCGCCACACGCCCTTGGGCTCTGGTTTTCTGTAAACAGCTAATATGTTATTTTAGTATGTTTTTCTAATGCTTAATCATGGCTTTGTTGTTGTTTTGTTTGCAGTAGACATGGAAGTAGTCTGTTTGTCTTCCCATCCCAGCATTCACTTCACTCAGGAAGCCGGGGATCAATGAACTCATCAGGGGGATCACCAAGTCCTCACAATTTCCAGCAATATGTCTCTAATGTTGCTCAACGTCGAAGTTTTTATGCAAATATTCTACATACTGCACCTGTGGTTGCTATACCAACACAGGGTTATGACTCTGGGTGCCATAGTTTTAGCCAAGCTGTCAATAGTCAGGTCAGTCCTAAAGATAGTCAAACTGTGGGAACATTTCATTTTCCATTTCAAAATCAAAATTCTTCTAAACTCAGCTCACCAGTTGCAGATGATGTCATCACTGCACCACAGATGACTGCAGTATCACCAACTATTGCTGCCATAGCAATCACATCCGCACCGGTACCGGGAACGGTGACAGCAAAATCTCAGCCTGTACCACAAACAAGTATGGACAGCCCACTAACTGGACAACATGTATGTTTAATTGTTGACTCATTTGCTCACTCATTCGCTAATTCACTCACTCACCCACCCAAACTCACTCACTCACTCACTCACTCACTCACTCACTCACTCACTCACTCACTCACTCACTCACTCACTCACTCACTCACTCACTCACTCACTCACTCACTCGCTCACTCAATCCTCCCTCTTGGAATATCATGTGACCTTCATGGCTCATGGAATATCATGTAACCTTCATGGCTCGTGGAACATCTTGTAACCTTCATGGCTCAAGGAACATCATGTGACCTTCATGGCTCACTGAACATCATGTAATGTTCATGGCTCATGGAACATCATGTGACCTTCATGGCTCATGGAACACCATGTAACCTTCATAGCTCATGGAACACCATGTAACCTTCATAGCTCATGGAACATGTGACCTTCATGGCTCATGAAACATCATGTAACCTTCATGGCTCATGGAACATCATGTGACCTTCATGGCTCCTGGAACATCATGTAACCATCATGGCTTATGGAATATCATGTGACCTTCATGGCTCATGGAACATCATGTGATCTTCATGGCTCATGGAACATCATGTGACCTTCATGGCTCACTGAACAGCATGTAACCTTCATGGCTCACTGAACATCATGCAACCTTTATGGCTCACTGAACATCATGTAACCTTCATGGCTCATGGAATATCATGTAGCCATCATGGCTCACTGAACATCATGTAACTTTCATGGCTCACTGAACAGCATGTGACCTTCATGGTTCACTGAACATCATGCAACCTTCATGGCTCATGGAACATCATGTGACCTTCATGGCTCACCGAACATGATGTGACCTTCATGGCTCACTGAACATCATTTGACCTTCATGGCTCACTGAACATCATGCAACCTTCATGGCTCATGGAACATCATGCAACCTTCATGACTCATGGGACATCATGTAATCTTCATGGCTCACTGAACAGCATGTAACCTTCATGTCTCACTGAACATCATGCAACCTTCATGGCTCACTGAACATCATGCAACCTTTATGGCTCACTGAACATCATGCAACCTTTATGGCTCACTGAACATCATGTAACCATCATGGCTCACTGAAAATCATGTGACCTTCATGGGTCAGTGAATATCATGTGACCTTCTAGGCTCACTGAACATCATGTAACCTTCATGGCTTATGGAACATCATGTGACATTCATGTCTCACTGAACATCATGTGACCTTCATGGCTCACTGAACATCATGTGACCTTCATGGCTCACTGAACATCATACAACCTTCATGGCTCATGGAACATCATGCAACCTTCATGACTCATGGGACATCATGTGATCTTCATGGCTCACTGAACAGCATGTAACCTTCATGTCTCACTGAACATCATGTAACCTTCATGTCTCACTGAACATCATGTAACCTTCATGGCTCACTGAACAGCATGTAACCTTCATGTCTCACTGAACATCATGTAACCTTCATTTCTCACTGAACATCATGTAACCTTCATGTCTCACTGAACATCATGTAACCTTCATGGCTCACTGAACAGCATGTAACCTTCATGGCTCATGGAACATCATGTGACTTTCATGGAACATCATGTAACCTTCATGGCTCACTGAACATCATGTAACCATCATGGCTCACTGAACATCATGTAACCTTCATGGCTCACTGAACAGCATGTGACCTTCATGGTTCACTGAACATCATGTAACCTTCATGGCTCATGGAACATCATGTGACCTTCATGGCTCATGGAACATCATGCAACCTTCATGGCTCATGGAACATCATGCAACCTTCATGGCTCATGGGACATCATGTGATCTTCATTGCTCACTGAACATCATGTAACCTTCATGGCTCACTGAACATCATGTGACCTTCATGGCTCATGGAACATCATGTAACCTTCATGGCTCACTGAACATCATGTAACCGTCATGGCTCATGGAACATCATGTGACCTTCATGGCTCATGGAACATCATGTAACCTTCATGGCTCACTGAACATCATGTAACCTTCATGTCTCACTGACCATCATGTAACCTTCATGTCTCATTGTACATCATGTGACCGTCATGGCTCACTGAACATCATGTGACCTTCATGGCTCACTGAACATCATGTAACCTTCATGTCTCACTGAACCTCATGTGACCTTCATGGCTCACTGAACATCATGTAACCTTCATGGCTCACTGAACATCATGTAACCTTCATGGCTCATGGAACATCATGTAACCTTCATGGCTCAACAAACATCATGTAACCTTCATGGCTCACTGAACATCATGTAACCTTCATGTCTCACTGACCATCATGTAACCTTCATGTCTCATTGTACATCATGTGACCGTCATGGCTCACTGAACATCATGTGACCTTCATGGCTCACTGAACATCATGTAACCTTCATGTCTCACTGAACCTCATGTGACCTTCATGGCTCACTGAACATCATGTAACCTTCATGGCTCACTGAACATCATGTAACCTTCATGGCTCATGGAACATCATGTAACCTTCATGGCTCAACAAACATCATGTGACCTTCATGGGTCAGTGAAGATCATGTGACCTAGGCTCACTGAACATCATGTAACCTTCATGGCTCATGGAACATCATGGCTCACTGAACATCATGTAACCTTCATGGCTCACTGAACAGCATGTGACCTTCATGGCTCACTGAACATCATGCAACCTTCATGGCTCATGGAACATCATGCAACCTTCATGACTCATGGGACATCATGTAATCTTCATGGCTCACTGAACAGCATGTAACCTTCATGTCTCACTGAACATCATGCAACCTTCATGGCTCACTGAACATCATGCAACCTTTATGGCTCACTGAACATCATGCAACCTTTATGGCTCACTGAACATCATGTAACCATCATGGCTCACTGAAAATCATGTGACCTTCATGGGTCAGTGAATATCATGTGACCTTCTAGGCTCACTGAACATCATGTAACCTTCATGGCTTATGGAACATCATGTGACATTCATGTCTCACTGAACATCATGTGACCTTCATGGCTCACTGAACATCATGTGACCTTCATGGCTCACTGAACATCATACAACCTTCATGGCTCATGGAACATCATGCAACCTTCATGACTCATGGGACATCATGTGATCTTCATGGCTCACTGAACAGCATGTAACCTTCATGTCTCACTGAACATCATGTAACCTTCATGTCTCACTGAACATCATGTAACCTTCATGGCTCACTGAACAGCATGTAACCTTCATGTCTCACTGAACATCATGTAACCTTCATTTCTCACTGAACATCATGTAACCTTCATGTCTCACTGAACATCATGTAACCTTCATGGCTCACTGAACAGCATGTAACCTTCATGGCTCATGGAACATCATGTGACTTTCATGGAACATCATGTAACCTTCATGGCTCACTGAACATCATGTAACCATCATGGCTCACTGAACATCATGTAACCTTCATGGCTCACTGAACAGCATGTGACCTTCATGGTTCACTGAACATCATGTAACCTTCATGGCTCATGGAACATCATGTGACCTTCATGGCTCATGGAACATCATGCAACCTTCATGGCTCATGGAACATCATGCAACCTTCATGGCTCATGGGACATCATGTGATCTTCATTGCTCACTGAACATCATGTAACCTTCATGGCTCACTGAACATCATGTGACCTTCATGGCTCATGGAACATCATGTAACCTTCATGGCTCACTGAACATCATGTAACCGTCATGGCTCATGGAACATCATGTGACCTTCATGGCTCATGGAACATCATGTAACCTTCATGGCTCACTGAACATCATGTAACCTTCATGTCTCACTGACCATCATGTAACCTTCATGTCTCATTGTACATCATGTGACCGTCATGGCTCACTGAACATCATGTGACCTTCATGGCTCACTGAACATCATGTAACCTTCATGTCTCACTGAACCTCATGTGACCTTCATGGCTCACTGAACATCATGTAACCTTCATGGCTCACTGAACATCATGTAACCTTCATGGCTCATGGAACATCATGTAACCTTCATGGCTCAACAAACATCATGTAACCTTCATGGCTCACTGAACATCATGTAACCTTCATGTCTCACTGACCATCATGTAACCTTCATGTCTCATTGTACATCATGTGACCGTCATGGCTCACTGAACATCATGTGACCTTCATGGCTCACTGAACATCATGTAACCTTCATGTCTCACTGAACCTCATGTGACCTTCATGGCTCACTGAACATCATGTAACCTTCATGGCTCACTGAACATCATGTAACCTTCATGGCTCATGGAACATCATGTAACCTTCATGGCTCAACAAACATCATGTGACCTTCATGGGTCAGTGAAGATCATGTGACCTAGGCTCACTGAACATCATGTAACCTTCATGGCTCATGGAACATCATGGCTCACTGAACATCATGTAACCTTCATGGCTCACTGAACAGCATGTGACCTTCATGGTTCACTGAACATCATGCAACCTTCATGGCTCATGGAACATCATGTGACCTTCATGGCTCACCGAACATCATGTGACCTTCATGGCTCACTGAACATCATGTGACCTTCATGGCTCACTGAACATCATGCAACCTTCATGGCTCATGGAACATCATGCAACCTTCATGACTCATGGGACATCATGTAATCTTCATGGCTCACTGAACAGCATGTAACCTTCATGTCTCACTGAACATCATGCAACCTTCATGGCTCACTGAACATCATGCAACCTTTATGGCTCACTGAACATCATGCAACCTTTATGGCTCACTGAACATCATGCAACCTTTATGGCTCACTGAACATCTTGCAACCTTCATGGCTCATGGAACATCATGTAACCATCATGGCTCACTGAAAATCATGTGACCTTCATGGGTCAGTGAATATCATGTGACCTTCTAGGCTCACTGAACATCATGTAACCTTCATGGCTCATGGAACATCATGTGACATTCATGTCTCACTGAACATCATGTGACCATCATGGTTCACTGAACATCATGTGACCTTCTTGGCTCACTGAACATCATGCAACCTTCATGGCTCATGGAACATCATGCAACCTTCACGGCTCATGGAACATCATGTGACCTTCATGGCTCATGGAACATCATGTAACCTTCATGGCTCACTGAACATCATGTAACCTTCATGTCTCACTGAACATCCTGTAACCTTCATGTCTCACTGAACAGCGTGTAACCGTCATGGCTCACTGAACAGCATGTAACCTTCACGGCTCATGGAACATCATGTCACCTTCATGGCTCATGGAACATCATGTAACCTTCATGTCTCACTGAATTTCATGTAACCTTCATTTCTCACTGAACATCATGTAATCGTCATGTCTCACTGAACATCATGTAACCTTCAAGGCTCACTGAACAGCATGTAACGTTCATGGCTCATGGAACATCATGTTACTTTCATGGCTCATGGAACATCATGTAACCTTCATGGCTCACTGAACATCATGTAACCTTCATGGCTCACTGAACATCATGTAACCTTCATGTCTCACTGAACAGCATGTAACCTTCATGGCTCACTGAACATCATGTGACCTTCATGGCTCACTGAACATTGTGTGACCTTCATGGCTCACTGAACATCATGCAACCTTCATGGCTCATGGAACATCATGCAACTTTCATGGCTCATGGGACATCATGTGATCTTCATGGCTCACTGAACAGCGTGTAACCTTCATGGCTCACTGAACAGCATGTAACCTTCATGGCTCACGGAACAGCATGCAACCTTCATGGCTCACTGAACATCATGCAACCTTTATGGCTCACTGAACATCATGTAACCTTCATGGCTCATCAAACATCATGTAACCTTCATGGCTCATGGAACATCATGTAACCATCATGGCTCACTGAACATCATGTAACCTTCATGGCTCATCAAACATCATGTGACCTTCATGGGTCAGTGAACATCTTGTGACATTCATGGGTCAGTGAAGATCATGTGACCTTCTAGGGTCAGTGAAGATCATGTAACCTTCATGGCTCATGGAATATCATGTGACCTTCATGTCTCACTGAACATCATGTGACCTTCATGGCTCACTGAACATCATGTGATTTTCATGGCTCACTGAACATCATGCAACCTTCAAGGCTTGTGGAACAT
This sequence comes from Chaetoderma sp. LZ-2023a, assembly GCA_034401795.1. Classification (NCBI taxonomy): domain Eukaryota; kingdom Metazoa; phylum Mollusca; class Caudofoveata; order Chaetodermatida; family Chaetodermatidae; genus Chaetoderma; species Chaetoderma sp. LZ-2023a. Next base: position 195,895,889 of record CM067370.1, on the reverse strand, counting down.
CATGCAACATTCATGTCTCACTGAACATCATGTGACCTTCATGGCTCACTGAACATCATGTGATTTTCATGGCTCACTGAACATCATGCAACCTTCATGGCTCATGGAACATCATGCAACATTCATGGCTCATGGGACATCATATGATCTTCATGGCTAACTGACCATCATGCAACCTTCATGGCTCATGGGACATCATATGATCTTCATGGCTAACTGAACATCATGTAACCTTCATTTCTCACTGAACATCGTGTAACCTTCATGTCTCACTGAACATCATGTAACCTTCATGGCTCACTGAACAGCATGTAACCGTCATGGCTCATGGAACATCATGTGACTTTCATGGCTCATGGAACATCATGTAACCTTCATGGCTCACTGAACATCATGTAACCTTCATGTCTCACTGAACATCATGCAACCTTCATGGCTCACTGAACATCATGCAACCTTTATGGCTCACTGAACATCATGCAACCTTTATGGCTCACTGAACATCATGTAACCATCATGGCTCACTGAAAATCATGTGACCTTCATGGGTCAGTGAATATCATGTGACCTTCTAGGCTCACTGAACATCATGTAACCTTCATGGCTTATGGAACATCATGTGACATTCATGTCTCACTGAACATCATGTGACCTTCATGGCTCACTGAACATCATGTGACCTTCATGGCTCACTGAACATCATACAACCTTCATGGCTCATGGAACATCATGCAACCTTCATGACTCATGGGACATCATGTGATCTTCATGGCTCACTGAACAGCATGTAACCTTCATGTCTCACTGAACATCATGTAACCTTCATGTCTCACTGAACATCATGTAACCTTCATGGCTCACTGAACAGCATGTAACCTTCATGTCTCACTGAACATCATGTAACCTTCATTTCTCACTGAACATCATGTAACCTTCATGTCTCACTGAACATCATGTAACCTTCATGGCTCACTGAACAGCATGTAACCTTCATGGCTCATGGAACATCATGTGACTTTCATGGAACATCATGTAACCTTCATGGCTCACTGAACATCATGTAACCATCATGGCTCACTGAACATCATGTAACCTTCATGGCTCACTGAACAGCATGTGACCTTCATGGTTCACTGAACATCATGTAACCTTCATGGCTCATGGAACATCATGTGACCTTCATGGCTCATGGAACATCATGCAACCTTCATGGCTCATGGAACATCATGCAACCTTCATGGCTCATGGGACATCATGTGATCTTCATTGCTCACTGAACATCATGTAACCTTCATGGCTCACTGAACATCATGTGACCTTCATGGCTCATGGAACATCATGTAACCTTCATGGCTCACTGAACATCATGTAACCGTCATGGCTCATGGAACATCATGTGACCTTCATGGCTCATGGAACATCATGTAACCTTCATGGCTCACTGAACATCATGTAACCTTCATGTCTCACTGACCATCATGTAACCTTCATGTCTCATTGTACATCATGTGACCGTCATGGCTCACTGAACATCATGTGACCTTCATGGCTCACTGAACATCATGTAACCTTCATGTCTCACTGAACCTCATGTGACCTTCATGGCTCACTGAACATCATGTAACCTTCATGGCTCACTGAACATCATGTAACCTTCATGGCTCATGGAACATCATGTAACCTTCATGGCTCAACAAACATCATGTAACCTTCATGGCTCACTGAACATCATGTAACCTTCATGTCTCACTGACCATCATGTAACCTTCATGTCTCATTGTACATCATGTGACCGTCATGGCTCACTGAACATCATGTGACCTTCATGGCTCACTGAACATCATGTAACCTTCATGTCTCACTGAACCTCATGTGACCTTCATGGCTCACTGAACATCATGTAACCTTCATGGCTCACTGAACATCATGTAACCTTCATGGCTCATGGAACATCATGTAACCTTCATGGCTCAACAAACATCATGTGACCTTCATGGGTCAGTGAAGATCATGTGACCTAGGCTCACTGAACATCATGTAACCTTCATGGCTCATGGAACATCATGGCTCACTGAACATCATGTAACCTTCATGGCTCACTGAACAGCATGTGACCTTCATGGTTCACTGAACATCATGCAACCTTCATGGCTCATGGAACATCATGTGACCTTCATGGCTCACCGAACATCATGTGACCTTCATGGCTCACTGAACATCATGTGACCTTCATGGCTCACTGAACATCATGCAACCTTCATGGCTCATGGAACATCATGCAACCTTCATGACTCATGGGACATCATGTAATCTTCATGGCTCACTGAACAGCATGTAACCTTCATGTCTCACTGAACATCATGCAACCTTCATGGCTCACTGAACATCATGCAACCTTTATGGCTCACTGAACATCATGCAACCTTTATGGCTCACTGAACATCTTGCAACCTTCATGGCTCATGGAACATCATGTAACCATCATGGCTCACTGAAAATCATGTGACCTTCATGGGTCAGTGAATATCATGTGACCTTCTAGGCTCACTGAACATCATGTAACCTTCATGGCTCATGGAACATCATGTGACATTCATGTCTCACTGAACATCATGTGACCATCATGGTTCACTGAACATCATGTGACCTTCTTGGCTCACTGAACATCATGCAACCTTCATGGCTCATGGAACATCATGCAACCTTCACGGCTCATGGAACATCATGTGACCTTCATGGCTCATGGAACATCATGTAACCTTCATGGCTCACTGAACATCATGTAACCTTCATGTCTCACTGAACATCCTGTAACCTTCATGTCTCACTGAACAGCGTGTAACCTTCATGGCTCACTGAACAGCATGTAACCTTCACGGCTCATGGAACATCATGTCACCTTCATGGCTCATGGAACATCATGTAACCTTCATGTCTCACTGAATTTCATGTAACCTTCATTTCTCACTGAACATCATGTAATCGTCATGTCTCACTGAACATCATGTAACCTTCAAGGCTCACTGAACAGCATGTAACGTTCATGGCTCATGGAACATCATGTTACTTTCATGGCTCATGGAACATCATGTAACCTTCATGGCTCACTGAACATCATGTAACCTTCATGGCTCACTGAACATCATGTAACCTTCATGTCTCACTGAACAGCATGTAACCTTCATGGCTCACTGAACATCATGTGACCTTCATGGCTCACTGAACATTGTGTGACCTTCATGGCTCACTGAACATCATGCAACCTTCATGGCTCATGGAACATCATGCAACTTTCATGGCTCATGGGACATCATGTGATCTTCATGGCTCACTGAACAGCGTGTAACCTTCATGGCTCACTGAACAGCATGTAACCTTCATGGCTCACGGAACAGCATGCAACCTTCATGGCTCACTGAACATCATGCAACCTTTATGGCTCACTGAACATCATGTAACCTTCATGGCTCATCAAACATCATGTAACCTTCATGGCTCATGGAACATCATGTAACCATCATGGCTCACTGAACATCATGTAACCTTCATGGCTCATCAAACATCATGTGACCTTCATGGGTCAGTGAACATCTTGTGACATTCATGGGTCAGTGAAGATCATGTGACCTTCTAGGGTCAGTGAAGATCATGTAACCTTCATGGCTCATGGAACATCATGTGACCTTCATGTCTCACTGAACATCATGTGATTTTCATGGCTCACTGAACATCATGCAACCTTCAAGGCTTGTGGAACATCATGCAACATTCATGTCTCACTGAACATCATGTGACCTTCATGGCTCACTGAACATCATGTGATTTTCATGGCTCACTGAACATCATGCAACCTTCATGGCTCATGGAACATCATGCAACATTCATGGCTCATGGGACATCATATGATCTTCATGGCTAACTGACCATCATGCAACCTTCATGGCTCATGGGACATCATATGATCTTCATGGCTAACTGAACATCATGTAACCTTCATTTCTCACTGAACATCGTGTAACCTTCATGGCTCATGGAACATCATGTAACCTTCATGGCTCACTGAACATCATGTAACCGTCATGGCTCATGGAACATCATGTGACCTTCATGGCTCATGGAACATCATGTAACCTTCATGGCTCACTGAACATCATGTAACCTTCATGTCTCACTGACCATCATGTAACCTTCATGTCTCATTGTACATCATGTGACCGTCATGGCTCACTGAACATCATGTGACCTTCATGGCTCACTGAACATCATGTAACCTTCATGTCTCACTGAACCTCATGTGACCTTCATGGCTCACTGAACATCATGTAACCTTCATGGCTCACTGAACATCATGTAACCTTCATGGCTCATGGAACATCATGTAACCTTCATGGCTCAACAAACATCATGTAACCTTCATGGCTCACTGAACATCATGTAACCTTCATGTCTCACTGACCATCATGTAACCTTCATGTCTCATTGTACATCATGTGACCGTCATGGCTCACTGAACATCATGTGACCTTCATGGCTCACTGAACATCATGTAACCTTCATGTCTCACTGAACCTCATGTGACCTTCATGGCTCACTGAACATCATGTAACCTTCATGGCTCACTGAACATCATGTAACCTTCATGGCTCATGGAACATCATGTAACCTTCATGGCTCAACAAACATCATGTGACCTTCATGGGTCAGTGAAGATCATGTGACCTAGGCTCACTGAACATCATGTAACCTTCATGGCTCATGGAACATCATGGCTCACTGAACATCATGTAACCTTCATGGCTCACTGAACAGCATGTGACCTTCATGGTTCACTGAACATCATGCAACCTTCATGGCTCATGGAACATCATGTGACCTTCATGGCTCACCGAACATCATGTGACCTTCATGGCTCACTGAACATCATGTGACCTTCATGGCTCACTGAACATCATGCAACCTTCATGGCTCATGGAACATCATGCAACCTTCATGACTCATGGGACATCATGTAATCTTCATGGCTCACTGAACAGCATGTAACCTTCATGTCTCACTGAACATCATGCAACCTTCATGGCTCACTGAACATCATGCAACCTTTATGGCTCACTGAACATCATGCAACCTTTATGGCTCACTGAACATCTTGCAACCTTCATGGCTCATGGAACATCATGTAACCATCATGGCTCACTGAAAATCATGTGACCTTCATGGGTCAGTGAATATCATGTGACCTTCTAGGCTCACTGAACATCATGTAACCTTCATGGCTCATGGAACATCATGTGACATTCATGTCTCACTGAACATCATGTGACCATCATGGTTCACTGAACATCATGTGACCTTCTTGGCTCACTGAACATCATGCAACCTTCATGGCTCATGGAACATCATGCAACCTTCACGGCTCATGGAACATCATGTGACCTTCATGGCTCATGGAACATCATGTAACCTTCATGGCTCACTGAACATCATGTAACCTTCATGTCTCACTGAACATCCTGTAACCTTCATGTCTCACTGAACAGCGTGTAACCTTCATGGCTCACTGAACAGCATGTAACCTTCACGGCTCATGGAACATCATGTCACCTTCATGGCTCATGGAACATCATGTAACCTTCATGTCTCACTGAATTTCATGTAACCTTCATTTCTCACTGAACATCATGTAATCGTCATGTCTCACTGAACATCATGTAACCTTCAAGGCTCACTGAACAGCATGTAACGTTCATGGCTCATGGAACATCATGTTACTTTCATGGCTCATGGAACATCATGTAACCTTCATGGCTCACTGAACATCATGTAACCTTCATGGCTCACTGAACATCATGTAACCTTCATGTCTCACTGAACAGCATGTAACCTTCATGGCTCACTGAACATCATGTGACCTTCATGGCTCACTGAACATTGTGTGACCTTCATGGCTCACTGAACATCATGCAACCTTCATGGCTCATGGAACATCATGCAACTTTCATGGCTCATGGGACATCATGTGATCTTCATGGCTCACTGAACAGCGTGTAACCTTCATGGCTCACTGAACAGCATGTAACCTTCATGGCTCACGGAACAGCATGCAACCTTCATGGCTCACTGAACATCATGCAACCTTTATGGCTCACTGAACATCATGTAACCTTCATGGCTCATCAAACATCATGTAACCTTCATGGCTCATGGAACATCATGTAACCATCATGGCTCACTGAACATCATGTAACCTTCATGGCTCATCAAACATCATGTGACCTTCATGGGTCAGTGAACATCTTGTGACATTCATGGGTCAGTGAAGATCATGTGACCTTCTAGGGTCAGTGAAGATCATGTAACCTTCATGGCTCATGGAACATCATGTGACCTTCATGTCTCACTGAACATCATGTGATTTTCATGGCTCACTGAACATCATGCAACCTTCAAGGCTTGTGGAACATCATGCAACATTCATGTCTCACTGAACATCATGTGACCTTCATGGCTCACTGAACATCATGTGATTTTCATGGCTCACTGAACATCATGCAACCTTCATGGCTCATGGAACATCATGCAACATTCATGGCTCATGGGACATCATATGATCTTCATGGCTAACTGACCATCATGCAACCTTCATGGCTCATGGGACATCATATGATCTTCATGGCTAACTGAACATCATGTAACCTTCATTTCTCACTGAACATCGTGTAACCTTCATGTCTCACTGAACATCATGTAACCTTCATGGCTCACTGAACAGCATGTAACCGTCATGGCTCATGGAACATCATGTGACTTTCATGGCTCATGGAACATCATGTAACCTTCATGGCTCACTGAACATCATGTAACCTTCATGGCTCACTGAACATCATGTGACCTTCATGGCTCACTGAACATCATGTGACCTTCATGTCTCACTGAACATCATGTAACCTTCATGTCTCACTGAACATCATGTAACCTTCATGTCTCACTGAACATCGTGTAACTTTCATGGCTCACTGAACATCATGTAACTTTCATGGCTCACTGAACAGCATGTAACCTTCATGGCTCGTGGAACATCATGTGTCAGTGAAGATCATGTGACCGTCATGGCTCACTGATCATCATATGACCTTCATGGCTCACTGAACATCATGTGACCTTCATGGTTCACTGAACATCATGTGACCTTCATGGGTCAGTGAAGATCATGTGACCTTCATGGCTCACTGAACATCATGTGACCTAAATGTCTCACTGAACATCATATGACCTTCATGGCTCACTGAACATCATGTGACCTTCATGTCTCACTGAACATCATGTGACCTTCATGGCTCACTGAACATCATGTAACCTTCATGGCTCGTGGAACATCATGTGTCAGTGAAGATCATGTGAACGTCATGGCTAACTGAACATCATGTGACCTTCATGGCTCACTGAACATTGTGTGACCTTCATGGCTCACTGAACATCATGCAACCTTCATGGCTCACTGAACATCATGTAACCTTCATGGCTCATGACACATCATGTGACCTTCTTGTCTCATTGAACATCATGCGACCTTCATGGCTCATGGAACATCATGCAACCTTCATGGCTCATGGAACATCATGCAACCTTCATGGCTCATGGGACATCATGTGATCTTCATGGCTCACTGAACATCATGTAACCTTCATGGCTCACTGAACATCATGTGACCTTCATGGCTCATGGAACATCATGTAACCTTCATGGCTCACTGAACATCATGTAACCTTCATGGCTCATGGAACATCATGTGACCTTCATGGCTCATGGAACATCATGTGACCTTCATGGCTCATGGAACATCATGTAACCTTCATGGCTCACTGAACATCATGTAACCTTCATGGCTCATGGAACATCATGCGACCTTCATGGCTCATGGAACATCATGCAACCTTCATGGCTCATGGAACATCATGCAACCTTCATGGCTCATGGGACATCATGTGATCTTCATTGCTCACTGAACATCATGTAACCTTCATGGCTCACTGAACATCATGTGACCTTCATGGCTCATGGAACATCATGTAACCTTCATTGCTCACTGAACATCATGTAACCGTCATGGCTCATGGAACATCATGTGACCTTCATGGCTCATGGAACATCATGTAACCTTCATGGCTCACTGAACATCATGTAACCTTCATGTCTCACTGAACATCATGTAACCTTCATTTATCACTGTACATCATGTAACCTTCATGTCTCACTGAACATCATGTAACCTTCATGGCTCACTGAACAGCATGTAACCTTCATGGCTCGTGGAACATCATGTGTCAGTGAAGATCATGTGACCATCATGGCTCACTGATCATCATATGACCTTCATGGCTCACTGAACATCATGTGACCTTCATGGTTCACTGAACATCATGTGACCTTCATGGGTCAGTGAAGATCATGTGACCTTCATGGCTCACTGAACATCATGTGACCTAAATGTCTCACTGAACATCATATGACCTTCATGGCTCACTGAACATCATGTGACCTTCATGTCTCACTGAACATCATGTGACCTTCATGGCTCACTGAACATCATGTAACCTTCATGGCTCGTGGAACATCATGTGTCAGTGAAGATCATGTGAACGTCATGGCTAACTGAACATCATGTGACCTTCATGGCTCACTGAACATTGTGTGACCTTCATGGCTCACTGAACATCATGCAACCTTCATGGCTCATGGAACATCATGCAACTTTCATGGCTCATGGGACATCATGTGATCTTCATGGCTCACTGAACAGCGTGTAACCTTCATGGCTCACTGAACAGCATGTAACCTTCATGGCTCACGGAACAGCATGCAACCTTCATGGCTCACTGAACATCATGCAACCTTTATGGCTCACTGAACATCATGTAACCTTCATGGCTCATCAAACATCATGTAACCTTCATGGCTCATGGAACATCATGTAACCATCATGGCTCACTGAACATCATGTAACCTTCATGGCTCATCAAACATCATGTGACCTTCATGGGTCTGTGAACATCTTGTGACATTCATGGGTCAGTGAAGATCATGTGACCTTCTAGGGTCAGTGAAGATCATGTAACCTTCATGGCTCATGGAACATCATGTGACCTTCATGTCTCACTGAACATCATGTGACCTTCATGGCTCACTGAACATCATGTGATTTTCATGGCTCACTGAACATCATGCAACCTTCATGGCTCATGGAACATCATGCAACATTCATGTCTCACTGAACATCATGTGACCTTCATGGCTCACTGAACATCATGTGATTTTCATGGCTCACTGAACATCATGCAACCTTCATGGCTCATGGAACATCATGCAACATTCATGGCTCATGGGACATCATATGATCTTCATGGCTAACTGACCATCATGCAACCTTCATGGCTCATGGGACATCATATGATCTTCATGGCTAACTGAACATCATGTAACCTTCATTTCTCACTGAACATCGTGTAACCTTCATGTCTCACTGAACATCATGTAACCTTCATGGCTCACTGAACAGCATGTAACCTTCATGGCTCATGGAACATCATGTGACTTTCATGGCTCATGGAACATCGTGTAACCTTCATGGCTCACTGAACATCATGTAACCTTCATGGCTCACTGAACATCATGTGACCTTCATGGCTCACTGAACATCATGTGACCTTCATGTCTCACTGAACATCATGTAACCTTCATGTCTCACTGAACATCATGTAACCTTCATGGCTCAACAAACATCATGTGACCTTCATGGGTCAGTGAAGATCATGTGACCTAGGCTCACTGAACATCATGTAACCTTCATGGCTCATGACACATCATGTGACCTTCATGTCTCATTGAACATCATGCGACCTTCATGGCTCATGGAACATCATGCAACCTTCATGGCTCATGGAACATCATGCAACCTTCATGGCTCATGGGACATCATGTGATCTTCATGGCTCACTGAACATCATGTAACCTTCATGGCTCACTGAACATCATGTGACCTTCATGGCTCATGGAACATCATGTAACCTTCATGGCTCACTGAACATCATGTGACCTTCATGGCTCATGGAACCTCATGTAACCTTCATGGCTCACTGAACATCATGTAACCTTCATGGCTCACGGAACATCATGTGACCTTCATGGCTCATGGAACATCATGCAACCTTCATGGCTCATGGAACATCATGCAACCTTCATGGCTCATGGGACATCATGTGATCTTCATGGCTCACTGAACATCATGTAACCTTCATGGCTCACTGAACATCATGTGACCTTCATGGCTCATGGAACATCATGTAACCTTCATGGCTCACTGAACATCATGTAACCTTCATGGCTCATGGAACATCATGTGACCTTCATGGCTCATGGAACATCATGTAACCTTCATGGCTCACTGAACATCATGTAACCTTCATATCTCACTGAACATCATGTAACCTTCATTTCTCACTGAACATCATGTAACCTTCATGTCTCACTGAACATCATGTAACCTTCATGGCTCACTGAACAGCATGTAACCTTCATGGCTCGTGGAACATCATGTGTCAGTGAAGATCATGTGACCGTCATGGCTCACTGATCATCATATGACCTTCATGGCTCACTGAACATCATGTGACCTTCATGGTTCACTGAACAGCATGTGACCTTCATGGTTCACTGAACATCATGTAACCTTCATGGCTCATGGAACATCATGTGACCTTCATGGCTCATGGAACATCATGCAACCTTCATGGCTCATGGAACATCATGCAACCTTCATGGCTCATGGGACATCATGTGATCTTCATTGCTCACTGAACATCATGTAACCTTCATGGCTCACTGAACATCATGTGACCTTCATGGCTCATGGAACATCATGTAACCTTCATGGCTCACTGAACATCATGTAACCGTCATGGCTCATGGAACATCATGTGACCTTCATGGCTCATGGAACATCATGTAACCTTCATGGCTCACTGAACATCATGTAACCTTCATGTCTCACTGACCATCATGTAACCTTCATGTCTCATTGTACATCATGTGACCGTCATGGCTCACTGAACATCATGTGACCTTCATGGCTCACTGAACATCATGTAACCTTCATGTCTCACTGAACCTCATGTGACCTTCATGGCTCACTGAACATCATGTAACCTTCATGGCTCACTGAACATCATGTAACCTTCATGGCTCATGGAACATCATGTAACCTTCATGGCTCAACAAACATCATGTAACCTTCATGGCTCACTGAACATCATGTAACCTTCATGTCTCACTGACCATCATGTAACCTTCATGTCTCATTGTACATCATGTGACCGTCATGGCTCACTGAACATCATGTGACCTTCATGGCTCACTGAACATCATGTAACCTTCATGTCTCACTGAACCTCATGTGACCTTCATGGCTCACTGAACATCATGTAACCTTCATGGCTCACTGAACATCATGTAACCTTCATGGCTCATGGAACATCATGTAACCTTCATGGCTCAACAAACATCATGTGACCTTCATGGGTCAGTGAAGATCATGTGACCTAGGCTCACTGAACAGCATGTGACCTTCATGGTTCACTGAACATCATGCAACCTTCATGGCTCATGGAACATCATGTGACCTTCATGGCTCACCGAACATCATGTGACCTTCATGGCTCACTGAACATCATGTGACCTTCATGGCTCACTGAACATCATGCAACCTTCATGGCTCATGGAACATCATGCAACCTTCATGACTCATGGGACATCATGTAATCTTCATGGCTCACTGAACAGCATGTAACCTTCATGTCTCACTGAACATCATGCAACCTTCATGGCTCACTGAACATCATGCAACCTTTATGGCTCACTGAACATCATGCAACCTTTATGGCTCACTGAACATCATGCAACCTTTATGGCTCACTGAACATCTTGCAACCTTCATGGCTCATGGAACATCATGTAACCATCATGGCTCACTGAAAATCATGTGACCTTCATGGGTCAGTGAATATCATGTGACCTTCTAGGCTCACTGAACATCATGTAACCTTCATGGCTCATGGAACATCATGTGACATTCATGTCTCACTGAACATCATGTGACCATCATGGTTCACTGAACATCATGTGACCTTCTTGGCTCACTGAACATCATGCAACCTTCATGGCTCATGGAACATCATGCAACCTTCACGGCTCATGGAACATCATGTGACCTTCATGGCTCATGGAACATCATGTAACCTTCATGGCTCACTGAACATCATGTAACCTTCATGTCTCACTGAACATCCTGTAACCTTCATGTCTCACTGAACAGCGTGTAACCGTCATGGCTCACTGAACAGCATGTAACCTTCACGGCTCATGGAACATCATGTCACCTTCATGGCTCATGGAACATCATGTAACCTTCATGTCTCACTGAATTTCATGTAACCTTCATTTCTCACTGAACATCATGTAATCGTCATGTCTCACTGAACATCATGTAACCTTCAAGGCTCACTGAACAGCATGTAACGTTCATGGCTCATGGAACATCATGTTACTTTCATGGCTCATGGAACATCATGTAACCTTCATGGCTCACTGAACATCATGTAACCTTCATGGCTCACTGAACATCATGTAACCTTCATGTCTCACTGAACAGCATGTAACCTTCATGGCTCACTGAACATCATGTGACCTTCATGGCTCACTGAACATTGTGTGACCTTCATGGCTCACTGAACATCATGCAACCTTCATGGCTCATGGAACATCATGCAACTTTCATGGCTCATGGGACATCATGTGATCTTCATGGCTCACTGAACAGCGTGTAACCTTCATGGCTCACTGAACAGCATGTAACCTTCATGGCTCACGGAACAGCATGCAACCTTCATGGCTCACTGAACATCATGCAACCTTTATGGCTCACTGAACATCATGTAACCTTCATGGCTCATCAAACATCATGTAACCTTCATGGCTCATGGAACATCATGTAACCATCATGGCTCACTGAACATCATGTAACCTTCATGGCTCATCAAACATCATGTGACCTTCATGGGTCAGTGAACATCTTGTGACATTCATGGGTCAGTGAAGATCATGTGACCTTCTAGGGTCAGTGAAGATCATGTAACCTTCATGGCTCATGGAATATCATGTGACCTTCATGTCTCACTGAACATCATGTGACCTTCATGGCTCACTGAACATCATGTGATTTTCATGGCTCACTGAACATCATGCAACCTTCAAGGCTTGTGGAACATCATGCAACATTCATGTCTCACTGAACATCATGTGACCTTCATGGCTCACTGAACATCATGTGATTTTCATGGCTCACTGAACATCATGCAACCTTCATGGCTCATGGAACATCATGCAACATTCATGGCTCATGGGACATCATATGATCTTCATGGCTAACTGACCATCATGCAACCTTCATGGCTCATGGGACATCATATGATCTTCATGGCTAACTGAACATCATGTAACCTTCATTTCTCACTGAACATCGTGTAACCTTCATGTCTCACTGAACATCATGTAACCTTCATGGCTCACTGAACAGCATGTAACCGTCATGGCTCATGGAACATCATGTGACTTTCATGGCTCATGGAACATCATGTAACCTTCATGGCTCACTGAACATCATGTAACCTTCATGTCTCACTGAACATCATGCAACCTTCATGGCTCACTGAACATCATGCAACCTTTATGGCTCACTGAACATCATGCAACCTTTATGGCTCACTGAACATCATGTAACCATCATGGCTCACTGAAAATCATGTGACCTTCATGGGTCAGTGAATATCATGTGACCTTCTAGGCTCACTGAACATCATGTAACCTTCATGGCTTATGGAACATCATGTGACATTCATGTCTCACTGAACATCATGTGACCTTCATGGCTCACTGAACATCATGTGACCTTCATGGCTCACTGAACATCATACAACCTTCATGGCTCATGGAACATCATGCAACCTTCATGACTCATGGGACATCATGTGATCTTCATGGCTCACTGAACAGCATGTAACCTTCATGTCTCACTGAACATCATGTAACCTTCATGTCTCACTGAACATCATGTAACCTTCATGGCTCACTGAACAGCATGTAACCTTCATGTCTCACTGAACATCATGTAACCTTCATTTCTCACTGAACATCATGTAACCTTCATGTCTCACTGAACATCATGTAACCTTCATGGCTCACTGAACAGCATGTAACCTTCATGGCTCATGGAACATCATGTGACTTTCATGGAACATCGTGTAACCTTCATGGCTCACTGAACATCATGTAACCATCATGGCTCACTGAACATCATGTAACCTTCATGGCTCACTGAACAGCATGTGACCTTCATGGTTCACTGAACATCATGTAACCTTCATGGCTCATGGAACATCATGTGACCTTCATGGCTCATGGAACATCATGCAACCTTCATGGCTCATGGAACATCATGCAACCTTCATGGCTCATGGGACATCATGTGATCTTCATTGCTCACTGAACATCATGTAACCTTCATGGCTCACTGAACATCATGTGACCTTCATGGCTCATGGAACATCATGTAACCTTCATGGCTCACTGAACATCATGTAACCGTCATGGCTCATGGAACATCATGTGACCTTCATGGCTCATGGAACATCATGTAACCTTCATGGCTCACTGAACATCATGTAACCTTCATGTCTCACTGACCATCATGTAACCTTCATGTCTCATTGTACATCATGTGACCGTCATGGCTCACTGAACATCATGTGACCTTCATGGGTCAGTGAAGATCATGTGACCTTCATGGCTCACTGAACATCATGTGACCTAAATGTCTCACTGAACATCATATGACCTTCATGGCTCACTGAACATCATGTGACCTTCATGTCTCACTGAACATCATGTGACCTTCATGGCTCACTGAACATCATGTAACCTTCATGGCTCGTGGAACATCATGTGTCAGTGAAGATCATGTGAACGTCATGGCTAACTGAACATCATGTGACCTTCATGGCTCACTGAACATTGTGTGACCTTCATGGCTCACTGAACATCATGCAACCTTCATGGCTCATGGAACATCATGCAACTTTCATGGCTCATGGGACATCATGTGATCTTCATGGCTCACTGAACAGCGTGTAACCTTCATGGCTCACTGAACAGCATGTAACCTTCATGGCTCACGGAACAGCATGCAACCTTCATGGCTCACTGAACATCATGCAACCTTTATGGCTCACTGAACATCATGTAACCTTCATGGCTCATCAAACATCATGTAACCTTCATGGCTCATGGAACATCATGTAACCATCATGGCTCACTGAACATCATGTAACCTTCATGGCTCATCAAACATCATGTGACCTTCATGGGTCTGTGAACATCTTGTGACATTCATGGGTCAGTGAAGATCATGTGACCTTCTAGGGTCAGTGAAGATCATGTAACCTTCATGGCTCATGGAACATCATGTGACCTTCATGTCTCACTGAACATCATGTGACCTTCATGGCTCACTGAACATCATGTGATTTTCATGGCTCACTGAACATCATGCAACCTTCATGGCTCATGGAACATCATGCAACATTCATGTCTCACTGAACATCATGTGACCTTCATGGCTCACTGAACATCATGTGATTTTCATGGCTCACTGAACATCATGCAACCTTCATGGCTCATGGAACATCATGCAACATTCATGGCTCATGGGACATCATATGATCTTCATGGCTAACTGACCATCATGCAACCTTCATGGCTCATGGGACATCATATGATCTTCATGGCTAACTGAACATCATGTAACCTTCATTTCTCACTGAACATCGTGTAACCTTCATGTCTCACTGAACATCATGTAACCTTCATGGCTCACTGAACAGCATGTAACCTTCATGGCTCATGGAACATCATGTGACTTTCATGGCTCATGGAACATCGTGTAACCTTCATGGCTCACTGAACATCATGTAACCTTCATGGCTCACTGAACATCATGTGACCTTCATGGCTCACTGAACATCATGTGACCTTCATGTCTCACTGAACATCATGTAACCTTCATGTCTCACTGAACATCATGTAACCTTCATGGCTCAACAAACATCATGTGACCTTCATGGGTCAGTGAAGATCATGTGACCTAGGCTCACTGAACATCATGTAACCTTCATGGCTCATGACACATCATGTGACCTTCATGTCTCATTGAACATCATGCGACCTTCATGGCTCATGGAACATCATGCAACCTTCATGGCTCATGGAACATCATGCAACCTTCATGGCTCATGGGACATCATGTGATCTTCATGGCTCACTGAACATCATGTAACCTTCATGGCTCACTGAACATCATGTGACCTTCATGGCTCATGGAACATCATGTAACCTTCATGGCTCACTGAACATCATGTGACCTTCATGGCTCATGGAACCTCATGTAACCTTCATGGCTCACTGAACATCATGTAACCTTCATGGCTCACGGAACATCATGTGACCTTCATGGCTCATGGAACATCATGCAACCTTCATGGCTCATGGAACATCATGCAACCTTCATGGCTCATGGGACATCATGTGATCTTCATGGCTCACTGAACATCATGTAACCTTCATGGCTCACTGAACATCATGTGACCTTCATGGCTCATGGAACATCATGTAACCTTCATGGCTCACTGAACATCATGTAACCTTCATGGCTCATGGAACATCATGTGACCTTCATGGCTCATGGAACATCATGTAACCTTCATGGCTCACTGAACATCATGTAACCTTCATATCTCACTGAACATCATGTAACCTTCATTTCTCACTGAACATCATGTAACCTTCATGTCTCACTGAACATCATGTAACCTTCATGGCTCACTGAACAGCATGTAACCTTCATGGCTCGTGGAACATCATGTGTCAGTGAAGATCATGTGACCGTCATGGCTCACTGATCATCATATGACCTTCATGGCTCACTGAACATCATGTGACCTTCATGGTTCACTGAACAGCATGTGACCTTCATGGTTCACTGAACATCATGTAACCTTCATGGCTCATGGAACATCATGTGACCTTCATGGCTCATGGAACATCATGCAACCTTCATGGCTCATGGAACATCATGCAACCTTCATGGCTCATGGGACATCATGTGATCTTCATTGCTCACTGAACATCATGTAACCTTCATGGCTCACTGAACATCATGTGACCTTCATGGCTCATGGAACATCATGTAACCTTCATGGCTCACTGAACATCATGTAACCGTCATGGCTCATGGAACATCATGTGACCTTCATGGCTCATGGAACATCATGTAACCTTCATGGCTCACTGAACATCATGTAACCTTCATGTCTCACTGACCATCATGTAACCTTCATGTCTCATTGTACATCATGTGACCGTCATGGCTCACTGAACATCATGTGACCTTCATGGCTCACTGAACATCATGTAACCTTCATGTCTCACTGAACCTCATGTGACCTTCATGGCTCACTGAACATCATGTAACCTTCATGGCTCACTGAACATCATGTAACCTTCATGGCTCATGGAACATCATGTAACCTTCATGGCTCAACAAACATCATGTAACCTTCATGTCTCACTGACCATCATGTAACCTTCATGTCTCATTGTACATCATGTGACCGTCATGGCTCACTGAACATCATGTGACCTTCATGGCTCACTGAACATCATGTAACCTTCATGTCTCACTGAACCTCATGTGACCTTCATGGCTCACTGAACATCATGTAACCTTCATGGCTCACTGAACATCATGTAACCTTCATGGCTCATGGAACATCATGTAACCTTCATGGCTCAACAAACATCATGTGACCTTCATGGGTCAGTGAAGATCATGTGACCTAGGCTCACTGAACATCATGTAACCTTCATGGCTCATGGAACATCATGGCTCACTGAACATCATGTAACCTTCATGGCTCACTGAACAGCATGTGACCTTCATGGTTCACTGAACATCATGCAACCTTCATGGCTCATGGAACATCATGTGACCTTCATGGCTCACCGAACATCATGTGACCTTCATGGCTCACTGAACATCATGTGACCTTCATGGCTCACTGAACATCATGCAACCTTCATGGCTCATGGAACATCATGCAACCTTCATGACTCATGGGACATCATGTAATCTTCATGGCTCACTGAACAGCATGTAACCTTCATGTCTCACTGAACATCATGCAACCTTCATGGCTCACTGAACATCATGCAACCTTTATGGCTCACTGAACATCATGCAACCTTTATGGCTCACTGAACATCATGCAACCTTTATGGCTCACTGAACATCTTGCAACCTTCATGGCTCATGGAACATCATGTAACCATCATGGCTCACTGAAAATCATGTGACCTTCATGGGTCAGTGAATATCATGTGACCTTCTAGGCTCACTGAACATCATGTAACCTTCATGGCTCATGGAACATCATGTGACATTCATGTCTCACTGAACATCATGTGACCATCATGGTTCACTGAACATCATGTGACCTTCTTGGCTCACTGAACATCATGCAACCTTCATGGCTCATGGAACATCATGCAACCTTCACGGCTCATGGAACATCATGTGACCTTCATGGCTCATGGAACATCATGTAACCTTCATGGCTCACTGAACATCATGTAACCTTCATGTCTCACTGAACATCCTGTAACCTTCATGTCTCACTGAACAGCGTGTAACCGTCATGGCTCACTGAACAGCATGTAACCTTCACGGCTCATGGAACATCATGTCACCTTCATGGCTCATGGAACATCATGTAACCTTCATGTCTCACTGAATTTCATGTAACCTTCATTTCTCACTGAACATCATGTAATCGTCATGTCTCACTGAACATCATGTAACCTTCAAGGCTCACTGAACAGCATGTAACGTTCATGGCTCATGGAACATCATGTTACTTTCATGGCTCATGGAACATCATGTAACCTTCATGGCTCACTGAACATCATGTAACCTTCATGGCTCACTGAACATCATGTAACCTTCATGTCTCACTGAACAGCATGTAACCTTCATGGCTCACTGAACATCATGTGACCTTCATGGCTCACTGAACATTGTGTGACCTTCATGGCTCACTGAACATCATGCAACCTTCATGGCTCATGGAACATCATGCAACTTTCATGGCTCATGGGACATCATGTGATCTTCATGGCTCACTGAACAGCGTGTAACCTTCATGGCTCACTGAACAGCATGTAACCTTCATGGCTCACGGAACAGCATGCAACCTTCATGGCTCACTGAACATCATGCAACCTTTATGGCTCACTGAACATCATGTAACCTTCATGGCTCATCAAACATCATGTAACCTTCATGGCTCATGGAACATCATGTAACCATCATGGCTCACTGAACATCATGTAACCTTCATGGCTCATCAAACATCATGTGACCTTCATGGGTCAGTGAACATCTTGTGACATTCATGGGTCAGTGAAGATCATGTGACCTTCTAGGGTCAGTGAAGATCATGTAACCTTCATGGCTCATGGAACATCATGTGACCTTCATGTCTCACTGAACATCATGTGACCTTCATGGCTCACTGAACATCATGTGATTTTCATGGCTCACTGAACATCATGCAACCTTCAAGGCTTGTGGAACATCATGCAACATTCATGTCTCACTGAACATCATGTGACCTTCATGGCTCACTGAACATCATGTGATTTTCATGGCTCACTGAACATCATGCAACCTTCATGGCTCATGGAACATCATGCAACATTCATGGCTCATGGGACATCATATGATCTTCATGGCTAACTGACCATCATGCAACCTTCATGGCTCATGGGACATCATATGATCTTCATGGCTAACTGAACATCATGTAACCTTCATTTCTCACTGAACATCGTGTAACCTTCATGTCTCACTGAACATCATGTAACCTTCATGGCTCACTGAACAGCATGTAACCTTCATGGCTCATGGAACATCATGTGACTTTCATGGCTCATGGAACATCATGTAACCTTCATGGCTCACTGAACATCATGTAACCTTCATGGCTCACTGAACATCATGTGACCTTCATGGCTCACTGAACATCATGCAACCTTTATGGCTCACTGAACATCATGCAACCTTTATGGCTCACTGAACATCATGTAACCATCATGGCTCACTGAAAATCATGTGACCTTCATGGGTCAGTGAATATCATGTGACCTTCTAGGCTCACTGAACATCATGTAACCTTCATGGCTTATGGAACATCATGTGACATTCATGTCTCACTGAACATCATGTGACCTTCATGGCTCACTGAACATCATGTGACCTTCATGGCTCACTGAACATCATACAACCTTCATGGCTCATGGAACATCATGCAACCTTCATGACTCATGGGACATCATGTGATCTTCATGGCTCACTGAACAGCATGTAACCTTCATGTCTCACTGAACATCATGTAACCTTCATGTCTCACTGAACATCATGTAACCTTCATGGCTCACTGAACAGCATGTAACCTTCATGTCTCACTGAACATCATGTAACCTTCATTTCTCACTGAACATCATGTAACCTTCATGTCTCACTGAACATCATGTAACCTTCATGGCTCACTGAACAGCATGTAACCTTCATGGCTCATGGAACATCATGTGACTTTCATGGAACATCATGTAACCTTCATGGCTCACTGAACATCATGTAACCATCATGGCTCACTGAACATCATGTGACCTTCATGGCTCACTGAACAGCATGTGACCTTCATGGTTCACTGAACATCATGTAACCTTCATGGCTCATGGAACATCATGTGACCTTCATGGCTCATGGAACATCATGCAACCTTCATGGCTCATGGAACATCATGCAACCTTCATGGCTCATGGGACATCATGTGATCTTCATTGCTCACTGAACATCATGTAACCTTCATGGCTCACTGAACATCATGTGACCTTCATGGCTCATGGAACATCATGTAACCTTCATGGCTCACTGAACATCATGTAACCGTCATGGCTCATGGAACATCATGTGACCTTCATGGCTCATGGAACATCATGTAACCTTCATGGCTCACTGAACATCATGTAACCTTCATGTCTCACTGACCATCATGTAACCTTCATGTCTCATTGTACATCATGTGACCGTCATGGCTCACTGAACATCATGTGACCTTCATGGCTCACTGAACATCATGTAACCTTCATGTCTCACTGAACCTCATGTGACCTTCATGTCTCACTGAACATCATGTAACCTTCATGGCTCACTGAACAGCATGTAACCTTCATGGCTCATGGAACATCATGTAACCTTCATGGCTCAACAAACATCATGTAACCTTCATGGCTCACTGAACATCATGTAACCTTCATGTCTCACTGACCATCATGTAACCTTCATGTCTCATTGTACATCATGTGACCGTCATGGCTCACTGAACATCATGTGACCTTCATGGCTCACTGAACATCATGTAACCTTCATGTCTCACTGAACATCATGTGACCTTCATGGCTCACTGAACATCATGTAACCTTCATGGCTCACTGAACATCATGTGACCTAAATGTCTCACTGAACATCATGTGACCTTCATGGCTCACCGAACATCATGTGACCTTCATGGCTCACTGAACATCATGTGACCTTCATGGCTCACTGAACATCATGTAACCTTCATGGCTCACTGAACATCATGTAACCTTCATGGCTCACTGAACATCATGTAACCTTCATGTCTCACTGAACAGCATGTAACCTTCATGGCTCACTGAACATCATGTGACCTTCATGGCTCACTGAACATTGTGTGACCTTCATGGCTCACTGAACATCATGCAACCTTCATGGCTCATGGAACATCATGCAACTTTCATGGCTCATGGGACATCATGTGATCTTCATGGCTCACTGAACAGCGTGTAACCTTCATGGCTCACTGAACAGCATGTAACCTTCATGGCTCACGGAACAGCATGCAACCTTCATGGCTCACTGAACATCATGCAACCTTTATGGCTCACTGAACATCATGTAACCTTCATGGCTCATCAAACATCATGTAACCTTCATGGCTCATGGAACATCATGTAACCATCATGGCTCACTGAACATCATGTAACCTTCATGGCTCATCAAACATCATGTGACCTTCATGGGTCAGTGAACATCTTGTGACATTCATGGGTCAGTGAAGATCATGTGACCTTCTAGGGTCAGTGAAGATCATGTAACCTTCATGGCTCATGGAACATCATGTGACCTTCATGTCTCACTGAACATCATGTGACCTTCATGGCTCACTGAACATCATGTGATTTTCATGGCTCACTGAACATCATGCAACCTTCAAGGCTTGTGGAACATCATGCAACATTCATGTCTCACTGAACATCATGTGACCTTCATGGCTCACTGAACATCATGTGATTTTCATGGCTCACTGAACATCATGCAACCTTCATGGCTCATGGAACATCATGCAACATTCATGGCTCATGGGACATCATATGATCTTCATGGCTAACTGACCATCATGCAACCTTCATGGCTCATGGGACATCATATGATCTTCATGGCTAACTGAACATCATGTAACCTTCATTTCTCACTGAACATCGTGTAACCTTCATGTCTCACTGAACATCATGTAACCTTCATGGCTCACTGAACAGCATGTAACCTTCATGGCTCATGGAACATCATGTGACTTTCATGGCTCATGGAACATCATGTAACCTTCATGGCTCACTGAACATCATGTAACCTTCATGGCTCACTGAACATCATGTGACCTTCATGGCTCACTGAACATCATGTGACCTTCATGTCTCACTGAACATCATGTAACCTTCATGTCTCACTGAACATCATGTAACCTTCATGTCTCACTGAACATCGTGTAACTTTCATGGCTCACTGAACATCATGTAACTTTCATGGCTCACTGAACAGCATGTAACCTTCATGGCTCGTGGAACATCATGTGTCAGTGAAGATCATGTGACCGTCATGGCTCACTGATCATCATATGACCTTCATGGCTCACTGAACATCATGTGACCTTCATGGTTCACTGAACATCATGTGACCTTCATGGGTCAGTGAAGATCATGTGACCTTCATGGCTCACTGAACATCATGTGACCTAAATGTCTCACTGAACATCATATGACCTTCATGGCTCACTGAACATCATGTGACCTTCATGTCTCACTGAACATCATGTGACCTTCATGGCTCACTGAACATCATGTAACCTTCATGGCTCGTGGAACATCATGTGTCAGTGAAGATCATGTGAACGTCATGGCTAACTGAACATCATGTGACCTTCATGGCTCACTGAACATTGTGTGACCTTCATGGCTCACTGAACATCATGCAACCTTCATGGCTCACTGAACATCATGTAACCTTCATGGCTCATGACACATCATGTGACCTTCTTGTCTCATTGAACATCATGCGACCTTCATGGCTCATGGAACATCATGCAACCTTCATGGCTCATGGAACATCATGCAACCTTCATGGCTCATGGGACATCATGTGATCTTCATGGCTCACTGAACATCATGTAACCTTCATGGCTCACTGAACATCATGTGACCTTCATGGCTCATGGAACATCATGTAACCTTCATGGCTCACTGAACATCATGTGACCTTCATGGCTCATGGAACATCATGTAACCTTCATGGCTCACTGAACATCATGTAACCTTCATGGCTCATGGAACATCATGTGACCTTCATGGCTCATGGAACATCATGCAACCTTCATGGCTCATGGAACATCATGCAACCTTCATGGCTCATGGGACATCATGTGATCTTCATTGCTCACTGAACATCATGTAACCTTCATGGCTCACTGAACATCATGTGACCTTCATGGCTCATGGAACATCATGTAACCTTCATGGCTCACTGAACATCATGTAACCGTCATGGCTCATGGAACATCATGTGACCTTCATGGCTCATGGAACATCATGTAACCTTCATGGCTCACTGAACATCATGTAACCTTCATGTCTCACTGAACATCATGTAACCTTCATTTATCACTGTACATCATGTAACCTTCATGTCTCACTGAACATCATGTAACCTTCATGGCTCACTGAACAGCATGTAACCTTCATGGCTCGTGGAACATCATGTGTCAGTGAAGATCATGTGACCATCATGGCTCACTGATCATCATATGACCTTCATGGCTCACTGAACATCATGTGACCTTCATGGTTCACTGAACATCATGTGACCTTCATGGGTCAGTGAAGATCATGTGACCTTCATGGCTCACTGAACATCATGTGACCTAAATGTCTCACTGAACATCATATGACCTTCATGGCTCACTGAACATCATGTGACCTTCATGTCTCACTGAACATCATGTGACCTTCATGGCTCACTGAACATCATGTAACCTTCATGGCTCGTGGAACATCATGTGTCAGTGAAGATCATGTGAACGTCATGGCTAACTGAACATCATGTGACCTTCATGGCTCACTGAACATTGTGTGACCTTCATGGCTCACTGAACATCATGCAACCTTCATGGCTCATGGAACATCATGCAACTTTCATGGCTCATGGGACATCATGTGATCTTCATGGCTCACTGAACAGCGTGTAACCTTCATGGCTCACTGAACAGCATGTAACCTTCATGGCTCACGGAACAGCATGCAACCTTCATGGCTCACTGAACATCATGCAACCTTTATGGCTCACTGAACATCATGTAACCTTCATGGCTCATCAAACATCATGTAACCTTCATGGCTCATGGAACATCATGTAACCATCATGGCTCACTGAACATCATGTAACCTTCATGGCTCATCAAACATCATGTGACCTTCATGGGTCTGTGAACATCTTGTGACATTCATGGGTCAGTGAAGATCATGTGACCTTCTAGGGTCAGTGAAGATCATGTAACCTTCATGGCTCATGGAACATCATGTGACCTTCATGTCTCACTGAACATCATGTGACCTTCATGGCTCACTGAACATCATGTGATTTTCATGGCTCACTGAACATCATGCAACCTTAATGGCTCATGGAACATCATGCAACATTCATGTCTCACTGAACATCATGTGACCTTCATGGCTCACTGAACATCATGTGATTTTCATGGCTCACTGAACATCATGCAACCTTCATGGCTCATGGAACATCATGCAACATTCATGGCTCATGGGACATCATATGATCTTCATGGCTAACTGACCATCATGCAACCTTCATGGCTCATGGGACATCATATGATCTTCATGGCTAACTGAACATCATGTAACCTTCATTTCTCACTGAACATCGTGTAACCTTCATGTCTCACTGAACATCATGTAACCTTCATGGCTCACTGAACAGCATGTAACCTTCATGGCTCATGGAACATCATGTGACTTTCATGGCTCATGGAACATCGTGTAACCTTCATGGCTCACTGAACATCATGTAACCTTCATGGCTCACTGAACACCACGTGACCTTCATGGCTCACTGAACATCATGTGACCTTCATGTCTCACTGAACATCATGTAACCTTCATGTCTCACTGAACATCATGTAACCTTCATGGCTCAACAAACATCATGTGACCTTCATGGGTCAGTGAAGATCATGTGACCTAGGCTCACTGAACATCATGTAACCTTCATGGCTCATGACACATCATGTGACCTTCATGTCTCATTGAACATCATGCGACCTTCATGGCTCATGGAACATCATGCAACCTTCATGGCTCATGGAACATCATGCAACCTTCATGGCTCATGGGACATCATGTGATCTTCATGGCTCACTGAACATCATGTAACCTTCATGGCTCACTGAACATCATGTGACCTTCATGGCTCATGGAACATCATGTAACCTTCATGGCTCACTGAACATCATGTGACCTTCATGGCTCATGGAACCTCATGTAACCTTCATGGCTCACTGAACATCATGTAACCTTCATGGCTCACGGAACATCATGTGACCTTCATGGCTCATGGAACATCATGCAACCTTCATGGCTCATGGAACATCATGCAACCTTCATGGCTCATGGGACATCATGTGATCTTCATGGCTCACTGAACATCATGTAACCTTCATGGCTCACTGAACATCATGTGACCTTCATGGCTCATGGAACATCATGTAACCTTCATGGCTCACTGAACATCATGTAACCTTCATGGCTCATGGAACATCATGTGACCTTCATGGCTCATGGAACATCATGTAACCTTCATGGCTCACTGAACATCATGTAACCTTCATATCTCACTGAACATCATGTAACCTTCATTTCTCACTGAACATCATGTAACCTTCATGTCTCACTGAACATCATGTAACCTTCATGGCTCACTGAACAGCATGTAACCTTCATGGCTCGTGGAACATCATGTGTCAGTGAAGATCATGTGACCGTCATGGCTCACTGATCATCATATGACCTTCATGGCTCACTGAACATCATGTGACCTTCATGGTTCACTGAACATCATGTGACCTTCATTGGTCAGTGAAGATCATGTGACCTTCATGGCTCACTGAACATCATGTGACCTAAATGTCTCACTGAACATCATATGACCTTCATGGCTCACTGAACATCATGTGACCTTCATGTCTCACTGAACATCATGTGACCTTCATGGCTCACTGAACATCATGTAACCTTCATGGCTCGTGGAACATCATGTGTCAGTGAAGATCATGTGAACGTCATGGCTAACTGAACATCATGTGACCTTCATGGTTCACTGAACATCATGTGACCTTCATGGGTCAGTGAAGATCATGTGACCTTCATGGCTCACTGAACATCATGTGACCTAAATGTCTCACTGAACATCATATGACCTTCATGGCTCACTGAACATCATGTGACCTTCATGGTTCAGTGAAGATCATGTGATCATCATAAACTACTGAACATCATGTGACCTTCATGGTTCACTGAACATCATGTAACCTTCATGGCTCACTGAACATCATGTAACCTTCATGACTCACTGAACATCATGTAACCTTCATGGCTCGTGGAACATCATGTGTCAGTGAAGATCATGTGACCGTCATGGCTCCCTGAACATCATATGACCTTCATGGCTCACTGAACATCATGTGACCTTCATGGTTCACTGAACATCATGTGACCTTCATGGGTCAGTGAAGATCATGTGATCTTCATGGCTCACTGAACACCATGTGACCTAAATGTCTCACTGAACATCATATGACCTTCATGGCTCACTGAACATCATGTGACCTTCATGGTTCAGTGAAGATCATGTGATCATCATAAACTACTGGACATCATGTGACCTTCATGATTCACTGAACATCATGTGACCTTCATGGTTCACTGAACCGCATGTGACCTTCATGGGTCAGTGAAGATCATGTGACCTTCATGGCTCACTGAACATCATGTGACCTAAATGTCTCACTGAACGTCATATGACCTTCATGGCTCACTGAACATCATGTGACCTTCATGGTTCAGTGAAGATCATGTGATCATCATAAACTACTGAACGTCATATGACGTTTATGAACATGGAAATTTTATTTTAATGTCAAATAAATTGTTTTGCTTGCGCTGTAGTTGCAACACTTCTCTATCTATGTCAACATCCATTACCTGTAGGATTGAATGGAAATTGAGAAACGGCTTTCAATGGTGAAATGTTTGCATCATAATAAATCTTCTTTCTAGAGTCACAGTGGATCTCCCGCACCAGTTACCTTGACAACCAGTGTTTCAGCACCAACACAGACTACTACAGTCGTAGCATCCTCATCAGAGACACAGACGACAGCGAGCACTAGCACAGCGGGCTCTGCAGGGAAGTGGGGAATATCTCCGAGTAGCAATGTGCCAGGTATTCCTGTTCCCCGTCGGTCCTCGGACTCGGACATCTGCACACCACCCAGAGGTACAACTATGCTGGCTTTAGCTCTTCATCCATGATAACATATGCTTAGAAATGTAATGTCAAATCTACTTGATCTGTCATCGTGTGTCACCAAAACATAGGCATATACCTCAAATCTACTTGAGGAATATGCCTATGTTTTCGTGCCACACGATGACAGATTTATAAGTGGTGACATCAGATGATGGTTCTATAAGTAGTGACATCAGATGAAGGTTATATAAGTGGTGACATCAGATGACGGTTCTATGTGGTGACATCAGATGAAGTTTCTATAAGTGGTGACATCAGATGGTTCTGTAAGTGGTGACATGAGATGAAGGTTCTATATGTGGTGACATTAGATGGTTCTATAAGTGGTGACATCAGATTGTTCTTTAAGTGGTGACATGAGATCAAGGTTCTATATGTGGTAACATGAGAGGGTTCTATAAGTGGTGACATCAGATGGTTCTTTAAGTGGGGACATCAGATGAAGTTTCTATAAGTGGTGAAATGAGATGGTTCTATAAGTGGTGACAATAGATCGTTCTATAAGTGGTGACATGAGATGGTTTTATAAGTGGTGAAATGAGATAGTTCTTTTCACATCAAGAGTATACGTACCACCCCGATACTCTATATTTCCCAAATATCGACCTAGCTTCAATAAGACTCGAAATTAAAAAGAAACCGCCCCCACTGGGCAGGTTAACTCAACTGACAGTCCGGCGGATGTGCCGCCCAAACTTGCGCATGCGTGGGGGCTGTCTCTTTCTCTTCTCAAATTATTGACCTGCCATAGCACACGCCTTAGTTTTATCCAAGGATTGCTTTTGCCAATTAAATCTTTTTGAATCTTCTGAGTTGTTTACAACTTAGTTTTTGACTTCTATATAATGAGGATGCTCCCGGTCTTAGCCATCAGCTGTTTTTGTCTCGCCTGCGAAACAGAAGCGCGACATAGGGATTACTATTTCTGTCATTGTCATCGTCGTCGGCGTCACAATATCTGTACTTATGGTTAAGGTTTTTAAATATCAATATATCTCATCATTACCCATCAGATCTTGCTGAAACTTTACAGACATCTTATCTATAATGTAGGGAAGCTCATTCCATCATTATTTTTACACAATTTTGAAAACATTTTGCTGAATTTTCCATGGTTTTTGACATAGAAAATGTACAGGTTTTTTATGGTTACGGTTTTTAGAGATCATTATTTCTCAGCATTGACCCATCAGATCTTGCTGAAACTTTACAGACATGTTCTCTATAATATAGAGAAACATACTCCATCAATATTTTTTTTAATTTTGAAAACTTTTTGCTGAATTTTCCATGGTTTTCGACATAGAAAATGTAATTGATTGTCGTGCAATCTTGCACTTCATGTGCAGAAAGCAGGTAGACTGTGGTTCAGTCTTGAGGCTATATTGTTATGGCTTCCCCATTGGCTAATACCATGGGTATCTTGTTCTGGCAAGTAGCTTGCTTACAAGATGAGATTGTATCTGCTGGTTCCATCATTATTTTTGGTTTCTTTAAAGTTTGAACATTTTTTTGCAAAATTTTTCCATGGTTTTCGACAGAGAATATCTTACATGATTTTATGGTTAAGATTTTTGTCTCGCCTGCGAAACAGAAAGCGAGACATAGGGATCACTAATTCCGGCGGCGGCGGCATCCATCATTTGTGCAGGTTTTTTAATCAACTTATTTTTCAACACTGGCTCATCCAATCTCAATGAAACTTTACAGAGGTGATCTACACTATACAGGGATGTGATGTACATAACAATAGATTTAATTTTGGGGCATTTTAACTATTTTTTCATGGTTTTGGACTTGGCCATTTTTTCAAAAAAAGCTCACCAGATATCAACAAAACTTTACAGCAGAGTTATATACTATGCGAGACGTACTATCTGCATCATTACTAGTTTCATATGGAAAAAAATCTCAAGATCAGACTATCCGCAGTTTGGTAAAAAATCTCCGTGTTTGATTGGTTACAGTCATTTGTTGGTGCATTACTGAATATGTGTATTACAAACCATGCCAAGTTTGCTTTGCCAATCAACACTATCCATACCTTTACAGGCGAGGCATTGTACGCTTCAGCGTTCTTGTTTAGTATATTTATTGATAGAAAATTTGCTTGTTGTACCAGATGGTATATCTGGGATTCGCGCTAGCACATGGATATGTCTATATTAGGCTAGCTCATTCTGGGGGAGGCCTAAATATTAACTAACACATGTTGTGCTTTGTATTTTCAGACACATTTAGCTGATTTGTGATATGGTTCACGTGTATCCTTCATCTGAACAATTATTTATACTTGGTTTTCTGGGTCCACATAATTTATTATGAGTGCAGAGGGAATTATTACCATAAGAAGTAATTTTTCCGCAATCTCCCCCCCCCCCCACAGGGTTGGATTCAGGATCAGGTATTCCTGGGGTTTTCCAGTAGACTTCACTTGTTCTTCAGGAGTTTATTCTTCTGAGGTTTTAGTATGGAGAGTAAGTTTTCAGTCATTTTATTTATAAAAAATTTTGGAAATGAAAAATGCACATTTTTTTATGACCAAATGTTGTGTTATTTATCTCTCGATGGTTTGCATAGGTTCATTGTGTTTATAAAGTTCAACTACTAATGAATCTTTGAGTGTGCATTCGCCTCTCAAGTATTTAAGTTCCCTTGTCTTCATGAAAAAGAAGTTTAGGTTTTGTTTACTTTTGGTTAGGTCCATAGTTTTTTCTATGTGCCTGGCTTATCTTTTTCATCTAGGAGTCTAAATTTTCCTTAAGGAATTTATTAGCCTTCTTCAATTGTTTTTTTGATTCATCATAGCTAAAAACTAATTGTTTCCGTTTGTGTCTTTCAGAGGGTTATTGAAAACAAATGCCCTTCCTGCCACCAATTCGTAAAGGCCCGCTACTTCGCACATGACTGCACTAGGTGCGGGCCTTTACTAAATTGCCATGTGCGTGAGTCAGGGCCGGTGGAGGTGTTTACTGATTTCATTAATCAACAGGTAAAGGACTGGGTGGCGGATGAAAAGAAGCGTCTTGACAAGGAGTCTTGTGGTAAGAAGAGGAAGACGTCCATGCCAGACATGGAGGCCTTCCGTCTGGAAATGATGGGAGAAATGAAGAAGACAATCAAGGATCTTTTCCCGGAGTTGCTTTGCAGCTTGCTTCCTGGTTCAAGTTCGTCATTGTCTTCCTCATTTGCTCCAGGACAGAGTGTTCCCATCTCTGAGTCTGGTTCTGTTAGCATGCCAGTTTTCGAGGTAAAAGACCCAGAGATGCTCCCGCTGGTTCGGCGCTGAGGCTTGCCTCATCCGTGGACCCGGGAGCGAAAGCCATGGCCTCGGGCATTCGCTTAACGAACGTCCTAGAGCAGCCTATGGCTAAAGATATCAGCGCTTCATGTGATACCCGTGCTGCCCAGGCCGAGTTTGATCCCTTTTCAAATTAGGCGTCTAATCTTTCTGGGCAGGAAGAAGAGGACACTGTTATGGCCTACCGATGAGCCGATGCCCACGGAAATGGAAATCCATCCACCTCCAGGGGGCGCATGGGTGACCTTTTCCATGGAACTACTTCTTTGGGAGTACATTTCACGGCTCAACGGCTAGGCCGGCTTGGAGCTGATGGCCATCCATACTGTATCCCCTGGCTTTCCGAGAGTTACCGTGAGGAAGGCACGGACTATGATGTCATACATGTAGCCCCCCCCCCACCCCAATGATGCCATAGATCTGGCTCCTGGAATAGCCACTGCGCAAGCCATGCCAGTCTTTGCGGGTCTGTATGGCTTCCCTGGCTATCCATGAGTAGCTCCAACTCCAACTGCTACCCCACCAGTGAATGTGGTTGAGGACGATGACGGCCCTAGGCTCGTTGAACATTCACAGGTGGCCACCGAGGAGGACTGGCTGGATGCCTGCCAATGGCTGGTAGGCATCAAGCCAGAACTCCAGGTGGATCCTGTTCCCAGTTGGGTGGGAAGCCGGTGGCGAGCACCATGCCATCTCTGCTGTATGGATGCCTTTACGAAGGCCCCTCTCGAGGTGGCACGGCACTGCCATATCAGTTCTGATCTTTATCAGAAATATGGCGTCGTTCCAAAGCCATGCATGGATGACCGTGCAGCTTTGGATGAAGACACGTGGCCAGGGTCCCAGTCTGACACGGGATCCTTGTGTGCTAGCACTTTGCGCAATGCAAATTCCTCGCTGCGGGACACGGAGGGAAGTACGAGGGGAGCCATCTCGTCTCTGGCACATTTCTCAGCAGCTACAGGGTGTGGTAGCGGCATCCGTGGCCCACCAAGCATCTCCTCTTACAGTCCAGAGAGCCATCCAGGACGGCATTAACCTGGCTCTGGATTGTATGACGAGATCCGTAACCAGAGGTTTACAGGTGAGGCACACATTTGCCCTGGACAATTTGTGCCCCTCACAGGATCTGTACACTCGGCTTCTTCGGACGCCGATGTCAGGTCCATGGTTGTTTGGAGGTAAAGGATGCCTGCACTTCCAACAAACCGTAAACCTGGTGAACAACCAGAGGGCGCTGCATGAGCAGTTTGAAATGCCCCGCAGGAAGCGTATTCGAGCAGTGCCCCATGCCTTCCACCCTCAGCAGGCTAGTGGTGGTGGCCTTGTCACTTACGCAGCGTCGGCCATGGCAACACCAGCATAAGCCAGTTGGGGGGGGGTGGAAACGCAGGCTCCTCCAGCACAACCCGCCAGGCAGCCCGCATACTGAGGTGCGCGTGGCGCTGGCAGGGGAGCAAGGGGTTCTGGTCACGGGAGCCGAACCTGATGGGTCGGCACCCACAAGCATCACACCAGTGCTGCTAGGACAGCCACCAGAGACAGGGCAGCTCTTGCACTTCTCGGGTCCACCTCAATCCTTAGGTGGACCCGTGGGAGGCCGTCTGGCTTTCCACATGCAAGAGTG
Source organism: Chaetoderma sp. LZ-2023a (assembly GCA_034401795.1). NCBI lineage: Eukaryota > Metazoa > Mollusca > Caudofoveata > Chaetodermatida > Chaetodermatidae > Chaetoderma > Chaetoderma sp. LZ-2023a. The sequence continues at coordinate 195,862,787 of CM067370.1, read as the reverse complement.
AGAGCAGGTTACTCAGGACCGCTCAGTCTTGCGATGGCTTTCAGTCGGTTACCATCCCGACTGGATATCAAGCCAGCCATCATTCCTGTCTCTGGTTCCGATCTGGACTGAAAATCCACGTGATCCAGATCAGCGGTTGTGTATAGAGGAAGAAATTCAATCCCTCATACAAAAACATACAATTCAACCCGCACAGAACTGTCCGGGTTACTATTCAACCGTGTTTCTAGTGACAAAAAGCACTGGAGGGTGTAGACCAATTCTCAACCTCAAGCCTCTCAACAGGTTTATCCTCACACCAAGTTTCAAAATGGAAACTGTAAGAACGATGTTAGCAAAATTGAGGAGGGGAATGTGGACAGCATCAATAGATCTAAAAGATGCTTATTTTCACATTCCCATTGTGAAGAGCTTTCGTCAGTTCCTGAGGTTTGCATTTCATGGCTGCCAATGGAATTCATGGTTGTCCCATTTGGTATTTCGACAGCTCCTCTGGTCTTCACTCGAGTGGTCCAAGCTATGACATCATACCTCCACAGGAGACACATAGCAGTCCACATGTACATAGATGACTGGCTGTTAAAAGTACACAATCAAGAAAGTCTATCAGCAAATCTGGAGATAGTTGTGAAAACTCTTACAGATCTAGGCTGGATAATCAACTTTCAAAAATCAGAGCTGACACCATCCCAGAAGTTTGTTTACCTGGGCATATTCTTCGATCTAAAGACAGGGTATGTTTACCCTTCTCAGGAGAGAGTAGGAGGACTCATCTCAGTCATACAGTCAGTGTGCAACAGTCGTTATGTCCTGGCATGGATCTACTTGAGAATGCTGGGGTTGATGGTTTCTCTGGAACCAGTCATTCCACAGGCAGCCTTACGCCGGCGGCCTATCCAGTTATTTCTCATGACACAGTGGACCGAGTATGGGATTCAAGGGTGTCAGTGTTGGAACCTCTTATTCACCACCTTCAATGGTGGATAAAAACAGAAAATCACCTCCCCACCCTCTGTTTATGATGTGCACAGATGCATCAATGGAGGGATGGGGGTCAAAGTATTAGTGTTTTGGAATCTGGATCAGTCAATCTGCTAGGAGTCTTAGCCATGGAACACTTTCTAGAGAAGGTCAAGGGCAAGATTGTTCTGGTTCGATCAGACAATACAACAGTAGTGACTTATATAAACTGCCAGGGTGGAATGAAGTCGCCCAGTCTCTGTATGAGGACATGGAAACTGCTTTGCTAGTGCCTAGATCATGGGATTTCCCTGAAAGCAGTTCATATTCCGTGAAGGCTAAATCTATTAGCAGACTCATTGAGCCGAAAAATGAGCATTCTTCCCATGGAATGGCAACTAAATCAATGTGTGGCTGACCATCTGTTCAACCACTAGGGCAAGCCCAACATAAATTTGTTCGCAACAAACAAGAATGCGAAGATGACGACATACTTCTCTCCAATTCCAGATCCGAGCGCTATTGCAATAGATGCGCTAGCTATCAGCTGGGAGGGAATTTATGCATACGCATTCCCGCCAGCAATCCTAATTCCAAAAGTTCTCCAGAAAATCCGGCAGCAGGAATGCCAAGTGCTTCTGATCGCCCCAAATTGGCCAAGCTGATCACGATATACGGATCTGCTGGACGTTCTGCAATCCTGTTCCTCTGCCTCTGATGGACAACATAATCTTCCAGGGCAAGGCCTTCTACAACAACCTGTCAATGTTCCAATTGACTGCGTGGATGTTGTTAAGGAATCAGCAGTTAAGGAGGGCTTTTCTGAGCAAGCAGACATGTTTATGGCAAAAGCCAGAAGGGGGGTCAACCTCCATAGCATATAATTATAAAATCTACAGATTTGCTGAATGGTGCTCAAAAAGATGTATTAATCCAATGGAAGCATCTATTCAGGTAGTAGCCGATTTCTTCTGTCACCTTTTTTATGCCTATAGCCTCAAGCCTAACTCTATTGCTGGCTGCAAGTCAGCTTTAATGTCAGTTATCCCTTGCTTGGCTATTAGGGGAAGTGATGAAGTATGTAATCTAAATACTTTAATCAAAGGCATGGGTAATCTAAGACCAAGGAATCCTCCAGTGATTCCATCTTGGAGTTTATCGTTAGTACTTCAAATATTAGCGGATAAACCCTTTGCACCACTTAGTTCCATTTCCATTAAAATGTTGACGCTTAAAACAGTTTTTCTGATTGCTGCAACTTCAGCCAGACGAAGAAGTGAAATACATGCAGAGCCAGACCATTTTGTGGTTACAGGGTAAGGCCTAAGGCTTCTACCTAGAGTTAATTTTATGACGAAAAAAACAGTTTAAAATGTCCTCGTCAGCCTATAGTTTTACCCGCTTTGACTAGATTTGATCCTAATTTAAAGGCTTGGTGTCCTTTCCATGCATTAACACGTTATAAACAATGTACGTAGGAATGGCGGACGAACCCTAGTGCTTTATGGCTGTCTTAGATTGAACCCCATGGGAGAGCTTCTAAAGATACCATTTCTAGGTGGATTGTGAAATGCATCCAGCATGGGAAAACAAGTTGGCATGCCCAAGGCTCACAGTGTCCATGGCATAGTGGCTCTGTTTAATGGAGTGCCCGTGGAGGACATTATGTCAGTAGCACAATGGCATTGTGAGTAGTATTACAGATCATTACCTCTGACACGTCAAATCCGCTTGCCTTATCGATTTTACATAAACATTAATCTGTATATATTTGTAAATATTATTCATTTAAGGCCTTTGACTCACACACAGTGCAATTTAGAGGGGGGAATCCCCGCGTTTCTGTACTGTACGTATCATCGCCAGTTGTGATCATAGGAAATCTCGTTAAAATAGGTTAGTCCTTTGGTGACGGTTAATTTTTGTCACGTTTATTATTACTTACTAATATGGTCATGGTCCATGTTTTTGTGGTACCATCTGAGAGTATACGAAATGAAGCTTTCGTCCGATGTCTTATAATACTTTAGCATGAATACATAGAGAGTGTATAGGACATTGAGGTCATCACTCCCCTTTTTGCAAAAGAGGGTCGGGGAGCGCATGTTAAATGGTCATTACTGTCAACATCGGTCGTGTTAGCCGATGTCCAAGTCATTTCCTGATTGTGTTTACATACGCAATTTCAGATGTTTTTGTGCTCCAAACGCAAATGAGCTTGCTCTTCCAGGGATGAGCCGGTCTTCTGACCTTCGCCTCCCTCCTGCCAAATTCACTTACGAATTCTGGCTATATCATAGAGTATCAGGGTGGTAAGTATACTCTTGATGTGAAATAAATGAAGTCACGGATTTCTTTTGTCATGAGAGAGTTGATACTTACCACCCTGATACGATCCCGGCCTCTCCGTCCCACAGAGGCTCGGTCTATCGGTGTTTTATGTTGCAATTTGTCGGCCAATAATTTGAGATAGAAAGATACAGCCCCGCGCATGCACAGATTTGGGCGGCACAGTCGCCAGACTGTCAGTTGAGTAACCTGCCCAGTGGGGGCGGTTTCTTTTTAATTCTGATTCTTATTGAAGCTAGGTCGATATTTGGGAAATATCATAGAGTATCAGGGTGGTAAGTATCAACTCTCGTGAAAAAAAAATCTGTGATTTCGTTTAATAAGTGGTGACGAGATGTCTATAAGTGGTGACATCAGATGGTTCTATAAGTGGTCACAGATAGTTTTATATAAGATGGTTCTATAAGTGGTGACATCAGATGGTTCTATAAGTGGTGACATCGGATGGTTCTATAAGTGGTGAAATCAGAGGAAGGTTATTTTTCTGAAAATGAAGTTGATTTGATGAAATGCAAGACCCTTTGAAGTCTGAAGAATGGGGCGCAATGGGAAAAGATATTACTGTTATGGAATGTTTTGTCATATTTAGATCTACTGAATACTAACTTGGTGGCTGAGTACCTTTGGCCATATACTACAACCAAATAAGTCAGTCTGACCTAGTTTCTGGATAATATATGTCAAAGGTAAATTTTCCCATTGGAAGAAATAGTAAATTATTCAAGTAGAACATATTGTCATCTTTCATTTATGGTAACCAAACTTGGTGAATGTAGTATCACTAAGATTATAGTTTCCTTTTTAGAGCCATTAATAAAACACTTAGCCAGTACATTTTGTATTATTTTCAGCTATTTATTCCAAGTAAGGTTAACTCTGTTTAGAATGAAGTATGTGTTATACATATAAGCACAAGAGCTCGAAACGTCAGGCAGTTGAACATCAATGCTCTTGCCCCTCTTGTTGGGATTAGTTCCAAATCTTGATTTAAATCTTGGTTTTTTGTGGAGTCCTCTGCGAAGTGAAGGAATGGCTTGACGTAATGGTGTCCAGCATCTGAGAATGGAGGAATCGAGTTTTAGCTATGCCATTCCCATCTATAGCTAGGTTTCACCCATGCATTCCCCTTGTTGAGATCAATAGATCCATGCACTCCCTGAATCTCAATTACCAGATAACTATGCAGGTAGGCTGTTGAATATTTTGAAACTAATTTAACTGGGTGCTGTAGCTGCATTTGGCAGCAACAGTGCCCAGTGAAATTAGTTTCAAAATATTCAACAGAATATTTATTAAGTAGTAAAGACATACAAATCGCACACAATAAGTTTGTATAACCTTGTCTTCACACAATAAGTCGGGATAACTTTGTCTTCACACAATTAGGTTGAATAACCTTGTCTTCACACAATAAGTCTGGATAACCTTGTCTTCACACAATTAGGTTGGATAACCGTGTCTTCACACAATTAGGTTGGCTAACCTTGTCTGCATACAATTGGGTTGGATAACCTTGTCTTCACACAATTAGGTTGGCTAACCTTGTCTGCATACACTTAGGTTGGATAACCTTGTATTCACACATTAAGTCTGGATAACCTTGTATTCACACATTAAGTCTGGATAACCTTGTCTGCACACAATAAGTCAGGATAACTTTGACTTCTTACATTATCCACATTATCCTATTCAGATGTCACAATCAAAACACGTCACCTGTGGCAGAAAGGTGAAGAAGCTACTGTAGTCTTAGTGCATGCTTTATTTTCTAGCTGGGAGTGTTGGAGCAGGAAGCAGTGGTAGCGGTAGTGGTGGCGGTGGAACAAAAGGTCCAGGAGCAAAGACACAACTACTGCATTACACCACCGACATGCTGGTGAGTCACGTCTCTAGCTCTCATACGATAGCATACATAGTGTGCACCATTTATATAAGCTCAGAGACCTGGGCCCATATTCCCGAAGCTATCGTTAAGATAGGGACATCGTTATACTCATGTTATGCTAATGGAGTAACGATATCGCTATCCTAACGATAATTTCGGGAACATGGGACCTGGCTTGGATTAACCATGGTCATATGATATAGTAATATTTTGTGTGCATGTGCGTTGATGCATTGTGTAATAAAACCTCATTTGTAGAGCGATCATGTACTTTGGACTATTTAGGAAGTAGTTTATTATGTTTCAGTCTTAAAGGTCAAGGTCACCACTAGCAGAGATAGAAGCTTACCGTCTAACAAATAGTTTTTTTGTTTGTTTTGTGAAGCAGCCTGTGAGACAGCTGTCAGGTTTCTGAAGGTTAAGGCGCAAACATTACAGCTTTTTGTTAAGTGGCTCGCTGCTGCTGGAAGCCATCAGACAATAATTTCAATGAACAAAAACTCTTACCGTGCTCAATATTTTGAAAACAATTTGACTGAAAGTTGTTGGTGGCTAAGCCACCAACAACTTTCAGTCAATTTGTTTTCAAAATATTCAGCATGTCCAGAGTTAAATCTTTTAGTTTTTCGTCCTATATTCTCAGGATTGCACAATTAAAGTGTAACCTAGAGACCTGGGGTAAGTTCACGAGTGCAGATATTTTCCGTTCGCTGAACATTTTGCTCAGTCATGTGGTATGTGTGCCCATAGATATCTGGCACCCCTAATTGCCTATAGCAAGGATGCCATAAGGTCGATGTCAGTTTGAGCTCTTTTAGTGCTAAGTTATTAGCTCAGCTCACTTGTCAGTAAGCTAGCAATGACCCCTCATCTGGGCGTGGGTATGTCTGTCTGTCCATCTGTCATAGACAATGGGGGCATATTTTTTTTATTTAAGTGTGAACTAAATCAAACCTGGTCAAAATGATGATATTGATATTTAATGTCTGCTTTGTGAAAATCAACTGTACAGCATCATGGAAACACATGTAGCATCATATGGTTGCATCTTGCCTTTCATGGGTACTTTAGAGCCACAAATCCATAGCTTCCAAAAGGACTGGAAGGTGATATTTCCTGCTATGCTGCGAGTTCCAATATCAGGACTGGAAGGTGATATTTCCTGCTATGCCGCGAGTTCCAATGTCAGTAAAGCTGCAGAAGAGGGTACACAAGATTCTGCTTCTCCTCCACTCCTCAGTGCACTGATGAGGTGTATGTCATCATTCATTATTGTGGTGGTGGATAAGTACACGTGAGTGAACGTGGTGGTGGATAAGTACACGTGAGTGAACCTGGTGTTGGATAAGTACACGTGAGTGAACGTGATGGTGGATAAGTACACGTGAGTGAACGTGATGGTGGATAAGTACACGTGAGTGAACCTGGTGTTGGATAAGTACACGTGAGTGAACGTGATGGTGGATAAGTACACGTGAGTGAATGTGATGGTGGATAAGTACACGTGAGTGAACCTGGTGGTGGATAAGTACACGTGAGTGAACGTGATGGTGGATAAGTACACGTGAGTGAATGTGACGGTGGATAAGTACACGTGAGTGAACCTGGTGGTGGATAAGTACACGTGAGTGAACGTGATGGTGGATAAGTACACGTGAGTGACCGTGGTGGTGGATAAGTACACGTGAGTGAACCTGGTGTTGGATAAGTACACGTGAGTGAACGTGATGGTGGATAAGTACACGTGAGTGAACGTGATGGTGGATAAGCACACATGAGTGAACGTGATGGTGGATAAGTACACGTGAATGAGCGTGGTGGTGGATAACAACACGTGAATGAACGTGGTGGTGGATAACAACACGTGAATGAATGTGGTGGTGGATAAGTACACATGAGTGAACGTGGTGGTGGATAAGTACACGTGAGTGAACATGGTGTTGGATAAGTACACGTGAGTGAACGTGATGGTGGATAAGTACACATGAATGAACGTGGTGGTGGATAAGTACACATGAATAAACGTGGTGGTGGATAAGTACACGTGAATGAACGTGGTGGTGGATAAGTACACGTGAGTGAACGTGATGGTGGATAAGTACACGTGAGTGAACATGGTGTTGGATAAGTACACGTGAGTGAACGTGATGGTGGATAAGTACACATGAATGAACGTGGTGGTGGATAAGTACACATGAATAAATGTGGTGGTGGATAAGTACACGTGAATGAACGTGGTGGTGGATAAGTACACGTGAGTGAACGTCATGGTGGATAAGTACACATGAATGAACGTGGTGGTGGATAAGTACACATGGATAAACGTGGTGGTGGATAAGTACACATGAATAAACGTGGTGGTGGATAAGTACACATGAGTGAACGTGGTGGTGGATAAGTACACGTGAGTGAATTCTGTACTGGATTCATCCATGAAGAAGTTTGCAGCCTTGAGTTGTTCTGCGGCTATTGGCTCGCCTAGTAGTTTATCAAGAGGACCTTTTTCCTTGTCGATAAAGTCAACATCATATACATACTCCATCTATAGTGGCATACCTGTCATTGAGAATAGCAGTCTGACCTACTTTCTGGATAATATCTATAAAATGTAAATGTGAATTTATTCAGTCAGCCAATGTTATACCATGCCAAAGTATTTGTGGTGTATTATGTCATGACACTGTCCAGGCAGGCGGGTGGAAGGATATCTTGACTACCATTTATCCGATCATTTTGAAACTTCATAGGTGGGTTGTACTAGATCTGGGGGAAGAAATCTTTCGAGATTGACGATGATCTGAAATCCAAGATGGTCGACGGCCACTGACCATATTGAAAACTGATTTCCGGAAGATATCTCCACTACTATTTATCAGATCACTTTGGAACTTCATATTGGTATGGCGATGTCAAATTTTGCAATGACTTATATCAGATAAATTGATCGATGGCCATCTTGAATTATTTTCCCGCCAAAACTGAAACTAATGGAAGGCTTCAAATGACTTCTCAAGGGCCACGGGTCCAATTTGAAGTAGAAGCATCCTTAGTGCATAGCTATTCAAGATTGTTCAGACAAATCTGATTGGTCGAAGTGAGCAGTGGCCATCTTGTGTTTTGTGCCATTTTTATCTTGACTTTACGAAGTAAAACGAGCTATTGTGATACCTGCATGTCATCCAGCGGCAATGCAACCATGAACCTCGACTTTAGATCTTTGCAATGAACTATGAAGCTTGACTTGAAACATAAAATAAATATAGAAGGCTTATTAATACACTTATCAATAACCAAGACCTTTGACCATTTGACCCCAAAGCAACTGTCTCATCCCATCTCATTAGCAAGTGTCCAAGTTTGGCTGCAGTATTATCAACACAACATGAGATATGAACTGCTAAGTTGAGTTAAAGGCAAAATGTTATTGTTGAGAAAAACCTTGAGTTTTGCTATTATCACACTGACCTTGACATTTTGATGCCAATGTGATTATGTCATGCCATGTCATTATAAGGAAGGTTCAAGGATGTGTTTGAATATGCGCCATGTATGCTTAACCATACATGAGATATAAACAGTTAAGTTGAACTAAATGCAAAATGTTAGTTCTGATAATATATGCACCTCCCCCCCCCCTCTCCCCCAACAGACAGACATTCACTAACCAAACATTTTGATTTTTTGCTCAAATTTGGTCATTAAAGAGTTAAACTCTTTCCAAAACCAATTCCAGGTAAATTCATGAATCCATTTCCTCACTCACTCATATGGCATCATAATCAATTATGCGACGTGTATGCTGACGTCATAATCATGTCATGAATGATTCCATTAAGCCCATCTTTAGCAGTTAATAGTCCGACACGTTGTAAGAATTGTATGTTTTTGCTATTTAAGAAACATGCTGTTGAATATTTTGAAACTAATTTGACTGGGTGCTGTTGCTGCCATAGTTAGTTTCAAAATATTCAACAGCTTACCTGTAGAGTTTTCTGAAAATTGATAGTCAGGGAGTTCAGAGATCGATCGATCCCAACATGAGCGAGGTGTGGGTGGAGCTTAGCTAGAGATGGGCGGGGCATAGCTAAAACTGGAAAGGTCCATTGATCTCAAACTCAGGAAACTTCATCTAGGTCAAGAAGCTAGCAACATTTATTCAAGAGAACCTGATTGGTAGATTTGTCGGTAGACCATCTTGGATTTCCGAAAATGTTCAGGAAATCAGTTATAATTATATTTTCCTCATTAAGCATTAGGCTGGAAATTGATTCTGAAGAACCACTTGGCTGATTTCAACCAAATTTGTTTGGAAGCATTTTTTGGTCATAGAGATCTAAGCTGATTGATCAATTTGTTCCAAGACAATCTTGAACTTTGTGCATTTTTAAGCATCTCTAAAACTGCTTGGTCGATTGAGAGACTTCAAGAGCAATAATTGAGTCACATTTGTGCAATAGAATCTGATTGGTCAATTTGTCTGTTAGCCATCTTGGATGACCTAATTTTTGCAAAACCAACCAGCAGAAATTGCTTTAAGTTTGTTAAATGAAGGTTATTCATGGAAAAAATACTACCGCTATTAACCAATCAAAATTTAGAGTCTGTTAGTTGCTGGATTTTGACAGCAAAATGGAGATATATAGGTGTTTGTGTCTGGTAAATGAGAATTTGAAAGTTTCAAGTCAGATTGATCAATCAGCTTGTTCAAACAAAGCATTTTAGTCACTTTGTTTGCCATCACAGGCTGACTTCCAGGTGCAGACAGGAATACACATCTCTCATCATAACTATGGAATGTAAGATGCTAGATTCATTAAGAGTATTTTGAGATTGAAGTAAATGGGAGAAATATCTAAGTCAAGAGTTGACTAAGTGCATACTGGAAGACATATCTTTGGCAATAATTCTTTAATGCATGTAGCTACACTCATCATATTTGGCACACCCTTTCATATTGTGCGTGGTTACGATTGCTTTGACTTTGAGAATAAAGGATGAAATATTTAGGACTGTGGATGAAATGGCAAAACAGAGCACATAGACGTGTGTACCTGAGTGTGTTCTTTTGACATGTATCAGATGCTGATTTTGTGCTGTGTTGTAACTAACCATTTGGTGACTGTTAGACATGGATATAGCTTGCTGGATATAAATTACTATACAATAATACAGCAAGCACAGTATTGTACATAACATGCTTTCTCCATATACAGTATTGTACATAACATGCTTTCTCCATATACAATAATACAGCAAGCACAGTATTGTACATAACATGCTTTCTCCATATACAATAATACAGCAAGCACAGTATTGTACATAACATGCTTTCTCCATACACAATAATACAGCAAGCACAGTATTGTACATAACATGCTTTCTCCATATACAATAATACAGCAAGCACAGTATTGTACATAACATGCTTTCTCCATATACAATAATACAACAAGCACAGTATTGTACATAACATGCTTTCTCCATATACAATAATACAGCAAGCACAGTATTGTACATAACATGCTTTCTCCATACACAATAATACAGCAAGCACAATATTGTACATAACATGCCTTCTCCATATACAATAATACAGCAAGCACAGTGTTGTACATAACATGCTTTCTCCATATATAATAATACAGCAAGCACAGTATTGTACATAACATGCTTTCTCCATATACAGTATTGCACATAATATGCTTTCTCCATACACAATAATACAGCAAGCACAGTATTGTACATAACATGCTTTCTCCATATACCATAATACAGCAAGCACAGTATTGTACATAACATGCTTTCTCCATATACAATAATACAGCAAGCACAGTATTGTACATAACATGCTATCTCCATATACAATAATACAACAAACACAGTATTGTACATAACATGCTTTCTCCATATACAGTATTGCACATAACATGCTTTCTCCATACACAATAATACAGCAAGCACAGTATTGTACATAACATGCTTTCTCCATATACAATAATACAGCAAGCACAGTATTGTACATAACATGCTTTCTCCATACACAATAATACAGCAAGCACAGTATTGTACATAACATGCTTTCTCCATACACAATAATACAGCAAGCACAGTATTGTACATAACATGCTTTCTCCATACACAATAATACAGCAAGCACAGTATTGTACATAACATGCTTTCTCCATACACAATAATACAGCAAGCACAGTATTGTACATAACATGCTTTCTCCATACACAATAATACAGCAAGCACGGTATTGTACATAACATGCTTTCTCCATATACAATAATACAGCAAGCACGGTATTGTACATAACATGCTTTCTCCATATACAATAATACAGCAAGCACAGTGTTGTACATAACATGCTTTCTCCATACACAATAATACAGCAAGCACAGTATTGCACATAACGTGCTTTCTCCATATACAATAATACAGCAAGCACAGTATTGCACATAACATGCTTTCTCCATACACAATAATATAGCAAGCACAGTATTTCACATAACATGCTTTCTCCATACACAATAATATAGCAAGCACAGTATTGTACATAACATGCTTTCTCCATACACAAAATACAGCAAGCACAGTATTGTACATAACATGCTTTCTCCATACACAATAATACAGCAAGCACAGTATTGTACATAACATGCTTTCTCCATATACAATAATACAGCAAGCACGGTATTGTACATAACATGCTTTCTCCATACACAATAATACAGCAAGCACAGTATTGTACATAACATGCTTTCTCCATACACAATAATACAGCAAGCACGCTATTGTACATAACATGCTTTCTCTATGCACAATAATACAGCAAGCACAATATTGTACATAATATGCTTTCTCCATATATAATAATACAGCAAGCACAGTATTGTACATAACATGCTTTCTCCATATACAATAAGCACAGTATTGTACATAACATGCTTACTCCATATACAATAATACAGCAAGCACGGTATTGTACATAACATGCTTTCTCCATATACAATAATACAGCAAGCACGGTATTGTACATAACATGCTTTCTCCATATACAATAATACAGCAAGCACGGTATTGTACATAACATGCTTTCTCCATATACAATAATACAACAAGCACGGTATTGTACATAACATGCTTTCTCCATATACAATAATACAGCAAGCACGGTATTGTACATAACATGCTTTCTCCATACACAATAATACAGCAAGCACGGTATTGTACATAACATTCTTTCTCCATACACAATAATACAGCAAGCACAGTATTGTACATAACATGCTTTCTCCATACACAATAATATAGCAAGCACAGTATTTCACATAACATGCTTTCTCCATACACAATAATATACCAAGCACAGTATTGTACATAACATGCTTTCTCCATACACAATAATACAGCAAGCACAGTATTGTACATAACATGCTTTCTCCATATACAATAATACAGCAAGCACGGTATTGTACATAACATGCTTTCTCCATACACAATAATACAGCAAGCACAGTATTGTACATAACATGCTTTCCCCATACACAATAATACAGCAAGCACGCTATTGTACATAACATGCTTTCTCTATGCACAATAATACAGCAAGCACAGTATTGTACATAACATGCTTTCTCCATATACAATAATACAGCAAGCACAGTATTGTACATAACATGCTTTCTCCATATACAATAAGCACAGTATTGTACATAACATGCTTTCTCCATATACAATAATACAGCAAGCACGGTATTGTACATAACATGCTTTCTCCATATACAATAATACAGCAAGCACGGTATTGTACATAACATGCTTTCTCCATATACAATAATACAGCAAGCACGGTATTGTACGTAACATGCTTTCTCCATATACAATAATACAACAAGCACTGTATTGTACGTAACATGCTTTCTCCATATACAATAATACAGCAAGCACGGTATTGTACGTAACATGCTTTCTCCATACACAATAATACAGCAAGCACGGTATTGTACGTAACATGCTTTCTCCATACACAATAATACAGCAAGCACGGTATTGTACATAACATGCTTTCTCCATACACAATAATACAGCAAGCACGGTATTGTACATAACATGCTTTCTCCATACACAATAATACAGCAAGCACGGTATTGTACATAACATGCTTTCTCCATACACAATAATACAGCAAGCACAGTATTGTACATAACATGCTTTCTCCATACACAATAATACAGCAAGCACAGTATTGTACATAACATGCTTTCTCCATATACAATAAGCACAGTATTGTACATAACATGCTTTCTCCATATACAATAATACAGCAAGCACGGTATTGTACATAACATGCTTTCTCCATATACAATAATACAGCAAGCACGGTATTGTACATAACATGCTTTCTCCATATACAATAATACAGCAAGCACGGTATTGTACATAACATGCTTTCTCCATATACAATAATACAACAAGCACGGTATTGTACATAACATGCTTTCTCCATATACAATAATACAGCAAGCACGGTATTGTACATAACATGCTTTCTCCATACACAATAATACAGCAAGCACGGTATTGTACATAACATTCTTTCTCCATACACAATAATACAGCAAGCACAGTATTGTACATAACATGCTTTCTCCATACACAATAATACAGCAAGCACAGTATTGTACATAACATGCTTTCTCCATACACAATAATACAGCAAGCACGGTATTGTACATAACATGCTTTCTCCATATACAATAATACAGCAAGCACGGTATTGTACATAACATGCTTTCTCCATATACAATAATACAGCAAGCACAGTGTTGTACATAACATGCTTTCTCCATACACAATAATACAGCAAGCACAGTATTGCACATAACGTGCTTTCTCCATATACAATAATACAGCAAGCACAGTATTGCACATAACATGCTTTCTCCATACACAATAATATAGCAAGCACAGTATTTCACATAACATGCTTTCTCCATACACAATAATATAGCAAGCACAGTATTGTACATAACATGCTTTCTCCATACACAAAATACAGCAAGCACAGTATTGTACATAACATGCTTTCTCCATACACAATAATACAGCAAGCACAGTATTGTACATAACATGCTTTCTCCATATACAATAATACAGCAAGCACGGTATTGTACATAACATGCTTTCTCCATACACAATAATACAGCAAGCACAGTATTGTACATAACATGCTTTCTCCATACACAATAATACAGCAAGCACGCTATTGTACATAACATGCTTTCTCTATGCACAATAATACAGCAAGCACAATATTGTACATAATATGCTTTCTCCATATATAATAATACAGCAAGCACAGTATTGTACATAACATGCTTTCTCCATATACAATAAGCACAGTATTGTACATAACATGCTTTCTCCATATACAATAATACAGCAAGCACGGTATTGTACATAACATGCTTTCTCCATATACAATAATACAGCAAGCACGGTATTGTACATAACATGCTTTCTCCATATACAATAATACAGCAAGCACGGTATTGTACATAACATGCTTTCTCCATATACAATAATACAACAAGCACGGTATTGTACATAACATGCTTTCTCCATATACAATAATACAGCAAGCACGGTATTGTACATAACATGCTTTCTCCATACACAATAATACAGCAAGCACGGTATTGTACATAACATTCTTTCTCCATACACAATAATACAGCAAGCACAGTATTGTACATAACATGCTTTCTCCATACACAATAATATAGCAAGCACAGTATTTCACATAACATGCTTTCTCCATACACAATAATATACCAAGCACAGTATTGTACATAACATGCTTTCTCCATACACAATAATACAGCAAGCACAGTATTGTACATAACATGCTTTCCCCATACACAATAATACAGCAAGCACGCTATTGTACATAACATGCTTTCTCTATGCACAATAATACAGCAAGCACAGTATTGTACATAACATGCTTTCTCCATATACAATAATACAGCAAGCACAGTATTGTACATAACATGCTTTCTCCATATACAATAAGCACAGTATTGTACATAACATGCTTTCTCCATATACAATAATACAGCAAGCACGGTATTGTACATAACATGCTTTCTCCATATACAATAATACAGCAAGCACGGTATTGTACATAACATGCTTTCTCCATATACAATAATACAGCAAGCACGGTATTGTACGTAACATGCTTTCTCCATATACAATAATACAACAAGCACTGTATTGTACGTAACATGCTTTCTCCATATACAATAATACAGCAAGCACGGTATTGTACATAACATGCTTTCTCCATACACAATAATACAGCAAGCACGGTATTGTACATAACATGCTTTCTCCATACACAATAATACAGCAAGCACGGTATTGTACATAACATGCTTTCTCCATACACAATAATACAGCAAGCACGGTATTGTACATAACATGCTTTCTCCATACACAATAATACAGCAAGCACGGTATTGTACATAACATGCTTTCTCCATACACAATAATACAGCAAGCACGGTATTGTACATAACATGCTTTCTCCATACACAATAATACAGCAAGCACAGTATTGTACATAACATGCTTTCTCCATATACAATAAGCACAGTATTGTACATAACATGCTTTCTCCATATACAATAATACAGCAAGCACGGTATTGTACATAACATGCTTTCTCCATATACAATAATACAGCAAGCACGGTATTGTACATAACATGCTTTCTCCATATACAATAATACAGCAAGCACGGTATTGTACATAACATGCTTTCTCCATATACAATAATACAACAAGCACGGTATTGTACATAACATGCTTTCTCCATATACAATAATACAGCAAGCACGGTATTGTACATAACATGCTTTCTCCATACACAATAATACAGCAAGCACGGTATTGTACATAACATTCTTTCTCCATACACAATAATACAGCAAGCACAGTATTGTACATAACATGCTTTCTCCATACACAATAATATAGCAAGCACAGTATTTCACATAACATGCTTTCTCCATACACAATAATATACCAAGCACAGTATTGTACATAACATGCTTTCTCCATACACAATAATACAGCAAGCACAGTATTGTACATAACATGCTTTCTCCATATACAATAATACAGCAAGCACGGTATTGTACATAACATGCTTTCTCCATACACAATAATACAGCAAGCACAGTATTGTACATAACATGCTTTCTCCATACACAATAATACAGCAAGCATGCTATTGTACATAACATGCTTTCTCTATGCACAATAATACAGCAAGCACAGTATTGTACATAACATGCTTTCTCCATATACAATAATACAGCAAGCACAGTATTGTACATAACATGCTTTCTCCATATACAATAAGCACAGTATTGTACATAACATGCTTTCTCCATATACAATAATACAGCAAGCACGGTATTGTACATAACATGCTTTCTCCATATACAATAATACAGCAAGCACGGTATTGTACATAACATGCTTTCTCCATATACAATAATACAGCAAGCACGGTATTGTACGTAACATGCTTTCTCCATATACAATAATACAACAAGCACGGTATTGTACGTAACATGCTTTCTCCATATACAATAATACAGCAAGCACGGTATTGTACATAACATGCTTTCTCCATACACAATAATACAGCAAGCACGGTATTGTACATAACATGCTTTCTCCATACACAATAATACAGCAAGCACGGTATTGTGCATAACATGCTTTCTCCATACACAATAATACAGCAAGCACAGTATTGTACATAACATGCTTTCTCCATACACAATAATACAGCAAGCACAGTATTGTACATAACATGCTTTCTCCATATACAATAATACAGCAAGCACGGTATTGTACATAACATGCTTTCTCCATATACAATAATACAGCAAGCACGGTATTGTACATAACATGCTTTCTCCATATACAATAATACAGCAAGCACGGCATTGTACATAACATGCTTTCTCCATATACAATAATACAACAAGCACGCTACAATAATACAACAAGCACGGTATTGTACATAACATGCTTTCTCCATATACAATAATACAGCAAGCACGGTATTGTACATAACATGCTTTCTCCATACACAATAATACAGCAAGCACAGTATTGTACATAACATGTTTTCTCCATATACAATAAGCACAGTATTGTACATAACATGCTTTCTCCATATACAATAATACAACAAGCACGGTATTGTACATAACATGCTTTCTCCATATACAATAATACAGCAAGCACGGTATTGTACATAACATGCTTTCTCCATACACAATAATACAGCAAGCACAGTATTGTACATAACATTCTTTCTCCATACACAATAATACAGCAAGCACAGTATTGTACATAGCATGCTTTCTCCATACACAATAATACAGCAAGCACAGTATTGTACATAACATGATTTCTCCATACACAATAATATAGCAAGCACAGTATTGTACATAACATGCTTTCTCCATACACAATAATACAGCAAGCACAGTATTGTACATAACATGCTTTCTCCATATACAATAATACAGCAAGCACGGTATTGTACATAACATGCTTTCTCCATACACAATAATACAGCAAGCACAGTATTGTACATAACATGCTTTCTCCATATACAATAAGCACAGTATTGTACATAACATGCTTTCTCCATATACAATAATACAGCAAGCACGGTATTGTACATAACATGCTTTCTCCATACACAATAATACAGCAAGCACAGTATTGTACATAACATTCTTTCTCCATACACAATAATACAGCAAGCACAGTATTGTACATAGCATGCTTTCTCCATACACAATAATACAGCAAGCACAGTATTGTACATAACATGATTTCTCCATACACAATAATATAGCAAGCACAGTATTGTACATAACATGCTTTCTCCATACACAATAATACAGCAAGCACAGTATTGTACATAACATGCTTTCTCCATACACAATAATACAGCAAGCACAGTATTGTACATAACATGCTTTCTCCATACACAATAATACAGCAAGCACAGTATTGTACATAACATGCTTTCTCCATACACAATAATACAGCAAGCACAGTATTGTACATAACATGCTTTCTCCATACACAATAATACAGCAAGCATAGTATTGTACAAAACATGCTTTCTCCATACACAATAATACAGCAAGCACAGTATTGTACATAACATGCTTTCTCCATACACAATAATACAGCAAGCACAGTATTGTACATAACATGCTTTCTCCATACACAATAATACAGCAAGCACAATATTGTACATAACATGCTTTCTCCATACACAATAATACAGCAAGCACGGTATTGCACATAACATGCTTTCTCTATGCACAATAATACAGCAAGCACGGTATTGTACATAACATGCTTTCTCCATATACAATAATACAGCAAGCACGGTATTGTACATAACATGCTTTCTCCATATACAATAATACAGCAAGCACGGTATTGTACATAACATGCTTTCTCCATATACAATAATACAACAAGTACGGTATTGTACATAACATGCTTTCTCCATATACAATAATACAGCAAGCACGGTATTGTACATAACATGCTTTCTCCATACACAATAATACAGCAAGCACGGTATTGTACATAACATTCTTTCTCCATACACAATAATACAGCAAGCACAGTATTGTACATAGCATGCTTTCTCCATACACAATAATACAGCAAGCACAGTATTGTACATAACATGATTTCTCCATACACAATAATATAGCAAGCACAGTATTGTACATAACATGCTTTCTCCATACACAATAATACAGCAAGCACAGTATTGTACATAACATGCTTTCTCCATACACAATAATACAGCAAGCACAGTATTGTACATAACATGCTTTCTCCATACACAATAATACAGCAAGCACAGTATTGTACATAACATGCTTTCTCCATACACAATAATACAGCAAGCACAGTATTGTACATAACATGCTTTCTCCATAATACAGCAAGCACAGTATTGTACAAAACATGCTTTCTCCATACACAATAATACAGCAAGCACAGTATTGTACATAACATGCTTTCTCCATACACAATAATACAGCAAGCACAGTATTGTACATAACATGCTTTCTCCATACACAATAATACAGCAAGCACAATATTGTACATAACATGCTTTCTCCATACACAATAATACAACAAGTACGGTATTGTACATAACATGCTTTCGCCATATACAATAATACAGCAAGCACAGTATTGTACATAACATGCTTTCTCCATACACAACAATACAGCAAGCACAGTATTGTACATAACATGCTTTTCACTTCAAGAGTATACTTACCTCCCTAATACTTTTGATATTGCTAAATATTGGCTTTCACTCAATAAACACTCAGATTTAAAACAGTTAGGTGCCCCTACTGGGCAGGGAGTCAGAGCGTAGTCCGGCGGATGCCAGCCCCACCTCCGCGCATGCGCAGACTAGCACTTCCTCTTTGCTAGATTATTGGCAGAGAGATCACACATGTTTTTTTGTGCAATAGCTTTTTCGTACTCTTAAACTGTTTTAGTGGTGTTTGTTTGGAGTGTTAGTCACTTTTTTGGATGGCGGAAAGGAATACTTCGCCACAGGAGGACGTTGGACCTTTAAATCAGGTGACTTCTAGTAAAATTAGCGAGTTTTCTTCCCGGTGTATTGTGTTTCCGGGACTCGCGTTTACCGTGATAAGCGCCTTAGTTAGTTGGTTTAGGTCAACTCGGTGCTACCTAGGACTAATTTCTCTTTCTGTTTCTGTCCACAGGTCTGTATGACGCTAGGTTGTGACGTCACAGTTGCAGAGAGTTAGTTTTCTCTCCACCATGGTTCCATTTCCTACTAACACTGTTAGGTTATCTAACCAAATGAAAAATTATGTCCAGTGAGTTGGAGGCCTGGTATAAAGGTCTTCTCACTTTGCCCTCTTGATCCAATTCCTTCCCCATGAGGTGGAGAGAGTTAAGAGGCGTGCAGATGGTGGAGTTTCCGGTTCGTCACGTTGGATGGTTTGTCTATACAAAGTGTCAGGTATCTAGTTATTGATAATGTGGTGATGTTAATTATTGTAAACAAACAAAGGGAGATAATTAACATTTTTGCCAGAAAAGAGTTATCTATATGTATCTGATGGTTGTGTAGTCAACTTATCCATTCAGCATACAATTCGTCCTTGCACTTGGATGTTTTGTTGGGATCGAATTTTTCCTGTCACGGGATTAATGACGTCATAATCAGCCTGGCTATGTATTTATTAGCAATTCAAGCGCTATGCTGGTTTTTGATGTATATTGATCTTTATGATCGTTTTCCTTCTCTTTGAGTTGGATTGAGTTTCTAAGCTTAACTAGTTGCTCATACTCCTTGTCCTTTGCCCTGTTTCAGGGACCGGGTTGCGCGTCCTGTGGACGTTTTATGCATGTAAAGTTCTGGCCGCATCTGTGTTATCGATGTAGCCCTTGTGGTCCATTGATTAATTGTGACATATGTAAGCACTGGGGGGGCGAGTTAATGTCCGAATTCTTGTGCTGCTTACAGGCGACGGACAAGGTGGTAGTGGAGGAGAAGAAGAAGAAGCGGAAACGAGAGGTTGTAAGTAGGAAGGGTAAGGGGAAGGTCTCGTCCGCGGTGGATATGGAGACCTTCCGGACCGAGATGTTGGGAGAGATGAAGAGGACAATAAAAGATTTGGTTCCAGGGTTGCTTCGTGGCATGCTTCCTGGACCAGATCCTTTATTGTCCTCATCATCGGCTTCGGAGCAGGTAATCCCCGCCTCTGGATCGATTTTCCTTAGTCCGCTTCCGTTGTCCGACGATTCAGAGGTGGCCCCATTAGAGGGGGCGTTCCACGACCCTGGCAGCAGGCTTATTGCCGCGCCGATAGGGGACCGTGGACGGTTGTCGCTGGAACCCGCGGGCTGCTTATCAGTCCAGGGGTATCCGCACGCCGCGGTGGCCAGTACCTCCTATGGCACCGTTCCTGGTCAGCCCGGGTTAGCTCTCTTTGCTGACCCGGGGTCTAATCTTTCTGACCAGGGTGATGAGGATTACCTGCTAGGGTCGCCGTCTGACGACGTGGACATGGATGAAGACGTTTGTGCACCCCTCGCGGGGAATACAGGCGCTTTTTTCCACGGTATTACTCACCCTGGAGTAAGGTCCGCGGTTCAGGTGGTGGCCCAAGGCGCTGCTGATGGCCAGCGGTACCGCATACCTCGGCTTGCCGAGAGTGTAGCTGGTGCTGGCCGGGCCCGTGGTGGGGCTATATATACCCCGCGCTCTACCGCGGTGCCTGCTCCTGGTCAAACCAGTGATATTCTCATGCCGGTGCTGTCAGGCCCGCATGTTTTCCCTGGCTTGCCAGGTGTATCAGCGTACCCGCCGTCAAGCTCTACTGCTTGCGCTCAGGAGGAAGACGAAGGACCCCGTCTTGTAGAGCGCTCGCAGTTAGCCACGGAGGAGGATTGGTATGACGCTTGCCAGTGGTTGGTGAGCGTTAGGCCTGATCTGCCCGTGGAGCAGTCGGCTAGCCACCGTGTTCACACGCCGTGGTTAGCTGGGAAACCAACTGCTAACGCTATGCCTTCTCTGCCGCTGGCGGAGCATGTCGTTGACATGTTCAAGGCGGCGGAGTCGTCCATTAACACGAGTGGACGTCTCGCGAAGGCCCCTCGCGAGGTGGCCAGGCGTTGTCGCATCGTGCCCCTGGACTACCAGCGGTACGGTGTGGTACCCAAGCCCAGCGTGGATGACCGCGCGGCTTTGGGTGAGGATACGCGGCCAGGCTCCCGTTCTGACGCGGGGGTCTTGTGCGCGAACGCGTTGCGTTCGGCGAATACCGCGTTGCGTGATGCGGAGGAGAGTGGGAGGGCTTCGATTGCCGCTCTGTCCCACGTCTCCCAGCTGTTACAGGGGGTAGTAACGGCATCCGCATCGCGCCAGCCAGGCCCGCTCGCGGTCCAGCGAACCATCCAGGATGGTATTAACCTGGCGCTGGACTGTATGACGCGGGCGGTGACCAGGAGTGTCCGGGCAAGACGCACATTTGCCCTGGACAATCTGTGCCCGTCTCAGGACCTGTATAATAGGCTACTCCGTACGCCTATGACGGGTCCTGGTCTTTTTGGAGGTGAGGGATGTCGCCACCTCCAGGAGACGGTCACCCTGGTGAATAACCAGAGGGCGCTGCGCGAACAGTTTGAGGTGCTGCGTCGTGCTAACGTTCGCGCCGCGGCCCCTGCGTATCGTCCCCTGCAGGCTCGAGGTGGTGCTGGCCAAGTCAGAGGCCAGCCGCCGTCGCAGCACCGGCCTCGGCCGCGTGCGATTCGGCCAGCAGTGAGGGGGGCGCAGGCTCCTCAGCCGCCGTCAGCCAGGCAGCCGCCCGTGCACCGAGGTGCGCGCGGGGCGGGGCGGGTCGCGCGAGGATCTGGGCGTGGTTATCGTTCCTGACAGGGCGCTTACCGCGGTAAGGACCACGCCGGTGTGTATGGCGACGGAGACAGTGCCGCTCTTGCATGCCTTGTGTCCACCGCGGTCCCTAGGTGGACCGGTGGGAGGCCGGCTAGCCGACCACATGCAAGAGTGGGAACGGTTAACTCAGGACCGTTTAGTCTTGCGATGGCTTTCCGTGGGGTATCATCCAGAGTGGATGACAGGCCCGCCGTCGCGACTGTCTCTGGTGCCAGTCTGGACTCCCATTCCGAGAGATCCAGATCAAAGGTTGTGTATCGAGGAGGAGATAAATTCCCTCGTACAAAAAGGAGCTATTCAGCCGGCACAAAGGTGTCCGGGCTTCTATTCAACCCTGTTCTTGGTAACAAAACGCACCGGTGGGTGGAGACCGATTCTCAACCTCAAGCCATTGAACAAGTTCATCGAGACGCCCAGTTTCAAGATGGAAACGGTGCGCTCGGTGTTGGCGGGGTTGGAGAGGGGGATGTGGACGGCGTCGATAGATTTGAAGGATGCTTATTTCCACATCCCCATCCACAGGAGTTTCTGTCGCTTCCTGAGATTTGCATTCCAGGGCAGACAGTGGGAATTCAGGGTGTTGCCCTTCGGAATTTCCACGGCTCCTCGGGTTTTCACCCGTGTGGTTCTTGCGATCACAGCATACCTCCGCAGGAGAAGCATAGCAGTCCACACGTACATAGACGACTGGCTGTTGAAAGCGCACACCCGGGAAAGTTTGTCCGCCAATCTGGAGATTGTTTTGAAAATTCTCACAGACTTGGGCTGGATGATCAATTTCCCAAAATCAGAGCTGACTCCATCCCAGAAGTTTGTTTACCTGGGGATGTTCTTCGATCTGGAGACAGGATATGTTTATCCTACTCAGGAGAGAGTTCAAATACTCATCTCGTTGATTCAGTCAGTGTGCGACAGTCGTCATGTCCTGGCACGGGTTTACTTGAGAATGCTGGGGTTGATGGTTTCGTTGGAACCAGTCATTCCTCAGGCCGCCTTACGCAGGCGGCCGATCCAGTTGTTTCTCATGACACAATGGACCCAGAGTACAGGTTCGCTGGACTCGAATGTGTCAGTGTTGGCGCCTCTGATTCACCACCTGCAATGGTGGTTGAATACAGAGAATCTCTTGCCGGGGGTTTTGCTAACCCCTCCCCACCCTCAGGTGACTGTGTATACAGATGCATCGATGGAGGGCTGGGGAGCTTGCCTGGAAGAATCCACGATATCAGGGCTTTGGAATCTGGAACAGTCACAGGAACATATAAATCTACTGGAGCTAAGAGCAGTAGTCCTGGGCCTGGAACATTTCTTACAGAAAGTTCAGGGCAAGATTGTTCTTATTCGTTCAGACAACTCAACAGTTGTGACTTACATAAACCGCCAGGGCGGAACGAAGTCGCCCAGTCTCTGTATGATGACATGGAAACTGCTTTGTTGGTGTCTGGATCACCAGATTACCTTGAAAGCAGTTCATATTCCGGGAAGGTTAAACCTGCTAGCAGACTCATTGAGCCGAAGGATGAGTGTTTTACCCACGGAATGGCAACTAAATCAATGTGTGGCGGATCGTCTGTTCGACCATTGGGGGAAACCCAACATCGATTTGTTCGCAACGAAGAAGAATGCGAAGATGACGACGTACGTCTCTCCGATTCCGGATCCAAGCGCTTTCGCAACAGATGCGTTAGCTATCAGCTGGGGGAGAATGTATGCATACGCATTCCCTCCAGCAATCCTGATTCCAAAAATTCTTCAGAAAATCAGACAAGAGGAATGCCAAGTGCTTCTGATCGCCCCGGATTGGCCAAGCCGATCATGGTATACGGATCTGCTGGACCTTCTGGTCTGCAATCCGGTTCCTCTGCCTCTGATGGACGATATTATCTTCCAGGGCAAGGCCCTTCACAACAATCCGTCAATGTTCAGATTGACTGCGTGGATGTTGTCAAGGAATCTAGAATTAAGGAGGGCTTTTCTGAGCAAGCAGCCATGTTTATGGCCAAAGCCAGGAGGGGGTCAACCTCCAGAGCATATAATTATAAAATCAACAGATTTGCAGAATGGTGCTCAAAAAGATGTATTGATCCAATGGATTCATCTATTCAAGTAGTAGCTGATTTCCTCTGTCACCTCTATGATGCCTATAGCCTCAAGCCTAACTCTATTGCTGGTTATAAGTCAGCATTAATGTCTGTTATTCCTTGCTTGGCTAAGAGGGGAAGTGATGAAGTAAATACATTGAATGTATTATTTAAAGGCATGGGCAATCTAAGACCAAGGAATCCTCCTGTGATTCCGTCTTGGAGTTTATCGCTAGTGCTTCAAGTACTAGGTGATAAGCCTTTTGAACCACTTAGTTCCATTTCTATGAAACTATTAACACTGAAGACTGTGTTTTTAATTGCTGCGGCCTCGGCTAGGCGTAGGAGTGAGATTCATGCCTTATCAGCCGAGGATGACCGTTTTGTGGTTTCAGGGGAAGGCCTTAAGCTGCTACCTAGGATTAATTTCTTGGCTAAAAATCAGTCGTTGAAATATCCAGGTCAACCTATTATTTTGCCTGCTTTAACTAGATATGATCCTAATTCTAAAGCATGGTGTCCCGTCCGGGCGCTGCGCCGGTACAAACAACGTACGGCGGCATGGCGCACCGACCAGTCAGCGTTATGGTTGTCATATATTGAACCCCATGGGAGGGCTTCTAAGGACACCATTTCCAGGTGGATTGTGGAATGCATTCAGTTTTGCCATAAATCCGCCACCGGGAAGCAGGTTGACGTGGCCAAGGCTCACAGTGTCCGCGGCGTAGTGACATCCACGGCCCTATTTAATGGGGTCCCTGTGGATGATATTATGTCGGTGGCTCAGTGGCACTGTGAGTCAAGTTTTACAGACCATTATCTCCGTGACACCTCTAATCCTCTCGCCTTGTCGGTTTTGAAAAAATAAATCGGTTTATATTTTTTGAGGTGATTTCCTCATTACTTATATATATCACAATTAATTTATGGAAACACCCACTTTTTTGGGCCTGCATCAGTCTTTACCGATGGGAAGATGATGTCAGCAGCCATTTTCAACAAGGTCAGTCTTGTTCATGTGTTGTCCGTTGTTGATTGTATTGTCACGATTACCCGTTATTAATATGGTGATGGTTTGTGTATTTGTGTGGTTCATTGGTGAGAGTTACGAAAATGGAGCTTTTTCGTCTCTGTCCTGTAGTACATGGCACTTGTACGTAGAGAGCGTATAGGACATTGAGGTCAGTCGACTCTTCCTCCCAGGAAGGAGGGGGGGGGGAGCGCATATGACATTCGGTCATCTCTCATACATCGGTGGTGTTATCCGATGGTTAGTCAAATCCTGACTGTTTTTTCTTACAGTTTCAGAAGTTTAAGTGCCTTAAACGCAGAAAAGCGTATAGGGATGAGCTGGTCTTTTGACCTCGCCTCCCTCCCGCCAGATTCACTTTCGAATTCTGGCAATATCAAAAGTATTAGGGAGGTAAGTATACTCTTGAAGTGAAATAAACGAAATCTAGGATTTCTTTTTTCACGAGAGAGTTGATACTTACCTCCCTAGATACGGACCCGGCCTCTCCACCCCACAGAGGCTCGGTCTTCAGGCTCTTAATAGTTGCATGTGTGTCAGCCAATAATCTAGTCAGAGGAAGTGCTAGTCTGCGCATGCGCGGAGGTGGGGCTGGCATCCGCCGGACTACGCTCTGACTCCCTGCCCAGTAGGGGCACCTAACTGTTTTAAATCTGAGTGTTTATTGAGTGAAAGCCAATATTTAGCAATATCAAAAGTATTAGGGAGGTAAGTATCAACTCTCTCGTGAAAAAAGAAATCCTAGATTTCGTTTATTCTCCATACACAATAATACAGCAAGCACAGTATTGTACATAACATGCTTTCTCCATACACAATAATACAGCAAGCACAGTATTGTACATAACATGATTTCTCCATACACAATAATATAGCAAGCACAGT
The DNA here is from genome assembly GCA_034401795.1 of Chaetoderma sp. LZ-2023a. Lineage (NCBI taxonomy): Eukaryota > Metazoa > Mollusca > Caudofoveata > Chaetodermatida > Chaetodermatidae > Chaetoderma > Chaetoderma sp. LZ-2023a. The sequence continues at coordinate 195,836,013 of CM067370.1, read as the reverse complement.
ATTGTACATAACATGCTTTCTCCATACACAATAATACAGCAAGCATAGTATTATACATAACATGCTTTCTCCATACACAATAATACAGCAAGCACAGTATTGTACATAACATGCTTTCTCCATACACAATAATACAGCAAGCACAGTATTGTACATAACATGCTTTCTCCATACACAATAATACAGCAAGCACAGTATTGTACATAACATGCTTTCTCCATACACAATAATACAGCAAGCACAGTATTGCACATAACATGCTTTCTCCATACACAATAATACAGCAAGCATAGTATTGTACATAACATGCTTTCTCCATATACCACCTTTAACATTTTAACCTATACCACTCTAATGTCAATATTCTATCTGTTACTATGGCAATAGCAAACTGGTCTACCTCTTTCAACAATTTTGCTGGACGATGTTGCTGTCTCTGATGTTCCCACCAAATTTGTTGAAAAATGAACACCAGTTTTACTTTAATTTGAGAATTAAAAATTTTGACATCAGAATTGTATCGGTTAATGGTCAAGATTTGTCAAGAAAATTAATATTTTTGCTTAGTAGATGTCCATTTGCGGACAAAGAGAAGACTATTGTTTGAAAATGGACTACTGGAATGACTCATTTATTGAGCCAGTCATTCCAGTGGCAAAATTAGAAAAAATATTCTTCTTCAAGACCACTGCAGAGGATGGTTTTGTCCGGCTTGACTGTTAAAGGGTTAAGGGCATTTCAGCAGATGAAGATTTTATGAAGCTAGTGGTTAATTGTCCCTATCCATTTTTTCATGTTTACATCAGGAGTATCCATTCTTCACGATGCATAGCTTCCCACATTGGTTTCTCGTGCATATTGGGGGTGTAGTGTCAGCCAGGTCTGTTAAGCTGCTAGACAAGATACACAATCCAGGTGAGAGAGACAATGGACACACTGGTGATAGACACGCGTGCATGCATGCAAGCATACACATGGGTGAGAGATGCACATACGCATGCACGCACGCACGCACACATGCATGCACGCACGCAAACACACACGTAATGCATGCATGCACAGACGCACATATGTGATAGACACGCACACACGCACACACACACTGAACCTGCATAGAAATGAGAAATATTCTGTTGTGATTGTGACTTCAGCTAACAAGTGATGTATTAAGATTATGATGTCAGATACTGAAGTGACAGAACGGATCCCTCCATTGAGGAGCGTGTGTGTTGTATTTTTCAGAGGAGCCAGAGACACGTGATGCATGGTGGGCAGAGATTCGCATGGAGATTCGTTCACATGCTAGAGCTATGGGCTGTCACGCCGTCGTGGGTTATAGTGAACAAACCACCATCTGGTATGTGTTCATGTTCACACGCTAAAGCTAGGGGGTGGTCATGCCGTCGTGGGTTGGTATGTGTTTATGTTCACACTCTAGTGCTATGGGGTGGTCACGCCATCTTGGGTTGGTATGTGTTTATGTTCACACTCTAGTGCTATGGGGTATGGGGTGGTCATGCCATCTTGGGTTGGTATGTGTTTATGTTCACACACTAGAGCTATGGGGTGGTCACACCATCATGGGTTGGTATGTGTTTATGTTCACACACTAGAGCTATGGGGTGGTCATGCCATCGTGGGTTGGTATGTGTTTATGTTCACACTCTAGTGATATAGGGTGGTCACGTCGTCATGCGTTGGTATGTGTTTATGTTCACACACTAGAGCTATGGGGTGGTCATGCCATCGTGGGTTGGTATGTGTTTATGTTCACACTCTAGTGATATAGGGTGGTCACGTCGTCATGCGTTGGTATGTGTTTATGTTCACACACTAGAGCTATGGGGTGGTCATGCCATCGTGGGTTGGTATGTGTTTATGTTCACACTCTAGTGCTATGGGGTGGTCGCGCCATCATGGGTTGTTATGTGTTTATGTTCACACTCTAGTGCTATGGGGTGGTCATGCCATCATGGGTTGGTATGTGTTTATGTTCACACACTAGAGCTATGGGGTGGTCATGCCATCGTGGGTTGGTATGTGTTTATGTTCACACTCTAGTGCTATGGGGTGGTCATGCCATCATGGGTTGGTATGTGTTTATGTTCACACACTAGAGCTATGGGGTGGTCACGCCATCGTGGGTTGGTATGTGTTTATGTTCACACACTAGAGCTATGGGGTGGTCATGCCATCATGGGTTGGTATGTGTTTATGTTCACACACTAGCGCTATGGGGTGGTCATGCCATCGTGGGTTGGTATGTGTTTATGTTCACACTCTAGTGCTATGGGGTGGTCATGCCATCGTGGGTTGGTATGTGTTTATGTTCACACTCTAGTGCTATGGGGTGGTCGCGCCATCATGGGTTGTTATGTGTTTATGTTCACACACTAGAGCTATGGGGTGGTCATGCCATCGTGGGTTGGTATGTGTTTATGTTCACACACTAGATCTATGGGGTGGTCACGCCATCATGGGTTGGTATGTGTTTATGTTCACACACTAGAGCTATGGGGTGGTCACGCCATCATGGGTTGGTATGTGTTTATGTTCACACACTAGAGCTATGGGGTGGTCATGCCATCGTGGGTTGGTATGTGTTTATGTTCACACTCTAGTGCTATGGGGTGGTCACGTCATCATGCGTTGGTATGTGTTCATGTTCACACACTAGAGCTATGGGGTGGTCATGCCATCGTGGGTTGTTATGTGTTTATGTTCACACACTAGAGCTATGGGGTGGTCACGCCATCATGGGTTGGTATGTGTTTATGTTCACACACTAGAGCTATGGGGTGGTCATGCCATCGTGGGTTGGTATGTGTTTATGTTCACACTCTAGTGCTATGGGGTGGTCACGCCATCGTGGGTTGGTATGTGTTTATGTTCACACACTAGATCTATGGGGTGGTCACGCCATCTTGGGTTGGTATGTGTTTATGTTCACACACTAGTGCTATGGGGTGGTCATGCCATCTTGGGTTGGTATGTTTTTATGTTCACACACTAGATCTATGGGGTGGTCACGCCATAGTGGGTTGTATGTGTTTATGTTCACACTCTAGTGCTATGGGGTGGTCGCACCATCATGGGTTGGTATGTGTTTATGTTCACACTCTAGTGCTATGGGGTGGTCACGCCATCGTGGGTTGGTATGTGTTTATGTTCACACACTAGAGCTATGGGGTGGTCATGCCTTCGTGGGTTGGTATGTGTTTATGTTCACACTAGTGCTATGGGGTGGTCACGCCATCATGGGTTGGTATGTGTTTATGTTCACACACTAGATCTATGGGGTGGTCACGCCATCTTGGGTTGGTATGTGTTTATGTTCACACACTAGTGCTATGGGGTGGTCATGCCATCTTGGGTTGGTATGTGTTTATGTTCACACACTAGATCTATGGGGTGGTCATGCCATAGTGGGTTGGTATGTGTTTATGTTCACACCATAGTCCTATGGGGTGGTCATGCCATCGTGGGTTGGTATGTGTTTATGTTCACACTAGTGCTATGGGGGTGGTCACGCCATCATGGGTTGTTATGTGTTTATGTTCACACTCTAGTGCTATGGGGTGGTCGCACCATCATGGGTTGTTATGTGTTTATGTTCACACTCTAGTGCTATGGGGTGGTCGCACCATCATGGGTTGGTATGTATTTATGTTCACACTCTAGTGCTATGGGGGTGGTCATGCCATTGTGTGTTGGTATGTGTTTATGTTCACACACTAGTGCTTTGGGGTGGTCATGCCATTGTGAGTTGGTATGTGTTTATGTTCACACTCTAGTGCTATGTGGTGGTCATGCCATCGTGGGTTATAGGGCACAAACCACCATCTGGTATCGCTTTACACTCACACGCTAGAGCTATGATTGATTGACATACTGGCCTGGCAGCGTGATTGATTAACCTGTGTAGTGATTGATTGACATCCTGGTCAGGCAAAGTGATTGACATCCTGGTCAGGTGGAGTGAATGATTGACAGGTGGAGTGAATGATTGATTGACATACTGGCTTGGCAGTGTGATTGATTAACCGTTGTAGTGATTGATTGACATCCTGGTCAGGCTGAGTGATTGAGTGGTTGACATCCTGGGGAGTGATTGATTGACTGGTGGAGTGATTGATTAGCATCCTGGTCAGGTGTAGTGATTGATTGACATCCTGGTCAGGTGGAGTGATTGATTGGCGTCCTGGTCAGGTGGAGCGATTGATTGGCATCCTGGTCAGGTGGAGTGATTGATTGACAAGTGGAGTGATTGATTGGCATCATGGTCAGGTGTAGTGAGTGATTGACATCCTGGTCAGGTGGAGTGATTGATTGCCATCCTGGTCAGGTGGAGTGATTGATTGCCATCCTGGTCAGGTGGAGTGATTGATTGCCATCCTGGTCAGGTGGAGGAACTGATTGACATCCTGGTCAGATGAAGTACTCTGAGCGGCTTAGCTGAGCTGAGCATGAGTTCCAGCACGATGCTCCAATATAGCGCAGCATGTATTCTCTGCTGTGGTTTGATGCTCCAATATAGTGCAGCATGTATTCTCTGCTTTAGTTTGATGTTCCTGATTGATCACATGAACTGAAATAGTTTTCACATTTTCTCACTAATCAAAGGTTACAAGCACTGTGGTTACATGATACCTGCTAGGCAATGTGGCTAGTAGGTAGGTCAGCATTGAGTGTAGATAAAAATCATGCATCAGTGTGTACATGCTAATGGCCGTGTTCTCTATATACATCTGTAGCGTGTGACCTTACTATGTGGGACATAATATGTAATGCTTTAAGGAGTTTTACGCAGTGGATTATAAGCATACTTAGTTTACTGGTAACTGACCGTCACCAGCATTTTTCTATATATTATTTGGTGTAATTCTATAATGAACATTTCCAGTTTATCCATCAATCATATGATGTCATAATCACCTTTGTAGATTGACGTCATAATCAATGACGTCATGGCTTAATTGATGACGGAGTAAGCATTGTTGTGCAATTTGTATATCTTTACTATTTAATAAACATGCTGTTGAATATTTAGAAACTAATTTGACTGGGCGCTGTTACTAGGCAGTAACTGCACCCAGTCAAATTAGTTTCTAAATATTCAACAGCTTACCTGTATAGTTTTCTGGAAATTAATAGTCAGGGTGTTTAGGAATCGATCGATCTAAACAGGGGCGTAGTATAGGTGGAGATTAGCTAAAAATTGGCGTGCATAGCTAAAACTGAATTTCCCCATTCTATAATTCTCAGTGGCGAGGTGATTGTCTTATCTGCCTATGGTACAGCGGCAAAGATCAACCTTCGATCAGACATGCTTCCAGATCAAAGTTTGACTCCACGTACAATGCCGTCAGTAGGACTCACTCCTGCAGTGCCTCCACAATCTACAAATGATCGTCAGCCACCCAGCAGTGCGGAAAAGGAAAAAGAACAGGAGAGTAAAGAGGGTCATAAAAAGCTTTATGTGGATATTAATCTGGCCAATCAAATGACAGGATTGGGGTATGTATTAGAAACATATGCTAATCAGCTTATGGCTTATGCCATGGTGACCGTCTGTTGTGTGTCCATCTATCCGTCTGTCATCCGCCCATCCATCGTCCGTCCGTCGTTCATCAAATTTTCCATTAAATGACTTCTCAAGAACCACTGGGCATTCAATTATATCCTTAGGGCATCAGAATCCAAGTTTGTTCAAACGAAGCTGATCGGTCAATTTGGCCGGCAGCCATCTTGGATTTTGCCAGATTTTTAGAAACGTCTTTAAAAATCTCCGAAACCGCTTGGCGAATCGATTCAAAACTCATAAAACATCATCTAGGGAAAGACGTAAGACAAGTTTGTTCAAGAAGACTTGATTGATCAAATGGTTCGGTGGCCATCTTGGATGACCTAGTTTTCCCGATAACGAGTTCTCCAGAATCGCTGAATGGATCGTTACAAAATTTGGCAGATATGATTAGGAACTAAGGGCCATTAAATTTTTTTCAAGGGAAGATGATCCGTAAAATGCATGGCCGTCATGAACCAATCAAAATGTAGTGTGTTTGTCGGCCATATTGGATATTTTTATTTGATGGATTTTGAAGCCGAAATTGGTTTTATATAGGTTTTTGGGTATTCTGATTTCAAATTTGCCATGGTTGAAACTGTCGGATAAACGATTTGGTGGCCATCTTGGAATTTCTTCCAGCCAAGAACTAAAGTAATGGGAAATTAAAAATGTCTTCTCGAGAATTACCTATGCCGATTTCAAGTATATTGGACAGGAAGCATCCTTAGGCCATAGTGATCCACATTTGTTCAAAGGGAGCCGATCGGCCAATTTAGTTGACGGCCATCTTGGATTTTGGCTGATTTTTAGAAACACCTTTAAAAATCTCTGAAACCACTTGGGGGATCAATTCAAAACTCATGAAATATGATTTAGTGCAAGAACTGAACCAAGTTTGTTTAAGGGAACTTGACTGGCCTAATGGTTAGGTGGTCATCTTGGATGACCTAGTTTTCTAGAAAACAACTTCTCCAGAACTGCTGAACGGATCGGGCCAAGATTTGGCAGATATGATTAGAGACTAAGGTTCATTAAAGTTTGTTGATATGTAGAAAAAGGGTTGCCATGGTCGAAACTGTCGGATAAACAGTTTGGTGACCATCCTGGATTTTTTTCCTACCAAAATCTTTCATACTAAAGCAATGGTAAATTTAAAATGTCATCTCGAGAACCACTGGGCCAATTTCAAGTATATTTGGCAGGAAGTATCCTTAGGGCATCGGGATCCAAGTCTGTTCAAAGGAAGCCGATCGGCCAATTTGGCCAGCAGCCATCTTGGATTTTGGCCGATTTTTTTTTTGAAGCATCTAAAAATCTCCGAAAGCGCTTGTGTGATCGATTCAAAACCCATGAAATATCATCTGGAGCAAGAGCTGAACCAAGTTTGTTCGAGGGAAGCTGATTGGCCAAATGCTTCACCGGTCATCTTGGATGACCTAGTTTTTGCGAAAATGACCACCAGAAATGCTGGGCAGATCGGGCAGTAATTTGAGAGATATAATTAAAGCCTAATTGCCTTTAACCCTCTGGGCCCTACCAAGAATTTACAAAAAAGTGCTAGAAACCCTACAGCCAAAAGCTAGAAACTTGCTTAGAAACCTAGCCTGTTAGCGGTAGTGGAGTGATAGCGGCGTAGTGCTACCATGCCAACTATATTAACTATTTTTGGCAAAGTAACAGATCACTATATATAAAACTATATATCATTAGAAAGGGCAATAAAATACCTTTAAGTACATATAAAATTTGTATGAGTAAAATATATTTTAGTTAGTCAACGTGCCTCTCAAAATGGCCACACCTTATAGGATAAATACATTGGTCTATTTTTGCAAAGTTTATCGAATCTTTTTTTAATTTTACAAATGCCATTGATAAATTTAATCACAATGGTATTAAAACTAACAGATACCAAAGTTTCGTGAAGGTTTTCATCCGATAAGATGTGAAAATGACAATTATATTATGTCATGGTACCGTAAAGTTTCGAGAAATTCTGGTCATGATTTTGGGGGGAGGCCTCATTCAATGTTGAATAATTCCTTTATACATAATCGAACACATACCAGGGTTTCTCAGCGTTGACAGCGAATAAATGGCAAATTTTATGCTATGTAGCATTACTGGGTGCACTCAGCCGTTTAAAAAGTGAACGCGAATGTTTTACACTAAGATTCTATAGCATCGGACATTTTTTCGTTCCGGCAAGATGGTGACACGATCAGCTGTTTTGCAAAATAGTTGTGTGTTCAAATATGTCAATTTATGCATATTTCTTGTACGGCACAAACTAAAAAGTAGACAGATGACTAGATTAACGATGTTGCCAATCGGGAAGTGGGATGCCGATATATTTGACAACTTTCGCATCTCAACTCGGCCTAATTAATGCTAGTAATTTGAAGAGTAAGTTATCTCAGAAATTGTAAACAAAGACACGCATCGATGATTGAGATTATCCGATTGTTTATCTATAACCTTATTGTGATTTCGCGACCAGAGGTAAACGAAATTGATTTATATATTATTGGTTCAGCTGCTCTCTTAACACAATCTATAACTTTCTCGGTTAAATTAGTCATTGAGTAACTGAAAACTTACAAGTAACAGCACATTTACTAATAATCATTGATGACTGGAACTTACTAATAATTCCTTAGAAAACAAATATTTCACTATTGCCCTGGTTACAAACATTCTATCACCATTTACTGTGTGGCCAGTATCCTCTGATCAAAGATATAGAGAACCGGGGCCCTGAAATAAACTTGTGTGCCCAAAATCAAAAACAATTGTCACATTTGAACCTGAAATTCCAGAACTCCACATTTACAGTCATTATAAATGTAAGATGTTGACTATTTTGAATCCAATGTGAAGCTGGTGCCGCCTTAGCCAGTTTAATTAGTTTCAAAATATTCAACAGAATTTTGAAACATTCGTAGCAAATTTATTATTCGCTCTTGTCGATTGAAAAGGTTAATCCAGTAACTAGTAGTCATACTCCCCCCTTGGACGATATATGCCCACCATTTATTATATTATTCATTTCATTTATGCGCTAAAATCTGAGGGTGGTGTATGACCATAACACCCGTTGTCGGGTCATAATGTTTACCAGTATATCCCTTAGTCTGAGTCTGCTCTGACTCAACCTGCCCCTGTGACAGATATTTGGACAGACTGTCAGTCTGTGACAGTCTGTCCAAATATCTGTCACTGGGACGGGTTGAGTCAGAGCAGACTCGGACTATATATCCCTATGACCTTGCGCCTTACATGTATATTGTTAACCATTTAACATTTCAGTCAGACCAAAACTGCTGCAGTTGTCGAGGAAAATGTAAATATTTTCCGACCAAAGTAAGATTATTTTTGAAAATGTATCACTGGACTGACTTGCTCTTGGTCTGCATATGGGCATTGTCTATGAGAAAATTTAAATTTTCATGAAAAAATTTGATTGTTAAAGTCTTAATATAACAGTTCTAGAATTTGGATATTTCTAACTTATCCTTCCTATTTTTTGCAGGTGACTGATGGGCGATGGCTTCTAAACTCTAAACGGACTCAGTTTTTCCTGCTACGCCTAATGGATTTACTAACATGGATTTTTATAAAAATACAAATTTGATGACCTGTGTTACTCTATAATCTAATTTTTGTATGGAAACAGTATATTTGAACTAAAACATGATGATGTACGTTCGAAACATGATCAGCTACTACACACATTAATGGCTGACAGCTATGCCGGCGGCTGTTCTGGATAGACTCCCGCTGTTATCAACCGTATTCCTGAGGGCTCAGCTAATGTGCATCTCACATAAGCTCTATGTATCATTTGAGATTGGGTGGGATTTGAATCAAATATCAATAAATTAAATTTAATCTCTTAATTATACCCACATGTTTTGAAAAAACTGCAGGGATATTACAATCGCCTCCATCTGTCTGTCTGTCCATCCATCTCCTCAGAAAGCTTTTGGTAGAATTCAATCAAAATTATTGTGTAAATTACCGATATGCTTGTGGATTGGGAGACACCATTTACACTAGGCTCCATTCCCAGAGGCGTGGGGGAGGGGGGGGGGGGGGCGTAGGTAGGGTTGATGGAAGACTGTCAAAGTTAAAGGTATATAACCAAATCTGGTGATTTACCATATCATGGCCCTATGGGTGTAGATTGTGAGACAACCTAATACATTAGGCTGTGACACTGCTCGGGTCGGAAGAGGCTGATGGGGGAGGGGCAAAACGTCAACTGAATTTGTTATGTGAGTAGCGGCGACAGCAGAGTGAAATCTACACAATGTAATGTGCACAAGATCAAGGTAAGAGATGAATTGCCCATATCTCATTTTAATGGGGAAAAATTAAAATTTATAAAGGAAAGCTGGTGAATATTTTAGAATTAGTTTCCCTTTGCTGATCTGGTAAGTTGGGCAGCAACAGCTTTCAGTCAAATCAAAGTACTTGAAATTGGTTTCAAAATATTCACCAGGTTAGCGGTATCTATGGTTACCATGAAATTTGGAATTCATGATACAAAGTATATAAACTGATCCCAACACGTGCAAATCATCGATGGAGCTTATGTAGAGATGGGCGGGCATAGCTAAAAAATTATCCATTAGAAAATCTAAATTTCTGCTCTGTCCTTCCTTTTGTCAATTCCAGTTTTTACTATGTTTAACCCTTTCGTGACAAGTCCTGAAAACAATGTGGCATGGCAAATGATGATTGTAGCCTAATTTCTCAATCCGAAAGAAAATTACATTTTAGTATGATGACTGAATTACTTATACCTACCAACCTTGTCTCTTTGAGTCCATTCATTATCCCCATACCTACCTTGTCTCCTCGAGTCCATTCATTATCTCCATGTTTTGAAAAAATGGGGATATAATTGCCTCCATCCACTTATCTGTATGTCCATCATGCTATCTCCTCCCAAACAGTTGGGTCGATTTCAACCAAATTTGGTATGGCGGTTACCCATATGATTGCGCTTTGCAAGACAACATTTAGATTTGGCCCTGCCCACTGAAGGTCAGGGGGTGGGGTCCAAAGTTCAAATGTCCAAAAAAAATGTCTGTCATATTTTACTCCCAAACTGTTGTGTGGAATTCAAAGAAATTTGGTGTGTGGTTTGCCCATATAATTGTGGATTGCCTGACATTTATTTCTTTGGGTTGGAGAAGGGGTTAAAAGGTCAAGAAATTTATTGTAAGCAGAGATTGGAGTCTTCCAGATTTATCTAGATTTCTGGATTTTTCATAGACCACTCTCGCACACCAGTTGACACCCTCTCCATGAATTGAAATTAAGCCAAATGAGCCACTACATTCAGATAGGACTAGTGATTACTAGATTCTACTTTAGCCCTTCAAATTTTCTATATAGACCAAAGGAAGACGATTTTTGAAATTTTACAACTGGAATGACTGGCTCAATTACCGAACATTCTAGTGGTAAATTTTCAAAGTCTTGCTCTGCTAATCAACATTTCTTAAGATCACAGCAGAGGCATTCATTGGCCACCATGACCATTAAAGGGTTGACAAACGAAATTGTTACCATTGGGCTGGTCATTGTATTAACCCTGGTCAATTTCTACTAGCCTCTGGCTCATGTTAATTTTAACTCCTGCTCTCACAGATCACTTCCTCTGATGACATCCAGATTTTTCAAATCGTTCCACTCCAGTCTCTGTGTAATGAAACTAATTCAAACAAATTTGGTATGTGATTATGGAGTGCAGAGGATACGCCCCCAGGGATGGGATGGGTAAAGAGGTCAAAGTGGTGAGCATGGGGATTTGCTATAATGCGTCATCGACCAAGCAATCTAGTTATCACTCACTTACCATCATTGTTGAAGACTTGATGCTTGATAAATAACATTATGAACAGGAGTAATCAGAGATTGTAAACCACCGCCGAGACCACCCTACCGTTTTTGTCATGTCCAAATTTGTTAAATCTTTAATGTATGATCACACAGATCACAGCCAAAGTCTGGAAACCCTTGTTTAGGTTATATTGGTTTGTTGTGTTAAAATTTTAAAACGAATCGGATCAGTAGTTTTTTAGATGCAATACTGGACGCATGCACACACATAATACCTTAGGGCAAGGGTAATAATCCAGGAACGAATAGCAATAAAGATCAAAAGTACCTGCAATCTAAAGAAACAATCTGCTGAGTATATTTTGACAAATTTAATTGGAATCTATTGTTGTCCAAAACAACACCAGTTTCCAATCAGATTGGACTCGATATATTCAACAAATCTACTATACGTAGTCCAGTCGGATTACCTAAGATGAGATTCTCTCTCTCCCTCTCACTTCGAGTAAACTTTATTTGATATTTACACTGATAGCTTACAAATAATACAGTATTCAACCCTTTAATACGCAAGCTTTACCACTGGAACATGTTGTCACCTAATGCAGCAACATCTTCCAGTCCAATCGATCTCAAAATATTCAACAATTTAATCACCAGTTCTACTAAGTAATATGACACTCTTACATAGAAGGAACTGTATTTGACATACATGTAGTTTACAATGGCAGCTTATACAATAAGTGATTCGAAATAAAATGGTACAGTAGATTTACATCAAGCGCATCAGATTTAACCTTTACCACTCTTATGTCAATATTCTATCTTTTAATGTGCCAATAGCCTGGAAAACTGGTACTGTTCTACTTCTGCTAACAGAAACTGGTGTACATTTTTTAACAACTTTGGTTTAGTAGATGATGTTGCTATCTACGACAGCAACATCTTCCACCAAATCTGTTGAGACAAGAACACCAGTTCTTTTAATTTAATTTGAAAAATTTTGACAGAATGGTAGGGGTTAATAAAATAGTGCAGAAGATAGAATTACAGAATCATCATTTTCATGAAATCTCAACCAGATAACTGTCCTATTCGACATATGATCCTGAAGAAAAAAAAGAGGAGAAACATTTACAAGATGAAAGAACAATAGAAAATGGAAATAAAACTGGAACAGTCAACAAAGGTGATTTCAAATGGCAATAGCAAGCTAATATGTCTCATGACTCGCATTACTTTAATAATGCATGTTACGGGCCCGTATTGACCCAGTAGCGGCCCCGTAACATGCGGTATCATGATAGATGATTGAGGAACAGAAATTAGACCGTAGATGCATGACAATATCTCCCTAGAAGCTAAATGACCGGTGTGATATAATGGTATTAATGGGCAAGCTATGTAAGGATGCACTTTAAATATTGTAGGCGTCAGTGTAGCTATTCAGCTGTATGTAATATTTTACCGACGCAATTATAAATTAGGTTAGACATTCTCACTAAGCGATTCCGGCCATCAGGGAATCGAGTACTCGGTTAAATAAAGGAATCGACACGCTATCGTTGACGATTTTACGCTAGGAATTTCATTCACAGAAAACTATTTGTATTTTCCCGTAGAAATTTGTAAACAAACTGAATTGACCAATCAACAGTGGATTTATAAAATTCAATCATCTGACGTAATGTAACGCTACGTTTTATTGGATAAAACGCCTGTAAGGCTTGTGTATTTAGCGATCGAAAACTGGTGCTCTTAAAGCCGTCCAGACGGCGCGTAGTTTTCCACGTCAACTTGTTGAAAACCATCCAGACGGCTTGTAGGTTTATTTGTACGCTTTTTGCGAGCCGTCTAGACGGCTCGTAGGTTCCTTAGGGTTATGCTTTGTCCATTGAAAGTTGAGATGTCAAAATAACATGAATCAATCAAATTTTTGCATTTTTGACGGACATCTTGTATTTTCTGCAAATTTGTGAGTAATCTTTGTTTTATTTTATGGATTTTGAAGCCGATCTTGGTTTTGTTTAGGTTTTCCTGTATGCTGATTTCAAATTTGCCACTTTCGCAACTGTCAGACAAATGGTTTGGCAACCATCTTGTATTTTTCCCACCATAAACTTCCATAACAAAGGAATGGGAAATCAAAAATGTTTTCTCGATAACCAGAGGACCGATTTTAACTCAATGTGCTAGGATGCACCCTTGTTCTTCTTGCAATACTGACCAATCCCTTAGAGTTCTCTACTGACATGTGATGGGCTTTCTGGTTGAAATGCCAACAGTCCAGGTGGCCTTTCTTGTTAAATATTATTAGGTAAGCTCAGCTGGCCAGAATGGCAAGTGATCTTATGTATGTCCATTTATCCATCAACTTTTTCTTTAAGCGACTTCTCAAGAACCACTGAGCTGATTTCAAATATATTTGGCAGGAAGCATCTTTAGCGCATAGGGATCCAAGTTTGTTCAGAGGATGCCGATCTGCCCAGTGGCCATCTTGGATGTTGGCTGATTTTTAGAAACGTCTTTAGAAATCTCAGAAACCGCTTGAGGGATCAATTCAAAACCCAGGAAATATCATCTAGGGCAAGAGCTGAACCAAGTTTGTTCGAGGGAACCTGATTAGCCAAATGGATTGGTGGCCATCTTGGATTACCTAGTTTTCGTGAAAATGACTTCATCAGAACTACTGAATGGATTGGGCCAAAATTTGGGAGATATGATTATGGATTAAGGGCTATTAAAGTTTGTTCAAGAGAAGCTGATACATCAAAAAAACATGTGCTGAGACTGCTAGCGGATGATGTGTTTCAATATTCGTCAATGTTGTAATGAGAATATGTACTGAGACTGTTAGTGTATGATGTGTTTCAGTATTGATCAATGTTGTAATGAGAATATGTACTGAGACTGTTAGCATATAATGTTTTTAGAATTGATTAATGTTGTAATGAGAATATGTACTGAGACTGTTAGCATATGATGTGTTTCAATATTGATCAATGATGTGATGAGAATATATACTGAGACTGTTAGCATATGATGTGTTTCAATATTGATCAATGTTGTAAGGAGAATATGTACTGACACTGTTAGCATATAATGTGTTTCAATATTGATCAATGTTGTAATGAGAATATATACTGAGACTGTTAGCATATGATGTGTTTCAATATTGATCAATGTTGTAAGGAGAATATGTGCTGACACTGTTAGCATATAATGTGTTTTAGTATTGATCAATGTTGTAATGAGAATATGGGATGAGACTGTTAGTGTATGATGTGTTTCAGTATTGATCAGATGTGTTTCAGTATTGATCAATGTTGTCATGAGAATATGTACTGAGACTGGTAGCCTATGATGTGTTTCAATATTGATCAATGTTGTAATGAGAATATGGGATGAGACTGTTAGTGTATGATGTGTTTCAGTATTGATCAGATGTGTTTCAGTATTGATCAATGTTGTCATGAGAATATGTACTGACACTGTTAGCATATAATGTGTTTTAGTATTAATTAATGTTGTAATGAGAATATGTAATGAGACTGTTAGTGTATGATGTGTTTCAGTATTGATTGTGTATGATGTGTTTCAGTTATTGATTGTGTAGAATGTGTTTCAGTATTGATCGTGTATGATGTGTTTCAGTTATTGATCGTGTATGTTATGTTTCGGTATTGACGGTGTATGATGTTATTGATTGTGTATAATGTGTTTCAGTTATTGATCGTGTATGTTATGTTTCGTTATTGATTGTGTATGATGTGTTTCAGTTATTGATCGTGTATGATGTGTTTCAGTTATTGATTGTGTATGATGTGTTTCAGCATTGTAGAAGATTCTCCGTCTATGAATTGCAACCTTTGTCATACGCCTTATCGCGTCAGTAGTGTGCCGTTTCCTGTCAATCTAACTCACTGCTTAATATGCAAGTAAGTGTAATTGTGTACAGAGAGGAATAGGTTATAGAATATTTTATGACTAATTTGATTGCCTATCGTAAACTGCGATTGAATTATAGTGAGGTGAAAATGATATTTCTTAAACACCCTATGTAATTTTCAATATTTACTCAAATGCTGTATTGCATGATTCGTATTAGTTTAATTTGAATATTGTATTAGATACTCAGTAGTGTCTGTGCTTTATCAAGGTAACTCACCAGATACATAGCAATATATGTTTGGCTCACCTACCATACCTACCACAAAGGGCCAGGTGAGCTTCTTTTACTGAGGATTACTTACCATGTGAGCTTCACTTTGATATCTAGTTTTATATCGACCTGGCTATATAATATTAAAACTTAAGCGACCCACCCTCATTAGGCAGGATATCCAGCTGTCCTTGATCTGCATCCAGCGGTACAACTCGGGGTGACTTGTCAGTGAGATTGTGACATAGTCAGAGTTGGTTTTATCATGATAGGTCAGTGAGATTGTGACATAGAGTTAGTTTTATCATGACTGGTCAGTGAGATTGTGACAGTCTGAGTTACTTTTATCATGACTGGTCAGTGAGATTGTGTCATAGTCTAGTTTTATCATGACTGGTCAGTGAGATTGTGTCATAGTCCAGTTTTATCATGACTGGTCAGTGAGATTGTGTCATAGTCCAGTTTTATCATGACTGGTCAGGGAGATTGTGACATAGCTAGAGTTAGTTTTATCATGACTGGTCAGTGAGATTGTGTCATAGTCTAGTTTTATCATGACTGGTCGGTGAAATTGTGACATAGTCAGAGTTTTATCATGACTGGTCAGTGAGATTGTGTCATAGTCCAGTTTTATCATGACTGGTCAGTGAGATTATGACATAGCTAGAGATAGTTTTATCATGACTGGTCAGTGAGATTGTGACACAAAGTTAGTTTTATCATGACTGGTTAGTGAGATTGTGTCATAGTCAGAGTTAGTTTTATCATGACTGGTCAGTGAGAGTGTGACAGTCCGAGTTAGTTTTGTCATGACAGGTCAGTGAGATTGTGACACAGAGTTAGTTTTATCATGACTGGACAGTGACATTGTGACATAGTCAGAGTTAGTTTTATCATGACAGTTCAGTGAGATTGTGACAGTCAGAGTTAGTTTTATCATGACTGATCAGTGAGATTGTGTCATAGTCAGAGTTTTATCATGACTGATCGGTGACATTGCGACATAATGTTAGTTTTATCATGACTGGTCAGTGAGATTGTGACATAGTTAAAGTTTTATCATGACTGATCAATGAGATTGTGACAGTCAGCTTTAGTTTTATCATGACTGGTCCTTGAGATTGTGGCACAGACAGAGTGAGTTTTATCATGACTGGTCAGTGAGATTGTAGCACAGACAGAGTGAGTTTTATCATGACTGGTCAGTGAGATTGTGGCACAGACAGAGTGAGTTTTATCATGTCGCTATATATTACATTGCAAAGTTAGCTTTTCTAAATCTCACTAGCAGGACTTAATTCACACTCAAGCAGAGGTCCAGATAAGCACTATATTTACGTAACTATCACAGTTTATAAGAGTTTGACATAATTTTTTCCCATCTTCCCAGAAATCACGCATTATAGACCATCAATCAGAAGTTAGGTTTGTTCAAAATCCCTTTGTTGGCCTTCATTCTGTGAGTAGAATTTCAACAGTTTCCAATTTGTATAGCTATTTCTCCCTCCCCCCCTCCCATGATTGATGGTGTGTATATATGGGGTGTGTATGGTTAGTATTAGTATGGAGATTTGTGGTTATTAAACATGTATATAGATATGTGTAATTTATCATAGGCTAGTGTGCCAAGCAATAGTATTAAATAAGCACATTTCACATCAAGAGTATACTCACCACCCTAATACTTTAGGATATTTCCTAAATATCGACTTAGCTTCAATAATACTCAGAATTGAAAAGAAACTGCCCCCACTGGGCAGGTTACACAACTGACAGTCCAGCGGATGTGCAGCCCAAACTCGCACATGCGCGGGGCTGACTCATCCCCTTCTTAAAATATTGACGTGCCATTGCAACATGCTTTCTAGCCTTGCTTTTGCTTTCTATCTTTTTGAAGCTTTGAGTTGTTTTGCAACTTGTTTTGACTGATTATTAGTATGTCTGACGCTGTCAAGTCGCCGGAGGATGCCCCCGGTTCAAGCCATCAGGTGTACTTTAGTAAATTTATTGATAAAAAATTTGCGTGTTGACTCGGATGGTGTTTCCGGGATTCGCGCTAACTCGTGGATACGTATTTATTAGGCTAGCTCTTATGGGGGTGGGGGGGGGGGGGGGAGGGAGGCCTATATATTAGCTAACGCATGTTGTGCTTTGTTTTTCAGACACATGAGCTGATATTTGAAGTGTATCCTTTACTCTAAAACAATATTTATACTTGGTTTCTGGGTCCTTCTAATTTATTATGAGTTTGCTTAGGGAATTATTACCATAAGAAGTAATTTTTTCGCATTCTCCCCCCACCACAGGGTTTTGGACTCAGGATCAGGTATTCCTGTTGTTGTTCATCAGACTTCACTCGTCCTCAGAAGTCAACTTATGAGGTTTTATTTAGGAGAGAGCATCATTTTCAGGCATTTTATTAGAAACGTAGAAATTTTTTAACTGAGTGTTGAGTTATTTATCTCTCTTGATGGTTTGCATAGGTTCATTGTGTTCTATAAAGTTCAATTACTAATGAATCTTTGTTTTGAGCTGTGAAGTCTAAAAATTTGCCTCAAGTATTCCAGTTCAAATTCTAATGTCCCTTGTCTTTTTAAAGAAGTATAAGAAGTTTTAGGATTTGTTCACCTTTTGTCAGGCCTATAGTTTTTTCTATGGCCCTGACTTATCTTTTCATTTGATGGTTCAAAGTTTTCCTTATGGATCTTATTAGCCTTTTGCAATTGTTTTTTTGGTTCGTCATAACTAAGAACTAATTGTTTCCGTTTTGTGTCATTTTAGAGGGTAATTGAGAACAAATGCCCTTCCTGCCACCATTTCGTGAAGGCCCGCTTTTTCCCTCATGACTGCACTAGGTGCAGTACATGCGGGCCCCTTCTAAATTGCCATGTGTGTGAGTCGTGGCCGGTGGAGGTGATGACTGATTTTTGGAAAAAGAGTGTGGTAAGAAGAGGAAGGCATCCATGCCAGACATGGAGGCCTTCCATCTTGAAATGATGAGAGAAATGAAGAGACGTCCCGGAGTTGCTTCGCAGCTTGCTTCCCGGGTCAGGTTCATCATTGTCTTCTTCATTTTCTCCAGGACAGAGTGTTCCCGTCTCTAGGTCTGGTTCTCTTAGCAAACCAGTTTTCACTTCAAGAGTATACTTACCTCCCTAATACTTTTGATATTGCTAAATATCGGCGTTCACTCAATAAACACTCAGAATAAAAACAGTTAGCTGCCCCTACTGGGCAGGTAGACAGAGGGTAGTCCGGCGGATACCAGCCCCACCACCGCGCATGCGCCGACTACTACTTCCTCTTTGCTAATTTATTGGCAGAGAGAACACATGTTTTTGTTGTTTTTTCACTTTCACTTGTTCTACCGCATTTTAAGTGTATATATTGGAAGGATTATCGCCTGGATCATGTCGGACAGAGTGGCTTCGCCGGACGATGGCTCAGGATACTTATATCAGGTGATTTCTAATATATTCTAGCGAGTTTTTCCCGGTGTAATGTGTTTCCGGGACTCGCGTTTACCGTGATAAGCGCCTGTTTTAGTTATTTTATTTCAACATGGTGCTATATAAAACTAATCTCTCTTTGTGTTTATGTCCACAGGTATCTGTTAGGATATGTAATGGCCATCACAGCATCTGAGGGTTTGTTTCTCTCCACCAAGGTTCCATTTCCTACTAATACTGTTAGGTTATCTAACCAAGAATTCTATGTCCAGTGAGTCGGAGGCCTAGTATAAAAGTCTTCTCACTTTGCCCTCTTGATCCAATTCCTTCCCCTAAGGTGGAGAGTTGAGAGGCGTACAGTTGGTGGAGTGCTCCAGTTCGTCACGTTGGATGGTTTGTCTATACAAAGTGTCAGGTATCTAAGTAATGATATGAGGTGAGGTTAATTATTTAAGAAAATTAACTGTTATTGCCATTGTTATCGTTGTGTATCTGATGGTTGTGTAGTCTGAATAACCGTTCGGAAGATGTTCTGGTTATATATACAATTCGTCCGCACGTCTGGTTGTTGGTTCGGATCGATTAATTTACTGTCATGGGATCATGACGTCATAATCAGCCTTGCTATTTATTAACAATTAAAGTTTTGTCCAACGCTGGTTTCAGATGATTATTGATCCTTATGATCATTTCCCTCTCTTTTAGTTTGGTTTTGAGTTTCTAACCGTAACAAAATTACTCATTGTCCTCGTCCTTTGTCCTGTTTCAGAGACCTGGTTGTTCGTCCTGTGGACGGTTCCTTAAGGATAGGTTCGTTCTTCAGTTGTGCTTTAGTTGTAGTCCCTGTGGGCCATTGCTCAAGTGTGAGGTATGCAAGCAATGGGGGGGTGGGGGTGGGGGGGGGGGGGCGAGTTAATGTCTGAGTTTCTGTGTTTGCAGGCGAAGGACAGGGTAGTGGAGGAGGAGAGGAAGCAGAAGAGAGAGGATGTGAAGGGTAAGAGGAAGGCCTCGTCCGCGGTGGACATGGAGGCCTTCCGGAGTGAGATGTTGGGAGAGATGAAGAGGACGATAAAGGATTTGGTTCCAGAGTTGCTTCGTGGCATGCTTCCTGGACCAGATCCTTTGTCATCCTCGGCGTCTGCTTCAGAGCAGGTAATCCCCACCTCTGAATCACTATTCCGTAGGCCGGTTCCGTTGTTCGAAGATTCAGAGGTGGCCCCATTAGTGGGGGCGTTCCACGACCCTGGCAGCAGGCTTGGTGCCGCGCCGAGGGGTCGTGGACGGCTGTCGCTGGAACCCGCGGGCTGCTTATCAGTCCAGGGGTATCTGCACGCCGCGGGTGCCAGTACCTCCTATGGCACCTTTCCTGGCCAGTCTGGGTTAGCTCTCTTTGCTGACCCGGAGTCTAATCTGTCTGGCCAGGAGGAAGAGGATTACCTGTTAAGGTCGCCGTCTGGGGACGTGACCATGGATTATGACGTCTGTGCACCCCTCGCGGGGAATGCAAGCGACATATTCCATGTATCTACTCACGCAGGAGTAGAGTTCACGGCTCAGAAGGTGGCCCTGGCCGGTGCTGATGGCCAGCTATACCGCATACCTCGGCTTGCCGAGAGTATCGCTGGTGCTGGCCAGGGCCGTGGTGGGGCGGTATCTGCCCCACGCTCTACCATGGCGCCTGCTCCTGGTCAGGCCAGTCAGATTAGCATGCCTGTTCTTTCGGGCCCGCATGCTTTCCCTGGCTTGCCAGGGGTATCAGCTTATCCGCCGTCGAGCTCTGCTGCTTGCGCTCAGGAGGAAGACGAAGGCCCCCGTCTTGTAGAACGCTCGCAGCTAGCCACGGAAGAGGATTGGTCGGACGCTTGCCAGTGGCTGGTAAGTGTTAGGCCAGATCTGCCCATGGAGCAGTCGGCTAGCCAGCGTGATCACAGGCCGTGGTTAGCTGGTAAGGCTACTGCTAGCGCAATGCCATCTCTGCCGCTGGCTGAGCATGTCATTGACATGTTCGAGGCGGCGGAGACGTCCATCAATGCGAATGGGAGTCTCGTGAAGGCCCCTCGCGAGGTGGCCAGGCGTTGCCGCATCGTGCCCCTGGATTACCAGAGGTACGGTGTGGTACCCAAGCCGAGCGTGGATGACCGCGCGGCTTTGGGTGAAGATGCGCGGCCAGGCTCCCATTCTGACATGGGAGTTCTGTGTTCGAACGCGTTGCGTTCGGCCAATGCCGCATTGTGTGATGCGGAGGAGAGTCGGAGAGCTTCGATTGCCGCTCTGTCCCACGTCTCCCAGCTGTTACAGGGGGTAGTAACAGCATCCGCATCGCGCCAACCGAGCCCGGTCACAGTCCAGAGAGCCATCCAGGATGGTATCAACCTGGCTCTGGACTGCATGACTCGGGTGGTGACCAGGAGTGTCCGGGCGAGGCGCACGTTTGCCTGGACAATCTGTGCCCGTCCCAGGACCTGTAAAATAGGCTACTGCGTATGCCTATGACATGTCCTGGTCTCTTTGGAGGTGAGGGATGTAGGCACCTCCAGGAGACGGTTACTCTGGTCAATAACCAGAGGGCGCTGCGCGAGCAGTTTGAAGTGCTCTGTCTGGAGCGTGTTCGCGCCGCACCCCCTGCGTATCATCCCCTGCAGGCTCGAGGTGGAGGTGGCCAGGTCAGAGGCCACCCACCATCGCAGCGTCGGCCTAGGCCGCGTGCGATTCGGCCAGCAGTGAGGGGGGCGCAGGCTCCTCAGGCTCAGGCAGCCACCCGCGCACCGAGGTGCGCACGGTGCTGGGCGTGGCGCGCGAGGATCTGGTCGCGGTAATCGTGCCTGATGGGCCGGTTGCCGCGGTGAGAACCACTCTGGTGTTTCTGGCGAAGGATACTGCCACTCTTGCACTCCTTATGTCCACCTCTCTCCCAAGGTGGACCGGTGGGAGGCTGGCTGGCCGACCGCACGCAAGAGTGGGAATGGTTGACTCAGGACCGTTTAGTCTTGTGATGGCTTTCGGTCGGGTATCATCCTGATTGGATGACAGGCCCGCCATCGCGACTGTCTCTAGTGCCAATCTGGACTCCAAATCCGAGAGATCCAGATCAAAGGTTGTGTATCGAGGAGGAGATAAATTCCCTCATACAAAAAGGAGCTATTCAGCCGGCACAGAAGTGTCCGGGCTTCTATTCAACCGTGTTCTTAGTAACAAAAAACACCGGAGGGTGGAGACCAATTCTCAACCTCAAGCCGTTGAACAAGTTCATAGAGACGCCCAGTTTCAAGATGGAGACTGTGTGCTCGGTGTTGGCGGGGTTAGAGAGGGGAATGTGGACAGCTTCAATAGATTTGAAGGATGCTTATTTCCACATTCCCATAGCGAGGAGTTTCCGTCGCTTCCTGAGATTTGCGTTCCAGGGCAGACAGTGGGAATTCAGGGTATTACCCTTCGGAATTTCCACTGCTCCTCGGGTTTTCACCTGTGTGGTTCTTGTGATTACAGCATACCTCCGCAGGAGAAGCATAGCAGTCCACACGTACATAGACGACTGGCTGTTAAAAGCACACACCCAGGAAAGTTTATCGACCAATCTGGAGATTGTTTTGAAAACTCTCACGGATTTAGGCTGGATGATAAATTTTAAAAAATCAGAGCTGACTCCATCCCAGAAGTTTGTTTACCTGGGGATGTTCTTCGATCTAGAGACAGGATATGTTTATCCTACTCAGGAGAGAGTTCAGAGACTCATCTCAGTAGTTCAGTCAGTGTGCGACAGTCGTCATGTCCTGGCACGGGTTTACTTGAGAATGCTGGGGTTGATGGTTTCGTTGGAACCGGTCATTCCTCAGGCCGCCTTACGCAGGCGGCCGATCCAGTTATTTCTCATAACACAATGGACCCAGAGTACAGGTTCACTGGACTCGAATGTGTCAGTGTTGGCGCCTCTAATTCACCACCTGCAATGGTGGTTGAAGACAGAGAATCTCCTGGTGGGGGTGATGCTTACCCCTCCTCACCCTCAGGTAACTGTGTACACAGATGCCTCGATGGAGGGCTGGGGAGCTTGCCTGGAAGAATCCATGATATTAGGGCTTTGGAATCTGGAACAGTCAAAGGAACATATAAATCTACTGGAGCTAAGAGCAGTAGTCCTGGGCCTGGAACATTTCTTACAGAAAGTTCAGGGCAAGATTGTTCTTGTTCGTTCAGACAACTCAACAGTAGTGACTTACATAAACCGCCAGGGCGGAACGAAGTCGCCCAGTCTCTGTATGATGACATGGAAACTGCTTTGCTGGTGCCTGGATCACAGGATTACCTTGAGAGCAGTTCATATTCCGGGAAGGTTAAATCTGCTAGCAGACTCATTGAGCCGAAGGATGAGTGTTTTACCGACGGAATGGCAACTAAATCAATGTGTGGCGGATCGTCTGTTCGACCATTGGGGGAAGCCCAACATAGATTTGTTCGCAACGAAGAGGAATGCGAAGATGACGACGTACATCTCTCCGATTCCAGATCCAAGCGCTTTCGCAACAGATGAATTAGCTATCAGCTGGGCGGGAATGTATGCATACGCATTCCCTCCAGCAATCCTGATTCCAAAAATTCTTCAGAAAATCAGACAGGAGGAGTGCCAAGTGCTTCTGATCGCCCCGGATTGGCCAAGCCGATCATGGTATACCGATCTGCTGGACCTTCTGGTCTGCAATCCGGTTCCTCTGCCTCGGATGGACGACATTATTTTCCAGGACAGGTCCCTTCACAACAACCCATCAATGTTCCGATTGACTGCGTGGATGTTGTCAAGAAATCTAGACTTAAAGAGGGCTTTTCTGAGCAAGCAGCCATGTTTATGGCAAAAGCCAGGAGGGGGTCAACCTCCAGAGCATATAATTATAAAATCAACAGATTTGCAGAATGGTGCTCAAAAAGATGTATTGATCCAATGGATTCATCTATTCAGGTAGTAGCTGATTTCCTCTGTCACCTGTAAGATGCCTATGGCCTCAAGCCTAACTCTATTGCTGGTTATAAGTCAGCTTTAATGACTGTTATCCCTTGCTTGGCTGATAGGGGAAGTGACAAAGTCTGTTCATTGAACACTTTAATAAAAGGCATGTGTAATCTAAGACCGAGAAATCCTCCAGCGATTCCATCTTGGAGTTTATCTCTAGTACGTCAAGTGCTAGCAGACAAACCCTTTGAACCACTAAGTGCCATTTCTGTGAAAATGTGGACACTTAAGACAGTATTTCTAATTGCTGCGACCGCTGCAAGACGGAGAAGTGAGATTCATGCTTTATCCGCTGAGGCGGACTGTTATGTGGTTACATGCCTTAGGCTTCTACATAGGATAAATTTCATGGCTAAGACCAAGTCTTTGAAATATCCAGGTCAATCAATTGTTTTACCAGACTGGGTTTGATCCTAATTCAAAAGCATGGTGTCCAGTCCGCTCATTAAACAGGTACAAACAACGTACACAGGAATGGTGAACGGACCCATCCTCGTTATGGTTGTCTTATATTGAACCCCATGGCAGGGCATCAAAAGACACTATATCAAGGTGGATTATGGATTGTATTCAATTTTGCCACAAATCTGCCACTGGTAAACATGTTGACTTAGCCAAGGCTCACAATGTTCGTGGTGTAGTGGTGTCGATCACCCTGTTTAACGGGGTGCCGGTGGATGACATTATGTCTGTAGCTCAGTGGCACTGTGAGTCAAGTTTTACCGACCATTACCTCCATGACACCACTAATCCTCTTGCCTTATCGATATTCAAAAGATGATCAGGTGTATGTATATATTGTAGAAGTTGCACTTGCTGTCTTGAGAGGAAACAACCGCATATTCGTGTATCATTTTTTCATTCACTGATGTGGACTGGATGGATACAGCTTTCATGCATAAAGTCAGTACTGCCTTTTGTTATTACATAATTTATTGTCACGATGTTTTACCCTTATTTATTAATAAGGTAATGGTATCTGTGTATTATGTGTTTCATTTATTGAGAGTATACGAAATGAAGCCTTTTGTCTCTTGTCCCGTAGTACTTAGCATCAGTACTTAGAGAACATATGGGACATGGAGGTCATAGCTTCTCCTTTCCCAAAAGGAGGTGGGGGGAGCGCATTTGACATACAGTCATTACTCTCACCATCGGTTGTGTTATCCGATGTTCAAATCATTGCCTGATTGTGTGTATGACACAATTTCAGATGTTAGTGCTTCATACGCAAAACGCGCAAGGAATGAGTTGGTCTTTTTCTTACGAATTCTGACAATATCATAGAGTGTTAAGGAGGTAAGTATATCTCTTGAAGTGAAATAAATGAAATCACTCATTTCTTTTTTCACGAAAGAGTTGTTATACTTACCTCCCTAACACGGACGCGGCCTCTCCACCCCGCAAAGGCTCGGTCTTCAGGCTTTACGTTGCATGTGTTGGCCAATAGTCAAGCTGAGGCAGTCTGCCCATGTGCGAGGTTGGGGCCGGCATCCGGCTGACTGTCACCTGTCTACCTACTCATTAAGGGCACCTATCTTTTTTTAATCTGGCAGTATTGAGTCAAAGTAGATATTTAGGAAACATCAGAGTGTTAGGGAGGTAAGTATAACAACTCTCGTGAGAAACGAAATCTATGAATTTGTTTATTTTTAGCTATTCTCCACCCATCTTTAGCTATGCTCCACCCATCTTTACTTAGGCTCCACCCATCTTTAGCTATGCTCCACCCATCTTTAGCTATTCTCCACCCATCTTTAGCTATTCTCCACCCATCTTTAGCTATTCTCCACCCATCTAGCTATTCTCCACCCATCTTTAGCTATGCTCCACCCATCTTTAGCTATGCTCCACCCATCTTTAGCTATGCTCCACCCATCTTTAGCTATTCTCCACCCATCTTTAGCTATGCTCCACCCATCTTTAGCTATTCTCCACCCATCTTTAGCTATGCTCCACCCATCTAGCTATTCTCCACCCATCCTTATCTATGCTCCACCCATCTTTAGCTATGCTCCACCATCTTTAGCTATGCTCCACCCATCTTTAGCCACACTGCACCCATCTTTAGCTATGCTCCACCCATCTTTAGCCACACTGCACCCTTCTTTAGCTGTGCTCCACCCATCTTTATCCCCACTGCACCCATCTTTAGTTATGCTCCACCCATCTTTAGCTATGCTCCACCATCTTTAGCTAAGCTCCACCAATCTTTAGTTATGCTCCACCCATCTTTAGCCACACTGCACCCATCTTTAGCCACACTGCACCCATCTTTAGCTAAGCTCCACTCATCTTTAGCTAAGCTCCACCCACACTTTACCGTGTTGTGATTGATCAATCCCTGAATGGACTGACTATCAATTTCCAGAAAACTATACTGTAGGTAAGCTGTTGAATATTTTGAAACTAATTTGTTACAGTTAAATTAGTTTCAAATATTCAACGGTATCTTTATTAAATAGTAAAGACATATAATTCATACAACAATTCTTAGTCCATCATCACTTAAGCATTCGTGATGAACTTATTTACATCATGCATGACATCATTGATTATGATGTTACCCAACACGTCACATGGTTGATTATGACGTCATATGATTGATGGATAAACTGGAAACGTTCATTCTGGTCATGATCAGCAGAGAAGATCAAAGTTATGGACATCAAACATACATAGCTAGCTATTGCAAATAGCAATAGATTCTGGTCAGAATGAAGGACGGTGGGTGTATAGGGCAGTGTATATGTTTGGCCATATCCTATGCCATAGGTGGAGCTGTGATATTTTATGAGTGGTGTCATGTGGGCAATGCATGTGCCTGCCTGTTTATAGCATATAGCACATTGAAATAGAATATTATTGCCTCTAGCATGGTGTGCTTTCTCTGCAGGAAGAAGAAGGTGCCTGATGTTATGTTTATGACTATAGACCCACCAAGTGATATTCCCACGTATGGTAGAGGCTGTCTTATACAGGCCAGGTATATATCATCTTTATATTAGATTTGTGAAATGTGAACAAAGATATTGTCAGCGGGGGCACATGTATAAATTTCCTAAAACCTGTCAGATGCTGAATCTAAAAGTTCCGTTATGATGTCAATATTTATCCCTAATATATTTGTGATGCCTCCCTAAAGTTTGATCAGGCTCCATTATGGTGTCGACAGCTACTCTATGTTAGTGACGCCTCCCTCAAGTTTGATCAGGCTCCATTATGGTGTCGACAACTACTCTATGTTAGTGATGCCTCCTTCAAGTTTGATCAGGTTCCATTATGGTGTCGACAACTACTCTGTTAGTGATGCCTCTCTCAAGTTTGATCAGGCTCCATTATGGTGTCGACAACTACTCTATGTTAGTGACGCCTCCCTCAAGTTTGATCAGGCTCCATTATGGTGTCGACAACTACTCTATGTTAGTGACGCCTCCCTCAAGTTTGATCAGGCTCCATTATGGTGTCGACAACTACTCTGTGTTAGTGTCGCCTTCCTCAAGTTTGATCAGGCTACATTATGGTGTCGACAACTACTCTGTGTTAGTGATGCCTCCCTCAAGTTTGATCAGGCTACATTATGGTGTCGACAACTACTCTATGTTAGTTACGCCTCCCTCAAGTTTGATCAGGTTCCATTATGCTGTCGACAACTACTCTATGTTAGTGATGCCTCCCTCAAGTTTGATCAGGCTTCATTATGGTGTCGACAACTACTCTGTGTTAGTGACGCCTCCCTCAAGTTTGATCAGGTTCCATTATGGTGTCGACAACTACTCTGTGTTAGTGACGCCTCCCTCAAGTTTGATCAGGCTCCATTATGGTGTCGACAACTACTCTGTGTTAGTGATGCCTCCCTCAAGTTTGCTCACGATCCTGTTATCAATAATAGATAAGTAATGTTTTTAAGGGTGGAGCACCCTTCTAAAACCAATGAGGGTGTGTACGAATCTTAGTAATTACCATTTCCCCATAAGGGGAAGAGGATCTTGCATTCAGCGCAATGTCATAAATAAAACTCAGCAGCTGCAAATAATGAGTTGCAATTTGGTCATCTCAGCTTTGAAATGACCGGAAATTAAATTGTATTTATATCTGTTGATAATGGAGAATACATGATGAATTTCAAGGTAATGTGAGTGATCCATCATCACCTCCTCATAAGACATAATCTGAGTGATCCATCATCACCTCCTAATAAGACATAATGTGAGTGATCCATCATCACCTCCTCATAAGACATAATCTGAGTGATCCATCATCACCTAATAAGACATAATCTGAGTGATCCATCATCACCTCCTCATAAGACATAATGTGAGTGATCCATCATCACCTCCTCATAAGACATAATCTGAGTGATCCATCATCACCTCCTAATAAGACATAATGTGAGTGATCCATCATCACCTCCTCATAAGACATAATCTGAGTGATCCATCATCACCTCCTCATAAGATATAATGTGAGTGATCCATCATCGCCTCCTCATAAGACATAATCTGAGTGATCCATCATCACCTCCTCATAAGACGTAATGTGAGTGATCCATCATCACCTCCTCATAAGACGTAATCTGAGTGATCCATCATCACCTCCTTATAATATAGATTTGGTTATATATGTTTTGTAAATGCGATGTGTTTTGCAGAATCTGCCGAAGCAAGCGTGATCTTAAAGGAGAAGCAAATGCTAGAGAGATCAGTGATGTAAGTTTTTCTTCAGGGAAAGTAAATTCATTATTAAACTCAGAAATTTGTTGTTTTGATTAAAAAGGTATCTGCATATTTATATCTGCAGTTTATAAGCTGTCATTAGTGGCCTCTTGGTTGCAGATTGTGCTTCTTTAAAGCTAAAGGGTCATTGTGAAAGGAACAAATTCTTTTATTTAAATCTTTAAATAAATTATTAGTTCACCTGGCCAGAATGGCCAAGTGAACTTATGCCATGGCGACCATCCATCATCTGTCCATCCATCCGTCAACTTTTTCTTTAAACGACTTCTCAAGAACCACTGGGCCAATTTCAATTATATTTGGCAGGAAGTATTCTTAGGGCATAGAGATACAAGTTTGTTCAAATGAAACCGATCAACCAATTTGGCCGGTGGCCATCCTAGATTTTAGCAGATTTTTAGAAATGTCTTTAAACCTCTCAGAAACTGCCTGGGGAATCTATTCAAAACTCATGAAAATCATCTAAGGCAAGTGCTAAGCCAAGTTTGTTCAAGAGAACT
Organism: Chaetoderma sp. LZ-2023a; assembly: GCA_034401795.1. Taxonomy (NCBI): domain Eukaryota; kingdom Metazoa; phylum Mollusca; class Caudofoveata; order Chaetodermatida; family Chaetodermatidae; genus Chaetoderma; species Chaetoderma sp. LZ-2023a. The sequence goes on along the minus strand of CM067370.1, from coordinate 195,806,742 downwards.
TGATTGATCCAATGGTTCGACGGCCATCTTCGATGACCTAGTTTTCACGAAAATTACCTCTAGAACCGCTAAAGGGATCCGGCCAAAATTTGGGAGATATGATTAGGGACTAAGAGCGATTAAAATTTGTTCAAGAGAAGTTGATAAGTAAAAAAATGGCTGCCATAGACCAACCAAAACGTAACGTGTTTGCCGGCCGTATTGGATATTTTTATTATATGGATTTTGAAGCCGAAATTGGTTTTATATAGGTTTTTGGATATTCTGATTTCAAATTTATCAGATTTATGTAATGACATCCTCTTTTGCCCTTAATTTGCTGCCTCCCAGTAGGGCGAATTCCCAGGCGCTCTGCTGGTGTGTCTTCTGGCATCTTTAGGACATGGCCAAACATGGACCATCTTTGCTGGGCGACTTTTAAGGACAGTGGCGATGTATTACACATCTTGTATAGTGCATTGTTGGAAAATTACGCTGTCAGTGATGGTGCGCAGGTGTTTGCTGTGGCTGGCATCAAGTTTGCCGTGAGTTGCCTTTGGCGCTGCACAGCTATTACAGTTATATAACATCAAGGATACACAGGTTGTGTTGTATAAATTTTAATGTAGTCGTTTTGTCAAGGGCATCTTTGATCTATGAATCCATAGCTTCCAGACAGACTGGAAAGCTATGTTCTCCATGATGCTGCATGCAGCAATGTCAACAGTACTGCAGAGCAATGAGCCCAAGATTCAGGGTTGGCAATTTGCGGGAAATACTAGTATTTCCCAGGCGAGTGGGAAATACTGGAAAATACCAGAAAATACTGGGAAATACTCAGACATAAGGTTGTTTATCATGCTTAAGAAAGCAGTCAGGCATTAATAAATATGATCTAGACATATCTTCTTCTTCTTTTCGATCGCTGGTATCACACTTGGAGAGCCGTTCTCAAGATGAAATCTGTGGTTTTCTGCAGTTCTTCCACAGGCCCATACAGCTTTTCAAGAAGAGAGGTTGACAAAGGCCAGATCTCTTCTCTCAGCAGCTGATACGTACTGTAACATTGAAGTATGCGCTCTGTGGTCTGTTCTGCTTCTCCACAAGGACAAGCGGGCAATGTTGTAAGGTGGAACCGCCTGTACATGTGTTGGTTTAGTCTGTTGTGTCCAGTTCTGAGACGAAAAATGGTCACTTGCTTTGGCCTCGAGAGATGATGGTAGGCATCTTCTGATTGAGGTGTTCTATAGAGTGACTTGATGATAGTCTTCTTTCACATCAAGAGTATACTTACCTCCCTAATACTTTTGATATTGCTAAATATTGGCGTTCACTCAATAAAACACTCAGATTAAAAACAGTTAGGTGCCCCTACTGGGCAGGTAGACAGAGGTAGTCAGGCGGATGCCGGCCCCACCACCGCGCATGCGCCGACTACTACTTCCTCTTTGCTAATTTATTGGCAGAGAGTTCACATGCGTTTGTGCTTGTTAAAAAGTTTTCACTCGTTTACCTGTGTAAAATAGTCTGAATATACCTGGAAAGAAAGAGAAAGATGTCAGAAAGGGCGACTTCTCCGGAGGAGGGAGCTGGATCTCTTTATCAGGTGATTTCAACTATATTCTAGCGAGTTTTTCCCCGGTGTAATGTGTTTCCGGGACTCGCGCTTACCGTGCTATATAAGTCTAATCTCTCTTTGTGTTTATGTCCACAGGTATGGATTTGCATTATTAGTGGACATCTCAGCACAGGAGGGTTTGTTTCTCTCCACCACGGTTCCATTTCCTACTAATACTGTTAGGTTATCTAACCAAAAAATCTATGCTCAGTGAGTTGGAGGCTTGATATAAAGGTCTTCTCACTTTGCCCTCTTGATCCAATTCCTTCCCCTTAGGTGGAGAGAGTTAAGAGGCGTAGTCTTGGTGGAGTGCTCCAGTGCATCACGTTGGATGGTTTGTCTATACCAGGTGTCAGGTATCTAATTAATGATATGAGGTGATATGAATTATTTGAAAAAATAATGACTGTATTTACCATTGTTATCATTGTGTATCTGATGGTGTGTAGTCTGAATATCCAAGTGAGGACGTTATGTTAGGAATACAATTTGTTCCTGCACTTAGATGCTTGTTGCGGACCGATTTAATTTCTGTCATGGGATTGATGACGTCATAATCAGCCTTGCTCTTTATTTACATTTAAAGTTTTGTCCAACGCTGGTTTCGTATGGTTACTGATCTTTATGATCTTTTCCCTCTCTTTAGTTGGTTTTGAGTTTTTTAAAGCTAACCTTGACTAACTTGCTCATTGTCCTCGTCCTGTGTCCTGTTTCAGAGACCTGGTTATCCGTCCTGTGGCCGGTTTCTGAAGTATCGGTTTGTTCCCCATTTGTGCTTCAGCTGCAGTCCCTGTGGACCGCTGCTTAAGTGCGACGTATGTAAGCAATGGGGGGGGGTGGCGAACTAATGTCTGACTTTTTGTCATTGCAGGCAAAGGAGAAGGGTGTGGAGGAGGAGAGGAAGGTGAAGAAAGAGAGTGTTTCGAAGAAGGGTAAGAGGAAGGCCTCGTCCGCGGTGGACATGGAGGCCTTCCGGTCCGAAATGTTGGGAGAGATGCAGAGGACAATAAAGGATTTGGTCCCAGAGTTGCTTCGCAGCATGCTTCCTGGGCCAGCTCCTTTGTTGTCCTCAGCATCTGCTTCAGAGCAGGTTATCCCCGCCTCTGAATCTAATTTCCGTAGGTCGATTCCGTTGTTTGAGAACGATCCAGAGGTGGCCCCGTTGATGGGGGCGTTCCACGACCCTGGCAGCAGGCTTGGTGCCGCGCCGAGGGGCCGTGGACATCGGTTGTCGCAGGAACCCGCGGTCTGCTCATCAGACCCTGGGTATCCGCATGCCGCGGGTGCCAATGCCTCCTATGGCACCTTCCCTGGCCAGTCCGGGTTAGCTCTCTTTGCTGACCCGGAGTCTAACCTTTCTGGCCAGGAGGAAGAGGATTTCCTGCTAGGGTCGCCGTCTGGGGACGTGACCATGGACTACGACGTCTGTGCACCCCTCGCAGGGAATGCAGGCGACGTGGTCCATGGTTCTACTCACGCAGGAGTAGAATTCACGGTCCAGAAGGTGACCCTGGGCGGTGCTGAAGGCCAGCGTTACCGCATACCTCGGCTTGCCGAGAGTGTCGCTGGTGCTGGTCTGGACCGTGGTGGGGCGGTGTCTGCCCCGTGCTCTACCACGGCACCTGCTCTTGGTCAAGCCAGTGAGCTTAGCATGCCTGGTCTTTCGGGGCCGCATGTTTTCCCTGGTTTGCCAGCGGTATCAGCATACCCGCCGTCAAGCTCTGCTGCGTGCGCTCAGGAGGAAGACGAAGGCCCCCGTCTCGTAGAGCGCTCGCAGCTAGCCACGGAGGAGGATTGGTCGGACGCTTGCCAGTGGCTGGTGAGTGTTCGGCCAGACCTGCCCGTGGAGCAGTCGGCTAGCCAGCGAGATCACAGGCCATGGTTAGCTGGTAAGCCGACTGCAAACGCTATGCCATCTCTGCCGCTGGCTGAGCATGTCGTGGACATGTTCGAGGCGGCGGAGACGTCCATTAAGGCGAATGGGCGTCTCGCGAAGGCCCCTCGCGAGGTGGCCAGGCGTTGCCGCATCGTGCCCCTGGACTACCAGCGGTACGGTGTGGTGCCCATGCCAAGCGTCGATGACCGCGCGGCTTTGGGCGAAGATGCGCGGCCAGGCTCCCGTTCTGACACGGGTGTCCTGTGCTCGAACGCGTTGCGTTCGGCAAATGCCGCGCTGCGTGATGCGGAGGATAGTGGGAGAGCGTCGATTGCTGCTCTGTCCCACGTCTCCCAGCTGTTACAGGGGGTGGTAACGGCATCCGCATCGCGCCAACCAAGCCCGGTCACAGTCCAGAGAGCCATCCAGGATGGTATCAACCTGGCTCTGGACTGCTTGACGCGGGTGGTGACCAGGAGTGTCCGGGCGAGGCGCACGTTTGCCTTGGACAATCTGTGCCCGTCCCAGGACCTGTACAATAGGCTACTGCGTATGCCTATGACATGTCCTGGTCTCTTTGGAGGTGAGGGATGTAGGCACCTCCAGGAGACGGTTACTCTGGTCAATAACCAGAGGGCGCTGCGCGAGCAGTTTGAAGTGCTCTGTCTGGAGCGTGTTCGCGCCGCACCCCCTGCGTATCATCCCCTGCAGGCTCGAGGTGGAGGTGGCCAGGTCAGAGGCCAGCCACCATCGCAGCGACGGCCTAGGCCGCGTGCGATTCGGCCCGCAGCGAGGGGGGCGCAGGCTCCCCAGGCGCAGCCAGTCAGGCAGCCACCCGCGCACCGAGGTGCGCGCGGTGCGCTGGGCGTGGCGCGCGGGGATCTGGTCGCGGTAATCGGGCCTGATGGGCCGGTTACCACGGTGGGAACCACTCCAGTGTTTCTGGCCGAGAAGACAGTGCCACTCTCGCACTCCTTATGTCCACCTCTCTCCCTAGGTGGACCGGTGGGCGGCCGATTGGCCGACCACTTGCCAGAGTGGAAGCGGTTGACTCAGGACCGTTTAGTCTTGCGATGGCTTTCTGTCGGCTATCATCCCGATTGGATGACACGCCCGCCATCGCGACTGTCTCTCGTGCTGATTTGGACTCCGATTCCGAGAGATCCAGATCAAAGATTGTGTATCGAGGAGGAGATAAATTCCCTCCTACAAAAAGGAGCGATTCAGCCGGCGCAGAGGTGCCCGGGCTTCTATTCAACCGTGTTCTTAGTAACAAAAAACACCGGAGGGTGGAGGCCGATTCTCAACCTCAAGCCATTGAACAAGTTCATAGAGATGCCCAGTTTCAAGATGGAGACTGTGCGCTCGGTGTTGGCGGGGTTAGAGCAGGGAATGTGGACAGCTTCAATAGATTTGAAGGATGCTTATTTCCACATTCCCATAGAGAGGAGTTTCCGTCGCTTCCTGAGATTTGCATTCCAGGGCAGACAGTGGGAATTCAGGGTATTACCCTTCGGAATTTCCACGGCTCCTCGGGTCTTCACCCGTGTGGTTCTCGCGATCACGGCATACCTCCGCAGGAGAAGCATAGCAGTCCACACGTACATAGACGACTGGCTGTTAAAAGCACACACCCGGGAAACGTTATCGGCCAATCTGGAGATTGTTTTGAAAACTCTCACGGACTTGGGCTGGATAATCAATTTCCAAAAATCAGAGCTGACTCCATCCCAGAAGTTTGTTTACCTGGGCATGTTCTTCGATCTGGAGACGGGATATGTTTATCCTACTCAGGAGAGGGTTCAGAGACTCATCTCCTTAATACAGTCGGTGTGCGACAGTCGTCATGTCCTGGCACGGGTTTACTTGAGAATGCTGGGTTTGATGGTTTCATTGGAACCAGTCATTCCGCAGGCGGCCTTACGCAGGCGCCCGATCCAGTTGTTTCTCATGACACAGTGGACCCAGAGTTCAGGTTCGCTGGACTCGAACGTGTCAGTGTTGGCGCCTCTAATTCACCACCTGCAATGGTGGTTGAATATAGAGAATCTCTTGCTGGGGGTTTTGCTAACCCCTCCCCACCCTCAGGTGACTGTGTATACAGATGCATCGATGGAGGGGTGGGGAGCTTGTCTGGAAGAGTCCACAATATCAGGGCTTTGGGATCTGGATCAGTCAAAGGAACATATCAATCTACTGGAGCTAAGAGCAGTAGTCCTGGGCCTGGAACATTTCTTACAGAAAGTTCAGGGCAAGATTGTTCTTATTCATTCAGACAACTCAACAGTAGTGACTTACATAAACCGCCAGGGCGGAACGAAGTCGCCCAGTCTCTGTATGATGACTTGGAAACTGCTTTGTTGGTGCCTGGATCACAGGATTACCTTGAGAGCAGTTCATATTCCGGGAAGGCTAAATCTGCTAGCAGACTCATTGAGCCGAAGGATGAGTATTTTACCCACGGAATGGCAACTAAATCAATGTGTGGCGGATCGTCTGTTCGACCATTGGGGGAAGCCCAACATCGATTTGTTCGCAACGAAGAAGAATGCGAAGATGACGACGTACGTCTCTCCGATTCCAGACCCAAGCGCTTTCGCAACAGATGCGTTAGCTATCAGCTGGGCGGGAATGTATGCATACGCTTTCCCTCCAGCAATCCTGATTCCAAAGGTGCTTCAGAAAATCAGGCAGCAGGAGTGCCAAGTGCTTCTGATTGCCCCGGATTGGCCAAGCCGATCGTGGTATACGGATCTGCTGGACCTTCTGGTCTGCAGTCCGGTTCCTCTGCCTCTGATGGACGACCTTATCTTCCAGGGCAAGGCCCTTCACGACAATCCGTCAATGTTCCGATTGACTGCGTGGATGTTGTCAAGGAATCTAGAATTAAGGAGGGCTTTTCTGAGCAAGCGGCCATGTTTATGGCCAAAGCCAGGAGGGGGTCAACCTCCAGAGCATATAACTATAAAATCAACAGATTTGCAGAGTGGTGCTCAAAAAGATGTATTGATCCAATGGATTCATCTATTCAGGTAGTAGCTGATTTCCTCTGTCACCTATATGATGCCTATAGCCTCAAGCCTAACTCTATTGCTGGTTATAAGTCAGCTTTAATGACTGTTATTCCTTGCTTGGCTAACAGGGGGAGTGATGAAGTAAGTACATTAAATGTATTAATTAAAGGCATGGGCAATCTAAGACCAAGGAATCCACCACTGATTCCAGTTTGGAGTTTATCTCTGGTGCTTCAGGTACTTGGAGATAAGCCTTTTGAACCACTTATGTCCATTTCTATGAAATTGTTGACTCTTAAAACTGTGTTTTTAATTGCTGCGGCCTCGGCAAGGCGTAGGAGTGAGATTCACGCCTTATCAGCCGAGGATGACCGTTTTGTGGTTACAGGGGAAGGCCTTAAGCTTCTACCTAGGATTAATTTCTTGCCTAAGAATCAGTCTTTGAAATATAGAGGTCAACCTATTTTTTTGCCATCTTTAACTAGATATGATCCTAATTCTAAAGTATGGTGCCCCGTACGGGCGCTGCTCCGGTACAAACAGCGTACTTCAGAGTGGCGTACCGACCAGTCAGCGTTATGGTTGTCATATATTGAACCCCATGGCAGGGCGTCTAAGGACACCATTTCCAGGTGGATTGTAGAATGTATTCAGTTTTGTCACAAATCCGCCACCGGGAGACAGGTTGATGTGGCCAAGGCTCACAGTGTCCGCGGTGTCGTGGCATCCACTGCCCTGTTTAGTGGGGTCCCTGTGGATGACATTATGTCCGTGGCTCAGTGGCACTGTGAGTCAAGTTTTACAGACCATTACCTCCGTGACACCTCAAATCCTCTCGCCTTGTCGATTTTGAAACAATAATCGCCTGTATGTTTTATGAGGAGCGTTTCCTCGTTGCTTATATACATCACATTTAAGTAATGGTAACAACCACTTGTCGGGACTGCATCAGGCTTCTCTACTGGGAACGTGATGACAGCTTCCAAGTTCAACAAGGTCAGTCTTGTTTATGTGTTGTTCATTGTTAAATGTATTGTCACGTTACCCGTTATTATTAATATGGTGATGGTTTGTGTGGATTGTGGGTCATAGAGAGTATACGAAAATGGAGTACTTTCGTCTCTGTCCTGTAGTACGTGGCACTAGTACGTAGAGAGCATATAGGACATCGAGGTCATCTAGTCTTCCTCCCAGGAGGGGGGGCGAGCGCATATGACATTCGGTCATCTCTCATGCATCGGTTGTGTTATCCGATGGTTTGTCAAATCCTGACTGTTCTCACACAGTTTTCAGACGTTTTTAAGTGCCGTAAACGCGTGAAAGCGTATAGGGAAGAGCTGGTCTTTTGACCTCGCCTCCCTCCCGCCAGATTCACTTTCAAATTCTGGCAATATCAAAAGTATTAGGGAGGTAAGTATACTCTTGATATGAAATAAACAAAATCTAGGATTTCTTTTTTCACGAGAGAGTTGATACTTACCTCCCTAGATACGGACCCGGCCTCTCCACCCCACAGAGGCTCGGTCTTCAGGCTCTTAGCAGTTGCATGTGTGTCAGCCAATAAATTAGTCAGAGGAAGTAGTAGTCGGCGCATTCGCGGTGGTGGGGCCGGCATCCGCCTGACTACCTCTGTCTACCTGCCCAGTAGGGGCACCTAACTGTTTTTAATCTGAGTGTTTTATTGAGTGAACGCCAATATTTAGCAATATCAAAAGTATTAGAGAGGTAAGTATCAACTCTCTCGTGAAAAAAGAAATCCTAGATTTCGTTTAATCTCTGTATGGGTAACCATGTTTTCTAGACATATTACGGTACATAGAATGAAATAGGTTAAGCTGTATTAACTGAATATCCACTGGAATACCATTAGAATTTGGATGAGAAATGACTGGATATTTGACAGTAAATTACCTATCTGTTTACAACAATAGGCACAATTACCTACCCAATCATACCAATAAGAAAAGACTACTGTGTACACAGACTTTGACTACCTTCACAACATGTAATTATGTAAACTTACCCGTAAGGTGTTTTCACACTGCTGTGTTCTTGCTTCGCTCTCTAGCACTAAAGCCAACCATTAAATGCCTTCTACAGTGGTCTTGATAAATGGCCATTTACAGACCAAAAGCAGACTATTATTTTTGAAAAATTACCAGTACAATGACTGGGCCAATAACCGGGCCACTCATTCCACTGGTAAATTTTCAAAAATACTCTTCTCTTGGTCTGCAAATGGAGATTTTCTATGAGAAAATTGAAATTTGTTTGAAAATTTTTAGCATGGTTAAATAACTAATGCTAGTGATTCACTCTCTGGGATGTCATTTATCTCCAAGTGATAACTCATGACTGAATACTTTTCATTTTGAAGTCGCTGAAATTTTACAATTGTAAATTTAAATCTGAAATCTACAGAAAATAATTTGAAAGTGATTGTTTTCTATGAAACATATTGTAGCAATTAATAGTATAAATATTACATAATATTAGTATTTGCCAGGAAGCATGCTTATGGCATAGAGATCCACGTTTGTTCAAACAAAGCTGATCGGCAAATTTGGCTGGTGGGCATCTTGGATTTTGACAAATTTTTAGAAACGTCTCAAAATCTTCTCCGAAACCGCTTGGGGAAATCGATTCAAAACTCATGAAACATAATCTAGGGCAAGAGTTGTTCAATAGAACTTGATTGAACAAATGCTTTGGCGGCCATCTTGGACGATCTAGTATTCGCAAAAACGACTTCTCCAGAAACGCTTAAGAGATCAGGCCAAAATTTGGAAGATATGATTAGGGACTAAGGGCCATTAAAGTTTGTTCAAGGGAAATTGATCCGTAAAAAAAACCATGGCCACTGTTAGCCAATCAAAATGTAGCATGTTTGGCAGCCATATTGAATTTTTTATTTGATGGATTTTGAGGCCGAAATTAGTTTTATATGTGTTTTTGGATGTTCTGATCTCAAATTTGCCATTTTCGAAACTGTCGGATAAACGGCGTGGTGGCCATCTTGGATCATTTTCCTGCCAAAAACCCTGGCAAAAACTCCTATACTAAAGCAATGGGAAATTTAAAATGTCTTCTCAAGAATCACTTGGCTGATTTCAATTATATTTGACAGGAAACATCCTTAGGGAATAGGGAGACAAGTTTGTTTAAAGGAAGATGATTGACCAATTTGGCCCGCGACCATCTTGGATTTTGGCCAACTTTTAGAAACGTCTTTAAAAATCTCCGAAACCGCTTAGGGGATCGATGCAAGCCTCATGAAATATGATCTAGGGCAAGAGCTGAACCAAGTTTGTTCAAGGGAACTTGATTTGCCAAATGGTTCGACGGCCATATTGGATGACCTAGTTTCACGAAAACAACTTCTTCAGACCCGCTGAACGGATCGGGCCAAAATTTGGCTGATATGTTTAGGGCCGAAGCGCCATTTAAATTTGTCCATGGAAGGTTAAACAACATGTTCACCATGAATCAATCAAAATATAGCCTTTTTAGTGGACATCTTGTATTTTTGAAAATTTCTGAAAAAATTAAAAAGACTTACTTATTAACCACCTGGCCAATTTTAATAAAACTTGGCTAAGCCTTTTTCACAGAAATTTGATTGGTAAATTTTTCCGTTTTGTTCGGTTGTGCCAGTGGACAATAATCCCAGGTGAACGATACAGGCCTCTTGTTGTATTTTTCCGCACAGATTCAATGCTGCAGCAAGGTAGCAGTTGAAATGCACAGGGGATAGACCATCTCTGTGGGGAACCGATTGATTCACTTCAAAAGTATACTTGCCTCCCTAACACGCCTTGATATTTCCAAATATTGACTTTCACTCAATAAAAACTGGGCAGGTAGTCAGATGACAGTCTGCCGGATGCCAGCCCCAACCTCATGCATGCACAGATTGGCACTTCCTCTTTTCCAATTTATTGGCTAAAGAGACACATACTCCAAGTTCTGTGCTTGAAGTTTTCTGCAGTTTCGCTCTTTCTACATCAAGTTACCTTGAAAGATATATCTGACCATGCTAAAATAATAGGAGGTTACTCCAGGACCAAGTCATCAGGTGAATTTAATTACATTTCTGTCTAATTTGCATCACTATTCAAAGAGTTAGGTGTTTACGGGATTCACGATTAGACATGATAGGCGCCATTTATCACTGTCTATCTGATGGTTTGCATAGCCAGTCTTTATGCTCTTGGTTTTAGAATACAATTCGTCCTTACACCTGGATGTTGTTTTCTAGTCAGATTGTCTGCATATTTTTGAAGATATGGCGTCATAATCAGCCTTGCCCTTGTCATTAACAACATGTTTTGTCCATGCTTATTTATCACTTATTATAGTGGTCTTTATGGCCAGTTCTCACTCCTTTAATTCTGGTTTGAGTTTACTAATTCATTAACTAAAATACTCATTGTCTTTGTCTTGTGGCCTTTCAGAAGTCTGGTTGTGCGTCTTTTGAAGCCTCGTTTTGCTCCTCACCTGTGCTTTATGTGTAGTACTTGTGGGCCACTGTTAAATTGTGACATTTGTAAACAGTGGGGGTTGGGGGTGTGTGTGGATGGCGAACTAATGTCTGACTTCCTTATGTTACAGGCAAAAGATAGGGCGTGTGAAGAGAAGTGATCCAAAAAGGATCGGGAGAGTGAGTTCCAAGGGTAAGAGGAAGCCTTCCGTATCCATGGATATGGAAGCGTTCCGTCTTGAGATGATGGGAGAGATGAAAAAGACAATAAAAGATTTGGTGCCAGAGTTGCTTCGCGGCATGCTCCGTAGGCCAGATTCTTTATTGTCTCCTTCATCTGCTCCGGAGCAGAAAATCCCCACCTCTGAATCTGGTTTTCCTAGAGCTTTACCAGTTTTCGCTCAAGATTCAGAGGTGGCCCCCATTGAGCGGAGGGGGTGGCTCTTTATGATCCTGGCTGCAGGCTTTCTGCGCCAGTAGATCTTGGGCCGGGACTGCGGGACCCAGATTCCCACATATCGGGTTCCCTTGAGCATCCGCGGCTCACAGGTACCGTATCCTCTTATGGTACCTTCCCTGGCCAGTCTGGGTTAGCGTTCTTTGCTGATCCGGAGTCTAACCTTTCTGGCCAGGATAATGAGGATTTTCTGCTGGGTTCTTCTAATGCCGTGTCCATGGAAATTGATGAACGTGTACCCCTCACAGGGAGCACGGTCAATATTTTCTTTGGGTATACTCCCGCAGGAGTAGCGTTCACGGCGCAGAAGGTGGCCTGGGTTGGATCCGATGGCTGGCCATATCGCATACCTCGGGTTGCCGATGGTATGACAGCGGCCGGCCAGGGCCGTGGCATTGTGAATTATACACCACACGATGCCACAGTGCCTGCTCCTGGTCAAGCCAGAGTGTTTAGAATGCCTGGTCTTTTCGGGTCCGCATGCTTTTGCCGGAATGTCAGGAGTATCGGTACCTTCACGCCTGTGGATATTGTAGAGGACGATGAAGGCCCGTGCCTTGTCGAACATTCGCGTGCCAGTGGCTAGTAAACATCATACCAGAACTCAATGTGGAGCAGTCGGCTAGCCAGCGGAACCAGTGGCCATGACTAGCAGGTAAGCCGGCTGCTACCGCGATGCTATCTCTGCCGCTGGCAGAACATATCATTGATATGTTTACAGCGGCAGAGATGTCCATTAAGGCGAATGGACCTCTCGCGAAGGCCCCTCACGAGGTGGCAAAGCATTGCTGCATCGTACCTGGCTAGTACCAGAAGTACGGTGTGGTGCCTAAGCCCAGCGCGGATGACCATGCTACGCTACATGAAGACACGTGGCCAGGCTCCCGCTCTGACACAGGAGCACTGTGCTCGAGCGCACTGCGCTCAGCAAGTGCGCTCGGCAAGCACCGCGATGCAGAGGAGAGTTTGAGAGCGTCCATAGCGGCACTCTCACACGTCTCCCAGCTGTTACAGGGGGTGTTAGCAGCATCTGCATCACGCCAGCCTAGGCTGGTGTCAGTCCAGAGAGCCATCCTGGTTCTAGATTGCTTAACCCGGTCGATTACCAGGAGTGTCCGGGCGCTGCACACATTTGCCCTTGACAATTTGTGCCAGGCCCAGGACTTATACAATAGGCTGCTCCGGATGCCTATGTCAAGTCCTGGTCTCTTTGGAGGTGAGGGATGTAGGCAATTCCAGGAGACGGTCACCCAGGTAAATAGCCAGAGGGCATTGCGCGAACAATTTGAGGTGCTCCGTAGAGTGCGTTCATGCGGCGCCCCCTGCGTACCATGCTCAGCAGGCCCATGGTGGCGGTAGCCAGATCAGAGGCCAGCCTCCAGTGCAGCGCAGGCCTCGGCCGTGCACGCTCCGGCCAGCAGCAAGGGGAGTGCGCAGGCTCCTCCAGTGCAGCCAGCCAGGCAGCCGCCCACGCACCGTGGCGTGTGTGGTGCAGGCCGTGGAGCGCGTGTTGCGGGCTGTGGCGCTCAAGGTTCTGGTCATGGTAACCATGCCTGATGAACCGGTTACCACAGAAAGGACCATGCCAGTACATTTAGAACCAGAGACAGTGCCACTCTTGCTTTGCTCGTGTGCACCTCTCTCCCTAGGTGGACCAATGGGGCCCGTTTGGCCCACCACAGACAAGAGTGGGAGCGGTTGACTCAGGACCGCTTAGTCTTGCGATGGCTTTCAGTGGGTTACCATCCCGACTGGATAGCAGACTTGCCATCGCAGCTGTCTCTGGTACCGACTCAAAATCCAGATCTACGTTTGTGTATCGAGGAGGAAATAAATTCCCTCGTACTAAAAGGAGCAATTCAACCGGCACAACGTTTCCTGGGCTTCTATTCAACCATATTTCTAGTGACAAAGAGCATTGGATGGTGGAGACCAGTTCTCAACCTCAAGCCACTGAACAAGTTCATAGACACACCAAGTTTCAAAATGGAAACAGTAAAAATGGTGTGGGCAGGGGTGGAGAAAAGAATGTGGACGGCATCAGTAGAATTGAAGGATGCGTATTTACACATTTCAATGGCGAGAAGTTTTTGCCGGTTCCTGAGATTTGCATTCCATGGCCGGCAGTGAGAATTCATGGTTCTAGTAATTGGAATTTCCACAGCTCCTCGGGTCTTCACCAGGGTGGTCCTTGCTATAACAGCATACCCCCCTAAGAGAAGTAAAGCAGTCCACACATACATAGACGACTGGCTGTTAAAGGCACACACTCAAAAAAGTCTATCAGCAAATCTGGAGATATTTTTGAAAACTCTCACAGACTTCGGCTGGATAATCAACTTTCAAAAATCAGAGCTGACTCTATCCCAGAAGTTTGTTTACCTGGGAATGTTCTTCGATCTAGAGACGGAATATGTTTATCCTACTCAGGAGAAGGTACAAGTGCTCATCTCAGTAATACAGTCAGTGTGCAACAGTCATCATGTCCTGGCACGGGTTTACTTGAGAATGCTGAGGTTTATGGTTTCTTTGGAACCAGTCATTCCACAGGCGCCCTTATGCAGGTGGCCTATCCCGTTATTTCTCATGACACAGTGGACCAAGAGTACAGGATCACTGGACTCGAATGTGTCAATATTGGAACCTCTTATTAACCACCTTCAATGGTGGATGAAGAGAGAGAATCTCCTGGCGCATCCTGATGCTCACCCCTCCCCACCCTCAAATAACGATGTATTCAGATGTATCAATGAAGGGATGGGGCGCTTGCCTGGAAGAAGGCACTGTATTAGGGCTTTGGAATCTGAATCAGTCACAAGAACATATCAATCTACTGGAATTACGAGCAGTAGTCCTGGGCCTGGAACATTTTCATAGAGAAAGTTCAGGGCAAGATTGTTCTAGTTCGATCAGACAATTCGACAGTAGTGACTTACATAAACAACCAGGGTGGAATGAAGTCACCCAGTCTCTGTATGATGACATGGAAATTGCTTTGCTGGTGCCTGGATCAAAGGATCACCATGAAAGCAGTTCATATTCCGGGAAGGCTAAATCTGTTAGCAGACACATTGAGCCGAAGGATGAGTGTTTTACCTGTGGAATGGCAACTAAATTAATGTGTGGCGGATCATCTGTTCAACCACTGGGAGAAACCCACCAATGGGAGAAACGTACATCTCTTCGATTCCAGATCCAAGCGCTATCGCAACAGATGCGCTAGCTATCAGCTGGTTGGGAATGTATGCAAAAATTCTTCAAAAAATCAGGCAGGAGGAGTGCCAAGTGCTTCTGATCACCCCAAATTGGCCAAGCCGATCATGGTATATGGATCTGCTGGACCTTCTGGACTGCAATCCGGTTCCTCTGCCTCTGATGTACAATGTCATCTTTCAGGGCAAGGCCCGTCATGACAATCCGTCAATGTTCAAATTGACTGCGTGGGTGTTGTCAAGGAATCTAGAATTAAGGAGGGCTTTTCTGAGCAAGCATCCATGTTTATGGCAAAATCCAGAAGGGGTTGGGGGAGTCAACCTCCAGAGCATATAACTATAAAATCAACAGATTTGCAGATTGGGTCTCAGAAAGATGTATTAATCCAATGGATTCATCTATTCAGGTAGTAGTCGATTTCCTGTCACCTGATGCCTATAGCCTCAAGCCTAACTCTATTGCTGGCTACAAGTCAGCTTTAATGTCAGTTATCTCTTGCTTGGCTAATAGGGGAAGTGACGAAGTAAGTACATTAAATACTTTAATTAAGCGCATAGCCATTCTAAGACCAAGAAATCCTCCAGCGATTCCTTCTTGGAGTTTATCTCTAGTGCTTCAAGTACTAACTGATAAACCACTAAGTTCCATTTCTATGAAATTGTTGACGCTTAAAACTATTTTTAATTGCTGCGGCTTCGGCAAGGCGGAGAAGCGAAATTCAAGCCTTATCAGCCGAGGCAGACCATTATGTGGTTACAGGGGAAGGCCTTAGGCTCCTACCTAGGATTAATTTCATGGATAAAAACCAGTCATTGAAATATCCAGGCCAACCCATATGGTGTCCAGTCCATGCGTTAAACAGGTACAAACAACGTACCCAGGAATAGCAGAGGGACCCAACAGCGTTATGGTTGTCATATATTGAACCCCATGGTAGGGCATCCAAGGACACCATTTCCAGGATTGTGGAATGTATCCAATTTTGCCATAAATCTGCCACAGCTGAACAAGTTGACATGGCCAAGGCTCACAGTGTTCGCAGCGTAGTGGCTTCCACCACCCTGTTTAACGGGGTTCTGGTGGATGACATTATGTCGGTAGCCCAGTGGCACTGTGAGTCAAGATTCACTGACCATTAGCTCCGTGACACCTCAAATCCTCTCGCCATATCGATTTTGAAAAGAAAATTTAGGTGTACATATTTTGATGAGGCTTTCTCATTGTTTATAAATATTACAATTTAGCAATGGAAACAACCACTTGTCAGTACTACATCAGTCTTCACCAAGGGGAAGATGATGACAGTGACAAGGATTTCAAGGTCAGTCTTGTCTATGTGTTGCTCGTTGTCGATTGTATTTGTCACGTAACCCTTCGTTCTAATATGGTATATGTTTTATGTTGTTCTTTCTTGAGGGTATATGAAAATGAAGCTTTTCATCCAATGTCCTTTAGTACTTTGGCACTAGTATGTAGAGAGCGTATGGGACATTGAGGCCATTCTGCCTCTCTCCCAAGAAAAGGGGTGGGGGTGGGGAGTGCGCATATGGCATATGTCTTCTCTCAGCCATCGGTTGGGTTATCCGATGTTCAAATCATTCCCTGGTTGTGTTCCCACACAATTTCGGAAGTTTAAGTGCCTTGAACGCAGAAAAGCGAATAGGGAAGAGCTGGTCCTTTGACCTCGCCTCCCCCCCCCACCGAATTAACTGACAAATTATGGCAATATCAAAGAGTGTTAGGGAGGCAAGTATACTCTTGAAGTGATATAAACGAAATCATGGATTTCTTTTTTCACGAGAGAGTTGATACTTACCTCCCTAACATGGACCCGGCCTCTCCGCCCCACAGAGGCGCGGTCTTCAGGTTTTCTTAGTTGCATTGTGTTAGCCAATAAATTAGTCCGAGGAAGTGCTAGTCTGCACATGCGCGAGGTTGGGGCTGGCATCCGCCGCACTGTCATCTGACTACCTGCCCAGTAGGGGCACCTAACTTTTTTGATCTGAGTTTTTTATTGAGTGAAAGTCGATATTTGGAAATATCAAAGAGTGTTAGGGAGGTAAGTAGCAACTCTCGTGAAAAAAGAAATCCGTGATTTCGTTAAATGTCTCAAACAGACTGACTGACAGACAGATCGACTTACAGTAGTTTGAGTGTCACAACGTAAAATACAAAAATTTGAATTGTTCATGTTTTTCCTAGCCCTGAGAGCTGAAAAGCTGGTATTTTGACCTCAGGAGTTAAGGCTGGGAAACTGACCTGCACATACATGTATATGTTTATGTTTTATGTAATGCCAACCTATACACATTGATACGTTCAGGGCATAATCATCCACCTTCTTGGCTATTGCACATCTAACAAAGACTTAACCACTTTAAATAAAACTTGTATAACTTACTACTCATTAACTGTTGGCTTGGTTTCAACTAAATTTCGCTGAATGGACCCTAGTGTGGTATGCTTATGTCTCAGGTGAGCGCCACACTACCTGGATCTCTTGTTATGTGATGTCAAACTATCCACATAGGCCTTGCAGGTCCGGATTTTCAGCCTTTCAGGTGATTGCACACACTAGATGACACCTGAATTCAGGACTTTCCTATGATTCCACTCGCTAGATAACACCGGATTCCGGTCTTTCAGGAGATTGCACTCGCTAGATAACATCTGATTCAGGACTTTCAGGTGATTGCACTCGCTAGATAACATCTCATTCAGGACTTTCAGGTGATTGCACTCGCTAGATAACATCTCATTCAGGACTCACTTTGAACGTGTTAATGATTTATATTTTCTTTTTCTTTTCAGAATTTACCTTTTGTAGAATATGAGCTTCATAATCAGTTAATGAACAAATTAAAGGTATGCAACACTCGTTAATTATCTAGCCAGATCATGGATCTTATGTAATGCATGTGCTCTATAGCGCCAGATCATGGATCTTATGTAATGCTTGTACTCTATAGCGCCAGATCATGGATCTTATGTAATACTTGTACTCTATAGCGCCAGATCATGGATCTTATGTAATGCTTGTTGTACTCTATAGCGCCAGATCATGGATCTTATGTAATGCTTGTGCTCTATAGCGCCGGATCATGGATCTTATGTAATGCTTGTACTCTATAGCGCCGTATCACGGATCTTATGTAATGCTTGTACTCTATAGAGCCGGATCACGGATCTTATGTAATGCGTGTACTCTATAGCGCCGGATCATGGATCTTATGTAATGCTTGTACTCTATAGAGCCGGATCATGGATCTTATGTAATGCTTGTACTCTATAGAGCCGGATCATGGATCTTATGTAATGCTTGTACTCTATAGCGCCGGATCATGGATCTTATGTAATGCTTGTACTCTATAGCGCCGGATCACAGATCTTATGTAATGCTTGTACTCTATAGAGCCGGATCATGGATCTTATGTAATGCTTGTACTCTATAGAGCAGGATCATAGATCTTATGTAATGCTTGTACTCTGTAGAGCCGGATCATGGATCTTGTGTAATGCTTGTACTCTATAGAGCAGGATCATAGATCTTATGTAATGCTTGTACTCTATAGAGCCAGATCACGGATCTTAGGTAATGCCTGTACTCTACAGCGCCGGATCATGGATCTTATGTAATACTTGTACTCTATAGAGCAGGATCACGGATCTTATGTAATGCTTGTACTCTATAGAGCCGGATCATCTATCTTATGTAATGCTTGTACTCTATAGAGCCGGATCATGGATCTTATGTAATGCTTGTACTCTATAGCGCCGGATCATGGATCTTAGGTAATGCCTGTACTCTATAGAGCCGGATCATGGATCTTATGTAATGCTTGTACTCTATAGAGCCAAATTGTCGATCTTATGTAATGCTGCTTGTACTCTATAGAACCAGATCACGGATCTTATGTAATGCTTGTACTGTATAGAGCCGGATCTTGACATCAGTCACAACATCTTGGCAGCTCATGTAATTTCTGTCTCGCTTTCAAAGCAGAATTTCACATCAAGAGTATACTTACCACCCTGATACTCTATGATATTTTCCAAATATCGACCTAGCTTCAATAAGACTCAAAATTAAAATGAAACCGCCCCCACTGTGCAGGTTATTCAACTGACAGTCCGGCGGATGTGCCGCCCAAACTTGCGCATGCGCGGGACTGTCTCTTTCTCTTCTCAAATTATTGACCTGCCATTGCACACGCCTTTGATTTGTCCAAAGATTGCTTTTGCTAAATTAATTCTTTGAAGCTTCTAAGTTGTTCTCACCTTATTTATTTTGACTACTAACTATGTCTGACGCTGCCAAGTCGCCAGAGGATGCTCCTGGTCCTAGCCATCAGTTGTATTTTAGTAAATTTATTAATAGAAAATTTGCATGTTGAACCGGAGGGTATATCCGGGATTCATGCTAACACGTGGATATGTCTATATTAGGGTAGCTCATTCTGGGGGTGGCCTAAATATTAGCTGACACATGTTGTGTTTTGTATTTTCAGATACTTTTAGCTGATTTGTGACGTGTTTCACATGTGTCCTTCATCTGGACAATTACTTATACTTGGTTTCTGGGTACAAATAATTATGTTATGATTTTGCAGAGGGAATTATTACCATAAGAAGTAATTTTTCTGCATTCTCCCCCCACCACAGGGTTTGGATTCAGGACTAGGTATGTCTGTTGTTGTTCAGCAGACCTCACTCGTTTCTTCAGTTTATTCTTCTGAGGTCAGGTATGGAGTTAGTTTTCAGTCATTTAATTTTTTTTTAATTTCACTATTTATGACTGTCTTTCTTGATGGTTATGCTTAGGTTCATTGTGTTATAAAGTTCAATTACTAATGAATCTTTGTTTGAGTGTGGAGTCTAGCGAATCGTTATAAAGTTCGATTACTAATGAATCTTTGTTTGAGTCTTGAGTCTAGCATTCGCCTCTCAAGTATTAAAGTTCAAATTCTGATTATCTCCCTTGTCTTCATGAAGAAGAAGTTCAGGGTTTGTTTTTTATTTGGTCAGGTCCATAGTATTATCTATGGGCCTGTCTTTGCTTTTTCATCTATGGGTCTAGGTTTCCTTAGGGCAATTAATAGCCTTCTGCAATTGTTTTTTGGGTTTGGTTATAAACTATGAACTAATTGTTTCCGTTTTGTGTCTTTCAGAGGGTCATTGAAAATAAATGCCCTTCCTGTCACTGGTTTGTAACGGCCCGCTTCATTCCACATGACTGCACTAGGCGCAGTATGTGCGGGCCTTTGCTTAAATGCCATGTGTGTGAGTTGTGGCCGGTGAAGGTATTTTCTGATTTCCTTAATCAGCGGGTAAAGGACCGGGCGGCTGTTGAAAAGAGGCGAGTAGATAAGGAATTGTGTGGTAAGAAGAGGAAGGCATCCATGTCTGGAAATGATGGGAGAAATGAAGAAAACAATCACGGATCTTGTCCCGGAGTTGCTTCGCAGCTTGCTTCTCGGTTCAAGTTCGTCATTGTCTTCTTCATTTCCTCCAGGACAGAGTGTTCCCATCTCTGGGTCTGGTTCTGTTAGGATACTAGTTTTCGATGTGGACTCGGAGACGGCTCCCACTTGTCCGGCGCTGAGGCGTGCCCTGCTCATGGACCCGTGAGTGAAAGCCATGGCCTCGGGTGTCCGCTTATCGGTCGCCCTAGAGCAGCCAAGGGCTAAGGGTATCAGTGCCTCACGCGATATCCCTCCTTCTCAGGTCGAGTTTGATCCCTCTTCAAGCTTGCCGCCTAATCTTTCTGGACTGGAAGAAGAGGACACTGTTGTGGCCTGCAGATGGCCACCGAAATGGAAATCCATTCCCCCCCCCCCCCCCCCCCCCAGTGGGTGCATAGGTGACCTTTTCCTTGGAACTACTTCTTCGGGAGTAGGTTTCACGGCTCAACGGCTAGGCTGGCTTGGAGCTGATGGGCATCCATACCGTATCCCTTGGCTTGCCGAGAGTTATGTTGAGGAAGGCCCAGACTATGACATCATGCATTTAGCCCCTGTGATGCCGCAGATCCGGTTCCTGGAATAGCCATGGCGCCAGCCATGCCGGCCCTTGCGGGTCCGTATTGGCTTCCCTGGCTATCCAGGAGCATCTCCAGCTCCAGCTGTTACTCACCAGTGAATTTGGTTGAGGACGACGAGGGCCCCAGGCTCGTAGAACATTCACAGGTGGCCACTGAGGAGGACTGGCTGGATGCCTGCCAATGGCTGGTATGCGTCAAGCCAGAACTCCAAGTGGATCCACTGGCTTCCCAGCGGGACCAGCATCTATGGTTTGGAGGAAAGCCGGTGACGAGCATGATGCCATCTCTCCTGTATGCAGAACATATCGTGGATATGTTCGCTGCGGCAGAGACGTCCATTCAGTAGAATGGACGCCTTGGGAAGGCCTCTCGCGAGGTGGCACGGCCCCTCATGAGGTGGCATGGCGCTGCCATATTATATCTGATTTATATCAGAAATACGGCGGGGGCCCAAAGCCATGCATGGATGACCGCGCGGCTTTGGGCAAAGATACGCGGCCAGGGTCCCGGTCTGACACGGGCCCTTGTGCACTAGCACTTTGCGCAGCGCAGATTGCGCGTTGCGTGACACAGAGGAACATACAAGAGAAGCCATCTCGTGGCATGCCAGCCAACTCCTCTAACAGTCCAGAAAGCCATCCAGGACGGCATTAACGTGGCTCTGGATTGCATCATGAGATCCGTAACCAGAAGTTTATGGGCGAGGTGCACATTTGCCTGGGATGTCAGGTCTAGGGTTGTTTGGAGGTGAAGGAAGCCTGCACCTCCAACAACCGTAAACCGGGTGAATAACCAGAGGGCACTGCGTGAGCAGTTTGAAGTGCTCTGCAGGGAGCGCATTCGTGCAATGCTCCCTACCTTCCACCCTCATCAGGCTAGAGGTGGTGGTAGCCTTGTCAGAGGCCAACAACCAACGCAGCATCGGCCATGGCAACGCCAACGTAAGCCAGCTAGGGAGGAGCGCAGGCTCCTCCAGCACAACCCACCAGGCAGCGCGCGTACTGAGGTGCGCGTGGTGCTGGCAGAGGAGTGCGGGGTTCTGGTTGTGGGAGTCGAGCCTGATGGGTCGGCACCCACAAGGATCACATCAGTGCTGCTAGAACAGCCACCAGAGATAGGGCAGCTCTTGCACCTCTCGGGTCCACCTCAATCCTTAGGTGGACCCGTGGGAGGCCATCTGTTCTTCCACATGCAAGAGTGGGAGCGTGTTACTAAGGACCGCTCAGCCTTGCGATGGCTTTCAGTCAGTTACCATCCCGACTGGATATCAAGCCAGCCATCGCGCCTGTTTCTGGTTCCGATCTGGACTCAAAATCCATGAGATCCGGATCATCGGTTGTGTATAGAGGAAGAAATTCAATCCCTCATACAAAAATATGCAATTCAACCCGCACAAAACTGTACTGGTTACTATTCAACCGTGTTCCTAGCGACAAAAAGGACTGGAGGGTGGAGACCAATTCTCAACCTCAACCTCAAACCTCTCAACAGGTTTATCCTCACACCAAGTTTCAATATGAAAACTGTAAGAGCGGTGTTAGCAGGATTGAGGAGGGGAATGTGGACCGCATCAATTGATCTAAAGATGCTTATTTTCACATTCCCATTGCGAAGAGCTTTCATCGGTTCCTGAGATTTGCATTTCAGGGCCGCCAATGGGAATTCAGGGTTCTCCCATTTGGAATTTCGACAGCTCCTCGGGTCTTCGCTTGAGTGGTCCTAGCTATTACATCATACCTCCGCAGGAGACACATAGCAGTTCACACGTACATAAATGACTGGCTGTTAAAAGCACACAATCAAGAAAGTCTGTCAGCAAATCTGGAGATAATTTTGAAAACTCTTACAGATCTAGGCTGGATAACCAACTTTAAAAAATCAGAGCTGACTCCATCCCAGAAGATTGTTTACCTGGGAATGTTCTTCAATCTAGAGACAGGGTATGAAGTAGAAGTACTCATCTCAGTCATACAGTCAGTGTGCAACAGTCGTTATGTCCTGGCACGGGTCTACTTGAGAATGCTGGAGTTGATGGTTTCTCTGGAACCAGTCATTCCACAGGCAGCCTTATGCTGGCGGTCTATCCAGTTATTTCTCATGACACAGTGGACCCAGAGTACGGGATTCCTGAACTCAAGGGTGTCAGTGTTGGAACCTCTTATTCACCTTCAATAGTGGATGAAAGGAGAAAATCTGGCGAGGTGACGTTGTCACCTCCCCACCCTCAATTAACGATGTACATGGATGCATCAATGGAGGGATAGGGAGCTTGCCAGGAAGAAGACAAAGTATCAGGGGTTTGGAATCTGGATCAGTCACAAGAACATATCAATGTGCTAGAAATGCGAGCAGTGGTCTTAGCCATGGAACACTTCCTAGAGAAGCTCAAGGGCAAGATTGTTCTGGTTCGATCAGACAATTCAACGGTAGTGACTTATATAAACTGCCAGGGCGGAACGAAGTCACCAAGTCTCTGTATGATGACATGGAAACTGCTTTGCTGGTGCATAGATCATGGGATTTCCCTGAAAGCAGTTCATATTCCGGGAAGGCTAAATCTATTAGCAAAGTCATTGAGCCGAAGAATGAGCATTCTTCCCACGGAATGGCAACTAAATCAATGTGTGGCGGACCGTCTGTTCAACCACTGGGGCAAGCCCAACATAGATTTAGTCACAATGAACAAGAATGCGAAGATGACGACGTATGGCTCTCCGATTCCAGATCCGAACGCTATCGCAATAGATGCGCTTGCTATCAGCTGGGAGGGAATGTACGCATATGCATTCCCGCCAGCAACCCTGATTCCAAAAGTTCTCCAGAAAATCAGGCAGCAGGAATGCCAAGTACTTCTGACCGCCCCAAATTGGCCAGGCCGACCATGGTATGCAGATCTGCTGGACCTTCTAGTCTGCAATCCTGTTCCTCTGCTTCTGATAGATGACATAATCTTCCAGGGCAAGGCCTTGCACAACAACCCGCCAATGTTCCAATTGACTGCGTGGATGTTGTCAAGGAATCAGCAGTTAAGGATGTTTTTTCTGAGCAAGCAGCCATGTTTATGGCAAGAGCCAGAAGGGTTTCAACCTCCAGAGCATATAATTATAAAATCAACAGGTTGGCTCAAATGGTAGAATGGTGCTCAAAAAGATGTATTAATCCAATGGATGCATCTATTCAGGTAGTATCCGATTTCCTCTGTCATCTTTTTAATACCTATAACCTCAAGGCTAACTGTATTGCTGGCTACAAGTCAGCTTTAATGTCAGTTATCCCTTGCTTGGCTAATAGGGGAAGTGATGAAGTATGTAATCTAAATACTTTAATCAAAGGCTTGGATAATCTAAGACCGAGGAATTCTCCAGTGATTTCGTCTTGGAGTTTATCGTTAGTACTTCAAGTATTAGCAGATAAAGCCATTGAACCACTAAACGCCATTTCGATGAAAATGTTGACGCTTAAAACAGTTTTCTGCATGCTGCAGCTTCAGCCAGACGAAGAAGTGAAATACATGCTTTGTCAGCAGAGCCAGACCGTTTTGTGGTCACAGGGGACGACCTTAGGCTTCTACCTAGAGTTAGCTTTATGCTGAAAAACCAGTCTTTAAAATATCTTGGTCAGCCGATAGTTTTACCTGATTTGTGTGGGTTTGATCCTAATTCAAAGGCTTGGTGTCCAGTCTGTGCATTAACACGTTATAAACAACATACACAGGAATGGCGGACTGACCATAGTACTTTATGGCTATCTTACATTGAACCCCATGGGAGAGCTTCTAAAGATAGTAGATACCATTTCTAAGTGGATTGTGGAATGCATCCAGCATTGCCACAAAGCCGCCATGGGAAAACAAGTTGACATGGCCAAGGCTCACAGTGTCCGTGGCATAGTGTTGTCCACGGCTCTGTTTAACGGAGTGCCGGTGGATGACATTATATCCGTAGATGGCACTGTGAGTCTAGTTTTACAGATCATTATCTCCGTAACGCGTCAAATCCGCTTGCCTTATTGATTTTACATAAACGTTAAATCTGTATATGTTTGTAAATATTGTATATAAGGCCGTTGACTCACACATAGTGCAATTTAGTGGGGGAAATCGCCGCTTTTCCCTACTGTACCTATCATCGCCAGCGGAGATTAAAGGGAATCTTGTCAAAATAGGTTAGTCCTATATTTGGTGATAGTTATTTTTTGTCACGTTCTTTATTACTTACTAAAATGGTGATGGTTTGTGGTTCCATCTGAGAGTATACGAAAAGAAACTTTCATCCGATGTCTTATAGTACTTTATCATAGGGTGGTAAGTATACCCTTGATGTGAAATAAACAAAATCACGGATTTCTTTTTTCATGATAGAGTTGATACTTACCACCCTGATGTAATCCCGGCCTCTCCGCCCCACAGAGGGTCGGTCTATCAGCGTTTTATGTTGCAATTTGTCAGCCAATAATTTGGAATAGAAAGAGACAGTCCCATGCATGCGCGAGTTTTGGCGGCACATCCGCCGGACTGTCAGTTGAGTAACCTGCCCGGTGGGGGCAGTTTGCTTTTAATTCTGCGTCTTATTGAAGCTAGGTCAATATTTGGGAAATATCATAGAGTATCAGGGTGGTAAGTATGAACCCTCTCGTGAAAAAAGAAATCCGTGATTTTCGTTTAGTGAGATATAAGTGTCATTTTTCCAATGACGACGTCGTCGACATTAACCCTTTCACTGACAAATCCATGAAAAAGTATATTCTTTACGATATAAAACTTATTCTGTTGAATAATTTTAAATTAATTTGACTGGAAGCCCTTTCTTCCTCAGCAATGGCTTCCAGTCAAATTAATTTCAAAATATTCAATAGTTTTCCTGTATGGTTGCCATAAAATTATGAATTCATGGATAAAGTGTTAAAGGGAAACATAATGTGAGAAGGCAAATGATGCTTTATATGATTAAAACACAATACATTGCTCGCATACTTTCAAATGTGGCTTATCTTTCAGGCTTGGTCAGGAACATTAGAACGAAGCTTGGAGTACATGGTTGCCGATTGTGCTAGGTCACAAAGTCAACATTACTGGGATCTTGATATAACATTTCAATATTTAGTTTTTGTGTTTAGCACAGTTTTTCAGGTTATTTTTCAAATAATTGAAAATAAACTTGGATACATTATTGGTTATGGCCACGTTCGGATCGCTAACCATAGCTAACCACAGATAAACATAGCTAACCACAAATAAACATAGCTAACCACAGATAACCATAATTAACCACAGGTAACCATAACTAACTATAGTTAACTAGCTAATCTGGCCCAAGGGGCCAAGTGAGCTTATGCCATGGCGACCGTCCGTCAACCATCCGTTGTCCTTCCATCAAATCGCTTCTCCTTAACTGTTTGACTGATTTCAAACATATTTAGCTGAAAGGATCCTATGCAAGTATGCGCCAGAACTTCTATTCAGAATTTTGATTTATGAAAAATTTACTGGTAACTGTGAAATGCTACTCCTCCTTAGCTGCTGGACATATTTCAACCAAATTTGTCTATGCATATTATATGGTGGTGGGCCCTAAAATTTCTATTCAGAATTTTGATTGATCAATTTTTTGGTCGTAAATCTTAGATTTTATGAAAATTTTACTGGAAATTGTTAAAACACTACTTAGTCGCTTGATATATTTTAACTAAATTTAGCTAGAGTGACCCTATCGTGATAGACTCCAGAACCTCTTTTCAGAATCCTGATTGTTCAACTTTTGGGGTTCAAATCTTAGAATTTATGAACAATTTACACGAAATTGTCAAAACGCATCTCCTTTTTAATTGGCCAATATTTTGGGTGAAAGTTATCCACTGCAAATGGTTCAAATGCGAATGGTCCAGGTGAGTGTCACAGACCCTTGGGCCTCTTGTTAACTATAGTCGAACGAGCACCTGAGCTTGGTCGCAAGTGGTCAGCTCGAAATTTGCGTAAATACAAAATGGTGGACACCTCTCACTTGCCACAGTTAAATACACATAAACATGTAAATATTTCCCTAACCTACGTAAGTTTGATTAAATTATGGTGCTCTTCGGTAAATCAATGTTCCAATGCCTAATCCCTTCCCACTTTATCGCGTATTGTCATTGTCACTTGACATTTTAGCGTAGCAAAATACTAAGTTTTTCATCAAAACAGATGACAGAAAGGGTTAACTGAGACTGGTACTGGCTCCAAATTATTGTGGTGGTAGTTCAATAGGGAACTGGGTACCAACTAACTATGGTTAGCTATCCGTTATTCGATTCACATAGCCAATGCGCATGATCAGAAAATACACTAACTGACTATTTTTAGCAATCCAATCTTGACACATGCTGTTAGTAATCTGTGTGATGCCATTGAGGACACAGGTCAAGTTCCCTGACCTTTGATGCCATTGAGGACACTGGTCAAGTTCACTGACCTTTGATGTCATTGAGGACACAGGTCAAGTTCACTGACCTTTGATGTCATTGAGGACACAGGTCAAGTTCACTGACCTTTGATGTCATTGAGGGCACAGGTCAAGTTCACTGACCTTTCATGCCATTGAGGACACAGGTCAAGTTCCCTGACCTTTGATGTCATTGAAGACACAGGTAAAGTTCCCTGACCTTTGAGGCCATTGAGGACAGGTCAAGTTCCCTGACCTTTGATGCCATTGAGGACAGGTCAAGTTCCTGGATCTTTGATGTCCTTGAGGACACAGGTCAAGTTCCCTGACCTTTGATATCATTGAGGACACACGTCAAGTTTCCTGATCTTTGATGTTATTGAAGACACAGATCAAGTTTCCTGACCTTTGATGCCATTGAGAATAGGTCAAGTTCCCTGACCTTTGATGCCATTGAGGACACAGGTCAAGTTTCCTGACCTTTGATGCCATTGAGGACAGGTCAAGTTCACTAACCTTTGATGTCATTGAGAGACACAGGTCAAGTTTCCTGACCTTTGATGCCATTGAGGACAGGCCAAGTTCCCTGACATTTGATGTCTTTGAGGACACAGGTCAAGTTCCCTGACCTTTGATATCATTGAGGACACAGGTCAAGTTTCCTGACCTTTGCTGCCATTGAGGACAGGTCAGGTTCCCTGCCCTTTGATGCCATTGAGGACAGGTCAAGTTCCCTGACCTTTGATGTCATTGAAGACACAGGTCATGTTCCCTGACCTTTGAGGCCATTGAGGACAGGTCAAGTTTCCTGATCTTTGATGCCATTGAGGACAGGTCAAGTTCCTGGATCTTTGATGTCCTTGGGGACACGGGTCAAGTTCCCTGACCTTTGATATCATTGAGGACACACGTCAAGTTTCCTGATCTTTGATGCCATTGAGGACAGGTCAAGTTCCCTGACCTTTGATGTCATTGAAGACACAGATCAAGTTTCCTGACCTTTGATGTCATTGAAGACACAGATCAAGTTTCCTGACCTTTGATGCCATTGAGGACACAGGTCAAGTTTCCTGACCTTTGATGCCATTGAGGACAGGTCAAGTTCACTAACCTTTGATGTCATTGAGGACACAGGTCAAGTTTCCTGACCTTTGATGCCATTGAGGACAGGCCAAGTTCCCTGACCTTTGATGTCATTAAAGAAACAGGTCAAGTTTCCTGACCTTTGATGCCATTGAGGACACAGATCAAGTTCTCTGACCTGTGATGCTTATCATCAATGAGCACAGGCATTTATTTCTGCGGAATTCCTGTTTAAGTCTCGCTACAGCATGTTGCGTCTCTATTGTAATAGCCATATATATCCGTCTGTTTGTCATTACCACTCTGACATCAATATTCTCTCTTACTTTGCCAATAGCAAAGAAACTGGTGTACATTTGTAAACAATTTGGTAGACGATGTTGCTGTCTACAACCAGAACACCAGTTCATAAATTTGAACATCAGATGGTAAGGGTTAATATGCTGTTAATTTGTCATGTGATTTTCAGATGAAAGGAATGAATTCACTGTTTGGGCTCAAAGTTCAGGTGGTTGTTGGAGAAACACTTCTGTCTGCTTTGGCGGTATGTAGCTGCTATTTATGATTGTGTGTTCACTACAATAAACTGTGATGGTGCTGCTGTATGATGTCTGCAGAATAATGGGGGTGGGGGGATGTATGGGGAGGGAAAAATGTAGTGTCCTGTCCTACAAATTACTAGGGAGGATTACTATGGGGTGTAAGACTACCTGCAGAAGATGGTATAATCCGGCTAAATGAAGCTACATTCGATTGTGTAACTTTAGTTAACTCTAGTCTACCATTTGTAAAATAAGTGTGTACAATAATGAATTAATAGCTGTGAATTATTAGGGCCCTGCACCAGATGATCCGGAGACCCTATAGTAATCACTGCGTCTGTCTGTCTGTTTGTTTGGATGTCTGTCTGTCTGTCTGTCTGTCTGTCTGTCTGTCTGTCTGTCTGCCTGTCTGTCTGTTCATTCTGCCTGCCTGCCTGTCTGTCTGTTCATTCATCTAGCTGTCCGTCTGTCCGCCTCTTGCCGTCCATCCGTCTCGTACAGAACCGCTTCAGATATTTTAAGAAAACTTGGTGTATGGCTCAGTTGCGATACGCAGATGGGCCTTTTGAAGAATTCACCTTTATAGGTCCAATATTTTGGGTTGTGTCCAATATTGGGTCCAATTGGGTTGGTCCAATATTTTGGGTCAGTTGTGATACGCAGATGTGCCTTTTGAAGAATTCACCGTTATAGGTCCAATATTTTGGGTGAAATGGGTTTTTAAATTTCCTCGTTATTGCTAGTTTTGTGTAAGTTATTTGCCAGTTTTCTTGTTCTTTCTGCTGGTGTGTATCTGACACGTGGTTTATAATCTGTCTTTCAGACTGCAACAGCTGTTTATCTATTGCCATTACCTGCTCCACCCATACCACAAATTATAGGGCAGGTGAGTCATTCTGTTTCATGTGATTATTAGAAGTTCTGTGCAGCATTATCATACACGGCAACATTACTATGTCTGACTCGCCCCATGTATTATCATACACAGCAACATTACTATGTCTGACTCACATCATGTATTATCATACACAGCAACATTACTATGTCTGACTCACATCATGTATTATCATACACAGCAACATTACTATGTCTGACTCACATCATGTATTATCATACACAGCAACATTACTATGTCTGACTCACATCATGTGTTATCATACACAGCAACATTACTATGTCTGACTCACATCATGTGTTATCATACACAGCAACATTACTATGTCTGACTCACATCATGTATTATCATACACAGCAACATTACTATGTCTGACTCACATCATGTGTTATCATACACAGAAACATTACTATGTCTGACTCACATCATGTATTATCATACACAGCAACATTACTATGTCTGACTCACATCATGTATTATCATACACAGCAACATTACTATGTCTGACTCACATCATGTGTTATCATACACAGCAACATTACTATGTCTGACTCACATCATGTATTATCATACACAGCAACATTACTATGTCTGACTCACATCATGCATTCATTTTCTAATCACATTAAGTATGGTCAATGGAGGAATCTAGTTTTAGCTATGCCCCACCCATCTATAGCCAAGCTCCGCCAACACTTCACCCGTGTTGGGGTCGATCGATACCTGAACTTCCTGACTATCAATTTCTAGAAAACTATACAGGTAACCAGTTTAATATTTTGAAACTAATTTAACTGGGTGCTATTGCTGCCTATGGCCCAGTCAAATTAGTTTCAAAATATTCAACAGTATGTTTATTAAATAGCAAAGACATACAATTCTTACAACAACGCTTAGTCTGCCATCAATTAAGTGTGCCTGATGAACTTATCTATGTCATTCATGACGTCATTGATTATTACATCATCCTACACGTCATGTATGATACGATTATGACATCATATGATTTATGGATAAACTGGAAAGGCCAATTCGCCAATAGCCAGTAATAGCGTGTGTTTTGGGACATCTGGCCAAGACAATAGCCAGTAATAGCGTGTGTGTTGGGACATCTGGCCAAGACAATAGCCAGTAATAGCGAGTGTGTTGGGACATCTGGCCAAGCCAATAGCCAGTAATAGCGTGTGTTGGGACATCTTGCCAAGCTTTGTTTTCATGCACTAATTGCGGTCGAAAAGGAAAACGTTCCAAAGCGCTATGCACACAGGTGCTAGCTTGGCGGCAGACTGCATCAACGAATGCCAAGATGCACCCCAACACAATCCCCAATCCCTATGTTATCGAAAAACTTGTCTCCCTGCATTTCTATGGTGTGTGCAGAGGGTGAGTATATGGTGCATGCAGAGGATGGGTCTATGGTGCATGCAGAGGATGAGTCTATGGTGTGTGCAGAGGATAAGGCTATGGTGTGTGCAGAGGATGAGTCTATGGTGTGTGCAGAGGATGAGTATGGTGTGTGCAGAGGGTGAGTATGGTGCGTGCAGAGGATGAGTCTATGGTGCAGGCAGAGGATGAGTCTATGGTGCATGCAGAGGATAAGTCTATGGTGTGTGCAGAGGATGAGTCTATGGTGCGTGCAGGGAATGAGTCTATGGTGTGTGCAGAGGATGAGTCTATGGTGCATGCAGAGGATGAGTCTATGGTGCGTGCATAGGATGAGTCTATGGTGCGTGCAGGGAATGAGTCTATGGTGTGTGCAGAGGATGAGTCTATGGTGCGTGCAGAGGATAAGTCTATGGTGTGTGCAGAGGATGAGTCTATGGTGCATGCAGAGGATAAGTCTATGGTGTGTGCAGAGGATGAGTATGGTGTGTGCAGAGGGTGAGTCTATGGTGCGGGCAGAGGATGAGTCTATGGTGCATGCAGAGGATAAGTCTATGGTGTGTGCAGAGGATGAGTCTATGGTGCGTGCAGGGAATGAGTCTATGGTGTGTGCAGAGGATGAGTCTATGGTGCATGCAGAGGATGAGTCTATGGTGCGTGCAGAGGATGAGTCTATGGTGCATGCAGAGGATGAGTCTATGGTGTGTGCAGAGGGTGAGTATGGTGCATGCAGAGGATGAGTCTATGGTGCATGCAGAGGATGAGTCTATGGTGCATGCAGAGGATGAGTATGGTGCATGTAGAGGATGAGTCTATGGTGTGTGCAGAGGATGAGTCTATGGTGCGTGCAGAGGGTGAGTCTATGGTGCGTGCAGAGGATGAGTCTATGGTGTGTGCATAGGATGGGTTTATGGTGCATGCAGAGGATGGGTCTATGGTGCATGCAGAGGATGAGTCTATGGTGCGTGCAGAGGATGAGTCTATGGTGTGTGCAGTGGGTGAGTCTATGGTGCATGCAGAGGATGAGTATGGTGTGTGCAGAGGATGAGTATGGTGTGTATGGATAACCGAGCCAGTCATTCCAGTGATAAATTAAAAAAAAATAGTATTCTCTTGGTCTGCAAGTGGACATTTTTTATGAGAAAATTGAAATTTTATTAACCAACATCGAGGATTAAAGGGTTAATGAGAGAGGCATTGCTGGCAGGTATGATATGTTACAAAAACCCACACTCTAAACAAATTCCACATCCCGCTGAGGTAACTAATTCTCCTTGTTATGAATAATTCTGGGATCGGGACCAACATTTATGGAAATATAAAGTAGTTTACATGGTAAGTATCATTTTGCTCGTGAAAATGGACACCTGAGATTGGCTTTACAGTAGTTCATTAGTAAACTGTTTATTTGCTGTTACAATGGCAGGCCACGAATGAGGAAGAGACAAATGACTTAATGAGCCTTCAGAAGCGAATTGAAGCTATTATTCAGAAGAACAAGGACTTGTATGACATAGGCAGCATTGTAAGTATTCAAATAGTATTCATTTGACAGGACAACATGTCTTAAGCAATCACCTATGGAGCCTAAACATTCTTTGTCTGTCTGTCCATCCATCTGTCAATCCATCCATCCGCTCATCCATCCATCTGTCTGTCTGTCTTCAAAATCACTTGGGGGATCGATTCAAAACTTATGAAAGATCATTTAGGGCAAGAGCTGATTCAACTTTGTTCGAGGCAACTTGATTGGCCAAATGGTTTGGCGGCCATTTTGGATGACCTAGTTTTCATGAAAATGTCTTCTCCAGAACTGTTAAATGGAACGGGCTGAAATTTGGGAAATATAATTAGGCACTAATGGCCTTTAAACTTTGTTCAAGGAAAGTTGATATGTAAAAAAAACATGGACGCTGTGGACCAATCAAAATGTGGCGTGTTTGGTGGCCATATTGGATTTTTTTATTTGATGGATTTTGAAGTGGAAATGGGGTTTTTTTAATAGGTTTTTGAGTTTTCTGATCCCAAATTTGCCAGTTTCAAAACCAGGATAAATAGTTTGGGGACCACCTTGGATCAGTTTCCCGCCAAAAACTCCCATACTAAAGCAATGGAAAATTTTTAATGTCTTCTCGAGAATCACTTTGCTGATTTGAATTATAATTGGCAGGAAACATCCTTAGGACATAGAGATGCAACTTTGTTCAAACGATGTAGATCGGCCAATTTGGCCGCAGCCATCTTAGAATTTGGCTGATTTTTAGAAACATCTTTAAAAATCTCCTCTGAAACCACTTGTGGGATCGATTCAAAACTCATAAAAGATCATCTTGGGCAGGGAAGTTTATAGGTAAAAAACATGGCCGCCGAGGACCAATCAAAATGTAGCGTGTTTGGCGGTCATATTGGAACTTTTTATTTGATGGATTTTAAAGCCAAAATTGGTTTTATATAGGTTTTTGGGTATTCTGATTTCAAATTTCCGCTTTCGAAGCCGTCGGATAAACAGTTTGACGGCCATCTTAGATCTTTTTCCCGGCAAAAACTTCCATAGAAATGTATTTAAAAATCATCTCACAAGCTGTTTTGGGGATTGATTCAAAACCCTTGCCACATTATCTAGGCCAACAGCTGAACCAAGTTTGTTCAAGGAATTTGATTGGCCAAATGCTTTAGCGGCCATCTTAGATGACCTAATTTTCATGAAAAAGACTTCTGAGTCGCTGAATGGATCTGTCTGAAATTTGTGAAGTATGATTAGGGATTAAGGGTCATTCAGGTTTGTTCAAAGGAAGTTAGTACAGTATAAAACATGGCCACCATCGACCGATCAGATTTCAGTGTTTTAGTGGACCATTTGAAAATCGATCTATTGGTTGATGGATTTTGACTTCACGCTCTTGAATCTAAGTCATGGACCAGGTTGTTCAAATGTAGCTGATTGGTCAATTTGCTTGGCAGTTATCTTGGCATTTGACATATTTCCGGCTAGCATTTGTGGTTTTAAAACCGATTTCTCTGTTCATGTCAAATTCTTTAGGTCTCTATTTGTAGGCCTTTCTAGTTCCAGTAGCCATCGTGGATTTTCCGAATGTCTATGGGAAATGATATAAAAGCTTTATATACAAAAATCTCAATAGCCAATGTTCCAGAGGAGTGATACAAGCTCCTTGAGCCTCTTGTTATTTCAGCCATCTCAGTGGTAAGTTTGAAATTTTGTCATGCAAATTAACATTTGTCCTGACCACTACAGTGAGTGAGTGTATTTGTCCTGACCACTACAGTGAGTGAGTGTATTTGTCCTGACCACTACAGTGAGTGTATTTGTCATGACCACTACAGTGAGTGTATTTGTCATGACCACTGCAATGAGTGTATTTGTCTTGACCACTACAGTGAGTGAGTGTATTTGTCCTTACCACTACAGTGAGTGAGTGTATTTGTCATGACCACTGCAATGAGTGTATTTGTCCTGACCACTACAGTGAGTGTATTTGTCCTGACCACTACAGTGAGTGACTGTATTTGTCCTGACCACTACAGTGAGTGAGTGTATTTGTCCTTACCACTACAGTGAGTGAGTGTATTTGTCATGACCACTGCAATGAGTGTATTTGTCATGACCACTAGTCCACTACAATGAGTGTATTTGTCATGACCACTAGTCCACTACAATGAGTGTATTTGGCAAGGTTGTGCATTAAAGGTGTTCATTCTTGCCACAGCCTGAGTTGCCTGAACAACACAGCCCACATCGGCGCTCGCTCTCTGATGATAGCGACGGCGAGGAGTCGGATGTGGAACTATCTTGCGGCAATAAGGATGCTTTTGTTCTAAAGGTAATTTATGCAAATTTGTGAAACTTTCAATTCAATTCGATTCAATTCAGTTGCTTTAATGAAAGGAGCAGGGAACTATTAAATGCTGTTGAAGGTTAACTTCATATAATAATAATAATAATAATAAAACTGTAGTCACTGGTAAAATATAGAAATAAATCAGAATAGTAGCCAAATACCATTTATGTGACTCTATACATCCTATCCAATGTTACTCTGTTCCACATCCAAAACAAGGTCAATGACTTCAATGGATCATGTCAAATTGATTTTAAATGTTGACGCATCTGCTCAGACGTTGTATAGGCTCAACACATGCTTTTGTAAATAGTCATGTCCAAACACTGAGATCTCCACAATAGGGGCGTTGACATGTCATGAGCAGTGTTCCTGAAATTTGGGGGTGGAGGCGGTGTGTGTGTGGGCAATTTAGATGACGTGAACTTCTACGCCTAACACAAGACGATAATGTATAAACTTAATTATTTATTAGCTCACCTGGCCTGAAAGGCCAAGTGAGCTTATGCCGTAGCGACCATCCGTTGTCCGTCCATCGTCCATCAACTTTTTCTTTAAACGACCTCTCAAGAACCACTGGGATGATTTCAATTATATGTGGCAGGAAGCATCCATAGGGCATGGAGATTAAAGTTTGTTCAAACGAAGCCGATCGGCCAAAATCCAAGATGGCCGGCGGCCAAAATAGCCGATTTTTAGAAACACTTTAAAAAATCTAATTCTCCGTAACCGCTGGAGGAATTGATTCAAAACTCATAACACATCATCTAGTGCAAGGATAGACCCAAGTTTGTTCAAGGCAACCTGATTAGACGATTTGCCTGGCGACCATCTTGGATGACCTAGTTTTCGCGAAAACAACTCCTGAACTGCTGAAGGGATAGACCTGAAATAGATAGAGACCTGAAATTTGTTAAATATGCTTAGGGACCAAGATCCATTCAAGTTTGTTCAAGCGAAGTTTGTACGTTAAAAAACATGGCCGCCATCAACCAATCAAAATTTAGCGTTTGTTGGTCATATTGGCTTTTTTGTATTTGATGTATTTTGATGGCGAAAATTGCTTTATATATGCTTATCAGTGTGGCGAATTCAAATATGCCACATTCGAGACTGTCGGATAAATGGTTTGGCTGCCATCTTGGTTTGTTTTCCCGCCATCGGCTCCCATAGTAAAGCAATGGGCCCATAGTAAAGCAATGGGGAATTCTTTAAACGACTTCTTCTCAAGAACCACTGGGCCAATTTCAATTATATTTAGGAGGAAGCATTCATAGGCCATAGAGATCTAAGTTTGTTCAAATGAAGCGGATCGGTCAAAATCCAAGCTGGCCGCCGGCCAAAATGGCTGATTTTTAGAAACACTAAAAAATCTCCAAAACCACTGGAGGAATTGATTCAAACCACATAACACATCATCTGTGGCAGCGGTAGACCCAAGTTTGTTCAAGGCAACCTGATTGGCCGATTTGCTTGGCCGGCATCAACCAATCAAAATTTAGCATTTGTTGGTCATCTTGCTTTTAGCTCACCTGGCCTGAAAGGCCAAGTGAGCTTATGTCGTGGCGACCGTCCGTCGTGTGTCCGTCGTCCGTCCGTCAACTTTTCCTTTAAACGACTTCTCAAGAACAGCTGGGCCAATTTCAATTATATTTGGCAGGAAGCATCCGTAGGGCATAGGGATCCTGGTTTGTTCAAATGAAGCCGATCATCCAATTAGGCCGGCGGCCATCTTGGATTTTGGCCGATTTTTAGAAACGTCTAAAAATCTTCTCCGAAACCGCTTGAGGGATTGAAGGAAACCTCATGAAATATGATCTAGGGCAAGAGCTCAACCAAATTTGTTCAAGCGAACTTAATTGGTCAAATAGTTTGGCGGCCATCTTGGTTGACATAGTTTTAGCGAAAATAACTTCTCCAGAACCGCTGAAGGGAGCAGGCCGAAATTGGGCAGATATGATTAGGGACTAAGGGCCACTAAACTTTGTTCAAGAGAAGTTGATCCGTCAAAAGACATGGCCGCCGTGGGCCAATCAAAATATAGCGTGTTTGGCGGCCATATTGGATTTTTTTATTTGATGGATTTTGAGGCCGAAATTGGCTTTATATAGGTTTTTGGCTAGTCTGATCTCAAATTTGCAATTTTCGAATCTGTCGGATAAACGGTTTGGCGGCCATCTTGGATCATTTTCTCGCCAAAAGCTCCCATACTAAAGCAATTGGAAATTTAAAATATCTTCTTCTTGAGAACTATTGGGCCGATTTCAATTATATTTGGCATGAAGCATCCTTACGGCATAGAGATTCAAGTTTGTTCAAACGAACCCAATCGGCCAATTTGGCCGGCGACCATCTTGGATTTCGGCCAATCTTTAGAAATGTCTAAAAATCTTCTCCCAAACCATTTGAGGGATCAATTCAAAACTCACGAAATATGATCTAGGGTAAGCGCTGAATCAAATTTGTTCAAGGGAACTTGATTGACTCAATGGTTCAGTGGCCATCTTGGATGACCTAGTTTTCCCAAAAATGACTTCTTCCCAAGAACCGCTGAAGCGATCAGGGTGAAATTTGTGATATATAATTAGCAACTAAGGGCGATTAATGTTTGTTAAAGAGAAGTTGATTCGCCAAAAAACATGGCAGCAGTGGACCAATAAAAATATAGTGTGTTTGGCAGCCATATTGGATTTTTTTATTTGATGGATTTTGAGGCCAAAATTCGTTTTGTATAGTTTGTTGGGTATTCTGATCTCAAATTTGCAATTTTCGAAACTGTCGGATAAGCGGTTTGGCAGCCATCTTGGATCATTTTCCCTCCAAAAGCTCCCATACTAAAGCAATGGGAAATTTAAAATATCTTCTCGAGAACTACTGGCCCGATTTGAATTATATTTGGCAGGAATCATCCTTATGGGATACAGATTTTATTTTGTTCAAACGAAGCCGATCGGCCAATTTGGCCGGTGGCCATCTTGGATTTCGGCCGATTTTTAGAAATGTCTTTAAAAATCTCGTTCTCTGAAGCGGCTTGGGGAATTGATTCAAAACTTATGAAACCTCATCTAGGCAAAGAGGTAAGCCAAGTTTGTTCAAGACAACTTGATTAACCGAATGGTTCGGCAGCCATCTTGGATGACCTAGCTGTCCCGAAAACGACTTCTCCAGAACCGCTGAGTGGATCAGGCCAAAATTTGGGAGATATGATTAGGGACTAAGGGCCATTAAAGTTTGTTCAAGGGAAGTTGCTCCGTCAAAAAACATGGCCAGCGTGGGCCAATCAAAATATAGCATGTTTGGTGGACATATTGGATTTTTTTATTTGATGGATTTTGGGGCCGAAATTGGTTCTATATATGTTTTTCGGTATTCTGAGCTCAAATTTGCAATTTTCGAAACTGTCGGATAAACAGTTTGGCGACCATCTTGGATAATTTTCTTGTCAAAAGCTCCTATGCTAAAGCAATGGGAAATTTAAAATGTCTTCTCGAGAACTGCCAGGCCGATTTCAATTATATTTGGCAGGAAGCATCCTTAGGACATAAGGATCCAAGTTTGTTCAAATGAACCTGATCGGCCAATTTGCCCAGCGGCCATTTTGGATTTTGGCCAATTTCAGGAAATGTCTTTAAAAATCTTCTCGGAAACCACTTGGGGAATCTTCATCTAGGCCAAGAGTTAAGCCAATTTTGTTCAAGAGGACTTGATTGACCAAATGGTTCGGCGACCATCTTGGATGACCTGGTTTTCACGGAATTACTCCTCCAGAACCGCTGAAGGCATCAGGCCGAAATTTGTCCAAGGGAAGTTGATGCATCAAAAAAACATGGGCGCCGTGGGCCAATCAAAATGTAGTGTGTTTTGGCGGCCATATTGCACTTACAAAAATGTCCACAAACTCATTTAACAGACTGCTAAACCACCCACCAACAATTTTGACAAAAATTGATGGTGCTCCAGGTGAGCGCCGCAGGCCCCTTGGGCCTCTTGTTCGAAGCATATTCATGGCACTGCTGACTAATATGGTATACTTATTAAGATAGTAATATAGTGTTAAAATAGTGATTTATATTCAAGCAGTGATATATAGTAATATAGTATCATATCATACATTACTATACATTACTATACATTACTATACATTACTATATCACTTTAAAAAAATCATTGTTTTGACTATATTAGTCAACAAAGCTATATCATATGAATATGCTTTGAATAAATAATTGTAAATTTGCACTTTACAATTTTACCATCCTGTTTCTACTTTTGTGTTTTACTCGTTTGCGAGCTGCTCCAGTATATGAGAGGGATTTCCAAAATTAAATGAAGTGAACTTGTCTGGAATGTCACTTTTTAAGCAAATAGTAACTTGGCATTTCTGCTCACGACGATAAAATATATATCTATCTTTTTCTTGTTCCGTAGTAGTCAGAGGGTTAATACAGAGTGTTATGCCTCAAACATTTGTTTGTAAATCAAGAGTTTCACATTGTTGGGCTAAGGGAATTCCCCGAGGACATGTGATCTTTCATAAATGGTTGCTTTCGCATTTTACTTTTTACAAACCACCAAAGCAGCACAATCTGCCGAATAGCAAGATTGCAGGAAAAATATATGATCTACAACAAAAGAATGGCACACTCGTCGACACGTAAAAACATGCCCTGTATTCTAGACGTTGTCAAACAGTAAAATATTTAGTGGGCATGATAAAATCATGTTATTCCAACTCCAACCGGCCCTTTCAACATGCATCACATGACAAATTCTGAGTTAGCGACGAGACTTACCGAGTAGTTCACGAGTTCCGTGTTCAGTATAACAAATTACCAGTTCCTGATTCTCGGTATTACACGAAGCGTGGAACAAAGTTTATCGGAAAATTACTGAGTAGTAGCTGGTTCCTGATACTAACTGCTTTAGAATAGCCTTCAACCAGGAACCGATTAATGAAAATTGTCAATAATTATCTAGAAGAATACAAATGGCAGAAATTCATACACAATTCCCGGAAAAACATTAGAAACTTGCGATGCATTATAGTGTTACCGATTTTCATGCTGAATTCTCTGCATGTCCCTTCGGACACACAGGGTCCAATTTTATGCGTCCCAGGGAAGATTTTATGCATCTAAACATGCAAAAGTTTGCAAATGAGGAACACTGGTCACGAGAGTTCAACACAACTAAACGATCAAAGATCCTAGATGTACTACGTCAGGCCAGTTGCAATGAAGATGATCTACAACTAGTGAAAATACTACTTGCACACACTAAACTGAGAGTACGAGCCAAGTCAGTGAAGTCTGCAGAGTTTGAGACATCAATCAGCTCCCAACAGGGAGATGGTCTATCCCCTTGCTTTGTACCTGTTACTTTGCTGCTCATCTATGCAGAAAAATTACATGGTCCTCCCTTGATTTTTACAAGATTGTATCAGCATCATCAGTACAACAAACACTTGATTTTTACATGATTGTATCAGCATCATCAGTACAACAAACACTTGATTTTTACAAGATTTTATCAGCATCATCAGTACAACAAACACTTGATTTTTACATGATTGTATCAGCATCATCAGTACAACAAACACTTGATTTTTACAAGATTTTATCAGCATCATCAGTACAACAAACACTTGATTTTTACATGATTGTATCAGCATCATCAGTACAACAAACACTTGATTTTTACAAGATTGTATCAGCATCATCAGTACAACAAACACTTGATTTTTACAAGATTGTATCAGCATCATCAGTACAGCAAACACTTGATTTTTACAAGATTGTATCAGCATCATCAGTACAACAAACACTTGATTTTTACAAGATTGTATCAGCATCATCAGTACAACAAACAGTTGATTTTTACATGATAGTATCAGCATCATCAGTACAACAAACACTTGATTTTTACATGATAGTAGAAACATTATTGGCAGCGCAATCATCTCATTTTATATTTCATGAGCCAGTAATACATTAGTGCTAACAGATGTCATCTAAATATTAAGATTTGCTATTTCCTACAGCTATGTTTCTAATGTTCTGTCTTCAGGTTGATGATGCCCGGGATGAGACCGTGTCTTCCATGCTTCATGGCTCCATTATTCCAAAAGGTTTTGATGTCTGTAATACAGAGTACATGCCAGGATCGATGAGTATTACTCAAAATTTACAGGTAAAAAGCTTACAAGTAAAAACTTACTACTTCAGTACTTATTGTCAGGCCTCACGCTGGTACTACATTTTGTACTCTGCCAAAAAATTTGCGGAATATTATGTGATGGTGCAATCTGGGCAGGCGGGTGGACAGACAGATGGGCGGTGGTTGGACTAGTTATGGGAAAGAAACCTATCGAAACTGACGATGATCCAAAATCCAAGATGGTCGCCAGCCACAGGTGGCCATCTTGAAAATTGGTTTTCGAATGATAGCTTCTGTACCATTTATCAGATCACTTTAAAACTTCATAGGTTGGTTGGACTAGGTCTGGGAAAGTAACCTATCAAAATTGATGCTGATGCAAAGTTCAAGATGGCCACCAGCCTCCGGTGGCCATCTTGCAAATTGGTTTCCGCAGGATGACTCCGCTACCATTTATCAGACCGCTTTGAAACTTCATAGATTAATTGGACTAGATGTGGGAAAGAAAGCTATCGAAATCATCAATGATCCAAAATCCACGATGACTACCAGCCACCAGTGGCCATCTTGAAAATTGGTTTCTGTATGTGTTTCTGAATGATATCTTCACTACCATTTATCGAATCACTTTCAAACTTCATAGGTTGCTTGAACTAGATATGGAGAAAAGAACCCATTGAAATTGATGATGATAAAAAATCTAAGACAAATGATTCAACACACGGGTGGCAGTTCTAGTTTCGATGATCGGTATAATTTATTTTTTGGCCCTGCTATGAGAGCTGCTTGCTCCTGAATTCTTAGCTTCCATGGAGGGATTCATTTCTTTATAAGCTGCGCCAATTTCTAGCTATCAAAAACATACAATTCATTCACTTGACAGACTTGTCGAGCTTCATTATGGAGTTATAATACGTCGTTATAATTGTGACATCATCTACACATGACATAATTGATGTCATATTTGGTTGAAATCCATCCAATGGTTTCGGAGGAGTTGCACTACAACCAATTTCTTGATCTTATGACCCGACCCAACCCACCCCCATGAGGACGGAGTCAAATGTAAATGTCCTTGCACTCCGCAATCATATACAGATAACAAATTTGGTTGCAACAAATTTCTTGACCTTTTGTCCCCCCCCCCCACCATCTGGAGGTGGGGACAAATGTAAATGTGCTCTTGCACTCCACACTGATATGGCTAACACACATACCAAATTTGGTTGAATTCCATCCACAGGTTTTTGAGAAGTTGTATTACAATAAAATTTTCTGCACACACAGAACACTTTTCTTCAGAAAACGTGGGTATAAAAAAAGCTGAAACCACTTGGCCATTGATTCAAAGCTCATGAAATACCATCTAGGGCATAACCAAGTTTGTTTAAGGAAGCTTGATTGGCCAAATGCTTTGGTGGCTATCTTCCATGACAGTTTTTCTGAAAGCAACTTCTCCAGAACCTCCGAAAGGCTTGGGATGAAATTTAGGATATGTGATTAGTGACTAAGAGGGCTTGGGATGAAATTTAGGATATGTGATTAGTGACTAAGAGGGCTTGGGATGAAATTTAGGATATGTGATTAGTGACTAAGAGGGCTTGGGATGAAATTTAGGATATGTGATTAGTGACTAAGAGGGCTTGGGATGAAATTTAGGATATGTAATTAGTGACTAAGAGGGCTTGGGATGAAATTTAGGATATGTGATTAGTGACTAAGAGGGCTTGGGATGAAATTTAGGATATGTGATTAGTGACTAAGAGGGCTTGGGATGAAATTTAGGATATGTGATTAGTGACTAAGAGGGCTTGGGATGAAATTTAGGATATGTGATTAGTGACTAAGAGGGCTTGGGATGAAATTTAGGATATGTGATTAGTGACTAAGAGGGCTTGGGATGAAATTTGGGATATGTGATTAGTGACTAAGAGGGCTTGGGATGAAATTTAGGATATGTGATTAGTGACTAAGAGGGCTTGGGATGAAATTTGGGATATGTGATTAGTGACTAAGAGGGCTTGGGATGAAATTTAGGATATGTGATTAGTGACTAAGAGGGCTTGGGATGAAATTTAGGATATGTGATTAGTGACTAAGAGGGCTTGGGATGAAATTTGGGATATGTGATTAGTGACTAAGAGGGCTTGGGATGAAATTTGGGATATGTGATTAGTGACTAAGAGGGCTTGGGATGAAATTTGGGATATGTGATTAGTGACTAAGAGGGCTTGGGATGAAATTTGGGATATGTGATTAGTGACTAAGAGGGCTTGGGATGAAATTTAGGATATGTGATTAGTGACTAAGAGGGCTTGGGATGAAATTTGGGATATGTGATTAGTGACTAAGAGGGCTTGGGATGAAATTTGGGATATGTGATTAGTGACTAAGAGGGCTTGGGATGAAATTTAGGATATGTGATTAGTGACTAAGAGGGCTTGGGATGAAATTTGGGATATGTGATTAGTGACTAAGAGGGCTTGGGATGAAATTTAGGATATGTGATTAGTGACTAAGAGGGCTTGGGATGAAATTTAGGATATGTGATTAGTGACTA
Source organism: Chaetoderma sp. LZ-2023a (assembly GCA_034401795.1). Lineage (NCBI taxonomy): Eukaryota > Metazoa > Mollusca > Caudofoveata > Chaetodermatida > Chaetodermatidae > Chaetoderma > Chaetoderma sp. LZ-2023a. The sequence goes on along the minus strand of CM067370.1, from coordinate 195,763,170 downwards.
AGAGGGCTTGGGATGAAATTTAGGATATGTGATTAGTGACTAAGAGGGCTTGGGATGAAATTTAGGATATGTGATTAGTGACTAAGAGGGCTTGGGATGAAATTTAGGATATGTGATTAGTGACTAAGAGGGCTTGGGATGAAATTTGGGATATGTGATTAGTGACTAAGAGGGCTTGGGATGAAATTTAGGATATGTGATTAGTGACTAAGAGGGCTTGGGATGAAATTTGGGATATGTGATTAGTGACTAAGAGGGCTTGGGATGAAATTTGGGATATGTGATTAGTGACTAAGAGGGCTTGGGATGAAATTTGGGATATGTGATTAGTGACTAAGAGGGCTTGGGATGAAATTTGGGATATGTGATTAGTGACTAAGAGGGCCATTAAAGTTTAAAGGGAAATTGATACATCAAGAAACCTAGCCGCCGTTGACCAATCAAAATGTAAGGTGTTAGGCAGCGTCATTGAAATCTTTTATTTGATGTATTTTGAAGGAGAAATTGGTTTTATACAGTTTTTTGATTTCAAATTTATGAAACTGTCAGACAAACGGTTGAGCACTAATCTAGGACTTTTTCTCGGGCAGAAATTTTTTTACTAAAGCAATATCAAATTTAAAATGTCTTCTCAAGAACCAGCCAATCGATTTTAACCAAATTTGGTTGGAAACTTCCTTGAACCACAGGGATCCAAGTTTTTTCAAGTAAAGCTGGTGGCCAATTTGCCTGGTGGCCATCTTGAATTTTGGCCAATTTTTAGAAAGAGCTTTAAAAATATTTTTCTCTGAAAGTGCTTCAGGCATTAATTCGAAACTCAGGAAACATTATTTAGTGCAAAGAGGTTAAACCAAGTTTGTTGAAGGGAACTCGATTGGCCCAATGCGTCTTCGGCCATCCTGCATGACCTAGTTTTCGCGAAAATAACGTCTCCGGAATCACTAGGCTGATTTGGTAGGAGGAATTCTTAGGGCATAAACATCCAAGTTTGTTCAGGCGAAGCAGATTGGCCAATTTGGCCTGTGGCCACCTTGGATTTTGACCGATTTTTTAAAATGTCTTTGAAAATATTCTGTGAAACCATTGGGGATCAATTCAAAACGCATTAAATATCATCTAGGGCAACAGCTGAACAAAGTTTGTTTACGGGAACTTGATTGGCTAAATGTTTTTGTGAAAACGACTTCCCCAGAACTGCTGAACAGATCAGGTCAAAATTTTGGAGATTTGTTCGGTACTAAGAGGACCATTAAAGTTTCTTCAAGGGAAATTGATACATTAAAAAACATTGATTTTTTTTATGTTTTTTGGTGTGCTGATTTCAAATTTTCCACTTTCGAAACTGTCGTATGAATGGTTTGATGGTCATCTCAGATTTTTTTGCGTCCAAAAGCTCCCATAGTAAAGCAATGGGAAATTTAAAATGCCCTCTCGCGAACAACTGGACCGATTTTAACCAAAATTTTGTCCGTGTTCTTGTTGCAGTTCTTGTTAAAACATTGGGGTTCTACGTATAGGTGGTGGCCTATCTTGTTAAAACATTGGGGTTCTACGTATAGGTGATGGCCTATCTTGTTAAAACATTGGGGTTCTCTGTATAGGTGGTGGCCTATCTTGTTGAAATACTTATGCTCCAAGTGAACGATACAGGCACCTCAGGCCTCTTGTATTGCACCAGATTTGCATTTCAAAAAGTAAATCTTTGATTAAAATTTTCCAGTAAAATTTATGTCAGTGTTTATATCAAACCCTAATTTTTAGGTGCCATTATGCGGATGTGAATATGATGACTCTGTGTAGCCATTTTGAACATACATGCTGCTGTAATATGGTGTAAGGTAACAGGCTTGTGCTTGTCCCTGATGTTAGCATTCATGTGAATCTTGCCTTGTTACAGATGTTTACACAGGTGTGGCGAGGTCAGTTCTTGCCAATTGGGAGTACATGCAGTGTACAGTTCTCTCAACTGCTAGAAATGCTTCTCAGGGTAAGGATTTAAATTTAAACAACCTCTCTATAACAGACACTTACTTTTGGGAGCAATGCCGCTCAAACCATCATTTTCAATGGTCTTTAGCAATGTGCATTTGCAGGCGAAGAGAAGAAAACTTCTAATTTACCATTGGAATGACTGGCGCTGTTACCGAATATTCTTCTCTTGGCCTGCAAATGGACATTCACTGATGAAAACTGTAAATTTTCTTGCTCCATCATGATCAAGGGATTTTCACTTCAAGAGTATACTTACCTCCCTAATACTCTTTAATATTGCTAAATATCGGCTTTCACTCAATAAAACACTCAGATTAAAAAAGTTAGGTGCCCCTACTGGGCAGGGAGTCAGATGACAGTCAGGCGGATGCCAGCCCCACCACCGCGCATGCGCCGACTACTACTTCCTCTTTGCTAATTTATTGAGAGACAACTCATGTTTTCTATGCTTATAGGCTTTTCCTTAATTTCTGAAAGTTTTGGCTGTGTAGAAGTTCTATTTCTCCTGGATTACTATGGCAGATCGTGTTACTACTCCAGAGGAGCGCCCAGGACCTAGCCATCAGGTGACTTCTATTATATTTTAGCGAGTTTTTCCCGGTGTAATGTGTTTCCGGGACTCGCGTTTATCATGATAAGCGCCTAAAATAACTAGTTTTTACTAATCTCTCTTTGTGTTTATGTCCACAGGTATCTACCTAGGAGTGTTAGGACATCACATCTTCAGAGAGTTTGTTTTTCTCTCCACCAAGGTTCCATTTCCTACTAACATTGTTAGGTTATCTAGCCAAAAATCTTTTCCCAGTGAGTTGGAGGCCTCGGATGAAGGTCTTCTCACTTTGCCCTCTTGATCCACTTCCTTCCCCCTAAGGTGGAGAGAGTTAAGAGGTCATAAGGTTGGTGGAGCGTCCGGTTCATCAGATCAGATGGTTTGTCTATGCTAAAGACTCGGGTACTCTAGTTATGATATGAGGCATTTCAATTATATTTGACAATATTTATAAAATCTTAATGCCATTTATCATTGTTTGTCTGATGTTTGTATAGTCTGTATAAACTATCCGGTCTAGTTAGAATGTTCTGGATAGGTTTACAATTCGTCCTTACACCTGGAGGTTTTGTTTCGGATCGATTTAACTTCTTATTTTTGAAGTAATGACATCATAATCAGCCTTGCGCCTTACTATCAGTTATAAGAAGCTTTGTCCAACGCTGATTTGTTATCATTATTAGCTTGGGTCTTATGGCCCCCTTCTCCTTGTTTATTTTGTGTTGTGTTCTAATTCAATATCTGTAATACTCATTGTCTTCATCCTCTGCTGTGTTTCAGAGGCCTGGTTGTCCTTCATGTGGAAGATTTATCCTTGACAATTTCTTCCCCCATTTATGTTCCCAGTGCAGCCCATGTGGGCCATTGTTTAAATGTGAGATCTGTAAAAGAGGGGGGGGTGGGGTGCTAATGTCTGAATTTCTCTCATTACAGACCAGGGAGAAGGCTCCAGAGGAGGAGAGGAAGAGTAAGAAAGAGGCTTCTGGTAAGAAGGGTAAGAGGAAGGCCTCGTCCGCTAGGGATATGGAGGCCTTCCATATTGAGATGATGGGAGAGATGAAGAGGACACTTAAAGATTTGGTCCCAGAATTGCTTCGTGGCATGCTTCCTGGTCCAAATCTTTCGTTGGCCTCTTCATCTGCTCCGGAGCAGATAATCCCCGCCTCTGAATCGGTGCTATTTAGGGACATCAGTTTTCGACCATGATTCAGAGGTGCCCCTATTAGAGGGTGAAATCCACGGTAAAAACACTGGCAGCAGGCTTGCCGCGCCGGTTGTTCGTGGTCAGGTGTCGCTGGAACCTGCCTGCCTATCAGGCCAGGATTATCCGCACCCTGTAGGTACCAGTTCCTCCTATGGTACCTCTCCTGGCCAGTTCGGGTTAGCATTCTTTGCTAACCTGGAGTCTAATCTTTCTGGCCAGGAAGAAGAGGATTATCTGCTGGGTTCTCCTCGCGGGGAACACGGGCGACATTGTCCACGGTACTACTCACGCAGGAGTAGCGTTCACGGCACAGATGGTAGCCCGGGCTGGATCTGATGGCCAGTTTTACTGCATACCTTGGCTTGCCGATGGTGTAGCAGGTGCTGGCCAGGGCCGTGGTGTGGCAAAATTTTCCCCACGCAATGCCACGGCGCCTGCTCCTGGTCAAGCCAGTCAGTTTAGCATGCCTGTTCTTTCAGGCCCGCATGCTTTCTCTGGCTTGCCAGGCGTATCAGTTCCTCCAGCCACATACACACCTGTGATTGCTCAGGAGGATGACGAACGCCCTCGTCTTGTAGAGCATTCACAGGTGGCCACGGAGGAAGACTGGTCTGACGCTTGTCAGTGGCTAATTAACGTCAGACCAGATCTTGCCGTGGTTCAGTCGGCCAGTCAACGGGACCAGCGCCCGTGGCTGGCAGGTAAACCGACTGTTACCGCTATGCCATCTTTGCCGTTAGCTGATCATATTGTTGATATGTTCACTGTGGCAGAGACGTCTATTAGTGCACATGGACGTTTAATCAATATCAGCTAGACGGTGCAGTACCGAAGCCAAGCACGGATGACCGTGCAGCGCTGGGTGAAGATACGCGGCCAGGTTCCCGGTCTGACACGGGAGCACTGTGTTCGAACGTGTTGCGTTCGGCTAACACCGCGTTACGTGATGCGGAAGAGAGTTCGAGGGCGTCAATTGCAGCACTTTCGCATGTCTCACAGTTGTTACAAGGGGTAGTAACAGCATCCGCATTACGTCAGCCTAGTCCGGTGACTGTCCAGAGAGCCATCCAAGATGGAATTAACTTGGCTTTGGACTGTTTAACCCGGTCTGTAACCAGGAGTGTCCGAGCGAGGCGCACGTTTGCTCTTGATAACTTGTGCCCGTCCCAGGATTTGTATAATAGGCTGCTGCGTACGCCTATGACAGGTCCTGGTCTCTTTGGAGGTGAGGGATGTAGGCATCTCCAGGAGATGGTTACCCTGGTCAATAACCAGAGGGCATTACTGGAGCAATTTGAAGTGCTCCGTAGAGAGCGCGTTCGCGCGGCTCCCCCTGCATGTCATCCCCTGCAGGCTCGAGGTGGCGGTGGCCAGGTCAGAGGCCAGCCACCAGCGCAGCGTCGGCCACGGCCGTGTGCGCTTCGGCCAGCAGCGAGGGGGGCGCAGGCTCCTCCGGCGCAGGCAGCCGCGCGCGGTGCGGGCCGTGGTGCGCGAGGATCTGGTCGTGGTAATCGTACCTGACAGGGTGATTACCACAGTAAGAGCTACTCCAGTGCATCTGCACCAGGAGACAGTGCCACTCTTGCGCTTTTTATGTCCACCTCTCTCCCTAGGTGGACCAGTGAGAGGCCGATTGGCCAACCACATGCAAGAGTGGGAACGGTTGACTCAGGACCGTTTAGTCTTGCGATGGCTTTCAGTCGGGTATCATCCCGACTGGATAACAGGTCCACCATCACGACTGTCTCTGGTACCGGTCTGGACTCAAATTCCAAGAGATCCAGATCAGCGGTTGTGTATAGAGGAGGAAATAAATTCCCTCATACACAAGGAAGCAATTCAACCGGCGCAAAATTGCCCGGGCTTCTATTCAACCGTGTTCTTGGCCTGAGATTTGCATTCCAGGGCAGACAGTGGGAATTCAGGGTGTTACCCTTCAGAATTTCAACGGCTTCTCGGGTCTTCACCAGGGTGGTTCTTGCGATGACAGCATACCTCCGCAGGAGAAGCATAGCAGTCCACACGTACATAGACGACTGGCTGTTAAAAGCACACAACCAGGAAAGTTTATCAGCAAATCTGGAGATAATTTTGAAAACTCTCACAGATTTAGGCTGGATAATAAATTTTCAAAAATCAGAGCTGACTCCATCCCAGAAGTTTGTTTACCTGGGAATGTTCTTCGATCTGGAGATAGGATATGTTTATCCTACTCAGGAGAGGGTACAGATACTCATCTCAGTAATACAGTCAGTGTGCAACAGTCGTCATGTCCTGGCATGGGTTTATCTGAGAATGCTGGGATTGATGGTTTCTCTGGAACCAGTCATTCCTCAGGCGGCCTTACGCAGGCGGCCGATACAGTTATTTCTCATGACACAATGGACCCAGAGTACAGGTTCACTGGACTCAAGCGTGTCAGTGTTGGAGCCTCTAATTCATCACCTTCAATGGTGGTTGAAGACAGAGAATCTCCTGGCGGGGGTAATGTTAACCCCTCCTCACCCTCAGTTAATGATGTATACAGATGCATCGATGGAGGGGTGGGGAGCTTGCCTGGAAGAATCCACGATATCAGGGCTTTGGATTCTGGAACAGTCAAAGGAACATATCAATCTACTGGAATTAAGAGCAGTAGTCCTGGGCCTGGAACATTTCTTACAGAAAGTTCAGGGCAAGAGTGTTCTAATTCAATCAGACAACTCAACAGTAGTGACTTACATAAACCGCCAGGGCGGAACGAAGTCGCCCAGTCTCAGTATGATGACTTGGAAACTGCTTTGTTGGTGCCTGGATCACAGGATTACCTTGAAGGCAGTTCATATTCCGGGAAGGTTAAATCTGTTAGCAGACTCATTGAGCCGAAGGATGAGTGTTTTACCTACGGAATGGCAACTAAATCAATGTGTGGCGGATCGTCTGTTCGACCACTGGGGGAAACCCAACAGATTTATTCGCAACGAAGAAGAATGCGAAGATGAAGACGTACGTCTCTCCGATTCCAGATCCAAGCACTTTCGCAACAGATGCGTTAGCTATCAGCTGGGTGGGAATGTATGCATACGCATTCCCTCCAGCAATCCTGATTCCAAAAATTCTTCAGAAAATCAGACAGGAGGAGTGCCAAGTGCTTCTGATCACCCCAAATTGGCCACGCCGATCATGGTATATGGATCTGCTGGACCTTCTGGTCTGCAATCCGGTTCCTCTGCCTCTGATGGACAATATTATCTTCCAGGGCAAGAACCTTCACAACAATCCGTCAATGTTCCGATTGACTGCGTGGATGTTGTCAAGGAATCTAGAATTAAGGAGGGCTTTTCTGAGCAAGCAGCCATGTTCATGGCAAATGCCAGGAGGGGGTCAACCTCCAGAGCATATAATTATAAAATCAACAGATTTGCAGAATGATGCTCAAAAAGATGTATTAATCCAATGGATTCATCTATTCAGGTAGTAGCCGATTTCCTCTGTCACCTGTATGATGCCTATAGCTGTAAGCCTAACTCTATTGCTAGCTATAAGTCAGCTTTAATGTCAGTTATCCCTTGCTTGGCTAATAGGGGAAGTGATGAAGTAAATACATTAAATACTTTAATCAAAGGCATGGGCAATCTAAGACCAAGGAATCCCCCAGTGATTCCGTCTTGGAGTTTATCACTAGTGCTTCAGGTGCTAGCTGATAGGCCGTTTGAACCACTAAGCCCCATTTGTATGAAAATGTTGATGCTTAAAACTGTATTTTTAATTGCTGTGGCCTCAGCTAGGCGTAGGAGTGAGATTCATGCCTTGTCAGCCGAGGCAGATCGGTTTGTGGTTACAGGGGAAGGCCTTAGGCTTCTACCCAGGATAAATTTCATGGCGAAAAACCAGTCTGAAATATCCGGGTCAACCGATAATTTTACCAGCTTTGACTAGGTTTGATCCTAATTCAAAACTATGGTGTCCAGTCCGAGCATTAATCCGGTACAAACAACGTACTCAAGATTGGTGTATGGACCCAACAGCGTTATGGTTGTCATATATTGAGCCCCATGGCAGGGCGTCAAAGGACACCATTTCCAGGTGGATTGTAGTGTATTCAATTTTGCCATAAATCCGCCACAGGTAAACAAGTTGACATGGCCAAGGCTTACAGTGTCCGAGGTGTAGTGACTTCCACTGCCCTATTTAATGGGGTACCTGTGGATGACATTATGTCAGTAGCTCAGTGGCACAGTGAGTCAAGTTTTACCGACCATTATCTCCGTGACACCTCGAATCCTCTCGCCTTATTGATTTTGAAAAGCTAATCTAGGTGTACATATTTTGATGAGGTATCCTCATTTTTTATATATTTCACATTTAATCAATGGAAACATCTACTTTATGGGCTGCATCAGTCTTCACCAATGGGGAGATGATGACAGCGCCAATCCTCCACAAGGTCAGTCTTGTGTGTGTTGTCCATGGTTTTTTGTAATGTCACGTGACCCTTCGTTATTAATATCGTAATGGTACGTGTTTTTATGTGGTTCATCATTGAGAGTATACGAAAATGGAGTTTTTTCATCTCTGGCCTATAGTACATGGCACTTATACGTTGAGAGCGTATGGGACGTTGAGGTCCTTCGAGTCTTCCTCCCAGGAAGGGGGGTGGGGGGCGCACATATGACATTCGGTCATCTCTCAGCCATCGGTTGTGTTACCCGATGTTCAATTCTATCCCTGGTTGTGTTTCCACACAAATTCAGAAGTTTAAGTGCCTTAATCGCATTAAAGCGCATAGGGAAGAGCTGGTCTTTTGACCTCGCTTCCCTCCCGCCGAATTCACTGACGAATTCTGGCAATATCAAAGCGTATTAGGGAGGTAAGTATACTCTTGAAGTGAAATAAACAAAATCACGGATTTATTTTTTCACGAGAGAGTTGATACTTACCTCCCTAATACGGACCCGGCCTCTCCGCCCCACTGAGGCTCGGTCTTCAGGCTCTTATTATGTTGCATGTGTGTCAACCAATAAATTAGTCAGGGGAAGTACTAGTACTTTTTTAATCTGAGTGTTTTATTGAGTGAAAGCCGATATTTAGCAATATCAAAGAGTATTAGGGAGGTAAGTATCAACTCTCATGAAAAAGGAAATCTGTGATTTCGTTTAAAGTATGTTAATAAAAGCTGTGATCTTGTAGTCTCAAAAGCCATTTACTGTGTCAAGTTATGGATATTAAACGGCCACTTTTGTAAGCATATTTCACCAGTCATTAGTGTGGTCACTATTGACAGGTCTTAGGGTAGATTGTTCATCATTATCAGAACCTGCCAACGATCGCACATTTATCCTAATAGTGCAGATATAGAAAGTAAGCGACACATTCATTATGATGCAACCAGATATTCTGTATATTTAGCAATTGTTTAGTGAAAACTGTTACTTTCAAAAACAGCTGTAGATGTATAAGAGATATTTTACTCCATGAATCAACTGCATCCGGCACACTTAGACACGGTTACTACGGTTGCATGGCTTGTAAACAATGCTAGCTTAGACATGGTTTCTATGGTTGCATGGCTTGTAAACAATGCTAGCTTAGACACAGTTGCCACGGTTGAATCGCTTGTAAACAATGCTAGCTTAGACACCGTTGCGAAGGTTGCATGGCTTGTAAACAATGGTAGCTTAGGCACAGTTGCTAAAGTTGCATGGCTTGTAAACAATGCTAGCTTAGACACGGTTGCTAAGGTTGAATCGCTTGTAAACAATGCTAGCTTAGACACGGTTGCTAAGATTGCGTGGCTTGTAAAAAATGCTAGTTTAGATGCAGTTGCTAACATTGAATCGCTTGTAAACAATGTTAGCTTAGACATGGTTGCTTAGGTTGAATCGCTTTTAAACAATGCTGGCTTAGACACGGTTGCTAAGGCTGAATGGATTGTAAACAATGTTAGCTTAAGCTCTGTTTTTACGGCAACATTTTTACACATATGTATTTTTTGCATATGTGTAAATTTGCTTATGTGAGTAAATTTGACCGTATGGACGCATTTACTCATGTGCAGATTTTACTCTAGTTGGGACTACGTGCTAATTTGCTATGACCTGTGAGTAAATGCATTTTAGCTGTGTATTTTTTGCTATGCTGTGGAAATTTGGTCGTATGAACATATAACGAATTTACATACAGTGAGTAAATTTCTCCAATTGATTGGATCATATTTATTTCAAGCGCTTACCATTAGCAACACTTCACTCTGGTCAAATTAGTATCAGTTGATGTCTAGCTATTAAACAGCTCAGACGTGCTAAAAATGACCAGCAAAAAACGAACAAATGAAGGTAAAAAATGCGGTTCTGCATGGAGTGATGAGGAAACAAGATGTCTTATGGCAATATGGGAAGAGAATAGTATCGAAGAACAACTGGAAAATGCCAAAACATTATGACAGGAAAAGCATTCAACAAAAGTGCAAGTTTTGCGTAAACAAACTTTATTTATTTATTTTTTTGAGAAGGGGAATCTCTTTTACGGTGTTTTACAGTTCATATTCAAAGTAACTTTTTATGGAAAATCTACTCAATCAAACTATTTTGAAACTAATTTTGTTTGAATTTCTTCTCTTGTGTAAAGCTGCATGAGATGATTATGTAATCAAACAAAGGCAAGTATAATTAAAAATGTTGAAACAGTTTAACTCTTTGTTTTACTTGGATAATTATTAGCTCACCTGGCCATTCAGGCCAAGTGAGCTTATGCCATGGCGACCGTCCGGCGTCCATCCGTCCGTCCGTCAACTTTTTCCTTTAAGCGACTTCTTCTCAATAACCACTGGGCCGATTTCAATTATATTTGGCAGGAAGTATCCTTAGGGCATAGGGATCCAAGTTTGTTCAAACAAGGCCGATTTGGCCGGTGGCCATCTTGGATTTTGGCCGATTTTTAGGAAATGGCTTTAAAAATCTTCTCTGAAACCGCTTGGTGGATTGATTCAAAACTCACGAAATATCATATAGGGCAAGAGCTCAACCAAGTTTGGTCGAAGGAACTGGATTGGCCAAATGGTTCGGCGGCCATCTTGGATGACCTAGTTTTCGTGAAAATGACTTATTCTGCTGAACCGCTGAACGGATCCGGCTGAAATTTTGGGGATATGATTATAGACTAAGGGTCATTCAAGTTTGTTCATGGGAAGTTGATAGGTAAAAACCATGGCCGCCGTGGACCAATCAAATTTTAGCGTGTTTTGCTGCCATATTCAATTTTTTTATTTGATGGATTTTGAAGCCGAAATTGGTTTTCTTAACTCCGCTTACTTGTCAGTCAGCTGTCGTATAGTGATGACCCCATCTGTCTTCTGTATGTCCGTCCATCCATCTGTCTGTCCATCACCAACAATGGTGGCTCATTTTGTTATTTCTTGATGGATTGACACCAAACTTGGTCACAATGTTAATGACGGCATTTAATATCTGTGTTGTGAAAATGAAACTGATAGGATGCCAAATGCCAGAGTTATCACTCCTTAAATGTTTGCAGTCTCACTTTCATAGGACAAATAATGGTTTGTTCCCACCGTCCATTGATTTATCACCATGTCAGATTTTATTGCCAAACTAGATATTAAATTCCAATTAACAGATTAACCTTTCCAATACTTGCGAAATATTTAAGATATGTATTATGTGCTCTGACATCTATGCTCTTAAAAATATTTGAAATGTATTTGATTGAAAGTTGTTGCTGCCTTAGGCAGCAATGAAAGTTGTTGCTGCCTAAGGCAGCAATGACTCAGTCAAATTATTTTCTAAATAAACTCTAGCCCACCCTCCCCCATGCTGCTAACTCAGCCAGATGTGCATGTGTTAAATGGATTGTGTGGTGGTGGGAATAACCTGCTATAAAGACCACCTACCTGCCTTTAGAGACCATTTTCTTCAAATTGTATTTAAACCTCTAATAACCGTCTGACTGAGTTTTTGCAGACGACATATTCCAAAGGTTATGTCTCTGAACCTGATAAATATTTTGAAAACAATTGGACTGAAAGTTGTTGGTGGCTAAGCCACCAACAACTTTCAGTCGAATTGTTTTCAAAATATTCAACAAGTCAAGAGCTTTTGAAATTGAAATTATTGGCTGCACTGGCTTGCAGCAGTGAGACAGTTAAGAAACCAGCTGTGGTTAGCACTGATATCATCTATTTTCACTTAAACATTGTTCAAAATCACTAATGCAAAAAAAACGGTCCAGAGATTGTTGTCAATATCTCGAAAACTAAATCATTTGACTGAAACTCATTGGAAGTGACACTGATGGATGTAAAACTTAAGTAAGATTGGTTGAAATGCCAATGTTCCAGGTGAGCGATACAGGCCCATTGGGCCTCTTGTATTGATCAATTTAAAGATATGTAGTTGTGAAGCAAATAGTTGACCAATTCTCTTTGAAAAAAGGTAAAATTTGCTCAACTTCTTTTTGCTTCACATCGATCTATCTTTAAGGTACCTTAACTAAATTTAAACGTGACATTAGTCAAAGGTGATGATATTTTATTCAAACCATCAGTTCTTTTTCTTTTATAATTTAATTACAGTTCTCATCTCCCAATAAATTAAAACCTTTAACTTTAGGCACATTTTTGTTTGTATATAATTGTTTTATATGAGACAAGTGAAATTTGTTGAACATTTTGATACCAGTTTGACTGAAAGTTGTTGCTTCTTTAGAGATCAACATCTTTCTAACTGTTTTCAAAATGTTCAACAAATTTCACTTGTCTCATATAAAACAATTATATATGTGCAAAAATGTTTAAAGTTTGTTGTTCAAGAAAGCCTCTGCAATCTCATTGTGAAGGGTCTTTGTACAGCGGACAGGTTCCTCACCTCCGTCCTGTATGTCCATTTGTTCTTCGTTTGTGGCATCTTCTCTGTTTTCATCCCACTTATCCCTGTAGTTTTCATTGACACTTTCCATATGTTATGTAGGACAACACAACAATCAATCACTGTGCAAGCAAACTTCACATCGACATCCAGTCTCTTCTGCAAGCATCTCCGGTGCCCCTTTAACTGCCTGAAGGAGTTCTCTATTGTCATCCTTGCCCTGCTGAGGCAATAGTTGAATGTATTCTGAGCTGGAGTAAGGTTGGCTGTGTTGGTGAATGGCTTTAAAAGCCAAGTCTTCAAAGGGTAGGCCGCATCACCAAGTACCACTGGCATATTGGAATCACTAATCCTCTTGCTCCATGTGGGGAAAAGGGTACCACTATCTCCTTGGATGTAAATGTCAGAAATGGCAAACACGCATGCATTGTGAACCCGACATGGCCACCCAATGTTAATGTCTGTAAACATGTCTCTGTGGTCACAAACTCCCTGCAGGATCAGCGAATAAAAACCATTCCTGTTCAAGTAATCTCCATGTGATTGTTTGGGTGTGATGATGGGAATGTGACTGCCATCAATTGATCCTGCGCAGTTAGGAACCCCCCATCTTTCCTCATATCCTTGAATCACACCCTTCAAGGCTTCTCCCTCAGGGAAGTTGACATATTCATTCAGTAGGATTTTAATTATTGCTTCACAAAGACACACAATTGCCTTCCCAACACCAAAGAGATTACCGATTGTCCTGTATTCTGCCGATGATGCGAACCAGTAAATGGCAATTGCTACCTTCTTTTGGACATCCAGTGGTTCTTCAACAGTATTTTTCGACGGAGACAGTTCATCTTCGAGTCTTCCACAAATAAAGTTAGATGTGCCCCTCCTCATTCTAAAGATTTCTAACCAGTCTGTGTCTTCAAAGCGCTGCAGAGCATCATTGTCGTACCATTCCTTTGACCTAGGTTTTCTTCTGATATCTGTCTTTTGAACAACCCTGAATAAGTCCTATGCTAAGGACATAAGGTAACTTTCTATGCCTACAGAAGCTTTCCAGTCTGAACCTGTCCATGGTAATGACAGAAATGAATGATTTAGAGGATTTAATACAAATTTACTTATGGTACCAAAACTATGTATGAACGCGTAGCAAATATACTTTTGCACACGTGTGTAAATTTGCATATGTGTTCAAATTTGCATATATGCAAAATGTCGCCGTATAAACAGAGCGTACACAGTTGCTAGGGTTGAATCGCTTGTAAACATTGCTAGCTTGGACACGCTTGCTAAGGTTGAATCGCTTGCTCGTAAGCAATGCTAACTTAGACACAGTTGCTAAGGTTGAGTCGCTTGTAAACAATGCTAGCTTCGACATGGTTGCTAAGGTTGAATGTGGTGTAAACAGTGGTAGCTTAGACATGGTTGTGAAGGTTGCATGGCTTGTAAACAATGCTAGCTTAGACATGGTTGCTACGGTTGAATGGCTTGTAAGCAGTGGTAGCTTAGACATGGTTGCTAAGGTTGCATGGCTTGTAAACAATGCTAGCTTAGACATGGTTGCTAAGGTTGAATGGCTTGTAAACGATCAGTGGTGGCTTAATTCGTCTCCTCAAAAGATGGAGAAGTAATCCCTCTGTTCTTTCACTTATTTATGTCTGCATAACATGTCAAAACCATTGTGAGTGTGAAGGTAAGGCTTTTAGAAAATTAATGGTGAGTGATACAATTACTCCAGCAGCGTTGAGCAGAAATAATTTACTGAAAACTTTGAAATCCCTGAACAACTTGAATGCCTCTTCTATATCATATCCTGAACAGTTTCAGGCAGAAATTACTTGAAAACTATCTGCACAACAGTAATAAATATAAATTTTTAATTGCAGAAACTATTTTTCAAGTTACGGAAAATGAAGCCGTGTCTTGTGTCACATTTGAGGTTTCATCTGGAATTACCTGATGAAGAGAATGTACAGGTAAGGGGAATGTTCTTAAAAGTTAAATTATTTTCCTAAAAAAATAAAATTATAATTTTATTTCTATGAAAACATTACGCCTTGAGTACTATATAAGATGATACCCATGTATTGATTTTCTGATCACTCAAAAGGTTATATCATACGATGTACATTAGCTTAGACATAGTAATCATTCTAGAGAATTCCAAGTCTCACTCGCACACCCTTTCTCATGATGTTGATCCTTTGGCCAATCTCCCACCCAAGTTTGTTGAAGATTATGCACCGCAAAAGCTTTAGGTTTGGCACCCTCACACACGACCATCATATGTCTCGCGACACTTTGTGGCAATACTAATAACTAGACTCATGCACACGACTATTGCAAGTTTCGCAACACTTTGTGATGGTACTATTAACCACACACACTTGACTATTGCAAGTCTCGTAACACTGGGCTGGTACTAATAACCGCATACATGCACACACGCACACACACACACACACACACGACTATTGCAAGTCTCGCGACACTTTGTGGTGGAACTAATAACTACGCACGCACGCACGCACGCATGCACACACACATTGCAGGTCTCCCGACACTTTGTGGCGGAACTAATAACCATGCGCTCGCAAGCATGCACGCACGCACACACACATACACATACATGACTATTGCAAATCTCGCAACACTTTGTGGCGGTACTAATTACCACACACATACGACTATTGCAAGTCTTACAACACTGTGGTGGCGCTAATGGCCAGACACACATGGCTATTGCAAGTCTCATATCAGTTAACCAGACACCATAGAGTTTAGATCATCAGAATACCATAAGTCATATAGAACTGTGCATCAAAGACATTCACAGCTGGATGACAAAGAACATACTGAAATTAAATGGTGACAAGACCGAGGTAATTGTTCTCTACTTATACAACTAAACGTATTAAAAGTTTAGCAGTCACTGTAGAAAATGCGGACATCACACCACCATCAAGCATACAAAATTTAGGCCTGCTCTTTGATTCCATAATGTCAATGGCAAAACAGGTAAACTCTGTATGCAGGTCAGCCTATGCACAGTTAAGGAACATTGGTAAAATTTGTGGCTCTCTCACGAACGATGCTACAAAAACTCTTGTAAATAGTCTTGTTACGTCATGCCTTGATTACTGCAACAGACTACTCTACGGCATTCCCAAAACTTTGATGAACAAACTTCAGCGAGTCCAGAATACAACAGTGCGCATCATCACACGAACATCTCGGTACAGCCACATTGCGCCAATACTTAAGGAGCTGCACTACTAAAAACTAATTATTTGTGTCTGTGTGTCGTTTCAGAAAGTTATCACGGACTGGCCCGGTTGTCACCATGTTGCCAAAGTGAGGTTTCAGTTCCACGAGTGCTCCCAATGTAGGAGATGTGACCACACATATAGATGTTCAGTATATGAAAAGTGGTCAGATGAGCTATTTCAGGAGCTCTTGAGACTCTAAGGACTTGCCAAGACAAATGACGAAAATAGACATAGAGTTTCGATAAGAAGTGGAAGGCTATCATGTTTGGCATGCCAGACATGGAAGCCTTTGTTTAGAAATGATAGGTGAGATGAAGAAGACATTGAGCGACATGGTGCCAGAGATGCTTCGCAGCATGCTTCCTGTGTCATGTACTTCAGCATCTTCTTCATCTGCACCTGAACAGAATTTCCCCGCCTCTGGATCAGGTACTTCTCTTAGGTCTTTACCAGTTTTCGACAATGATCCAGAGGTGGGTCTCAAAGGTTCGGGCTTGAGGTTCCGTAGACCCGAGAACAGGAGTTGTGTGCTTGGGTGACTATTTCTGTGGAGTTACTCCGGCGGGAGTAAATTTTGTGGCGCATTGGATCACCCGGTTTGGTGCGGATGGCCGGCCATACAGAATCCCTCAGCTTTTTGAGAGATTTAGTATGGAAGGCACGGACAGTGGAACCATGCATTGCACCTAGTGTAGCCGCAGCACAAGCCCCTCCGGGTCCATATGGCATGCCTGGCTATCCGGGGGTATCCACGACACCAGCCACCTATCCACCAGGGAATGTAGAGGAAGACATCGAAGGCCCTAGGCTCATCGAACATTCCCAGGTGGCTACCGTGGAAGACTGGCTTGATGCTTGCCAATGGCTGATAAGCGTCAAGCCAGAAATCCAGGCAGAGCCGTCAGCTGCCCAGTCTATGTGTGAAAATCTGTGCCTGTCCCAGGACCTGTACACGAGGCTTCTTAGGATGTCTATGGCAGGTCCTGGTCTTTTTGGAGGTGATTGATGCAGACACCTCAATGAGATGCTATGAGAGCAGTTTCAAATGCTCCGCAGAGAACAGGTGTGCTCAGCACCCCATGCTTTCCGTCCGCAACAGGCCAGAGGTGGTGGTCAGGTCAGAGGCCAACCACCTTCACAGCAAAGGGTTAAACCTCGCAAGCTGGCAATGTGGGGTGAGGATCAGTCTCCACCAGCCCAGCCTGCCAGTTAGCCCACGCATCGTGGTGCGCGCGGCGCAGGCAGATGTCGGTGGGGATCTGGACGTGGGGTGGGGGGGGGGGGGGGGGCTGTACCTGATGGTGCTGCCCTCACAAGGACCACAGTGCGGCTAGGAAAGCTCCAGAGACAGTGCCGCTCTTGCACTTCTCAGGTACATCTCTCTCCCAAGATGGACCCATGGGAGACCATCTGACCTTCCACAAGCAAGAGTGGGAGGGGGTAACCCAGCACTGCTTAGTCTTGCGATGGCTTTCAGTTGGCTACCATCCCGACTGGAAATCAAATCCACCATCGCTTCTGTCTCTGGTGCCGACATGGATTCAAAATCCAAGAGATCCAGATCAACAGTTGTGTATAGAGGAAGAAATAAAATCTGTCATACTAAAACAAGCAATTCATCCAGCCAAGCTAAATTGGCCGGCCTTCTATTCAACCATTTTCCTAGTGACAAAAAAGCAATGGAGGGTGGAGACCAATTCTCAACCTCAGACCTCTAAACAGATTTATCCTCACACAGTTTCAAAATGGAATCAGTGTTGGTGGGGTTGAGAAAAGGAATGTGGACAGCATCGATAGATCTCAAGGATGCATATTTCCACATTCCAATTGCAAGGAGTTTTCGTCACTACCTGAGATTTGCCTTTCAGGGCCGCGAATTGGAATTCAAGGTTCTCCACACATACATAGATGACTGGCTGTTAAAAGCACACAACCAAGAAAGTCTATCAGCAAATCTGAAGATAGTTGTCAAACAGATTTCAGCTGGCTAATCAACTTTCAAAATCAGAGCGTGGAATCACTCATTTCAGTAATACAGTCAGTGTGCAACAGTCACCATGTCCTGGCACAGGTTTATTTGAGAATGCTGGAGTTGATGGATTCTCTGAAACACAGTCATTCCTCAGAGCATGGGATCTCTGTACTCAAAATTGTCAGTGTTAGAACCTCTTATTTACCACCGGCAATGGTGGATGATAAGAGAGAATCTCCTAGCAGGTGGCCCCTCCCCACCCTCAAATCACGATGTACACGGATGTGTCGATGGAGGGCCAAGATGTCAGAGGTTTGGAATCTGGAACAATCACAGGAACACATCAATCTGCTAGAAATGCGAGCAGTAGTCTTAGCCTTGGAAGATTTCCTAAAGGAGGTTCAGGGCAAGATAGTTCTAGTTCGTTCAGACAACTCAGCAGTGGTGACTTACATAAACCGCCAGGGCGGAACGAAGTTGCCCAGTCTCTGTATGATGACATCGCAACTGCTTTGTTGGTGCCTAGATCATGGAATTACCTTGAAAGCAGCTCATATTCCGGGAAGGCTAAATCTCCTAGCGGACTCATTGAGCTGAAGAATGAGTATTCTTCTAACGGAATGGCAACTAAATCAATGTGTGGCTGATCGTCTGTTCAACCACTGGGGCAAACCCAACCTCGGTTTATTCGCAATGAAGAAGAATGCGAAAATGACGACATACGTCTCTCCGATTCCAGATCCGAGCGCTATCGCAACAGATGCGCTAGCTATCAGCTGGGAGGGAATGTATGCATACGCATTTCCACCAGCAATCCTGATTCCAAAAATCCTTCAGAAAATCAGACAGGAGGAGTGCCAACTGTCAAGTATTTCTGATTGCCCCGAATTGGCCAAGCCGCTCATGGTACATGGTCTGCAATACAGTTCCTCTGTCTCTGATGGACAACATAATCTTCCAGGGCAAGGTCTTACACAACAATCCGTCAATGGTCAAATTGACTGCATGGATGTTGTCAAGGAATCTGCCATTAAGGAGGGCTTTTCTGAGCAAGCAGCCATGTTCATGGTCAATGCCAGAGGGGGGGGGGGTGGTTTGTCAACCTCCAGAGGATATAATTATAAAGTCAATAGATTTGCAGAATGGTGCTCAAAAAGATGTCTTAATCCAATGGATGCGTCTATTCAGGTAGTAGCCGATTTCCTCTGTCACCTATATGATACCTACAGCTTCAAGCCTAACTCCATTGCTGGCTATAAATCAGCTTTATTGTCTGTTATTCCTTACTTGGCTAATAGGGGAAGTGATGAAGTATGTAATCTTAATTCTTTAATCAAATGCATGGGTAATCTAAGACCACGATATCCCGCTCCCCGCGATTCCATCATGGAGTTTACCTCTAGTTCCTCAAGTTCTAGCTGATAAACCCTTTGAATCACTTAGCTCAATTTCAATGAAGTTGTTAATGCTTGTATTTCTTATTGCTGCAGCCTCGGCTAGACAGAGAAACGAAATCCACGTTCTGTCAGCCGAGCCAGACCATTTTGTGGTTACAAGGGAAGGCCTTAGGCTTCTATCTAGGGTTAATTTTATGGCTTCAGTCCTTGAAGTTTCTTGGTCAGCCCATAATTTTTGCCTGCCTTATCAAGATTTGATCCATATTCAAAGGCTTGATGTCCAGTCCGCGCATTAATCTGTCATAAACAGCGCACGGAAGAATGGCGGACGGACCCTCTATGGATATCCTGCATTGAACCCCATGGATATGCAGGTGGATTGTGAAATGGATTCAATTCTGCCACAAGTCTGTCACAGGCAGTTGACCTGGCCAAGGCTCACAGTGGCCATGGCGTAGTGGCTTCCATAGCTTTTTTCAATGGAGTGGCAGTGGATGACATTATGTCGGTAACCCAGTGGCACTGTGAGTCTAGTTTTACCGACCATTATCTCCGTGACACAAACAACCTTATCAATTCTGGAAAAAAATCATTTTTTCTGAATAGTGTATACATAAGTTTGTGTATTATGCATCTATATGTATGGGACACTCGCTATTCTGTGCTATACCGCTCATGGTTCCGGATGAAGAGGATGTCGCCATCAAACAAGGTCAGTCCGCTGTTTATTGTGTGTCTATATTTTGTCACGTAATCCGTACTAAAATGGTGATGGTTCGTGTTTTTATGTGGTTCAATCTATCGAGATTATACGAATTTGAAGTCTTTCGTCCAACACCCTATAGTACCTTTGCACTAGTAGATAGAGTGTGTAGCACATTGATGTTCATCACTCCTCCTTTAAATGGAGGGGTTGTGGAGCGCATGTTACGTATCGTCATTACTCGTCACATTGTCTGTATCATCTGATGTTCATATCACTTCCTGGTTGAGTTTTCATACACAGTTTCAGATGGTTTTGTGCCTCAAATGCAAAAGAGCAAGCTCTTCCAGGGATTTCGCCTCCTTCCCGCCGAATTCACTTACAAATTCTGGCTATACCAATGAATATCAGGATGGTAAGTACACGCTTGAAGTGAAATAAGCGAAATCACAGATTTTTTCTTTCATGAGAGAGTTGATACTTACCATGATCCTAATGCGATTCCTGCCTTCGCTCCACAGAGGCTCGGTCATTTGGCATTAAAGTTGCAATTTGTCAGCCAATCATATCCAGTCTGAGTATGTGACACTCTGCGCATGCACACCATTGGGTCGCACATCCGCCGAGTTTGACAGATGCTTTACCTGCCTAATGGGGGCAGTTTCTTTTAAAATCTGTGTTATATTGTGTCAAGACCGATAGATAGGAAATATCAATGAGTATTATACAACTGTATTTATTAGGCTATGAAATGGCTGCATTACTTCCACGTGACCATACAATAAAAATGGTTATTGGACTCTAAAATGTGTTACTGGACTCTAAAAAGCGATATTGGACTCTCGAGGCTATTTGTTACATCATAATAATTTTACGTCACCATGGTTTATGACGTCATTTGTATCGGAATTGTTACATCATGCAAACATTACATCATAATAGTATTACTCAATGTGGTATTACGTCATAAATGAATTGCAAACTCGTATCGTTCGCGCTGAACATTTGGTAAATAGTAAATTCAACGAGCATTTTGCTTTGAATCGTTTATTTTCAAATTATTTCAATATATAGGTGTATACTAATGCGACGTCTCGTCCAATACTGATTTTTAAACATAACGTGGATGAGTACAATAAAAAATCCATATTGTACTCGGAAATGTTAAATAACCTAATAGTATCCATGGGAGTCGCCAGTAATTCTAAAGAGAGGGTCAAATTTTGTGGTGGCTGGGACCCCCCCCATTCCGCATTGCGGGTGGTCTGGGTGTCCTCCCCCGGAAAATTTTGAAATCTAGATGCTCTCAGGATGCATATCCTGCATTTCTCAAGGTTAAAATACAAAAATTTGATCAAAATTGGAAGGGCTAAAATATGCTCAGAACTCAAATAATGATTATTATTTTTTTTGTTTTGGTGGTGTACATGGGTGTGATAAAAATGCCAGTGTTATCTATCTGGGGAGGCCTTTTTTTCTTTTGGGGGGGTGTCTGGGGTAGGGGGATCGTTCGCATCGGACCCCCCCCCCCCCTGCTGACGCCTATGGTATCAGGATGATAAGTATCAACTCTCGTAAAAAAATTAATCTGTGATTTCGTTTATTCTCAAGAAATTCTCTTAACCCTTGATGACAATATTCTGTCTTTTTACTTTGTCAAAAACAAAGAAACTCTGCACACTTCAACTATTTTTGTGGATGATGTTGCTGACTTAACATCTTACACCAAATTTGTTGATACATAAGCACCAATTCATCTTTTAATTTAATTTGAAAATTTAAATTTCGACATCAGAGTGGTATGGGTTAAGCTACCTTTAGCATGCTGTCTCCATATTAGGCAGCTGAGCATCAAGACACTTGGGCTTCTTGTTTTTACAGTTTTGGATATCTTTTAAAAAACATTTGTAACATTTATGTGGTTAAAGCTTTGGTTGCAGTTTTTGAGTGGCCTTATTACGCAATAATGCATCTTTCAATGAATGTTAACAGAGGTGTTCTATGCAATGCATGCCTCCTCCTCATCCCCCCCCTCACTCATCTTGGACTATCCAAAGATTTTCCGAAATCATTTGAACAAAACCTATCTTTATAAAAGATAATCTGATTTTAAGCAAAATTGACGTATCGGCTGCCATTTGTGGCCTGATGGAGCATGGCACTTCAGGATCAACGGTCAAGGCCACTGACACAATTCAGATTTTGTTTTTGGACAATAATATACTAGTTCTGCTGAATTGGAACCATGGCAAATTTAAATATGTTTAAGTAAGAAAGGTCAAATATCAAGTTCACTGACCTAATTACAAAAATTAGGGTCAAAACATATCAGGCTTTAGCTGAGATGACATTATTGAGTTACTGAGTTATTCGCAGGATGGCAGAGAATGGAGCTCGTCCTGTAATAGTAACACTTTATGCGTAAATGATTAGACGCAGCTCCGCTATAGATTGTTTGCTTTCTAGATTGTTTTATTGATAAGTTGTATATACAGTTATATAGCTATTATGTCTTTAACCCCTCATGTGTGAACCGCACCTCAAAGCGCTCAAAAGGCGACCTTTATCAATTAAGCCTTTAGTTTGTTAAGTTTTCAAGGAAATTGAAATTTTTGCTCAGTGAATAACCATTTGCTGGCCAAGAGAAGACTGGTTTTTTCTTTGTAAGTTTATAACTGGAATTTAGGAAAATCGTTTTTTAAGAGATGTTTTTTTACCGGGTTGATGATTAAACGGTTAATGGTCAAGAAAATCTAAATTTTTGTTTAGTCAGTGTCCATTGGCAGGTCAAGAGAAGACTATTTTTGAAAAACTTTCACTGGAATGACTGGCTCGGTAACCGAGCCAGTCATTCTAGTGATAAATTTTCAAAAAGTCTTCTCTTAGCCTGCAAATAGACAGTCCTCAAGACAACTGCACCGGTTTTACCATTATAAACCACAAGTTGACACAAGAGAAGGAAGATTGGTCAAGAAAAGCACATTAGTTTCAAGCAGCCAACCATACAGACAAGCTCTTAAAATATTTTGAAACTGATTTGACTCAAAATATGCACCAGAATTTTCACTTCAAGAGTATACTTACCTCCCTAATACTTTTGATATTGCTAAATATTGGCTTTCACTCAATAAACACTCAGATTAAAACAGTTAGGTGCCCCTACTGGGCAGGGAGTCAGAGCGTAGTCTGGCGGATGCCAGCCCCACCACCGCGCATGCGCAGACTAGCACTTCCTCTTTGCTAGATTATTGGCAGAGGGATCACACATGTTTTTTTTGTGCAATAGCTTTTCCTTGCTCTTAAACTGTTTTCATAACTTGGTTGTGTTATTTTGGAGTGATAGTCACTGATTAGGATGGCAGGAAGGATCACTTCGCCAAAGGGGGACCTAGGACCTTTGAATCAGGTGACTTCTAGTAAAATTAGCGAGTTTTTTGCCCGGTGTATTGTGTTTCCGGGACTCGCATTTACCGTGATAAGCGCCTTGGTTAGTTGGTTTATGTCAACTCGGTGCTACCTAAGGCTAATTTCTCTTTCTGTTTATGTCCACAGGTCTGTATGACGCTAGGTGGTGGCATCACAGCAGCAGAGAGTTAGTTTTCTCTCCACCATGGTTCCATTTCCTACTAACACTGTTAGGTTATCTAACCAAACGAAAATTATGTCCAGTGAGTTGGAGGCCTAGTATAAAGGTCTTCTCACTTTGCCCTCTTGATCCAATTCCTTCCCCATGAGGTGGAGAGAGTTAAGAGGCGTGCAGGTGGTGGAGTACTCCGGTTCGTCACGTTGGATGGTTTGTCTATACAAGGTGTCAGGTATCTAGTTATTGATAATGTGGTGATGTGAATTATAGTAAGCAAAGGGAGATAATTAACATTTTTGCCAGAAAAGAGTTATCTATATGTATCTGATGGTTGTGTAGTCGACGTATCCATTCAGCATACAATTCGTCCTTGCACTTGGATGTTTTGTTGGGATCGATTTTTTCCTGTCACGGGATTAATGACGTCATAATCAGCCTGGCTATGCATTTATCAGCAATTTAAGTTGCAATGCTGGTTTCTGATGTATATTGATCTTTATGATCGTTTTCCTTCTCTTTGAGTTGGTTTGAGTGTCTAAGCTTAACTAGTTTGCTCATACTCCTTGTCCTTTGCCCTGTTTCAGGGACCGGGTTGTGCGTCCTGTGGACGATTTCTGCATGATAAGTTCTTGCCTCATCTTTGCTATCAATGTAGCCCTTGTGGTCCATCGGGTAATTGTGAGATATGTAAGCACTGGGGGGGCGAGTTAATGTCCGAATTCTTGTGCTTGCAGGCGACGGACAAGGTGGTAGAGGAGGAGAAGAAGAAGAAGCGGAAACGAGAGGTTGTAAGTAGGAAGGGTAAGGGGAAGGCCTCGTCCGCGGTGGATATGGAGGCCTTCCGGACCGAGATGTTGGGAGAGATGAAGAGGACAATAAAGGATTTGGTTCCAGGGTTGCTTCGTGGCATGCTTCCTGGACCAAATCCTTTACTGTCCTCATCATCGGCTTCGGAGCAGGTAATCCCCACATCTGGATCGGTTTTCCTTAGACCGCTTCCGTTGTTCGACGATTCAGAGGTGGCCCCATTAGAGGGGGCGTTCCACGACCCTGGCAGCAGGCTTATTGCCGCGCCGATAGGGGACCGTGGACGGTTGTCGCTGGAACCCGCGGGCTGCTTATCAGTCCAGGGGTATCCGCACGCCGCGGTGGCCAGTACCTCCTATGGCACCGTTCCTGGTCAGCCCGGGTTAGCTCTCTTTGCTGACCCGGGGTCTAATCTTTCTGACCAGGGTGATGAGGATTACCTGCTAGGGTCGCCGTCTGACGACGTGGACATGGATGAAGACGTTTGTGCACCCCTCGCGGGGAATACGGGCGGCTTCTTCCACGGTTTTACTCACCCTGGAGTAGAGTCCGCGGCTCAGGTGGTGGCCCAGGGCGCTGCTGATGGCCAGCGGTACCGCATACCTCGGCTTGCCGAGGGTGTTGCTGGTGCTGGCCGGGCCCGTGGTGGGGCGGTATGTGCCCCGCGCTCTACCACGGCGCCTGCTCCTGGTCAAACCAGTGATATTGTCATGCCGGTGCTGTCAGGCCCGCATGTTTTCCCTGGCTTGCCAGGTGTATCAGCGTACCCGCCGTCATGCTCTGCTTTTGCGCTCAGGAGGAAGACGAAGGCCCCCGTCTTGTAGAGCGCTCGCAGTTAGCCACGGAGGAGGATTGGTCTGACGCTTGCCAGTGGTTGGTGAGCGTTAGGCCTGATCTGCCCGTGGAGCAGTCGGCTAGCCAGCGTGACCACAGGCCGTGGTTAGCGGGGAAGCCGACTGCTAACGCTATGCCTTCTCTGCCGCTGGCGGAGCATGTCGTTGACATGTTCGAGGCGGCGGAGTCGTCCATTAAGTCGAGTGGACATCTCGCGAAGGCCCCTCGCGAGGTGGCCAGGCGTTGTCGCATCGTGCCCCTGGATTACCAGCGGTACGGTGTGGTACCCAAGCCCAGCGTGGATGACCGCGCGGCTTTGGGTGAGGATGCGCGGCCAGGCTCCCGTTCTGACACGGGGGTCTTGTGCTCGAACGCGTTGCGTTCGGCGAATACCGCGTTGCGTGATGCGGAGGAGAGTGGGAGGGCTTCGATTGCCGCTCTGTCCCACGTCTCCCAGCTGTTACAGGGGGTAGTAACGGCATCCGCATCGCGCCAGCCAAGTCCGGTCACGGTCCAGCGAGCCATCCAGGATGGTATTAACCTGGCGCTGGACTGTATGACTCGGGCGGTGACCAGGAGTGTCCGGGCAAGACGCACGTTTGCCCTGGACAATCTGTGCCCGTCTCAGGACCTGTACAATAGGCTACTGCGTACGCCTATGACGGGTCCTGGTCTTTTTGGAGGTGAGGGATGTCGACACCTCCAGGAGACGGTCACCCTGGTGAATAACCAGAGGGCGCTGCGCGAGCAGTTTGAGGTGCTGCGTCGTGCTAACGTTCGCGCCGCGCCCCCTGCGTATCGTCCCCTGCAGGCTCGAGGTGGTGCTGGCCAAGTCAGAGGCCAGCCACCGTCGCAGCGTCGGCCTCGGCCGCGTGCGATTCGGCCAGCAGCGAGGGGGGCGCAGGTTCCTCAGGCGCCGTCAGCCAGGCAGCCGCCCGCGCACCGAGGTGCGCGCGGGGCGGGGCGGGGCGCGCGAGGATCTGGGCGTGGTTATCGGTCCTGACGGGACGGTTACCGCGGTAAGAACCACTCCGGTGTTTATGGCGACGGGGACAGTGCCGCTCTTGCATGCCTCGTGTCCACCTCTGTCCCTAGGTGGACCGGTGGGAGGCCGGCTAGCCGACCACATGCAAGAGTGGGAACGGTTAACTCAGGACCGTTTAGTCTTGCGATGGCTTTCCGTCGGGTATCATCCAGAGTGGATGACAGGCCCGCCGTCGCGACTGTCTCTAGTGCCAGTCTGGACTCCCATTCCGAGAGATCCAGAGCAAAGGTTGTGTATCGAGGAGGAGATAGATTCCCTCGTACAAAAGGGAGCTATTCAGCCGGCACAAAGGTGTCCGGGCTTCTATTCAACCCTGTTCTTAGTAACAAAACGCACCGGAGGGTGGAGACCGATTCTCAACCTCAAGCCATTGAACAAGTTCATCGAGACGCCCAGTTTCAAGATGGAAACGGTGCGCTCGGTGTTGGCGGGGTTGGAGAGGGGGATGTGGACGGCGTCGATAGATTTGAAGGACGCTTATTTCCACATCCCCATCCACGGGAGTTTCTGTCGCTTCCTGAGATTTGCATTCCAGGGCAGACAGTGGGAATTCAGGGTGTTGCCCTTCGGAATTTCCACGGCTCCTCGGGTTTTCACCCGTGTGGTTCTTGCGATCACCGCATACCTCCGCAGGAGAAGCATAGCAGTCCACACGTACATAGACGACTGGCTGTTGAAAGCGCACACCCGGGAAAGTTTGTCGGCCAGTCTGGAGATTGTTTTGAAAACTCTCACAGACTTAGGCTGGATGATCAATTTCCCAAAATCAGAGCTGACTCCATCCCAGAAGTTTGTTTACCTGGGGATGTTCTTCGATCTAGAGACAGGATATGTTTATCCTACTCAGGAGAGAGTTCAGAAACTCATCTCATTAATTCAGTCAGTGTGCGACAGTCGTCATGTCCTGGCACGGGTTTACTTGAGAATGCTGGGGTTGATGGTTTCATTGGAACCAGTCATTCCTCAGGCCGCCTTACGCAGGCGGCCGATCCAGTTATTTCTCATGACACAATGGACCCAGAGTACAGGTTCGCTGGACTCGAATGTGTCAGTGTTGGCGCCTCTGATTCATCACCTGCAATGGTGGTTGGACACAGAGAATCTCTTGGTGGGGGTTATGCTAACCCCTCCCCACCCTCAGGTGACTGTGTATACAGATGCATCGATGGAGGGCTGGGGAGCTTGCCTGGAAGAGTCCACGATATCAGGGCTTTGGAATCTGGAACAGTCAAAGGAACATATAAATCTACTGGAGCTAAGAGCAGTAGTCCTGGGCATGGAACATTTCTTACAGAAAGTTCAGGGCAAGATTGTTCTTATTCGTTCAGACAACTCAACAGTTGTGACTTACATAAACCGCCAGGGCGGAACGAAGTCGCCCAGTCTCTGTATGATGACATGGAAACTGCTTTGTTGGTGTCTGGATCACCAGATTACCTTGAAAGCAGTTCATATTCCGGGAAGGTTAAACCTGCTAGCAGACTCATTGAGCCGAAGGATGAGTGTTTTACCCACGGAATGGCAACTAAATCAATGTGTGGCGGATCGTCTGTTCGACCATTGGGGGAAACCCAACATCGATTTGTTCGCAACGAAGAAGAATGCGAAGATGACGACGTACGTCTCTCCGATTCCGGATCCAAGCGCTTTCGCAACAGATGCGTTAGCTATCAGCTGGGGGAGAATGTATGCATACGCATTCCCTCCAGCAATCCTGATTCCAAAAATTCTTCAGAAAATCAGACAAGAGGAATGCCAAGTGCTTCTGATCGCCCCGGATTGGCCAAGCCGATCATGGTATACGGATCTGCTGGACCTTCTGGTCTGCAATCCGGTTCCTCTGCCTCTGATGGACGATATTATCTTCCAGGGCAAGGCCCTTCACAACAATCCGTCAATGTTCAGATTGACTGCGTGGATGTTGTCAAGGAATCTAGAATTAAGGAGGGCTTTTCTGAGCAAGCAGCCATGTTTATGGCCAAAGCCAGGAGGGGGTCAACCTCCAGAGCATATAATTATAAAATCAACAGATTTGCAGAATGGTGCTCAAAAAGATGTATTGATCCAATGGGTTCATCTATTCAAGTAGTAGCTGATTTCCTCTGTCACCTCTATGATGCCTATAGCCTCAAGCCTAACTCTATTGCTGGTTATAAGTCAGCATTAATGTCTGTTATTCCTTGCTTGGCTAAGAGGGGAAGTGATGAAGTAAATACATTAAATGTATTAATTAAAGGCATGGGCAATCTAAGACCAAGGAATCCACCTGTGATTCCGTCTTGGAGTTTATCGCTAGTGCTTCAAGTACTAGGTGATAAGCCTTTTGAACCACTTAGTTCCATTTCTATGAAACTATTAACACTGAAGACTGTGTTTTTAATTGCTGCGGCCTCGGCTAGGCGTAGGAGTGAAATTCATGCCTTATCAGCCGAGGATGACCGTTTTGTGGTTTCAGGGGAAGGCCTTAAGCTGCTACCTAGGATTAATTTCTTGGCTAAAAATCAGTCGTTGAAATATCCAGGTCAACCTATTATTTTGCCTGCTTTAACTAGATATGATCCTAATTCTAAAGCATGGTGTCCCGTCCGGGCGCTGCGCCGGTACAAACAACGTACGGCGGAGTGGCGCACCGACCAGTCAGCGTTATGGTTGTCATATATTGAACCCCATGGCAGGGCTTCTAAGGACACCATTTCCAGGTGGATTGTAGAATGCATTCAGTTTTGCCATAAATCCGCCACCGGGAAGCAGGTTGACGTGGCCAAGGCTCACAGTGTCCGCGGCGTAGTGACATCCACTGCCCTATTTAATGGGGTCCCTGTGGATGATATTATGTCGGTGGCTCAATGGCACTGTGAGTCAAGTTTTACAGACCATTATCTCCGTGACACCTCTAATCCTCTCGCCTTGTCGATTTTGAAAAAATAACTCGGTTTATATTTTTTGAGGAGGTTTTTCCTCATTGCTTATATATTTCACAATTAATTTATGGAAACACCCACTTTTTTGGGCCTGCATCAGTCTTCACCAATGGGAAGATGATGTCAGCAGCCATTTCAACAAGGTCAGTCTTGTTCATGGGTTGTCCGTTGTTGATTGTATTGTCACGTTACCCGTTATTAATATGGTGATGGTTTGTGTATTTGTGTGGTTCATGGTTGAGAGTTTACGAAAATGGAGCTTTTTCGTCTCTGTCCTGTAGTACATGGCACTTGTACGTAGAGAGCGTATAGGACATTGAGGTCAGTCGACTCTTCCTCCCAGGAAGGAGGGGGGGGGGGGGGGGAGCGCATATGACATTCGGTCATCTCTCATACATCGGTGGTGTTATCCGATGGTTAGTCAAATCCTGACTGTTTTTCGTACAGTTTCAGAAGTTTAAGTGCCTTAAACGCAGAAAAGCGTATAGGGATGAGCTGGTCTTTTGACCTCGCCTCCCTCCCGCCAGATTCACTTTCGAATTCTGGCAATATCAAAAGTATTAGGGAGGTAAGTATACTCTTGAAGTGAAATAAACGAAATCTAGGATTTCTTTTTTCACGAGAGAGTTGATACTTACCTCCCTAGATACGGACCCGGCCTCTCCACCCCACAGAGGCTTGGTCTTCAGGCTCTTAATAGTTGCATGTGTGTCAGCCAATAATCTAGTCAGAGGAAGTGCTAGTCTGCGCATGCGCGGTGGTGGGGCTGGCATCCGCCAGACTACGCTCTGACTCCCTGCCCAGTAGGGGCACCTAACTGTTTTAATCTGAGTGTTTATTGAGTGAAAGCCAATATTTAGCAATATCAAAAGTATTAGGGAGGTAAGTATCAACTCTCTCGTGAAAAAAGAAATCCTAGATTTCGTTTAGTTTCTAGCGTCATACAGAATGTGTCAGAACTTGTCAGTATCGTTAGATTGGTCAAGTTTACAGTCATTCATGCTAAGTAGATTTTTTTTACAAAATCGTTACAAAACCATTGCTTGATTTTGTATGATGTCTATTTTATCAGGTGTCCATAATGGGAATGTGTGTACGTCTGCCAGTACCAATAGCAGCGTCTGACAAGCTAATAGTCGATACAGGTCTGCTATGCTCAGCTTCATAATCCTTTAAATCTAAATATTTGCTTTGTGAGTGTCCATTTGCAGGCCAAGAGAAGACTATTTTTGACAATTCACTCTTGAAGTGACTGGCCCCGTCATTGCGGCAGCCATTCCAGTGAAAATTGTAAAAAGTAGTCCCATCTTGTCCTGCTAATAAACCTTCCTCAAGACTGTTGCAGATAGACCTGCCTCAAGACCGTTGCAGATAGACCTTCCTCAAGACCACTGCAAAATAGACCTTCCTCAAGACCATTACAAATAGACCTTCCTCAAGACCGTTACAAATAGACCTTCCTCAAGACCGTTACAGATAGACCTTCCTCAGGACCGTTGCAAATAGACCATCCTCAAGACCATTGCAGATAGACCGTCCTCAAGACCGTTACAAATAGACCTTCCTCAGGACCGTTACAAATAGACCTTCCTCAAGACCGTTACAGATAGACCTTCCTCAGGACCGTTGCAAATAGACCATCCTCAAGACCATTGCAGATAGACCTTCCTCAAGACCGGTATAAATAGACCTTCCTCAAGACCGTTACAGATAGACCTTCCTCAGGACCGTTGCAAATAGACCATCCTCAAGACCGTTGCAGATAGCCCTTCCTCAAGACAGATAGACCTTCCTCAGGACCGTTGCAAATAGACCTTCCTCAAGACTTACAAATAGACCTTCCTCAGGACAGTTGCAAATAGACCTTCCTCATGACCATTACCGATAGACCTTCCTCAGGACCGTTGCAAATAGACCTTCCTCAAGACTGTTACAAATAGACCTTCATCAAGACCTTTGCAGATAGACCTTCCTCAAGACTGTTACAGATAGACCTTCCTCAGGACCATTGCAAATAGACCTTCCTTAAGACCGTTACAAATAGACCTTCCTCAGGACCATTGCAAATAGACCTTCCTCAAGACCGTTACAGATAGACCTTCCTCAGGACCGTTGCAAATAGACCATCCTCAAGACCATTGCAGATAGACCGTCCTCAAGACCGTTACAAATAGACCTTCCTCAGGACCGTTACAAATAGACCTTCCTCAAGACCATTGCAGAGGCTGTTTTTACTATTAAAGGGTTTAACCCATTCATTGATGAATTCCCCATATTTCAATTTTAAGACAATAATTCAGGACAGCTTTATCTGAGAGTTGTCACTATTGAGAGGTGGTTACATAACTCACCTGATGCTGGTTCCGTAAATCATCTTAAAGAGACACAATCTTTTTGCCCCAAAGTGAGTGTGCACTAGAGCCAGGTTTGACTGCATTATTCTGCAGACCTTCGCCCTCCCATTTTTTGTCATATTGAGTCTTGGCTCGACTTTACGAAGTAAAGCGAGCTATTGTGATACGCTGCACATCGTCCAGCAGCAGTTGTGGCGGCGGCGGCAGCGTCCATTTTGTGTTTTGCTCAACTTTTATGTTTATACCTCATGTTTGGTTAACCATACGGGAGCCATACATTGGCACATGCTTCCTTGTAATGACATGGCATCACACAATGACCTTGGGGTCAAAGGGTCAAAAGTCATGGTCACTGTGACCTTGGTAAAAACCTAGTTTTTTTCAACTTTAACATTTTCCATTTAGCTTAACTTTTCTGTTTATATCTCATGTTTGATTAATCATACTGGACACAAACTTGGACACATGCTTCCTTATGATGACACGGCATCATACAACAATGTTTTGGTCCAAAGGTTAAAGATCAAGTTCACTGATACGCATGGCGACTGTCTGTCGTCCATCGTCCATCCATCAACTTTTGTATAAAAACGCTACTCTCCATTAGCCGATTTCAACTTACTTTTGCGTGAATGACCATATGGGGCTAGTCTTAATATAATTTATACAGAATTTTAATTGGTCAATTTTTTGGGTGAAAATTGGAGATTTATTGAAAAATGTACTGGAAATTGTTTTCATATTTCAACCCAAGTTGGCTGGACCTATCTCGGTAGTCTCTAGAACATCTTTTAATGGGTCAATTTTTTTGGTGAAAATCCAAAATTTTATGACAAATTGACCGGAAATTGTCAAAATGTTTTCACATCAAGAGTATACTTACCTCCCTAATACTTTTGATATTGCTAAATATCGGCTTTCACTCAATAAAACACTCAGATTAAAAACAGTTAGGTGCCCCTACTGGGCAGGGAGTCAGAGGTAGTCCGGCGGATGCTCGCCCCACCACCGCGCATGCGCCGACTACTACTTCCTCTTTGCTCATTTATTGGCAAAGGGTTACATGCGGTTTTGTGTTGTCTATACTTTTCTGCGCGTTACCTTGTGTTTTACTCAAATTTGACGATTCTTGTACGTGGGAAGCATGTCGGAAAGGGAGGATTCACCTTTAGAAGGAGCGGGATCTCTTTATCAGGTGACTTCTTTGATATGCTAGCGTGTTTTGTCCCGGTTTAATGTATTTCCGGGACTCGCGCTTACCGTGATTAGCGCCTGTTTGTGTTGGTTTTTTACAACATGGTGCTTCATAAGTCTCATTTCTCTTTGTGTTTTGTCCACAGGTATCACGTAGAAGCTTGATGGACTTCTCGGCACAAGAGGATATGTTTTCTCTCCACCACGGTTCCATTTCCTACTAATACTGTTAGGTTATCTAACCAAAAGAATATGTTCAGTGAGTTGGAGGCCTGTTATAAAGGTCTTCTCACTTTGCCCTCTTGATCCAATTCCTTTCCCTTCGGTGGAGAGAATGTAGAGGCGTACTATGGTGGAGTTCTCCGGTACATCGCGTTGGATGGTTTGTCTGTACAAGTGTCAGGTATCTAATTATTGATAAACAAAAGGGGAGATAATTTCCCTTTTTGCCAATGCTAGAATTGGAAGGAGTTATCTCTGTATATCTGATTGTTGTGTACTCGATATGCCTATTCAACGGGAATGTTCCGGTTTCTTATACAATTCGTTCTTGCACTTGGTGCTTGTTGCGGATCGATTAATTTGGTCACAGGAGTGATGACGTCATAATCGGCCTTGGCCTTTATTAACATTTAACGTTTTGTCCAAGGCTGGTTCTTCTTGATTTGCGATCTTGAGGATCCTGTCCCTCTCTTTTTTAGTTGGTTTTGAGTTCGCTAACCTTAACTATCTTGCTCATTGTCCCTGTCCTTTGTCCTGTTTCAGAGACCTGGTTGCCCGTCCTGCGGGAGGTTTTTGAAAAACCGTTTCGTTCCGCACTTGTGCTTCAGCTGCAGTCCCTGTGGACCGTTGCTGAAGTGCGACGTATGTAAGCAGTGGGGGGGAGACCTAATGTCTGAGTTTTTATCTTTGCAGGCAAGGGAGAAGGTGATGGAGGAAGAGAGGAAGAAGAAGAAGGAGGGTTGTAAGAAGGGTAAGAGGAAGGCCTCATCCGCGGTGGATATGGAGGCCTTCAGGTCCGAAATGTTACAAGAGATGCAGAGGACAATAAAGGATTTGGTCCCAGAGTTGCTTCGCGGCATGCTCCCTGGGCCAGCTCCTTTGTTGTCCTCGGCATCTGCTTGCGAGCGGGTGATCCCCGCCTCTGAATCCGGTCTCTTTAGGTCCGGTCCGTTTGTGGATTCAGAGGTGGCCCCTTTGTTGGGGGCAGTCCACGACCCTGGCAGCAGGCATGGCGCCGCGCCGAGGGGCCGTGGACAACGGTTGTTGCTGGGACCCGCGGTCTGCTCATCAGACCCCGGGTATCCGCGCGCCGAAGGTGTCAAAGCCTCCTATGGCACCTTCCCTGGCCAGTCCGGGTTAGCTCTCTTTGCTGACCCGGAGTCTAATCTTTCTGGCCAGGAGGAAGAGGATCTCCTGCTAGGGTCGCCTTCTGAGGACGTGGCCATGGAATACGACGTCTGTGCACCCCTCGCGGGGAATGCAGGCGACGTGTTCCGTGGTTCTACTCTCGCAGGAGTAGATTTCACGGTCCAGAAGGTGTCCCCGGGCGGTGCTGTTGACCACGGATACCGCATACCTCGGCTTGCCGATGGTATCGCTGGTGCTGGTCAGGCCCGTGGTAGAGCGGTGTTTACCCCACGCTCTGCCACGGCGCCTGCTCCTGGTCAAGCCGCGGAGTTTAGCATGCCTGCTCTCTCGGGCCCGCATGCTTTTCCAGGCTTGCCAGGGGTATCAGCTTACCCGCCGTCGACGTCAACTGCGAGTGCTCTGGAGGAAGACGAAGGCCCTCGTCTAGTAGAGCGCTCGCAGTTAGCCACGGAGGAGGATTGGTCGGACGCTTGCCAGTGGCTGGTAAGTGTTCGGCCCGATCTACCCGTGGAGCTGCCGGCTAGCCAGCGTGACCATAGGCCGTGGTTAGCTGGTAGGCCGGCGGCTACCGCTATGCCATCTCTGCCGCTGGCTGAACATGTCGTGGACATGTTCGAAGCGGCGGAGGCGTCCATTACGGTTAATGGACGTCTCGCGAAGGCCCCTCGCGAGGTGGCGAAGCGGTGCCGCATCGTGCCCCTGGATTACCAGCGCTACGGTGTGGTGCCGAAGCCAAGCGTTGATGATCGCGCGGCTTTAGGCGAAGATGCGCGGCCGGGCTCCCGTTCTGACACGGGAGTCTTGTGCTCGAACGCGTTGCGTTCGGCGAATGCCGCGCTGCGTGATGCGGAGGAGAGTGGGAGAGCGTCGATTGCCGCTCTGTCCCACGTCTCCCAGCTGCTACAGGGGGTGGTAGCGGCCTCCGCATCACGCCAGCCAAGCCCGGTAACAGTTCAGAGAGCCATTCAGGATGGTATCAACCTGGCTTTGGACTGTTTGACGCGGGCGGTGACCAGAAGTGTCCGGGCGCGGCGCACGTTTGCACTTGACAATCTGTGCCCGTCCCAGGACCTGTATAATAGGCTGCTGCGGACGCCTATGACAGGTCCTGGTCTCTTTGGAGGTGAGGGATGCAGGCACCTCCAGGAGACGGTCACTCTGGTTAACAACCAGAGGGCGCTGCGTGAGCAATTTGAGGTGCTCCGGCGGGAGCGTGTTCGCGCGGCACCCCCTGCGTTTCGTCCTCTGCAGGCTCGAGGTGGTGCTGGCCAGGTCAGAGGCCAGCCACCGTCGCAACGTAGGCCTAGGCCACGGGCGATTCGGCCAGCAGTGAGGGGGGCGCAGGCTCCTCAGCCGCACCCAGCCAGACAGCCGCCCGCGCACCGTGGTGCGCGCGGCGCTGGGCGGGGCGCGCGGGGATCTGGTCGCGGTAATCGGGCCTGATGGCCCGGTTACCGCGGTGGGAACCACTCCGGTGTTTCACGCCGAGAGAACAGTGCCACTCTGGCACTCCTTATGTCCACCTCTATCCCTAGGTGGACCGGTGGGCGGCCGTTTGGCCGGCCACTTGCCAGAGTGGAAACGGTTGACTCAGGACCGTTTAGTCTTGCGATGGCTTTCAGTCGGGTATCGTCCCGACTGGCTGACAGGCCCGCCATCGCGACTGTCTCTCGCGCCGATCTGGACTCCTATTCCACGGGATCCGGATCAGAGGTTGTGTATAGAGGAGGAAATAAATTCCCTCATACAAAAAGGAGCCATTCAGCCGGCACTAAGGTGCCCGGGCTTTTATTCAACCCTGTTCTTAGTACCAAAAAACACAGGGTGGAGGCCGATTCTCAACCTCAAGCCATTGAACAAGTTCATAGAGACGCCCAGTTTCAAGATGGAGACTGTGCGCTCGGTGTTGGCGGGGTTAGAGCGAGGAATGTGGACAGCGTCAATAGATTTGAAGGATGCTTATTTCCACATTCCCATAGAGAGGAGTTTCCGTCGCTTCCTGAGATTTGCATTTCAGGGCCGGCGGTGGGAATTCAGGGTGTTACCCTTCGGGATTTCCACGGCTCCTCGGGTCTTCACCCGTGTGGTTCTCGCGATCACTGCATACCTCCGCAGGAGAAGCATAGCAGTCCACACGTACATAGACGACTGGCTGTTGAAAGCACACACCCGGGAATCATTGTCAGCCAATCTGGAGATTGTTTTGAAAACTCTCTCGGACTTGGGCTGGATGATCAATTTCCCGAAATCAGAGCTAACTCCATCCCAGAAGTTTGTTTACCTGGGCATGTTCTTCGATCTGGAGACGGGGTATGTGTACCCCACTCAGGAGAGGGTTCAAATACTCATCTCGGTAATACAGTCGGTGTGCGACAGTCGTCATGTCCTGGCACGGGTTTACTTGAGAATGCTGGGCTTGATGGTTTCTTTGGAACCAGTCATTCCGCAGGCCGCCTTGCGCAGGCGCCCGATCCAGTTGTTTCTCATGACACAGTGGACCCAGAGTTCAGGTTCGCTGGACTCGAACGTGTCAGTATTGGCGCCTCTGATTCACCACCTGCAATGGTGGTTGAATACAGAGAATCTCTTGCCGGGGGTTTTGCTAACCCCTCCCCACCCTCAGGTGACTGTGTATACAGATGCATCGATGGAGGGGTGGGGAGCTTGTCTGGAAGAGTCCACAGTATCAGGGCTTTGGGATCTGGATCAGTCCAAGGAACATATCAATCTACTAGAGCTAAGAGCAGTAGTCCTGGGCCTGGAACATTTCTTACAGAAAGTTCAGGGCAAGATTGTTCTAATTCGTTCAGACAACTCAACAGTAGTGACTTACATAAACCGCCAGGGCGGAACGAAGTCGCCCAGTCTCTGTATGATGACATGGAAACTGCTTTGTTGGTGCCTGGATCATGGGATCACCTTGAAAGCAGTTCATATTCCGGGGAGGTTAAATCTGCTAGCAGACTCATTGAGCCGAAGGATGAGTGTTTTACCCACGGAATGGCAACTAAATCAATGTGTGGCGGATCGTCTGTTCGACCATTGGGGGAAACCCAACATAGATTTGTTCGCGATGAAGAAGAATGCGAAGATGACGACGTACGTCTCTCCGATTCCAGACCCAAGCGCTTTCGCAACAGATGCGTTAGCTATCAGCTGGGAGGGAATGTATGCATACGCATTCCCCCCAGCAATCCTGAT
Source organism: Chaetoderma sp. LZ-2023a (assembly GCA_034401795.1). Lineage (NCBI taxonomy): Eukaryota > Metazoa > Mollusca > Caudofoveata > Chaetodermatida > Chaetodermatidae > Chaetoderma > Chaetoderma sp. LZ-2023a. Next base: position 195,725,912 of record CM067370.1, on the reverse strand, counting down.
TCCGAAGGTGCTTCAGAAAATCAGGCAGCAGGAGTGCCAAGTGCTTCTGATCGCCCCGGATTGGCCAAGCCGATCGTGGTATACGGATCTGCTGGACCTTCTGGTCTGCAATCCGGTTCCGCTGCCTCTGATGGACAACCTTATCTTCCAGGGCAAGGCCCTTCACGACAATCCGTCAATGTTCCGATTGACTGCGTGGATGTTGTCAAGGAATCTAGAATTAAGGAGGGCTTTTCTGAGCAAGCGGCCATGTTTATGGCCAAAGCCAGGAGGGGGTCAACCTCCAGAGCATATAATTATAAAATCAACAGATTTGCAGAATGGTGCTCAAAAAGATGTATTGATCCAATGGAATCATCTATTCAGGTAGTGGCTGATTTCCTCTGTCACCTATATGATGCCTATAGCCTCAAGCCTAACTCTATTGCTGGTTATAAGTCAGCTTTAATGACTGTTATTCCTTGCTTGGCTAATAGGGGGAGTGATGAAGTAAGTACATTAAATGTATTAATTAAAGGCATGGGCAATCTAAGACCAAGGAATCCTCCACTGATTCCGTCTTGGAGTTTATCACTGGTGCTCCAGGTACTAGGTGATAAGCCTTTTGAACCACTTAGTTCCATTTCTATGAAAATGTTAACTCTTAAAACTGTATTTTTAATTGCAGCGGCCTCGGCAAGGCGTAGGAGTGAAATTCACGCCTTATCAGCCGAGGTTGACCGGTTTGTGGTTACAGGGGAAGCCCTTAAGCTTCTACCTAGGATTAATTTCTTGTCTAAAAATCAGTCATTGAAATATCCAGGTCAGCCTATTTTTTTGCCATCTTTAACTAGATATGATCCTAATTCTAAAGTATGGTGCCCCGTACGGGCGCTGCTCCGGTACAAACAGCGTACTTCGGAGGGGCGTACCGACCAGTCAGCGTTATGGTTGTCATATATTGAACCCCATGGTAGGGCGTCTAAGGACACCATTTCTAGGTGGATTGTGGAATGTATTCAATTTTGTCACAAATCCGCCACCGGGCGACAGGTTGACGTGGCCAAGGCTCACAGTGTCCGCGGTGTCGTGGCATCCACTGCCCTGTTTAGTGGGGTCCCTGTGGATGATATTATGTCAGTGGCTCAGTGGCACTGTGAGTCAAGTTTTACAGACCATTACCTCCGTGACACCTCTAACCCTCTCGCCTTGTCGATTTTGAAACAATAACCGCTTTATGTTTGTGAAGAGTGCTTCCGCATTGCTTATATACTTCGCCATTCAGCGACGGTGACAACCACTTGTCGGGACTGTATCATCCTTCTCTACTGGATTCATGATGACAGCTTCCTAGTACAACAAGGTCAGTCTTGTTCATGTGTTGTTCATTGTTTGTATTGTCACGTTACCCAGTGTTATTAATATGGTGATGGTTTATGTGGGTTGTGGTTCTTTAGAGAGAGTATACGAAAATGGAGCCTTTTCGTCTCTGTCCTATAGTACTTGGCACTAGTACGAAGAGAGCGTGTAGGACATTGAGGTCATTTAATCTTCCTCCCAAGGGGGGGGGGGGGGAGCGCATATGACAAATCGGTCATCTCTCAAACATCGGTTGTGTTATCCGATGGTTTATCAAATCCTGACTGTGTTTTCACACAGTTTCAGACGTCATAAGTGCCTTAAACGCTTGAAAGCGTATAGGGAAGAGCTGGTCTTTTGACCTCGCCTCCCTCCCGCCAGATTCACTTTCGAATTCTGGCAATATCAAAAGTATTAGGGAGGTAAGTATACTCTTGATGTGAAATAAACGAAATCTAAGATTTCTTTTTTCACGAGAGAGTTGATACTTACCTCCCTAGATACTGACCCGGCCTCTCCGCCCCACAGAGGCTCGGTCTTCAGGCTCTTGGTAGTTGCATGTGTTAGCCAATAAATGAGCCAGAGGAAGTAGTAGTCGGCGCATGCGCGGTGGTGGGGCGAGCATCCGCCGGACTACCTCTGACTCCCTGCCCAGTAGGGGCACCTAACTGTTTTTAATCTGAGTGTTTTATTGAGTGAAAGCCGATATTTAGCAATATCAAAAGTATTAGGGAGGTAAGTATCAACTCTCTCGTGAAAAAAGAAATCCTAGATTTCGTTTAATCTTCTCCATAACTGCTTGGTGGATTTTATCAAAATTTGGCTGAAAGAATTCAATAGTGGTGGGCTCAAGAACCGGTATTCAGAATTTTGGTTGGTCAACTTTTTGGTGTCAATTTTGATTTTTTTCAAAACTTTCCAGAACCATTTAAAAAGCTACTTAATTAGTGAGCCGATTTCAATGAAACGTGGTCGGAATGATCCTATGGTTATAGGCTGCACCATATCAACCTAGAACCTTGATTAGCCAATTTCTTTGGTGGCCATCTTGAATTTTTTTTAAATTATCCATCATGTCTACCGGTATTTAAATTCAAATTCGAGTGGTCCAATTTAGAATTACAGGCACTTAGGCCTCTTGTTAATAAGGGTATTGATAAGCCTTCTATAGTTATTTTATGTTTGAAGTCGAGCTTCATAGTTCATTGCAAATGTAAGTCAAGTTTCATGGTTGCTTTGCAACCACATTTTTTGTTTAAATCAGCACCGATGTTGTGGAACGTTTCTTGTGTTAATATTTGAGACAAATGGAAGATTCCAGTTTATCCATATAATGTCATAATCAACTATGCGACTAAGTGTTGTTTTACTAATTGTATGTCCTTACTATCTAATAAACATGCTGTTGAATATATAATAAGGAAAAATTAGTTACCTCTCCGGGATGTAGAAATTGTTTGAGTGTAGCTTTCGTGACCATCTCGGTCACTTTTTCAGCACTAACTGACGGTCGCTGGCAACGTCACTCTGGTCAGATCTTGTGGAGTCATGTGACAGCATGAACTGGTAGACTGCTGGTATACGGTAGCCCTCGTCTCTGTTCATGGTTGGTTGATGCTTGTAGATTTCTATGGCCTCTTTAAGCTTCCGTTTGAATAAGTTGGTCTCAATGTTGATGACCGAGGCACTGCTGGCGGGGATGACGTGGCCAGTGGATTCTGTATGTTCTGCCACAGCTGTAACAATTTCTACATCCCGGAGAGGTAACTAATTTGTCCTTATTATGAATCATCCTGGGATCGGGACCAACTTTTTCGGAAATGCTGTTGAATATTTTGAAACTATAGACAGCAAGAGCACCGAGTCAAATTAGTTTTAAAATATTCAACATCTTACCTGTATAGTTTTCTGGAAATTGATAGTCAGATCTGGACATGGGCGAAGTGTGGGTGGAGCTTAGCTAGAGATGGATGGGGCATAGCTAAAACTGGATTCCTCTATTCCAACTGGCACATTGTGTCACCAGCTACAGATGGCTTGTATGAAGCACTGCATTGTGCTCCATAAAGACTGGTGGTCAGTCACTCAGTGCTGGTGGTCACTCAGTGCTGCTGGTCACTCAGCGCTGGTGGTCACTCAGCGCTGGTGGTCACTCAGTGTTGCTGGTCACTCAGCACTGGTGGTCGCTCAGCGCTGGTGGTCACTCAGTGCTAGTGCTTCTACATATGGTCACTCACTGCTGGTCAGTCAGTGCTGGTGGTCACTCAGTGCTAGTGCTTCTACATATGGTCACTCACTGCTGGTCAGTCAGTGCTGATGGTCGCTCAGTGCTAGCGCTTCTACATGTGGTCATTCACTGATGGTCAGTCAGTGCTGGTGGTCACTCAGTGCTGGTGCTTCTTTAAGATGTGACTCTTGAGCTGTATAAATACTAATACTGCGCTAATACTGGCATTGTGTAATTATACAGGATTTAATAGCAACCAGACCAGTACAGTTGAACATGTGACACATATTGATGACATGATGTTTCCGATGGAGGATGAACTTGCTGCAGCTCTCGGTCATGGTAAGATACAGGATGCCAATCTTTTATTCCAAAGCATTTCTCATATTTGTGCTACCGTTTGCTTGGATTTACCATCTGATTATATCTATGCCTCAATTTACTTATTCATAACCTCGCAGAAACTGGGCGTTATAGGAATCACTTTGTTTGTGCATGCATCCGGGCGTGTGTGGTGTCTGTCCGCGATTTTTTGTTTGTACCATCTTTTCAAGAGTTTTTCACATGTAATCACCAAATGTGGTAAATGGATGAATTAAATCCTAAAGATGTGTCATGTGTCAAAAGTAAGTCAGCCTGACCTACTTTTCATGCTTCACTGGACATCATAGATTATTCTTGTCCGGGCTGTAATCTCAAAATTGTTTGTTATACAGTAACCAAACTTGGTGTATGGATGCGTTGTAGTATAATGTTATGTTACATATCAAAAGTAGGTCACCGTCACCTACTTTTCATAGTTCACTGAACATCATTGAAAATTGTATTTGCCTCTCTGTTTTTTTGTCTGGACCATATTTTCAAGAATCTCACATAGTCAACGAACATGGTATATGAATGCGTCATGGCCAAAAGGTGTGTCAGGTATCAAAAGTAGGTCAGTTTGACCTACATTTCACTTCAAGGGTCTATTTACAATCCTGACTGCTCTTGGGATATAAATTATATCCTACTCGATTAAGGCGCATGATAAGTTTGCAAAAGCTGCACACACGCACGCCTCAAGACCTCACATCGGTGCCCTATCGAAGGGCAAGGTTTTACTAGATATGTACAGTACCACTAACCAGTACTAAATCCTGATGACTGTATGACCACTGGAAGACAATCATAGCCAGAGTCTTTTTGTGCGCATAATATGATTTGGATGGATGTGGTTATCTGAGATAATATGAATTGGATGGACATGGTTATCTGAGATATGAATTGGCTGGATGTGGTTATCTGAGATAATATGGATTGGATGGACGTGCTTATCTGAGATAATATGAATTGGATGGACATGGTTATCTGAGATAATATGAATTGGCTGGACGTGGTTATCTGAGATAATATGGATTGGATGGACATGGTTATCTGAGATAATATGAATTGGATGGACATGGTTATCTGAGATAATATGAATTGGATGGACATGGTTATCTGAGATAATATGAATTGGATGGACATGGTTATCTGAGATAATATGAATTGGATGGACATGGTTATCTGAGATAATATGAATTGGCTGGACGTGGTTATCTGAGATAATATGAATTGGATGGACGTGGTTATCTGAGATAATATGAATTGGATGGACGTGGTTATCTGAGATAATATGAATTGGATGGACGTGTTTATCTGAGATAATATGAATTGGCTGGACGTGGTTATCTGAGATAATATGAATTGGATGGACGTGGTTATCTGAGATAATATGAATTGGATGGACGTGGTTATCTGAGATAATATGAATTGGATGGACCTGGTTATCTGAGATAATATGAAGGAGAATGTGAGGGTAGTGATGTCAGCTCTGTTACACATCTCTGCTACTACAGCGAGTAGTGGTAGCTAATCCAAATGTCCGCTCAGCTATCCTTCCAGGATGACATCAACATAAGCGTGTTGTCTTATGTGATCCGTCACTAGGACTCAGGATGCGTCGAAGATGGACACTTGGCAATCTTAGCCCATATCAGGAACTCTATGTCCTACGCTTATCTCCAAGAGATGGTGGATGGGCGCAGATCTTGATGTAGGAAATGTGCATGAGGGTGCGCCTCATCGGAGGATCACATACGAGAGGCAAGCACCTGAGACTGTACCTCTCTTGGATTGTTATGTTACTGAAATACCTCTTATGGCCTTGTAGGAGGGCAATGAAGTTATCATTTCCAAAAGTTGCAAAAATCAGAAGCCATCACTTCCTAGGGCTCGATTTTAACACTAACCCGTTAACCCAAGGATAGTAGAATTTCACACAGGTTAGTAAAACTACACATGCGCTAACCTGTCTGTTAGGAATGCTCTCAAAAGAGGAACTATGAAAAAACACTTATAATGTCATTATGTTCCGTACCCACCAAAAATTGACAAAAGAACATTTTCTGCTAGCATCATTGCTTTATTGAATATTTTGAAATTAATTCGTCCGGAAAGTCGCTGCTTCCTTAGGCTTTCTGGACAAATTAATTTCAAAATATTCAACGGCTCTGTATGGTTGCCTTAGCAATGAGTTTTATAGGGATTCATCGGTGAATGGATTAAAGAAGTGATCCGCTTTGAGCTTTCAATCATTGGGTTAGTGAAGATTGCTGCGGGATAGTAAAATCAATGATGCACTTTCCCGTCTGTGTTAGTAGAAAAAATCCTTAAAATCTACCCCTACTTCCGATGCCTTTATGTTTAAGTATCTACCCAACTACCAAGAGATCAACGGTTCTGTAGAAGTAGGCAGTATAAAATATTCTGAGTATAAATGTCAGTGGTCTTATTCAACTGTGTTCATTGTGCCAAAAAGCTCTTGAAGATGGAGACCCATTTTTAAAGCCTGGCCATTAAATATGTTTATTTCAGCGTGCAGTTTTAAAATGGCTTTGTCTTTTAAATTTTAGAATTGGAATGACTGGCTCGATAACCGAGCCAGTCATTGCTACGGTAAATTTTCAAAAACAACCATCTTTTGTTCTGCTTATGGGAATTTTTATGAGAAAATTCAAATTTTGTTAAACAACTTTGAGAGTCAACTGGGTTAACTAATTATCCGCACATAGCAGCGACGTCAGTGCACATGTACTCCCCTTGTCAGAACACAGGTGTGAATTACTGTTCAAGCGTGATCTTATCAACAAAGATTATCACTATGAATGCCATGGCGTGTGTCACGTATCTAAGCTCACAGTGGACTGATCGCCGCCAGCCTTTGGTTCTATAGCGGTCTTGAGGAATATGTCATTATTCAGTTTCAGTGTTCTTTATTCTCTCAGGCTTTTTTTACAACAGCATATGAGGTAGTTTTAATAACACAATGTGACGGTATTGAAAGTCTATTTGCATGTCGAGAGAAGACTATTTTTTTGTAAATTTATCACTGTAATGACTGACTCACCAAGCGCACCAGTCATCCAAGTGGTAAATTTTCAAAAAGTTGTCTTATCTTTGCCCGCAAATGGACATTCAGTAATGTCAGATTTTGATTTTTGCTTAGCCAATCTTGACCATCAAAGAGTGAATCATTTGCTTGATGTCGAGGCCGGCCAAAGTGGCCTCTGCAATGGTCTCTATGAATTTCCTTTTGCAGGCAAAGAGAAAATTAGTTTTGCAAATTTACCACTGCAATGAGTGGCTTGGCAACCGTGCCAGTAATTTCAGTGGTAATGTTTAAAAATAGTTCTCTCTTGGCATGCAACTGGTTCGATCGCCTTATAGGCATTGCCTTTGATGGATTCCTAAAATCAATGTATATATAATCATAAAATAGCAGCAAATAAAGTTGATTTGATATGATTTGATTTGAAATGTACCCAAAATGTTCTTTTTGTAAATTCCAATGATCAGCTTACAAAATAGTCTTCTCTTGATCTGCAAATAGACTTTAACAGAGAGCAAAAATTTAGTATTCGGTTAATCAAAATTAGTACACTTTAAGCGCTTAGAGGCGCTGTTGACACAAGGTGGGTGTGGGTGGGGAGGGGGAGTTAATAAATTGCTATTTTATTTTCCAGCCCCACCATATTGTGCCCCTCTACACTTAATAATAGGCTAAATAGATATCGTATTAATACTACATTTTTGCAGCAGAATGACAAATACGTGTGCACGTTTACATGTTCGTTAAAAGTGACGTGTACTGGTCTTGCTCCAAATGCACACCCCTAGTTATTTCCAAATCAAATATCAAAATATTCTCTTATTAGTACTTTGTCAGTCACAATAATGCAGTCACCCGATTTTAAGCAACAAGAAAAATTGGTGACCTTTTGCCGTCTGCTGAGCTACTTACTCAACTGATCTACACATAGTATATAGGATGTTCAGGAGCATTAAATCAACATTTGGAGTGGCTATTTGCTTGTCTACCATGATTGTATCAAAAGTTATGTCCATTTTCTCTACCCCTACCTCTTGATATGGCCTGCTTCACTGCAAGTCATATATACGCAGATTTAACTCACCAAACATAGTCATTCCCAGTTTATTAATATATTTAATCTTAAAGAGAACGTTGAAAGCTCTTAGAAAATTTATTTTTTTCAATTATCAGAGTGGAACTCTGGTGCAAGATGGCCCAACCCATTGATTATAATGGTGCATTTACTAACAAGCACATTTATATGGTCATGATTGTATATCGTTACAAATATTATGTAATTATTCGTTATTAATCTCAGATTTCTCAATGAGAATATTGAATAATATTCTCCATAGTCCTATAATACTATTGCCATCTGTATGACGTTCCTTTAGGGCAATAGTAATTCTTACACTCTTCCTCTGGTGAAAGAGTGGGCAGCGGCGTAAAGCATCTCTGTCGTAAAAGAAGTGAAATCCAAGCTTTTCTTTATTCTATTTTAATAAATAAATTACTCTTATATGCTTTAAGAATTCTATGAGAGTATAATTCTCTTAACAGTTATTGGTCAGTGTGTTTAGCAGATTTCTCGTCATAACTGCTGCCTTCACCATAGCAAAAGATAATCCATCAATTTCTTAGCGTATTATTAACTGTGATGGGCTAAGCAGCCATTTCTGGCCAGGTGTTCCACCCAGGCTCCCAAATCATCTTTCACATCAAGAGTATACTTACCTCCCTAATACGTTCACTCAATAAACACTCAGAATAAAAACAGTTAGGTGCCCCTACTGGGCAGGTAGACAGAGGGTAGTCCGGCGGATGCCAGCCCCACCACCGCGCATGCGCCGACTACTACTTCCTCTTTGCTAATTTATTGGCAGAGAGACACATGTTTTGTGCTTTGTAGACTTTTCAAGTGTTCAACGCGACTTAATAAGCTTTGAGAGTGATTTATATTAGATTGTTTTCACCTTGAAGATGTCAGAGAATGTGGTTTCGCCAGAGGAGGGCGCCGGATCTCTATATCAGGTGATTTCTAATATATTCTAGCGAGTTTTTACCCGGTGTAATGTGTTTCCGGGACCTGCGTTTACCGTGATAAGCGCCTGGTTTAGTTGTTTTATGTCAACACGGTGCTATATAAGACTAATCTCTCTCTGTGTTTATGTCCACAGGTCTGTGTGAGGATATGTAATGGACATCACAGCATCTGAGGTTTGGTTTCTCTCCACCAAGGTTCCATTTCCTACTAATACTGTTAGGTTATCTAACCAAGATTTTATGTCCAGTGAGTCGGAGGCCTAGTATAAAGGTCTTCTCACTTTGCCCTCTTGATCCAATTCCTTCCCCTATGAGGTGGAGAGAGTTAAGAGGCGTGCAGATGGTGGAGTGCTCCAGTTCATCACGTTGGATGCTTTGTTTATACAAGGTATCAGGTATCTAAGTAATGATATGAGGTGGAGTTAATTATGTAAACAAAATTAACTGTTATGCCATGGTTATCGTTGTAGTATCTGATGGTTGTGTAGTGGGATTAACCATTCTAACATGTTCTGGTTATGTATACAATTCGTCCGCACACCTTGTTATTGGTTCGGATCGATTTATTTTCTGTCATGGGATCATGACGTCATAATCAGCCTTGCTATTATTAATATTCAATGTTTTGACCAAAGCTGGTTTTGCTCAATTATTGATCTTTATGATCTTTTCCCTCTCTTTTATTTTGGTTTTGAGTTTCTAACCTTAAAAAAATTACTCATTGTCCTCGTCCTTTGTCCTGTTTCAGAGACCTGGTTGTCCGTCCTGTGGTCGGTTTTTGAAAGATCGTTTCGTGCCTCACCTTTGCTTTGGTTGCAGTCCCTGTGGACCATTGCTTAAATGTGATGTATGCAAGCATTGGGGGGGGGCGACTTAATGTCTGACTTTTTGTCGTTGCAGGCTAAGGACAAGGTAGTGGAGGAGGAGAGTAAGACGAAGAGAGAGGGTCTTGGTAAGAAGGGTAAGAGGAAGGCCTCGTCCGCGGTGGACATGGAGGCCTTCCGGACCGAAATGTTGGGAGAGATGAAGAGGACGATAAAGGATTTGGTTCCAGAGTTGCTACGTGGCATGCTTCCTGGACCAAATCCTTTGTCGTCCGCGGCGTCTGCTTCCGGGCAGGAAATCCCCACCTCTGAATCTCCTTTCCGTAGGCCGGTTCCGTTGTTCGATGATTCAGAGGTGGCCCCGTTGAGGGGGTCAATCCACGACCCTGGCAGCAGGCTTGGTGCCGCGCCGAGGGGTTGTGGACGGCTGTCGCTGGAACCCGCGGGCTGCTTATCAGTCCAGGGGTATCCGCACGCCGCGGGTGCCAGTACCTCCTATGGCACCTTTCCTGGCCAGTCCGGGTTAGCTCTCTTTGCTGACCCGGAGTCTAATCATTCTGGCCAGGAGGAGGAAGAGGATTTCACATCAAGAGTATACTTACCTCCCTAATACTTTTGATATTGCTAAATATTGGTGTTCACTCAATAAAACACTCAGATTAAAAACAGTTAAGTGCCCCTACTGGGCAGGTAGACAGAGGTAGTCAGGCGGATGCCGGCCCCACCACTGCGCATGCGCCAACTACTACTTCCTCTTTGCTAATTTATTGGCAGAGAGTTCACATGCGTTTGTGCTTGTTAAGAAGTTTTCACTCGTTTACCTGTGTAAAATAGTCTGAATATACCTGGAAAGAAAGAGAAAGATGTCAGAAAGGGCGACTTCTCCGGAGGAGGGAGCTGGATCTCTTTATCATGTTATTTCAACTATATTCTAGCGAGTTTTTTCCCCGGTGTAATGTGTTTCCGGGACTCGCGCTTACCGTGATGAGCGCCGGTTTGAGTTGGTTTTTTCAACTCGGTGCTATATAAGTCTAATCTCTCTTTGTGTTTATGTCCACAGGTATGGATTTGCATTATTAGTGGACATCTCAGCACAGGAGGGTTTGTTTCTCTCCACCACGGTTCCATTTCCTACTAATACTGTTAGGGTATCTAACCAAAAAATCTATGCTCAGTGAGTTGGAGGCTTGATATAAAGGTCTTCTCACTTTGCCCTCTTGATCCAATTCCTTCCCCTTAGGTGGAGAGAGTTAAGAGGCGTAGTCTTGGTGGAGTGCTCTAGTGCATCACGTTGGATGGTTTGTCTATACCAGGTGTCAGGTATCTAATTAATGATATGAGGTGATATGAATTATTTGGAAAAATAATGACTGTATTTACCATTGTTATCATTGTGTATCTGATGGTGTGTAGTCTGAATATCCAAGTGAGGACGTTATGTTAGGAATACAATTCGTTCTTGCACTTAGATGCTTGTTGCGGACCGATTTAATTTCTGTCATGGGATTGATGACGTCATAATCAGCCTTGCTCTTTATTTACATTTAAAGTTTTGTCCAACGCTGGTTTCTTATGGTTACTGATCTTTATGATCATTTCCCTCTCTTTAGTTGGTTTTGAGTTTTTTAAAAGCTAACCGTGACTAACTTGCTCATTGTCCTCGTCCTGTGTCCTGTTTCAGAGACCGGGTTGTCCGTCCTGTGGCCGGTTTCTGAAGGATCGGTTTGTTCCCCATTTGTGCTTCAGCTGCAGTCCCTGTGGACCGCTGCTTAAGTGCGACGTATGTAAGCAATGGGGGGGCGAACTAATGTCTGACTTTTTGTCATTGCAGGCAAAGGAGAAGGGCGTGGAGGAGGAGAGGAAGGCGAAGAAAGAGAGTGTTTCGAAGAAGGGTAAGAGGAAGGCCTCGTCCGCGGTGGACATGGAGGCCTTCCGGTCCGAAATGTTGGTAGAGATGCAGAGGACAATAAAGGATTTGGTCCCAGAGTTGCTTCGCAGCATGCTTCCTGGGCCAGCTCCTTTGTTGTCCTCAGCATCTGCTTCAGAGCAGGTTATCCCCGCCTCTGAATCTAATTTCCGTAGGTCGATTCCATTGTTTGAGAACGATTCAGAGGTGGCCCCGTTGATGGGGGCGTTCCACGACCCTGGCAGCAGGCTTGGTGCCGCGCCGAGGGGCCGTGGACATCGGTTGTCGCAGGAACCCGCGGTCTGCTCATCAGACCCTGGGTATCCGCACGCCGCGGGTGCCAATGTCTCCTATGGCACCTTCCCTGGCCAGTCCGGGTTAGCTTTCTTTGCTGACCCGGAGTCTAACCTTTCTGGCCAGGAGGAAGAGGATTTCCTGCTAGGGTCGCCGTCTGGGGACGTGACCATGGACTACGACGTCTGTGCATCCCTCACAGGGAATGCAGGCGATGTGGTCCATGGTTCTACTCACGCAGGAGTAGAATTCACGGTCCAGAAGGTGACCCTGGGCGGTGCTGAAGGCCAGTGTTACCGCATACCTCGGCTTGCCGAGAGTGTCGCTGGTGCTGGTCTGGACCGTGGTGGGGCGGTGTCTGCCCCGCGCTCTACGACGGCACCTGCTCTTGGTCAAGCCAGTGAGCTTAGCATGCCTGGTCTTTCGGGGCCGCATGTTTTCCCTGGTTTGCCAGCGGTATCAGCATACCCGCCGTCAAGCTCTGCTGCGTACGCTCAGGAGGAAGACGAAGGCCCCCGTCTTATAGAGCGCTCGCAGCTAGCCACGGAGGAGGATTGGTCGGACGCTTGCCAGTGGCTGGTGAGTGTTCGGCCAGACCTGCCCGTGGAGCAGTCGGCTAGCCAGCGAGATCACAGGCCGTGGTTAGCTGGTAAGCCGACTGCAAGCGCTATGCCATCTCTGCCGCTGGCTGAGCATGTCGTGGACATGTTCGAGCGGCGGAGACGTCCATTAAGGCGAATGGGCGTCTCGCGAAGGCCCCTCGCGAGGTGGCCAGGCATTGCCGCATCGTGCCCCTGGACTACCAGCGGTACGGTGTGGTGCCCAAGCCAAGCGTCGATGACCGCGCGGCTTTGGGCGAAGATGCGCGGCCAGGCTCCCGTTCTGACACGGGTGTCCTGTGCTCGAACGCGTTGCGTTCGGCAAATGCCGCGCTGCGTGATGCGGAGGAGAGTGGGAGAGCGTCGATTGCTGCTCTGTCCCACGTCTCCCAGCTGTTACAGGGGGTGGTAACGGCATCCGCATCGCGCCAACCAAGCCCGGTCACAGTCCAGAGAGCCATCCAGGATGGTATCAACCTGGCTCTGGACTGCTTGACGCGGGCGGTGACCAGGAGTGTCCGGGCGAGGCGCACGTTTGCATTGGACAATCTGTGCCCGTCCCAGGACCTGTACAATAGGCTACTGCGTACGCCTATGACAGGTCCTGGTCTCTTTGGAGGTGAGGGATGCAAGCACCTCCAGGAGACGGTGACTCTGGTCAACAACCAGAGGGCGCTGCGCGAGCAATTTGAAGTGCTCCGTCGTGCGAGCATTCGCGCAGCACCCCCTACGTATCATCCCCTGCAGGCTCGAGGTGGAGGTGGCTAGGTCAGAGGCCAGCCACCATCGCAGCGATGGCCTAGGCCGCGTGCGATTCGGCCTGCGGTGCTGGGCATGGCGCGCAGGGATCTGGTCGCAGTAATCGGGCCTGATGGGCCGGTTACCACGGTGGGAACCACTCCGGTGTTTCTGGCCGAGAAGACAGTGCCACTCTCGCACTCCTTATGTCCACCTCTCTCCCTAGGTGGACCGGTGGGCGGCCGATTGGCCGACCACTTGCCAGAGTGGAAGCGGTTGACTCAGGACCGTTTAGTCTTGCGATGGCTTTCTGTCGGCTATCATCCCGATTGGATGACAGGCCCGCCATCGCGACTGTCTCTCGTGCCGATCTGGACTCCGATTCCGAGAGATCCAGATCAAAGGTTGTGTATCGAGGAGGAGATAAATTCCCTCCTACAAAAAGGAGCTATTCAGCCGGCGCAGAGGTGCCCGGGCTTCTATTCAACCCTGTTCTTAGTAACAAAAAACACCGGAGGGTGGAGGCCGATTCTCAACCTCAAGCCATTGAACAAGTTCATAGAGACGCCCAGTTTCAAGATGGAGACTGTGCGCTCGGTGTTGGCGGGGTTAGAGCTGGGAATGTGGACAGCTTCAATAGATTTGAAGGATGCTTATTTCCACATTCCCATAGAGAGGAGTTTCCGTCGCTTCCTGAGATTTGCATTCCAGGGCAGACAGTGGGAATTCAGGGTATTACCCTTCGGAATTTTCACGGCTCCTCGGGTCTTCACCCGTGTGGTTCTCGCGATCACGGCATACCTCCGCAGGAGAAGCATAGCAGTCCACACGTACATAGACGACTGGCTGTTAAAAGCACACACCCAGGAAACGTTATCGGCCAATCTGGAGATTGTTTTGAAAACTCTCACGGACTTGGGCTGGATAATCAATTTCCAAAAATCAGAGCTGACTCCATCCCAGAAGTTTGTTTACCTGGGCATGTTCTTCGATCTGGAGACGGGATACGTTTATCCTACTCAGGAGAGGGTTCAGGGACTCATCTCCTTAATACAGTCGGTGTGCGACAGTCGTCATGTCCTGGCACGGGTTTACTTGAGAATGCTGGGTTTGATGGTTTCATTGGAACCAGTCATTCCGCAGGCGGCCTTACGCAGGCGCCCGATCCAGTTGTTTCTCATGACACAGTGGACCCAGAGTTCAGGTTCGCTGGACTCGAACGTGTCAGTGTTGGCGCCTCTAATTCACCACCTGCAATTGTGGTTGAATATAGAGAATCTCTTGCTGGGGGTTTTGCTAACCCCTCCCCACCCTCAGGTGACTGTGTATACAGATGCATCGATGGAGGGGTGGGGAGCTTGTCTGGAAGAGTCCACAATATCAGGGCTTTGGGATCTGGATCAGTCAAAGGAACATATCAATCTACTGGAGCTAAGAGCAGTAGTCCTGGGCCTGGAACATTTCTTACAGAAAGTTCAGGGCAAGATTGTTCTTATTCGTTCAGACAACTCAACAGTAGTGACTTACATAAACCGCCAGGGCGGAACGAAGTCACCCAGTCTCTGTATGATGACTTGGAAACTGCTTTGTTGGTGCCTGGATCACAGGATTACCTTGAGAGCAGTTCATATTCCGGGAAGGCTAAATCTGCTAGCAGACTCATTGAGCCGAAGGATGAGTATTTTACCCACGGAATGGCAACTAAATCAATGTGTGGCGGATCGTCTGTTCGAGCATTGGGGGAAGCCCAACATCGCTTTGTTCGCAACGAAGAAGAATGCGAAGATGACGACGTACGTCTCTCCGATTCCAGATCCAAGCGCTTTCGCAACAGATGCATTAGCTATCAGCTGTGGGAGAATGTATGCATACGCATTCCCTCCAGCAATCCTGATTCCAAAGATTCTTCAGAAAATCAGACAGGAGTAATGCCAAGTGCTTCTGATCGCCCCGGATTGGCCAAGCCGATCATGGTATATGGATCTGCTGGACCTTCTGGTCTGCAATCCGGTTCCTCTACCTCTGATGGACGACATTATCTTCCAGGGCAAGGCCCTTCACAACAATCCGTCAATGTTCAGATTGACTGCGTGGATGTTGTCAAGGAATCTAGAATTAAGGAGGGCTTTTCTGAGCAAGCAGCCATGTTTATGGCCAAAGCCAGGAGGGGGTCAACCTCCAGAGCATATAACTATAAAATCAACAGATTTGCAGAGTGGTGCTCAAAAAGATGTGTTAATCCAATGGATTCATCTATTCAGGTAGTAGCTGATTTCCTCTGTCACCTGTATGATGCCTATAGCCTCAAGCCTAACTCTATTGCTGGTTATAAGTCAGCTTTAATGACTGTTATTCCTTGCTTGGCTAAGAGGGGAAGTGATGAACTAAGTACATTAAATGTATTAATTAAAGGCATGGGCAATCTAAGACCAAGGAATCCCCCTGTGATTCCTTCTTGGAGTTTATCGCTAGTGCTTCAAGTACTAGGTGATAAGCCTTTTGAACCACTTAGTTCCATTTCTATGAAAATGTTAACTCTTAAAACTGTATTTTTAATTGCTGTGGCCTCGGCTAGGCGTAGGAGTGAGATTCATGCCTTATCAGCCGAGGATGACCGTTTTGTGGCTACAGGGGAAGGCCTTAAAGGGGAACACAAAAAGGGTCACCATCGTTTGCATAAAATACGCAGTTCTATTGTAGAGCCCACATTTAAGCTACTGTGTAAAGCTTTCCCCCGACATTTGTACATAAATTCGAGTAAAATGGTGTTAATAAACGCTATGTTACTATAATTTTCTGCGAGTTAATTAAACCTATGATGTCATAGGTTGAATCCCATCCGACAAGAACCATAATAACGGCACTCTGAAAACAGGAGTGCACGCATTTGGATGGTGATATCTCTATCGGTGATAATGCTATCGACATCATTTATATATGTACAGATTGAAGAGATTAAGACGTGTATCACACTATCGCAAATTTATGGACTGTATTTGTTATTTTCACACATTAATTGCCGAACCGGAAGATGGCCATTTTCTATGAAGATACCTGCCAATTACATTAACATTACAAAATCTCAGGAAGTTTTGAGGCTAGTATGAAAACATAAGTACCTAAAGATGGACTGGATGTATGTACAAACTATTTAAACTCTCATATTAATAGATGAAACTTTAATAACATTATCTGCCGTAGCCCCAGTGAGAGTGTTGATTCAATAGTGGCAATTATATTGAATTGCCTATACTATCGCGTCATTCATTTATCTCAAGATCAAAACTTCATGTCAAAATTGGCACCACCAGAGAAATCAGACAAAGGACTATTAGTATATATTCATCAACATTTCCGCAAATATAGTTTATATATTCCTAAAACCGCTGAAGAAAATCCCCTTATAAAAACGCAATTCGCATTTTATTGCGATAGCGTTGGATGACAGCGGGAAAAATGTTCAACTTATGACGTCATACGCCTCATCCGGGAATAGAAATTTAACCCATGTACCACATATTTAAATAACGAAGATATACATTTCTAATTTGAGCACAGATCTTACAATTATATTTTTGAAAACGTTACGGTCTGTAGATTCATTTTATACACAGTAGTATAGAGGGTCTGGTGATTCCCTTTAAGTTACTACCTAGGATTAATTTCTTAGCTAAGAATCAGTCTTTGAAATATCCAGGTCAACCTATTTTTTTGCCTGCTTTAACTAGATATGATCTTAATTCTAAAGCATGGTGTCCCGTTCGGGCGCTACTTCGGTACAAACAGCGTACTTCGGAGTGGCGGACCGATCAGTCAGCATTATGGTTGTCATATATTGAACCCCATGGCAGGGTGTCTAAGGACACCATTTCCAGGTGGATTGTAGAGTGTATCCAATTTTGTCACAAATCTGCCACGGGTAAGCAGGTTGAAATAGCCAAGGCTCACAGTGTCCGCGGCGTAGTGACTTCCACTGCCCTATTTAATGGGGTCCCTGTGGATGACATTATGTCCGTGGCTCAGTGGCACTGTGAGTCAAGTTTTACAGACCATTATCTCCGTGACACCTCGAATCCTCTCGCCTTGTCGATTTTGAAAAAATAATCGCTTATATGTTTTTGATGAGGGTTTCCTCATTGCTTATATACTTCACAATTAATTAATGGACTCAACCAGTTTTTGGGACTGCATCGGTCTTCTCCACTGGGAAGAGGATGACAGCTGCCAAGTTCAACAAGGTCAGTCTTGTTCATGTGTTGTTCATTATTGATTGTATTGTCACGTTACTTTTTGTTATTAATATGGTGATGGTTTGTGTTTTGATGTGGTTCATCATTGAGAGTATACGAAAATGGAGCCTTTTTGTCTCTGTCCTATAGTACCTGGCACTGGTACGTAGAGAGCGTATGGGACATTGAGGTCATTCTAGTCTTCCTCCCAGGAAGGAGGGGGGGAGCGCATATGACATTCGGTCATGTCATCCATCGGTTGGTGTTAGCCGATGTTCATCAAATCCTGACTGTGTTTTCACACAGTTTCAGACGTTTAAGTGCCTTGAACGCGTGAAAGCGTGTAGGGAAGAGCTGGTCTTTTGACCTCGTCCTCCCGCCGAATTCCCTGTCGAATTCTGGCAATATCAAAAGTATTAGGGAGGTAAGCATACTCTTGATGTGAAATAAACGAAATCTAGGATTTCTTTTTTCACGAGAGAGTTGATACTTACCTCCCTAGATACGGACCCGGCCTCTCCACCCCACAGAGGCTCGGTCTTCAGGCTCTTAATAGTTGCATGTGTGTCAGCCAATAAATTAGTCAGAGGAAGTAGTAGTCGGCGCATGCGCGGTGGTGGGGCTGGCATCCGCCGGACTACCCTCTGTCTACCTGCCCAGTAGGGGCACCTAACTGTTTTTATTCTGAGTGTTTATTGAGTGAACGCCGATATTTAGCAATATCAAAAGTATTAGGGAGGTAAGTATCAACTCTCTCGTGAAAAAAGAAATCCTAGATTTCGTTTAAACTCAGGTGTTCCACCCAGGCTACAAGTCATCAACTCAGGTGTTCAACCCAGACTCCAAGTCATCAATTTAGGTGTTCTACCCAGGCTCCAAGTCTTCAAGTCAGGTGTTCAACCCAAACTCCAAGTCATCAACTCAGCTGTTGCACCCAGGCTCCAAGTTGTCAACTCAGTTGTTCCACCCAGCCATCAACTTTAGGTGTTGCACCCAGGATCCAAGTCAGCAACCCAGGTTCTCCACACACTTTCCATCTCATCAACTCAGGTGTTCCGTATTAGTGTTGCATCCCTTGTGATCATTACGGTACACCTTATTGTATTTCATATATTATTTTGCTTATCAACAGGTACAAAGTCGCAAAAGATGGACATCAAGCCAGCAGGACACGGATATGTAAGTCTGGACCACGTATATTAGTACACCTGTTCTCTGCACTTAAGACTACATGAGAACATTAACAGCTGTTCTCTGTACTTAGGACAATGAGAATATTAGCATCTCATCTCTGTACTTAATATTATGAGAACATTAAGAGCTGTTCTCTGTACTTAAGACTATGAGAACATTAACAGCTGTTCTCTGTACTTAAGACTATGAGAACATTAACAGCTGTTTTCTGTACTTACGATTATGAGAATATTAATATCTCATCTCTGTAATTAAGATTATGAGAATACTAACATCTCATTGCTGTACTTAAGACAATGAGAACATTAACATCTCATCTCTGTACCTACGATTATGAGAATAGTAATATCTCATCTCTGTACTTAAGATTATGAGAATATTAACATTTCATCTCTGTACTTAAGATTATGAGCAGTATTTGAATGTGTGCTGCCATCATTAATGGACAGACCACAGAGAATAGAGGGAACCATTCACAGTTATGCCCCACTCAGTTCTCGATAAGCTCCGTCAACTTTTTCCCCGCGTGTTGTAATCAATTTATATACTTTGAATGTTGAATTTCCAGATACCTAATTTCACTTAAAGAGTATGCTTGCCTCCCTAACACTTGGATATTCCCAAATATCAACTTTCACTCAATAAACACTCAGATTAAAAAAGTACAGTGCCCCTACTGGACAGGTAGTCAGGTGACAGTCCGGCAGATGCCAGCCCCAACCTCGCGCATGCGCAGACTAGCACTTCCTCTTTCCCAATTTATTGGCCAAGAGATCACATGATGTTACATTTTGTTACAAAGTTTTCTTCTAGTTTTCTCTAAAATCTACCCAGTTTATCCTTGATAACTATGTCGGATCACGTGAAATCGCCGGAGGAATGACCAGGACCAAGTTATCAGGTGAATTCATTTTTGTCTAATTCGCGTCTCGATTCCTCGTGTAATGTGTTTCCGGGACTCGCGATTAGACGTGATAAGCGCCATTAAAACTGGTTTATTCATGTCTACGCTATGAAATACTAATCTCTATTTGTGTTTGTGTCCACAGGTGCATATCTATGATTGAAAAGGACACTTCAGCATCAGAGGGTTTGTTTTTCTCTCCACCATTGCTCCATTTCCCATTATATGTTACAGAAAAAAGTCTATGCCCAGAGTGAATTGGAGTTCTCGGAAGAAGGGCTTCTCACTTTGCCTTCTTGGTCCATTTCCCTTCCCCCTTGATGGTGGAGAGAATTAAGAGGTCATAGTTGGTGGCATTTCCAGTGCATCGGATTGGGTAGTATGTCTATGCTAAAGATGCACGTATTCTATTGTTATGATATTTAGGCACTCTAAACTATTTAGAAATATTTCTGAAATCTGCTGTCAATTTATCACTGTTTATCTGATGGTTTGCATAGCTTGTATTGCTATCCTTCCCTGTTATTTTGCTCTCGATTATGAATACAATTCATCCTTTCACCAGGATGTTGTTTTTTAGCCGGATTGGCTTCTTATTTTTTAAGATATAACATCATAATCAGCCTTGCACTTGTTATTAACATGTTTTGTCCATGCTGATTTATCTATTAGTGTAGTGGTCTTTATGGCCAGTATTCCTCACTTGTTTTATTTTGGTTTGAGTTTATTAATTCATTGATTAAAATACTCACTGTCTGTCTTGTGGCCTTTCAGAAGCCTGGTTGTCATAGTTGTGGGTGTGGGGAGGGGAGGGTGGCTGGGGGCGGGGGCGAACTAATGACAGAGTTCTTGTTGTTGCAGGCAATACAGAAGGCAAGTGAGGATGAGAGACGATCGAAGAAAGATCGAGAGAGTGTAGGTTTGAAGGGTGAGAGGAAGGCTTCCACATCCATGGATATGGAAGCGTTCTGTCTAGAAATGATAGGAGAGATGAATAAGACAATAAAGGATTTGGTACCAGAGTTGCTTCGCGGTATGTTCCCTGATAACAGATAATCCCCATCTCTGAATCCGTTCTCTCTAGGGATTTACCAGTTTTCATCCAGAAGTCAGAGATGGACCTTTTTCAAGGGCCATCTCATTAAGAGGACACTGGCAGCAGGCTTGCCGTGCTGGTAGTTCATGAGCTGGGCCCGCTGGACCCTGGTTCCCGCTTATCGGGTTCCCTGGAGTATCCGCGGCTCACAGGTACCGTATCCTCTTACGGTACCGTTCGTGGCCAGTCTGGGTTAGCATTCTTTGCTGACCCGGAGTCTAACCTTTCTGGCCAGGAAGAAGAGGCTTATTTGCTGAGTTCACCTTCTAACGCCATGGCCATGGAAATTGACAAATGTGCACCGCTCGCGGCGAGCACAGGCCACATTTTCCAATGGGTCTACTCACGCAGGAGTAGCGTTCATGGTGCAGAAGGTGACGCGGGTTGGAGCTGATGGGCAGCCGTAACGCATACCTAGGCTTGCCGATGGTATGGCAGCGGATGGCCAGGGCCGTGGCATAGTGTGTTATACCCCACGCATTGCCACAGTGCCTGCTCCTGGACAAGCCAGAGCGTTTAACATGCCTGCTCTTTCGGGCCTGCATGCTATCGCTGGCTTGCCAGGAGTATCGGTACCTCCAGCCACGTTCACGCCTGCGTATGTTCTAGAGGACGATGAAGGCCTGCGCCTAGTCGAACATTCGCAGGTAGCCACAGAGAAAGACTGGTCTGACGTGTGTAAGTGTCTAATAAACATCAGGCCAGATCTCACTGTGGAGCAGTTGGCTAACCTGGGGGACCAGCGCCCGTGGTTGGCAGGTAAGCCGGCTGCTACCGCGATGCCATCTCTGCCACTGGCAGAACATATCATTGATACATATCAATACAGTGGCAGGGACATCCATTAAGACCTGTCATAGGCATACAGGCTGCGCTCTGCAAACAGCGCGTTGCACGATGCGGAGGAAGGCTCGAGAGCATCTATTGCTGCACTCTGGCATCTCTCCCAGCTGTTACAGGGGTTAGTAACATCATCCGCATCGCGCCAGCCTAGTCCGGTAACAGTCCAGAGAGCCATCCAGGATGGTATCAACCTGGCTCTGGACTTTTTAACCCGGTCCGTAGCCAGGAGTGTCGGGGCATGGCGCACATTTGCTTTGGACAACCTGTGCCCGACCCAGGACCTGTATAACAGGCCACTGCATACGCCTATGACAGGTCCTGGTCTCTTTGGAGGTGAGGGATGCAAGCACCGCCAAGAGACGGTCACCCTGGTGATTAACTAGAGGGCTTTGCATGAGCAATTTGAGGTGCTCCGCAGAGAGTGCATTCACATAGAAATTCAAGGTTTGATCCTTTGGAATTTCGGCCGCTCCTTAGGTCTTCACCAGGGTAGTCCTTGCTATAACAGCATACCTCCGCGGAGAAGCATAGCAGTCCACACCTACATAGACGACTGGCTGTTAAGAGCACACAATCAGGAAAGTCTATCAGCAAATTTGGAGATAGTTTTGAAAACTCTCACAGACTTAGGTTGGATGATCAACTTTAAAAAATCAGAGCTGACTCCATCCCAGAAGTTTGTTTACCTGGGAATGTTCTTCGATCTAGAGATAGGATATGTTTATCCTACTCAGGAGAGAGTAGAAATACTCATGTCAGTAATGCAGTAAGTGTGCAACAGTCGTAATGTCCTGGCACGGATTTACTTGAGAATGCTGAGGTTGATGGTATCTCTGGAACTAGTCATTCCACAGACAGCCTTATGCAGGCGTCCTATCCAGTTATTTCACATGACACAGTGGACACGGCGTACAGGATCACTGAACTAAAATGTGTCAGTGTTGGGACCTCTTATTCACCACCTTCAATGGTGGATGAAGAGAGCGAATCTCCTGGCGGGGGTAATGTTCACCCCTCCCCACCTTCAGATAACGATGTATTCAGAGGCATCAATGGAGGGATGGGGAGCTTTGGAATCGGGATCAGTCACAAGAATATATCAATCTACTGGAATTATCAGCAGTAGGACTGGGCCTGGAACATTTCATAGAGAAAGTTCAAGGCAAGATTGTTCTAGTTCGACTTACATAAACCACCAGGGTGGAACGAAGTCACCCAGTCTCCGTATGATGACATGGAAATTGCTTTGCTGGTGCCTGGACCATAGGATCATGTTGGAAACAGGTCATATTCCGGGAAGGTTAAATCTGTTAGCAGACTCATTGAGCCGAAGGCTGAGTGTTTTACCTACGGAATAGCAACTAAATCAATATGTGGCGGATCATCTGTTCAACCACTGTGGAAAACCCAACATAGATTTATTCGCAACAAAGAAGAATGCGAAGATGACAACGTATGTCTCTCCGATTCCAGATCTGAGCACTATCGCAACAGATGCACTAGCTGTCAGCTGGGCGGAAATGTATGCATACGCATTCCCTCCAGCAATGCTGATTCCAAAAATTGTTCAGAAATTCAGGCAGGAGGAGTGCCAAGTGATTCTGATTGCCCCAAATTGGCCACGCCGATCATGGTATATGGATCTGCTGGACCTTCTGGTCTGCAATCCGGTTCCTCTGCTTCTGATGGACAATATTATCTTCCAGGGCAAGGCCCTTCACAACAATCCGTCAATGTTCAGATTGACTTCGTGGATGTTGTCAAGGAATCAAGAATTAAAGAGGGCTTTTCTGAGCAAGCAGCCATGTTTATGGCAAAAGCTAGGAGGGGGGGTCAACCTCCAGAGCATATAATTATAAAATCAACAGATTTGCTGAATGATGCTCAGAAAGATGTATTAATCCAATCGATGCATCTATTCAGGTAGTAGCCGATTTCCTCTGTCACCTGTATGATGCCTATAGCCTCAAGCCTAACTCTATTGCTGGCTACAAGTCAGCTTTAATGTCAGTTATCCCTTACTTGGCTAATAGGGGAAGTGATGAAGTAAGTTCATTAAATACTTTAATTAAAGGCATCGGCAATCTAAGACCAAGGATTCCCCCTGTGATTCCGTCTTGGAGTTTATCTCTAGTGCTTCAAGTACTAGCTGATAAGCCCTTTGAACCACTAAGTTCCATTTCTATGAAAATGTTGACACTTAAAACTGTATTTCTAATTGCAGCAGCCTTGGCAAGGCGGAGAAGCGAAATTCATGCCTTATCAACCCCATGGTAGGGCATCCAAGGACACCATTTCCAGGCGGATTGTGGAATGTATCCAATTTTGCCGCAGGTAAACAAATTGACTTAGCCAAGGCTCACAGTGTTTGCGGCATAGTGGCTTCCACCGCCCTGTTTAATGGAGTTCCGGTGGATGACATTAGGTCGGTAGCCCAGTGGCACTGTAAGTCGTTTCACTGACCATTACCTCCGTGACACCTCAAATCCTCTCGCCTTATCGATTTTGAAAAAATAATTTAGGTGTATATATTTTGATGAGGTTCTCATTTTTGTATAAATTTCACAATTTGGCAATGGAAATAACCACTTGTCAGTACTGCATCAGTCTTCACCAAGGGGAAGTTTATGACAGCAACAAGCAATTTACAAGGTTAGTCCTGTCTATGTGTTGTTCATTGTTGATTGTTTTGTCATATGATCCTTTGTACTATTATGGTGATGGTATGTGTTTTATGTGAATCTTTCTTGAGAGTATACGAAAATGAAGCCTTTTTCATCTGATGTCCTATAGTACTTGGCACTGGTACATAGAGAGCATATGGGACATTGAGGTCATTCTGTCTCCCTCCCAACAAAAGGGTGATGGGTGGGTGTGGAGCGCATATGACAAATGGGCTTCTCTCCGCCATCGGTTGTGTTATACGATGTTAAAATCATTCCCTGGTTGTGTTTCTCACAATTTCAGAAGTTTAAGCTGGACCTTTAAACTCGCCACCCCCCCACCCACCCCTCCCGCCGAATTCACTGATAAATTCTGTCAATATCAAAGAGTGTTAGGGAGGTAAGTATACTCTTGAAGTGAAATAAACAAAATCACAGATTTCTTTTTTCACGAGAGAGTTGATACTTACCTCCCTAACATGGACCCGTCCTCTCCACCCCACAGAGGCTCGGTCTTCAGGCTTTCTTAGTTGCATTGTGTCAGCCAATAAATTAGTCAGAGGAAGTGCTAGTCTGTGCATGCGCGAGGTTGGGGCTGGCATCCGCCGGACTGTTACCTGACTACCTGCCCAGTAAGGGCACCTTACTTTTTTAAGTCTGAGTGTTTATTGAGTGAAATTTTATAATTGGGAATATCATAGAGTGTTAGGGAGGTAAGTACTGGTAATCTGTTGAACATCGCCTAGTCAAATTAGTTTCAAAATTTTCAACAGGATGTTAATTAAATAGTAAACAGATTAAATTCGTACGCTTGATTGATTATTCAATGTTCAGGACAGAGCTAGATGCGTAATTTATTATGCATTTCGATTCTGATGTCAGCCTACATGTGATGTAATTGATTGTGATGTCATATACTTGAGCAACAGATCAGATCCATTCATTCTGGCAAGCTTTGATATTTGGCAGAAGCTTCTTCACATGATGGTGCTGATCATGGTATGGAGGGCAGCATGAATGTTTGTCACAAAGCAATGTATGGACATACATTAGGCCATTTAATATTTCCAAATACAGTATAAATTTTGTTTGTACTCGTCCACGTTGTATTTAAACATCTGTATTGGATGAGACGCCTCTCATCCAATACAGATGTTTAAATACAACATGGACGAGTACAATAAAAATAATGTTAAATGACCTACTTATTATACACCTATATATTGGAAGAATAAGAAAGTAAACGATGCAACATGAATTTACTATATTTACCAAATGTACAGCATGTATGATACAAGTTCGTGATCATGAATGACGGAATAATGCAGGAATGACGTAAAACTAATATGAGGTAATGTTTGCGTAACCTAATAATGTCTTGACGTGACATCTTCAAATGACATCACAAACCTTGGTGCGGTAATATTTTTATGACATAACAAATAGACTTGAGAATACAATAACACTTTTTAGAGTACAATAACACGTTTTCTTGGATGTTCACATGGTAGAAATTCAGCCATATCATTGGCTAATATATACAGGTGTATAATAATAACATTGTTTCTGCACTATATACATTCTCTGAGTAATATATATTGGGTATTAACAATATATTTCATTACATTTACACAGCTACAACAGAATGTGCCAATCAGAAGTGCTGTGGAGTTAACTCCCTTGAGCTGGATACCTGGTGTCAGGATAGAGCATTATATAGGCAATTACAATTTCTTCTTCATCCGAGAGACCACATCACTCCGAGAGGTACGAACACTGAGTAACAGTCTTAGCGTGTGAGAGGTACTAGCTCTGTATCACATGGTCTTAGCCTATGAGAGATACTAGCACTGAGTCACATAGTCTTAGTTTGTGAGAGGTACTAACACTGAGTCACATAGTCTTAGCTTGTGAGAGGTACTAGCACTGAATCACATAGTCTTAGCTTGTGAGAGATACTAACACTGAGTCACATAGTCTTAGCTTGTGAGAGGTACTAACACTGAGTCACATAGTCTTAGCTTGTGATAGGTACTAACACTGTGTCACATAGTCTTAGTTTGTGAGCGGTACTAACGCTAAGTCACATAGTCCTAGCATGAGAGCGGTACTAGCACTAAGTCACATAGTATTAGCCTGTGAGAGGTACTAACACTGAGTCACAGTCTTAGCTTGTGAGAGGTACTAACACTGAGTCACATAGTCTTAGCTTGTGAGCGGTACTAACACTGAGTCACATAGTCTTAGTTTGTGAGTGGTACTAGCACTAAGTCACATAGTCTTAGCTTGTGAGAGGTACTAGCACTAAGTCACATAGTCTTAGCTTGTGAGAGGTACTAACACTGAGTCACAGTCTTAGCTTGTGAGAGGTACTAACACTGAGTCACATAGTCTTAGTTTGTGAGCGATACTAGCACTAAGTCACATAGTCTTAGCTTGTGAGAGGTACTGCACTAAGTCACATAGTATTAGCCTGTGAGAGGTACTAACACTGAGTCACAGTCTTAGCTTGTGAGAGGTACTAACACTGAGTCAACATAATCTTAGCTTGTGAGAGGTACTAGCACTGAGTCGTAGTCTTAGCTTGTGATAGGTACTAACACTGAGTCAATTAGTCTCAGCTTGTGAGAGGTACTAACACTGTGTCACATAGTCTTACCATGTGAGAGGTTGTAACACTGGGTCACATAGTCTTAGCATGTGATAGGTACTAACACTGAGACAGATGGTTTTAGCACTATCTGCACCACTCACGATTTGGTTGTCATGGTAACCCCAGAGACAGATTTGGTTTGATTGATGATCAATAATCTTTATCAATGATTAATTTCTCAAGTGATCAGTATTGTAGTACATTATCACATATTAGTTTTAAATTTACCAATTTGCATTGAACCTTCAAGAGTCATGGGATTTCCGAAAATTTCATTTGAAATCCTGTGAAGTTCTACAACTTGCATTGTGCCAGTGCGCTTAGTGAACTTTTTCTCGAGTGGATTTTCCAAGTCCATGTTAACTGTTAAATTCTCAGAATTTCTCAAATCCCATGGAGCTCTATAGCCTTCATTGTGTCAGTACACATGTTTTGTTGTGTCAGTACACATGTTTTGTTGTGTCAGTACACATTATTTGTTGTGTCAGTACACATTTTTGTTGTGTCAGTACACATGTTTAGTTGTGTCAGTACACATGTTTTGTTGGGTCAGTACACAGGTTTTGTTGTGTCAGAACACATATTCTTATGTCAGTACACATGTTCTGTTGTGTCAGTACACATGTTTTGTTGTCAGTAAAAAAGTTTTTTTTGTTAGTACACATGTTTTGTTATGTCAGTACACATGTTTTGTTGTGTCAGTACATATGTTTTGTAGTGTTAGTACATATGTTTTGTTGTGTTAGTGCACATGTTTTGTTATGTCAGTACACATGTTTTGTTGTGTTAGTACATATGTTTTGTTGTGTAAGTACACATGTTTTGTTATGTCAGTACACATGTTTTGTTGTGTCAGTACATATGTTTTGTTGTGTTAGTGCACATGTTTCGTTATGTGAGTACACATGTTCTGTTGTGTCAGTACACATGTTTTGTTGTGTCAGTACATATGTTTTGTTGTGTTAGTGCACATGTTTTGTTGTGTTAGTGCACATGTTCTGTTGTGTTAGTACACATGTTTTGTTGTGTCAGTACACATGTTTTGTTGTGTCAGTACACATGTTTTGTAGTGTTAGTACACATGTTTTGTTGTGTCAGTACACATGTTTTGTTGTGTTAGTACACATGTTTTGTTGTGTTAGTACACATGTTTTGTTGTGTCAGTACATGTTTTGTTGTGTCAGTACACATGTTTTGTTGTGTAAGTACACATGTTTTGTTGTGTTAGTACACATGTTTTGTTGTGTCAGTACACATGTTTTGTTGTGTCAGTACACATGTTTTGTTGTGTCAGTACACATGTTTTGTAGTGTTAGTAGACATGTTTTGTTGTATCAGTACACATGTTTTGTTGTGTCAGTACACATGTTTTGTTGTCAGTGCACATGTTTTGTTGTGTCAGTACACATGTTTTGTAGTGTTAGTACACATGTTTTGTTGTGTCAGTACACATGTTTTGTTGTGTCAGTACATGTTTTGTTGAGTTAGTACACATGTTCTGTTGTGTTAGTACACATGTTCTGTTGTGTTAGTACACATGTTTTGTTGTGTTAGTACACATGTTTTGTTGTGTTAGTGCACATGTTCTGTTGTGTTAGTACACATGTTCTGTTGTGTTAGTACACATGTTTTGTTGTGTTAGTGCACATGTTCTGTTGTGTCAGTACATGTTTTGTTGAGTTAGTACACATGTTTTGTTGAGTTAGTACACATGTTTTGTTGTGTCAGTACACATGTTTTGTTGTGTCAGTACATGTTTTGTTGAGTTAGTACACATGTTTTGTTGTGTTAGTACACATGTTTTGTTGTGTTAGTACATCGTCGTCTCATGTACTGGGGATCTTCTACATGAGGATATTTTCCAACTTTATTGTATATTTCAATTTAATTTGCTAAATCTTGTGGAGTTGTACATCTTTCACTGTATCGGTACACCTTCATGTACTGGTGAACTTTACCTTGTGGATTTCCAACTCCTTAAGATTTGCATCCATCAGAGTCACTCTCCAAGACACTTAAGTTCAGAGTTACCTCTATTTTTTGGAAATTTTTAGTTTCATCATTTTTAGCTCAAAGGGCCTGAAAGGCCAAGTGAGGTTATGCCATGGCGACCCATCGTGTGTCCGTCCATCATTCGTCAACTTTTCCTTTAAACATCATCTCAAGAACCTTTGGAACGATTTGAATTATATTTGAGTGGAAGCAGCTTTAGGCCATAGGGATCCAAGTTTGTTCAAACAAAGCCCACTGGCCAATTGGCCGGTGGCCAGCTTGGATTTTGGCAGATTTTTAGAAACGTTTTTAAAAATCTCTGAAACCACTTGAGGGATCGATTCAGAACTCATGAAATATCATCTAGTGCAATAGCTGAACCAAGTTTGTTAAAGGGAACTTGATTGTCCAGATAGTTTGGCAGCCATCTTAGCAATGGGAAATTTAAAATGTCTTCTCAAGAACCACTGGGCTTATCTCAATTATATCTGGCAGGAACAATCCTTAGTGCATAGAGATTCAAATTTGTTCAAACGATGCTAATTTGGCTGGTAGCCATCTTGTTCCAGTGATCATCTCGTTTTGTTCGGTAGTTCCAGTGGCCAATAATTCCAGATGAGCGATACAGGCCGTTTGGGCCTCTTGTTATTATTAGTTCACCTCGCCCTTCGGGCTAAGTGAGCTTATGCCATGCCGACTGTCCGTTGTCTGTCCGTCATCCATCCATCCATCAACTTTTACTTTAAAACACTACTCCTCATTGACCACTTGGCCGATTTCAACTAAGTTTTGCTTGCAGTACCCTATGACCATAAGCTCCAGAATTTCCATTCAGAATTTTGATTCATAAATGTTTTGGCTGAAAATCTTGTCAAATTGCTTCTTCTTACCATTCTGACCGATTTCAACCAAAGTTGGCTGAAAGGATCCTATGGCAATAGGCTCTAGGGGTTCCATTCAGAATTGTAATTCATCAATTTTTTCAGTGAACATCTTATGAAAAATGTACCGGAATTGTCAAATTGCTTCTTCTCCTTACCATTTTGACCAATTTCAACCAAATTAGGCTAAAATGATCATATGGTCATAGGCTCTAGTTATAGTCTTCAAGGGACATAAGTTAGGGCTATGTCATGTTGTAGCAGCAACGGCTGATGCTGGTATAATCATAACAACCTCTGATGCGGGTATATCCATAACAACCTCTGATACTTGTGTAATCATAACAAGCTCTGATACGGGTATAATCATAACAACGTCTGATACTGGTATACTCATAACAACCTCTGATACTGGTATAATCATAGCAACCTCTGATACTGGTATACTCATAACAACCTCTGATACTAGTATAATCATAACAACCTTTGATACTGGTATGATCATAACAACCTTTGAGACTGGTATACTCATAACGACCTTTGATACTAGTATAATCATAGCAACCTCTGATACTGGTATAATCATAACAACCTTTGATACTAGTATAATCATAACGATCTTTGATACTGGTATAGTCATAACAACCTTTGATACTGGTATAATCATAACAACCTCTGACACTGGTATAATCATAACAACCTTGGATACTGGTATAGTCATAACAACCTTTGATACTAGTATAATCATAACAACCTTTGATACTGGTATACTCATAACAACCTTTGATACTAGTATAGTCATAACGACCTTTAATACTGGTATAGTCATAACAACCTCTGATACTGGTATAGTCATAATGACCTTTGATACTGGTATAGTCATAATGACCTTTGATACTAGTATAGTCATAACAACCTCTGATACTGGTATAATCATAACAACCTTTGATACTTGTATAGTCATAATGACCTTTGATACTAGTATGGTCATAACAACCTCTGATACTGGTGTAATCATAACAAGCTCTGATACTGGTGTAATCATAACAACCTCTGATACAGGTATATTCACAACAACCTCTGATACTGGTATATTCATAACAACCTCTGATACTGGTATACTCATAACAACCTCTGATACTGGTATACTCATAACAACCCATGATACTGGTATAGTCATAACAACCTCTGATACTGGTATGATCATAACAGCCTTTGATACTGGTATAATCACAACAACCTCTGATACTGGTATACTCATAACAACCTCTGATACTAGTATACTCATAACAACCTCTGATACTGGTATACTCATACCAACCCCTGATACTGGTATACTCATAACAACCCATGATACTGATATAGTCATAACAACCTCTGATACTGGTATAATCATAACAACCTCTGATACTTGTATAGTCATAACAACCTCTGATACTGGTATACGCATAACAACATCTGATACTGGTATAGTCATATCAACCTCTGATACTGGTATAATCATAACAACCTCTGATACTGGTGTAATCATAACAACCTCTGATACGGGTATAATCATAACAACCTCTGATACTGGTATACTCATAGCAACCTTTGATCCTAGTATGATCATAACAACCTCTGATACGGGTATAATCATAACAACCTTTGATACTAGTATAATCATAACAACCTCTGATACTGGTATAGTCATAACAACCTCTGATACTGGTATAATCATAACAACCTCTGATACTGGTATAATCATAACAACCTTTGATACTGGTATAATCATAACAACCGCTGATACTGGTATAATCATAACAGCCTTTGACACTAGTATAATCATAGCAACCTTTGATACTGGTATAGTCATAACAACCTCTGATACTGGTATAGCCATAACAACCTCCGATACTGGTATAATCATAACGACCTCTGATACTGGTATAATCATAACAACATCTGATACTGGTATAGTCATAGCAACCTCTGATACTGGTATAATCATAACCTTTGATACTGGTATAATCGTAACAACCTTTGATACTGGTATACTCATAACAACCCATGATACTGGTATAATCATAACAACCTCTGATACTGGTATAGTCATAACAACCTCTGATACTGGTATAGTCATAACAACCTCTGATACTGGTCTAGTCATAACGACCTTTGATACTAGTATAATCATAACAACCTTTGATACTGGTATAATCATAACAATCTCTGATACTGGTATAATCATAACAACCTTTAATACTGGTATAATCATAACAACCTTTGATACTGGTATAATCATAACAACCTCTGATACGAGTATAATCATAACAACCTCTGATA
Organism: Chaetoderma sp. LZ-2023a; assembly: GCA_034401795.1. NCBI lineage: Eukaryota > Metazoa > Mollusca > Caudofoveata > Chaetodermatida > Chaetodermatidae > Chaetoderma > Chaetoderma sp. LZ-2023a. The sequence continues at coordinate 195,693,769 of CM067370.1, read as the reverse complement.
CTGGTATACTCATAACAACCTCTGATACTGGTATAATCATAACAACCTTTGATACTGGTATAATCATAACAACCTCTGATACTGGTATACTCATAACAACCTTTGATACTGGTATAATCATAACACCATTTGATACTGGTATACTCATAACAACCCATGATAGGTATAATCATAACAAGCTCTGATACTGGTGTAATCATAACAACCTCTGATACTGGTATAGTCATAACAACCTCTGATACTGGTATAATCATAACAACCTCTGATACTGGTATAGTCATAACAACCTCTGATACTGGTATAATCATAACAACCTTTGATACTGGTATAATCATAACAACCTCTGATACTGGTATAGTCATAACAACCTCTGATACTGGTATAATCATAACAACCTCTGATACTGGTATAATCATAACAACCTTGGATACTGGTATAATCATAACAACCTTTGATACTGGTATAATCATAACAACCTCTGATACTGGTATAGTCATAACAACCTCTGATACTGGTATAGTCATAACGACCTTTGATACTGGTATAGTCATAACAACCTTTGATACTGGTATAATCATAACAACCTCTGATACTGGTATAATCATAACAACCTTGGATACTGGTATAGTCATAACAACCTTTGATACTAGTATAATCATAACAACCTTTGATACTGGTATAGTCATAACAACCTCTGATACTGGTATAATCATAACAACCGTTGATACTGGTATAATCATAACAACCTTTGATACTGGTATACTCATAACAGCCTTTGATACTGGTATAATCATAACAACCTCTGATACTGGTATAGTCATAACGACCTTTGATACTAGTATAATCATAACAACCTTTGATACTGGTATAGTCATAACGACCTTTGATACTAGTATAATCATAACAACCTTTGATACTGTTATAATCATAACAACCTTGGATACTGGTATGATCATAACAACCTCTGATACGAGTATAATCACAACAACCTCTGATACTGGTGTGCTCATAACAACCTCTGATACTGGTATGATCATAACAACCTCTGATACTGGTATACTCATAACAACCCATGATACTGGTATAATCATAACAACCTCTGATACAGAGATGAATGCCATCAGGGCATGCTAAATATTAAAACAGAGTGCCCTTATTGAACTTGCATTCGATGCCATACAATAAATTGGTACACATACTTGCATTATTATAAAATATTGTATGTAGATGCTCTTTATCAAGATTCAGTGATTATCCTGAAACTGCATTTGTATTACACAATGATATGAGATAAAAATCAACAAACTATGGATTTATAACTATTCAAGACACTGAAATTTGTTCCTAAGCATGAAAAATTGGCATGCTCATGAGGGCATTCGACTGTTGAGTTCCACATGCCCTCGGTGATTTTCAATTGCGCTTGCATCAGGGCACTCACTAAGTTGCAGCACTGTGCAAATAAACACATGATTGCAGAGCTGCAGTAGCATGTAGCAACAACTGTCAATCAAATTGCTTTCAGATTTTTCAGCAGGATATTATCTGTAGCATATAATAAACATTGTTTAAGCCGTGGATACAGAGAAGCCATAGTTAACTACTTGTAACGTATGTTAGTTCAACTATCAAGCAACGTACCAGGACGCTGTCTCACCAACATAAATACTCAAAAACAGCAGATGTCACATGAAACATGTGTGATATAAATCGTCTGCTATCGCAGGGACCAACCTACCCATTAGCCAATTAGCCAAATGCTAGGAAAATTGCAATCTGGCTAATTAAAAGCAGAATTGGCTAAATCATTGGCTAATGATTTAAATTAATTTAATTTTCTTTATTAGCAGATATCCTGAATAATTTCCATTTCGATTGCAAAGCAAAAATTTCTGTTTAAGTTGCTGAATATTTTGAAATTAATATGACTGAAACAAATTAGTTTCAAAATATTCAACACATTTCTTGTATAGTAAGCCCCTATTCTCTCTGGACTGTAGAATTGATAGTATTAACTGATGATGACTGACTGCAAACATGTTTATAAGTGACATTGAAGTAAAGATGTGGCTAAAATATTTACTATTTGGCTAACAAAAATAGTTTTTGGTTTATCTATTGGCTAGAACATTGCAAAAGCCAGATCTGTCCCTGCTATCATTCAATACAGGCAAACAATTCAATACGTCATTAAGAGAATCCAGATGAAAATATTCTCTTGCTTTTCTTTTTCTTTCACTTGCTCACATTTTGACATCTAAGTGCACACTTTTGCCTCAAGGTTGGCACCCAGCTCCTGATGTTCTATTGAGATAATTTAATGGGTGGGTTGGCCCCTTTTCACCATTATTGACTCCCTCAGCATTCAAGTTGGCATGCCAATGAGCAAACAGACATGCTATGACACTTTTACAGCTAGAAATTGGTATATAATATACAGATTTGATTGATTATATTTTTATTTCTATGATTCAATCTTAAATCTATGCAAAGGTTTTGTCTGTAACACAGATTGGTGGCCTGAGTGGCTTTATGCAGAGTTTTCTTAACGAGGTCTTCACCATTGTTCGAGCTCATGTGAGGTCATTGAACGGTGATGCCCTTGTCTCGTACAGAATGAGCCATTGTATCCTCATGGATAATCCACACAAAAATCAGGTGAAAACACACTCAAATAATAGAAGTATTTTGCCCTGTCAACCAGAGAATGTGTCATAATTCCAAGGTGAATGTACAGGAAAGCTGTTGAATATTTTGAAAGTAATTTAACTGGAATTGCCTTTGGCTGCAACAGCTTCAAGTCAACCAATTGAAATCAGAGATCACAAACCCTCGCCCTCCTGTTTTTGTAACATTGTAGAAATTTTGTGTTTTTTCTGGATTCTTTTGATCACGATTAAGCTGGTGGGGTCCTCTTCTAAGGTTACATGATCAAAGTGTTGGAATCCTCGTCTAGGGTCACATGATCAAAGTGGTGGAATCCTCATCTAGGGTCACATGATCAAAGTGGTGGAATCCTCATCTAGGGTCACATGATCAAAGTGGTGGAATCCTCATCTAGGGTCACATGATCAAAGTGGTGGAATCCTCATCTAGGGTCACATGATCAAAGTGGGGGAATCCTCGTCTAGGATCACATGATCAAAGTGGTGGAATCCTCATCTAGGGTCACATGATCAAAGTGGTGGAATCCTCATCTAGGGTCACATGATCAAAGTGGTGGATCCTCTTCTAGGGTCACATGATCAAAGTGGTGGATCCTCATCTAGGGTCACATGATCAAAGTGGTGGGGTCCTCTTCTAAGGTTACATGATCAAAGTGGTGGAATCCTCGTCTAGGGTCACATGATCAAAGTGGTGGAATCCTCATCTAGGGTCACATGAGCAAAGTGGTGGATCCTCTTCTAGGGTCGCATCATTAAAGTGGTGGAATCCTCGTCTAGGGTCACATGATCAAAGTGGTTGAATCCTAGTCTAGGGTCACATGATCAAAGTGGTGGAATCCTCGTCTAGGGTCACATGATCAAAGTGGTGGATACCTAGTCTAGGATCACATGATCAAAGTGGTGGAATCCTCGTCTAGGGTCACATGATCAAAGTGGTGGAATCCTTATCTAGGATCACATGATCAAAGTGGTGGAATCCTAGTCTAGGGTCACACTCTTTTTCACTTCAAGAGATACTTACCTCCTAAACACTATGATATTCCCAAAATACCCACTTACACTCAATAATCAAAGATGACAGCCAGGCGGATGGCAGCCCCACCTCCGAGCATGCGCTGACAGACTTCCTCCTAATTTATTGACTTTATAGACACATGCCTTTCTAGTTGCCAAGCTAGTTTTGGTTTTTGTGACTCAATCTGAATAATTTTGGTTATTAATCATGTCGGGACATGCTAGAACACCAGATGCAGTGCTGGGACCAAGCTATCAGGTGTTTTTAATTAATATTTTGTCTAAATTTTGCCGGTGTTTCGCATTGTTATGTGTTTCCGGGATTCTTTTTAGACGTATTTAGCACCATACAAACTGGTAAAATTATATGTTGGTGCCTTGAATTTCTTATCTCTCCTTATTTTTGTGTGTACAGGTACTTGTAATGGAGTGAGAAGTTTTTGGAGAGGTTCTTTTCTCCAACATCCACTCCCTTCCTATTAGGAATGTTTATGCCTAGAGAGCCGAGAGCTACCTATGAGTTAAGGTTCTCTCTTTTATCCCATGGTCCCTTTTATTTATGTGGTGGAGAGGCATGTGAAGTGGTGGAGAGGCATGTGAAGTGGTGGAGAGGCATGCGAAGTGGTGGAGAGGCATGTGAAGTGGTGGAGAGGCATGTGAAGTGGTGGAGAGGCATGCGAAGTGGTGGAGAGGCACACAAAGTGGTGGAGAGGCACGCGAAGTGGTGGAGAGGCACGCGAAGTGGTGGAGAGGCACGCGAAGTGGTGGAGAGGCACACGAAGTGGTGGAGAGGCATGGGAAGTGGTGTAGAGGCATGTGAAGTGGTGGAGAGGCATGTGAAGTGGTGGAGAGGCATGTGAAGTGGTGGAGAGGCATGTGAAGTGGTGGAGAGGCATGCGAAGTGGTGGAGAGGCATGCGAAGTGGTGGAGATGCATGCGAAGTGTGGAGAGGCACGCGAAGTGGTGGAGAGGCACGCGAAGTGGTGGAGAGGCACGCGAAGTGGTGGAGAGGCACGCGAAGTGGTGGAGAGGCACGCGAAGTGGTGGAGAGGCACGCAAAGTGGTGGAGAGGCACGCAAAGTGGTGGAGAGGCATGCAAAGTGGTGGAGGTGAAGTGGTGGAGAGGCATGTGAAGTGGTGGAGAGGCATGTGAAGTGGTGGATTGATCAAGAGTCATGGTAGTATGCCTATGCTAAAGATGCAGGTACTCGAGTTTTAAAAGAATATGGCACTGTTATATATTTGAAATCATTTTTAAATTAGCTCCCAAATTTTTCTTTTGTTTCTCTGTTGATTTGCATGGGTTATTACTAACAAAACATAGCATAACAAGTGAACAGCTTACTGTAATCATTACTTATGTTTCATGCTCTTGTGTGTTGAATACGATTCATTATTTACACCTGGTTGAATGGTTTCTTTTACTGATTATCTTGCTTGAATATATTTAAGATATGATGTCATTATTAGCCGTATGCTTATTGTCAATATTTACATTATGTATCAGGCTGTATCTTAGCAACGTTCGTAGTATGGTCTATTTAAAAGAAATATTAAATATAAGAATTTGTTGCTCCCTGTTATTCAGTTTTTGGCCTATGACTAAAGCTCTCTTTGTCTTTGCACTATAAATTTTTCAGAGTTTACGTGGGTTTGCTCCTGGGGGAGTTTTTTTCAAGCCCATGTCTGCTTTAGATGCAGTTCCTGTGGTCCCATCATTAAATGTGATGCTTGTAAATACATGGAGATGGGGTGGGGTGTGTGTGACTTATTCTATGAATGTGTTTTATTACAGGCGAAGGACAGGGCTTGTGTTGAGATGAGTCTCAAGAAGGAACGCGAGGGTGTAAGTGGTGGAAAGGGTAAGAGGAAGACCTTTATGTCCACTGATATGGAGGCTTTTCGTGTTGAAATGAGTGGGGAGATGAAGAGGACAATTAATGTCCTGGTGCCTGAGTTGCTTCACAGCATGCTTCCTGGACCAGGTTATTTGTTGCCTTATTCTTTTGCCTCAAGCAGATACATGTAGTCCCCGCCTCTGATTCGGGTTTCCGCCGAGTTCCGTTGTCCGTTCGTGAATCAGTGGTGGCTCCAGTAGATCTTGGAAGGCCCGCCGCCGTGCCATTGGATCCAGGAGCAGCCCAAAGTTATTCTGGCAGCAGGCTTTGCCGCGCCGGTAAATCAAAATGATAATGGCAGCAGGCTTTGCCGCACCGGTAGATCATGGGCCGGACACGCTGGACCCAGGTTCCAGCTTATAGGGTTTTTCACATCAAGAGTATACTTACCTCCCTAATACTTTTGATAGTGCTAAATATCGACTTTCACTCAATAAAACTCAGATTAAAACAGTTAGGTGCCCCTACTGGGCAGGGAGTCAGAGTGTAGTCTGGCGGATGCCAGCCCCACCACCGCGCATGCGCAGACTAGCACTTCCTCTTTGCTAATTTATTGGCAGAGAGTCTACACATGTTTTTGTGCTAGAGCTTTTCTAACTCAATTCATAGTCTTTTTGTGTGAATTTTGGAAGTGATAATCCCTGATATAGATGGCAGAAAGGATGACTTCGCCACAGGAGGGCCCAGGACCTTTAAATCAGGTGACTTCTAGTAAAATTAGCGAGTTTTTTACCCGGTGTAATGTGTTTCCGGGACTCGCGTTTACCGTGATAAGCGCCTTGTTTAGTTGGTTTATTTCAACTAGGTGCTATATAATACTAATCTCTCTTTGTGTTTATGTCCACAGGTCTGTGTGACGATATGTAATGGACATCACATCAGCAGAGGGTTTGTTTCTCTCCACCATGGTTCCATTTCCTACTAATACTGTTAGGTTATCTAACCAAAAATTTTATGTCCAGTGAGTCGGAGGCCTAGTATAAAGGTCTTCTCACTTTGCCCTCTTGATCCAATTCCTTCCCCTAGCGGTGGAGAGAGTTAAGAGGCGTTCAGTTGGTGGAGTGCTCCAGTTCATCACGTTGGATGGTTTGTCTATACAAAGTGTCAGGTATCTAATTATTGATATGAGGTTTGTTGGGGATCGATCTTTTCCTGTCATAGGATTAATGACGTTGGGGATCGATCTTTTCCTGTCATAGGATTAATGACGTCATAATCAGCCTTGCTCTTTATTAACAATTAAAGTTTGTCCAAAGCTGGTTTTCTGATGAATATTGATCTTTATGATCATTTCCTTCTCTTGAGTTGGTTGAGTTTCTGAGCTTAACTAGATTGCTCATACTCCTCGTCCTTTGCCCTTTTTCAGAGACCTGGTTGTGCGTCCTGTGGACGATTTTTGAAGGACAAGTTTGTGCCTCATCTCTGTTATCAGTGTAGCCCCTGTGGTCCCTTGCTTAAATGCGAGATATGTAAGCACTGGGGGGGCGAGCTAATGTCCGAATTCTTGTGCTTGCAGGCGAAGGACAAGGTGGTGGAGGAGGAGAAGAAGAAGCAGAAAAGAGAGGGTGTGAGTAAGAAGGGTAAGAGGAAGGCCTCATCCGCGGTGGACATGGAGGCCTTCCGGACCGAGATGTTGGGAGAGATGAGGAGGACAATAAAGGATTTGGTTCCAGAGTTGCTTCGTGGCATGCTTCCTGGACCAAATCCTTTGCTGTCCTCATCATCTGCTTCGGAGCAGGTAATCCCCACCTCTGAATCACCTTTCCTTAGTACGCTTCCGTTGTTCGAAGATTCAGAGGTGGCCCCATTAGAGGGGGCGTTCCACGACCCTGGCAGCAGGCTTAGTGCCGCGCCGAGGGGCCGTGGACGGTTGTTGCTGGAACCCGCGGGCTGCTTATCAGTCTAGGGGTATCCGCACGCCGCGGGTGCCAGTACCTCCTATGGCACCTTCCCTGGCCAGTCCGGGTTAGCTCTCTTTGCTGACCCGGAGTCTAATCTGTCTGGCCAGGAGGATGAGGATTACCTGTTGGGGTCGCCGTCTGAGGACGTGGCCATGGATTATGACGTCTGTGCACCCCTCGCGGGGAATACAGGCGACATTCCACGGTTCTACTCACGCAGGGGTAGAATCCACGGTTCAGACTGTGGCCCTGGGTGCTGATGGCCAGCGTTACCGCATACCTCGGCTTGCCGAGAGTGTCGCTGGTGCTGGCCGGGGCCGTGGTGGGGCGGTATGTGCCCCGCGCTCTACCACGGCGCCTGCTCCTGGTCAAGCCAGTGAGATTAGCATGCCGGTGTTGTCAGGCCCGCATGCTCTCCCTGGCTTGCCAGGGGTATCAGCGTATCCGCCGTCAAGCTCTGTTGATTGCGCTCAGGAGGAAGACGAAGGCCCCCGTCTTGTAGAGCGCTCGCAGCTAGCCACGGAGGAGGATTGGTCTGACGCTTGCCAGTGGTTGGTGACTGTTAGGCCAGATCTGCCCGTGGAGCAGTCGGCTAGCCAGCGTGACCACAGGCCGTGGTTAGCTGGTAAGCCTACTGCTAACGCTATGCCTTCTCTGCCGTTCTGACACGGGAGTCTTGTGTTCGAATGCGTTGCGTTCAGCAAATACCGCGTTGCGTGATGCGGAGGAGAGTGGGAGGGCTTCGATTGCCGCTCTGTCCCACGTCTCCCAGCTGTTACAAGGGGTAGTAACAGCATCCGCGTCGCGCCAGCCAAGTCCGGTCACAGTCCAGCGAGCCATCCAGGATGGTATCAACCTGGCGCTGGACTGTATGACTCGGGCGGTGACCAGGAGTGTCCGGGCAAGGCGCACATTTGCCTTGGACAATCTGTGCCCGTCCCAGGACCTGTACAATAGGCTACTGCGTACGCCTATGACAGGTCCTGGTCTCTTTAGAGGTGAGGGATGTCGACACCTCCAGGAGACGGTTACTCTGGTAAATAACCAGAGGGCGCTGCGCGAGCAGTTTGAGGTACTTCGTCGTGCTAACGTTCGCGCCGCACCCCCTGCGTATCGTCCCCTGCAGGCTCGAGGTGGTGGTGGCCAGGTCAGAGGCCAACTACCATTGCAGCGTCGGCCTCGGCCGCGTGCGATTCGGCCAGCAGCGAGGGGGGGCGCAGGCTCCTCAGGCGCAGTCAGCCAGGCAGCCGCCCGCGCACCGAGGTGCGCGCGGTGCTGGTCGTGGCGCGCGAGGATCTGGGTGTGGTAATCGTTCCTGATGGGACGGTTACCGCGGTGAGAACCGCTCCGGTGTTTCTGGCAAAGGAGACAGTGCCGCTCTTGCACTCCTTATGTCCACCTCTATCCCTAGGTGGACCGGTGGGAGGCCGGCTAGCCGACCACATGCAAGAGTGGGAACGGTTAACTCAGGACCGTTTAGTCTTGCGATGGCTTTCAGTCGGGTATCATCCCGATTGGATGACAGGCCCGCCATCGCGACTGTCTCTAGTGCCGATCTGGACTCCAAATCCGAGAGATCCAGAGCAAAGGTTGTGTATCGAGGAGGAAATAAATTCCCTCATACAAAAAGGAGCTATTCAGCCGGCACAAAGGTGTCCGGGCTTCTATTCAACCCTGTTCTTAGTAACAAAAAACACCGGAGGGTGGAGACCAATTCTCAACCTCAAGCCATTGAACAAGTTCATAGAGACACCCAGTTTCAAGATGGAGACTGTGCGCTCGGTGTTGGCGGGGTTAGAGAGGGGAATGTGGACAGCGTCGATAGATTTGAAGGACGCTTATTTCCACATCCCCATACACAGGAGTTTCCGTCGCTTCCTGAGATTTGCATTCCAGGGCAGACAGTGGGAATTCAGGGTGTTACCCTTCGGAATTTCCACGGCTCCTCGGGTTTTCACCCGTGTGGTTCTTGCGATCACCGCATACCTCCGCAGGAGAAGCATAGCAGTCCACATGTACATAGACGACTGGCTGTTGAAAGCGCACACCCAGGAAAGTTTATCGGCCAGTCTGGAGATTGTTTTGAAGACTCTCACAGACTTGGGCTGGATGATCAATTTCCCAAAATCAGAGCTGACTCCATCCCAGAAGTTTGTTCTTCGATCTAGAGACAGGATATGTTTTTCCTACTCAGGAGAGAGTTCAGAAACTCATCTCATTGATTCAGTCAGTGTGCGACAGTCGTCATGTCCTGGCACGGGTTTACTTGAGAATGCTGGGGTTGATGGTTTCATTGGAACCAGTCATTCCTCAGGCCGCCTTACGCAGGCGGCCGATCCAGTTATTTCTCATGACACAATGGACCCAGAGTACAGGTTCGCTGGACTCGAACGTGTCAGTGTTGGCGCCTCTGATTCATCACCTGCAATGGTGGTTGGACACAGAGAATCTCTTGGTGGGGGTTTTGCTAACCCCTCCCCACCCTCAGGTGACTGTGTATACAGATGCATCGATGGAGGGCTGGGGAGCTTGCCTGGAAGAATCCACGATATCAGGGCTTTGGAATCTGGAACAGTCAAAGGAACATATAAATCTACTGGAGCTAAGAGCAGTAGTCCTGGGCCTGGAACATTTCTTACAGAAAGTTCAGGGCAAGATTGTTCTTGTTCGTTCAGACAACTCAACAGTTGTGACTTACATAAACCGCCAGGGCGGAACGAAGTCGCTCAGTATGATGACATGGAGACTGCTTTGTTGGTGCCTGGATCACCAGATTACCTTGAAAGCAGTTCATATTCCGGGAAGGTTAAGTCTGCTAGCAGACTCATTGAGCCGAAGGATGAGTGTTTTACCCACGGAATGGCAACTAAATCAATGTGTGGCGGATCGTCTGTTCGACCATTGGGGGAAACCCAACATCGATTTGTTCGCAACGAAGAAGAATGCGAAGATGACGACGTACGTCTCTCCGATTCCGGATCCAAGCGCTTTCGCAACAGATGCGTTAGCTATCAGCTGGGGGAGAATGTATGCATACGCATTGCCTCCAGCAATCCTGATTCCAAAAATTCTTCAGAAAATCAGACAGGAGGAATGCCAAGTGCTTCTGATCGCCCCGGATTGGCCAAGCCGATCATGGTATACGGATCTGCTGGACCTTCTGGTCTGCAATCCGGTTCCTCTGCCTCTGATGGACGACATTATCTTCCAGGGCAAGGCCCTTCACAACAATCCGTCAATGTTCAGATTGACTGCGTGGATGTTGTCAAGGAATCTAGAATTAAGGAGGGCTTTTCTGAGCAAGCAGCCATGTTTATGGCCAAAGCCAGGAGGGGGTCAACCTCCAGAGCATATAATTATAAAATCAACAGATTTGCAGAATGGTGCTAAAAAAGATGTATTGATCCAATGGATTCATCTATTCAGGTAGTAGCTGATTTCCTCTGTCACCTGTATGATGCCTATAGCCTCAAGCCTAACTCTATTGCTGGTTATAAGTCAGCTTTAATGTCTGTTATTCCTTGCTTGGCTAAGAGGGGAAGTGATGAAGTAAATACATTAAATGTATTAATTAAAGGCATGGGCAATCTAAGACCAAGGAATCCCCCTGTGATTCCTTCTTGGAGTTTATCGCTAGTGCTTCAAGTACTAGGTGATAAGCCTTTTGAACCACTTAGTTCCATTTCTATGAAACTATTAACACTGAAGACTGTGTTTTTAATTGCTGTGGCCTCGGCTAGGCGTAGAAGTGAAATTCATGCCTTATCAGCCGAGGATGACCGTTTTGTGGTTTCAGGGGAAGGCCTTAAGCTGCTACCTAGGATTAATTTCTTGGCTAAGAATCAGTCGTTGAAATATCCAGGTCAACCTATTGTTTTGCCTGCTTTAACTAGATATGATCCTTATTCTAAAGCATGGTGTCCCGTCCGGGCGCTTCTCCGGTACAAACAACGTACATCGGAGTGGCGCACCGACCAGTCGGCGTTATGGTTGTCATATATTGAACCCCATGGCAGGGCTTCTAAGGACACCATTTCCAGGTGGATTGTAGAATGCATTCAGTTTTGTCATAAATCCGCCACCGGGAAGCAGGTTGACGTGGCCAAGGCTCACAGTGTCCGCGGCGTAGTGACATCCACCGCCCTATTTAATGGGGTCCCTGTGGATGATATTATGTCGGTGGCTCAGTGGCACTGTGAGTCAAGTTTTACAGACCATTATCTCCGTGACACCTCTAATCCTCTCGCCTTGTCGATTTTGAAAAAATAACTAGGCTTATATTTTTGATGAGGTTTCCTCATTGCTTATATATTTCACAATTAATTTATGGAAACAACCACTTTTTTGGGACTGCATCGTTCTTCACCAATGGGAAGATGATGTCAGCAGCCATTTCAACAAGGTCAGTCTTGTGCATGGGTTGTCCATTGTTGATTGTCTTGTCACGTTACCCGTTATTAATATGATGATGGTTTTGTGTATTTATGTGGTTCATTGTTGAGAGTATACGAAAATGGAGCTTTTTCGTCTCTGTCCTATAGTACATGGCACTTGTACGTAGAGAGCGTATAGGACATTGAGGTCATTCGACTCTTCCTCCCAGGAAGGAGGGGTGGGGGAGCGCATATGACATTCGGTCATCTCTCATACATCGGTGGTGTTATCCGATGGTTAGTCAAAACCTGACTGTTTTTTCATACAGTTTCAGAAGTTTAAGTGCCTTAAACGCAGAAAAGCGTATAGGGATGAGCTGGTCTTTTGACCTCGCCTCCCTCCCGCCGAATTCACTGTCGAATTCTGGCAATATCAAAAGTATTAGGGAGGTAAGTATACTCTTGATGTGAAATAAACGAAATCAAGGATTTCTTTTTTCACGAGAGAGTTGATACTTACCTCCCTAGATACGGACCCGGCCTCTCCACCCCACAGAGGCTCGGTCTTCAGGCTCTTAATAGTTGCATGTGTATCAGCCAATAAATTAGTCAGAGGAAGTGCTAGTCTGCGCATGCGCGGTGGTGGGGCTGGCATCCGCCAGACTACACTCTGACTCCCTGCCCAGTAGGGGCACCTAACTGTTTTAATCTGAGTGTTTATTGAGTGAAAGCCGATATTTAGCAATATCAAAAGTATTAGGGAGGTAAGTATCAACTCTCTCGTGAAAAAAGAAATCCTTGATTTCGTTTAACCTGGAGCATACGCGCTCCTCTTTCACATCAAGAGTATACTTACCACCCTGATACTCTATGATATTTCCTAACTATCGACCTAGCATCAACAATACTCAGAATTAAAAAGAAACCGCCCCCACTGGGCAGGTTACTCAACTAACAGTCCAGCGGATGTGTAGCCCAGACTTGCACATGCGTGGGGCTGACTCATTCTCTTCTTAAAATATTGACCTGCCATTGCATCACGCTTTCTAGCCTTGCTTTTGCTTTCTATCTTTTTTAAGCTTTGAGTTGTTTTGCAACTTGTTTTGACTGAATATTAGTATGTCTGATGCTGCCAAGTCTCGCCGGAGGATGCTCCCGGTCCTAGCCATCAGGTTTACTTTAGTAAATTTATTGATAAAAAATTTGTGTGTTGACTCGGATGGTGTTTCCGGGATTCGCGCTAACTCGTGGATACGTCTTTATTGGGCTAGCTCTTTTGGGGGAGGCCTATATATTAGCTAACGCATGTTGTGCTTTGTTTTTCAGACACATGAGCTGATATTTGAAGTGTATCCTTTACTTTGAACAATATTTATACTTGGTTTCTGGGTCCTTCTAATTTATTATGAGTTTGCTGTGGGAATTATTACCATAAGAAGTAATTTTTCCGCATTCTCCCCCCACCACAGGGTTTTGGACTCAGGATCAGGTATTCCTGTTGTTGTTCATCAGACTTCACTCGTTCTCAGAAGTCATCTTATGAGGTTTATTTAGGCGAGGGAAAAAATTTTCAGTCATTTTATTTCTAAAAATTTTAGAGGTTTTTTGACTGAGTGTTGAGTTATTTATCTTTCTTGATGGTTTGCATAGGTTCATTGTGTTTATGAAGTTCAATTACTAATGAATCTTTGTTTTGGGCTGTGAAGTCTAAAAATTTGCCTCAAGTATTCAAGTTCAAATTATAATGTCTCCCTTGTCTTCTTAAAGAGTATAAGAAGTTTTTAGGATTTGTTTACCTTTGGTTATTGGATCTTATTAGCCTTCTGCAATTGTTTTTTTGGTTCGTCATAACTAAAAACTAATTGTTTCAATTTTGTGTCATTTCAGAGGGTAATTGAGAACAAATGCCCTTCCGGCCACCGTTTCGCGAAGGCCCGCTTTTTCCCTCATGACTGCACTAGGTGCAGTACGTGCAGGCCCCTTCTAAATTGCCATGTGTGTGAGTCGTGGCCGGTGGAGGTGATGACTGATTTTTTAAATCAGCAGGTGAAAGACCGGGCGGCAGACGAGAAGAGGCGCCTGGAAAAAGAGTGTGGTCAGAAGAGGAAGAAGGCATCCATGCCAGACATGGAGGCCTTCCGTCTTGAAATGATGGGAGAAATGAAGAAGACGATCACGGATCTTGTCCCGTGGTTGGTTCGCAGCTTGCTCCCCGGGTCAGGCTCGTCATTGTCTTCTTCATTTGCTCCAGGACAGAGTGTTCCCATCTCTGGGTCTGGTTCTCTTAGCAAACCAGTTTTCGTTATAGACCCAGAGATGGCTCCCGTTGGTCCGGCGCTGAGGCTTGCCTCGCCCGTGGACCCGGAGCGAAAGCCATGGCCTCGGACGCTCGCTTATCGAGTGCTTTAGAGCAGCCTAAGGCTAAGGGTATCAGTGCCTCGCGCGATACCCCTCCTGCCCAGGCCGAGCTTGATCCCTTTTCAAGCTTAGCGTCTAATCTTTCTGGGCAGGAAGAAGAGGACACTGTTATGGCCTAACGATGAGCCGATGGCCACGGAAATTGGATGCCCATGGGCTCCCACGGGGTCCCATGAGTAACCTTTTCCATGGAACTACTTCTCCAGGAGTAGGTTTCACGGCTCAACGGCTAGGCCGGCTAGGAGCCGATGGCCATCCATACTGTATCCCTCGGCTTTCCGAGAGTTACCGTGAGGAAGGCCCAGACTATGACATCATGCATTTAGCCCCCCCCCCCCATGACACCGTATACTGTAGATCCGGCGCCTGAAATAGCCACGGCGCAAGCCATGCCGGCCCTTGCAGGTCCGTATGGCTTCCCTGGCTCTCCAGGAGTATCTTCACCTCCGGCCATTACCCCACCAGTGAATGTGGTTGAGGACGACGAAGGGCCTAGGCTCGTCAAACATTCACAGGTGGCCACCGAGGAGGGCTGGCAGGATGCTAGCCAATGGCTGGTGAGCATCAAGCCAGAACTCCAGGTGGATCCACCGGCCTCCCAGCGGGACCAGCCCCCGTGGTTGGGAGGGAAACCGGTGATGAGCACCATGCCATTTCTGCCGTATGCTCCACTCCAGGTGTATGCCTGGCGAAGGCCCCTCGCGAGGTGGCACAGCGCTGCCGTATAAGTTCTGATTTGTATCAGAAGTACGGTGTCATCCCAAAGACACACGGCTTGGGTCCCAGTCTGACACGGGACCCTTGTGCGCTGCGGGACACGGAGGAAAGTACGAGAGGAGCCATCTTGGCTCTCTCGCACGTTTCCCAGCTGCTACAGGGGGTGGTAGCAGCATCCGTGGCCCACCAAACTTCTCCTTTTTCAGTCTAGAGAGCCATCCAGGACAGCATTAACCTGGCTCTGGATTGCATGACGAGATCCGTAACCAGGAGTTTACGGGCGAGGTGCACATTTGCACTTGACAATATTTGCCCCTCGCAGGACCTGTACAATCGGCTTCTTCGGACGCCGATGGCAGGTCCAGGGTTGTTTGGAGGTGAAGGATGACTGCACCTTCAACAAACTGTAAACCTGGTGCTGCGAGAGCAGTTTGAAGTGCTCTGCAGGGAGCGTGTTCGAGCAGCACCCCCTGCCTCGCGCCTATCTGGTTCCGATCTGGACTGAAAATCCAGGAGATCCAGATCAACGGTTGTGTATAGAGGAAGAAATTCAATCCCTCATACTAAAACACGCTATTCAACCCGCACAAAAATGTCCGGGTTATTATTCAACCGTGTTCCTCGTGACAAAAAGCAGTTGAGGGTGGAGACAAATTCTCAACCTCAAATCTCCCAACAGGTTAATCCTCACACCAAGTTTCAAAATGGAAACTGTAAGAACGGTGTTAGCAGGATTGAGGAAGGGAATGTGGACAACATCAATAGATCTAAAAGATGCCTATTTTCACATTCCCATTGCGAAAAGCTTTCGTCGGTTCCTGGGATTTGCATTTCAAGGCCGCCAATGGGAATTCAAGGTTCTCCCATTTGGTATATCGACGACTCCTTGGGTCTTCACTCGAGTGGTCCAAGCTATGACGTCATACCTCCGCAGAAGACGCATAGCAATCCACACGTACATAGACAACTGGCTGTTAAAAGCACACACTAAAAAAAGTCTATGAGCAAATCTGGAGATAGTTTTGAAATCTCTTACAGATCTAGGCTGGGTAATCATTTTTCAAAAGTCGGAGCTGACTCCATCCCAGAAGTTTGTTTACCTGAGCATGTTCTTCGATCTAGAGATAGGATATGTTTACCCATCTCAAGAGAGAGTAGAAATACTCATCTCAGTCATTCAGTCAGTGTGCAACAGTCGTCATGTCCTGGCACGGGTCTACTTGAGAATGTTGGGATTGATGGTTTCTTTGGACCCAGTCATTCCACATACAGCCGTATGCTGGTGGCCGATCCAGTTATTTTTCATGACAGTGGGCCCAGAATACGGGTTTCCTGGACTCAAAGGTGTCAGTGTTGTAACCTCTTATTCACCACCTTCAATGGTGGATGAAGAGAGAAAATCTCCTGGCGGGGGTGACGTTGTCACCTCCCCACCCTCAGTTAACAATGTACACAGATGCATCAATGGAGGGATGGGGAGCTTGCCTGGAAGAAAACAAAGTGTTAACATAATCATAAACCAGCAATATTTATTTAGTTGTATTTCACACAAACCTTTATGGATCCGACTTTTAGACTTAACCAAGCAACTTCCTGTTACATTTCTAACGTGATTGACAGCAGTTCACAGCTCGTTTTGCACGTTTTCTTTGCGTGGATATACAACAATATCACGAGGATGGATAGGTTTAGGCAGTCTAGTTTAGTAATTCTCTTGAGGAGACATCTTATTAAATGGTCTAGAGGACAACAGAGAATTTCAGTTGGAATAGGATGAACAAAGAACCAGTTTCCGTGAGCGCTCACTCGGCATCAGTCATTCATCATCATCATCATCATCATCATCATTCAACTCTATCCTGCCTGTCTGTCGATTTCTTGACATGATTGTGGCTTGCTACACCCACGGACTTCGGCAAAAACTGTAAGTTTGACTAATTTTACATGGTAGCAGAGCGTGGTTTGGCCAAACTTAATCATGGCACAGAATTACAAGATACCGCCTAAGTTTGATGACAAAGTGACTTATGAAACGTGGAGGAATGAAATTAAAATGTGGACATTAGTTACTGATTTGGATCCTAAAAAACAAGCACTGGCTGTCGCATTATCGTTGACTGGAAGAACGAGAGAGACTGCTTTAGAACTGAAGGCTGAAGATCTAAATAGTGAAGATGGAATGGATATACTGTTAAATGCCTTGGACGTTGTCTATAAAAAAGATATTATTGATAGTGCTTATGAAGCATACACAAACTTTGAAAGTTTCAAAAAAATTGACACTATGATTATGAGTGATTACATTAATGAATTTGAACACAGATACACTAGAACAAAAAAACATGACATGTCATTACCTGATGCTGTATTAGCCTTTAAACTCTTAGACAATTCCAATCTCAACACAAAAGAGAGACAGTTAGCATTAACTGCATGTCCAGATATTAAGTATGATACTATGAGATCAGCATTAAAAAGAATTTTCAGCGAAGATCATTCATGTACAGCTGTTAATAGTAACACACCTTTTAAGATAAAGCAGGAGCCTGTTGAAACCATTTTCGCTACGGAAAGATCTACAACTGAATTTAGACCAAGAAATATGACCTATAGAAATAATAATAATAGTAACTTGAAAGGTACAAATCCTTTGAATAAATTTGGACGACGAACCAGATGTGCAATTTGTGAATCAGTTTTTCATTGGGCTAAGGATTGTTATCTAAATGAAAGAAATAAAACTGAAAAGTCAGAATCTGTCAATATTACATTATTTACAAATGAGAAACACAAAGATGAGATTTTCATGATGGAAGCCTATGGTACAGCAGTAATAGACACCACGTGTACAAGAACAGTTTGTGGGAAAAAATGGTTAGATGAGTACAGATATAGTTTACGTGAGTCGAGTGATAGTATGTTTACTAGAACTGAAAGTAATCAGCAATTTAAGTTTGGAGATGGTGTTGAGGTGAAGTCGATAGAAAACATTATGATCCCAGCTTTAATTGGTAACACAAGCTGTAATATTTCTACTGAAGTAGTTAACTGTGACATACCCCTTCTACTAAGTAAAGATTCTCTAAAGAAAGCAAACACTGTATTGAACTTAAGCAATGATAGCGCTACAATGTTTGGTGAGCCAGTAAGACTGAATTTCACTTCCAGTGGCCACTACTGTGTTAATTTAAAAGGGGATAATTCATCAGTTGAGGCTAATCAAATTGAAGAAGTTCTTACTACAGTAAACACAAAGAAATATGATAAATGTGAACTTGTCAAATTGCATAAACAATTCGGACATGCTACATCAGAAAAATTGATTATTCTACTAAAAACTGCAGGTGTAGGTTTGGATATCGATATCACCAATATGTTACAAGACATTGTAAAAGAGTGTGAGACTTGTATGAAGTTCAAACGTCCTTTACCTAAACCCGCAGTTAGTGTGCCATTAGCCACTAAATTTAACCATATGGTAGCTATGGACTTGCATGAGATACAGTCAAATGTGTGGTATTTACATATTATTGATTTATTCACACGTTATAGCGCTGCTGTTGTGATTTTTAGTAAACGGTCAGACATTATAGTCAAACAGTTTATTCAAATTTGGATTAGTGTACATGGGCCCCCCAAATTTGTTCTTACTGACAATGGTAGGGAGTTTGACAATAAAGAATTTCACGATATGGCTGAGAATTTTAATATAACAGTTAAGACTACACCAGCGTACAGCCCCTGAAGTAATGGGGTTCTTGAGAGACACAATAGGACTCTGAGTGAAATTCTTTCGAAAGTAAAACATGACACTACACTGGATTGGCAAACAGCACTTGCATGGTCAGTGAATGCAAAAAATTGTTTGTGTAATGTGCATGGCTTTAGTGCACATCAATTAGTCTATGGTGAAAATCCCAATCTCCCATCAGTTTTGATAGATGATTTGCCTGCTTTAGAAGGTTCATCAGAAAGTAAATGCGTTACTGAACATTTAATTGGTCTTCATGAGGCTAGAAAAGCATATATTGAAGTTGAAACTTCTGATAGAATTAGAAGGGCATTACGGAAACAAACTAGAAATTATGACAACTATATTACAGAAGACATTGTCTATTATAAGCGAGATGATAGTAATGAGTGGAAAGGGCCAGGTGTTGTGATCGGTCAGGATGGAGTGGTCGTCTTTGTACGACATG
This sequence comes from Chaetoderma sp. LZ-2023a, assembly GCA_034401795.1. Classification (NCBI taxonomy): domain Eukaryota; kingdom Metazoa; phylum Mollusca; class Caudofoveata; order Chaetodermatida; family Chaetodermatidae; genus Chaetoderma; species Chaetoderma sp. LZ-2023a. Next base: position 195,674,583 of record CM067370.1, on the reverse strand, counting down.
GAGGTTCATACATTCGTGTTCACAAATGCCGTTTAACAAAACTTTCATGTGAATTGTCAGATTTAAATGAGCATATGGAGCTTTCTATTGACTCGAGTATTGACGAACAGTCAGCTAATGATAATAAAAATAGTACTGATGAGGATGTTAATATAGATGATTTTGATGATGATCAAACTGTAGAACTCAATGAACAATCAGTAACTGTGCAGAATTCTGTAAGTTCTAATAGTGAACCTGACTTGTCTAGAATTTGTCTCAAGCCGAAGGTTGGACAATATTTGAATTTTACAGAAGAGAATGGTAATTCATGCGTTGTCAAGGTGCTTTCAAGAGCTGGGAAAGCAACCAGTGCCTTGAAAGACTGGTACAACATTGAATATATACAACCAGCCTCCAAAGAAGGTGTTAAAATTTCAGCGGACATTAGTCGACTTAAAGATGTACAATTTACAGATTTGAATAGTTCTGAAAGTAGCGATAGCTGTTTTTGCATGGTTGAAGATGTGTGTTTTGACCAGGCAAAAATTGATGAACTTAACAAATGGATTGAATTTGATGTGTATATGGAATTACCTGACACTGGTCAAAAATGTATTTCTACGAGATGGATTTGTACAGTGAAAGGAACGTCTACTGGTGATATTTGTAAAGCTCGTCTAGTGGCTAGAGGTTTTGAGGACACTGATAAGAACAATGTAGAAAAAGATTCCCCACCTTTTCCATGGAACTACTTCTTCAGGAGTAGGTTTCACGGCTCAACGGCTAGGCTGGCTAGGAGCCGATGGCCATCCATACCGTATCCCTCGGCTTTCCGAGAGTTACCGTGAGGAAGGCCCAGACTATGACATCATGCATTTAGCCCCCCCCCCCATGACACCGTATACTGTAGATCCGGCGCCTGAAATAGCCACGGCGCAAGCCATGCCAGCCCTTGCAGGTCCGTATGGCTTCCCTGGCTCTCCAGGAGTATCTTCACCTCCGGCCATTACCCCACCAGTGAATGTGGTTGAGGACGACGAAGGGCCTAGGCTCGTCAAACATTCACAGGTGGCCACGGAGGAGGGCTGGCAGGATGCTAGCCAATGGCTGGTGAGCATCAAGCCAGAACTCCAGGTGGATCCACCGGCCTCCCAGCGGGACCAGCCCCTGTGGTTGGGAGGGAAACCGGTGATGAGCACCATGCCATTTCTGCCGTATGCTCCACTCCAGGTGTATGCCTGGCGAAGGCCCCTCGCGAGGTGGCACAGCGCTGCCGTATAAGTTCTGATTTGTATCAGAAGTACGGTGTCATCCCAAAGACACACGGCTTGGGTCCCAGTCTGACACGGGACCCTTGTGCGCTGCGGGACACGGAGGAAAGTACGAGAGGAGCCATCTTGGCTCTCTCGCACGTTTCCCAGCTGCTACAGGGGGTAGTAGCAGCATCCGTGGCCCACCAAACTTCTCCTTTTTCAGTCCAGAGAGCCATCCAGGACAGCATTAACCTGGCTCTGGATTGCATGACGAGATCCGTAACCAGGAGTTTACGGGCGAGGTGCACATTTGCACTTGACAATATTTGCCCCTCGCAGGACCTGTACAATCGGCTTCTTCGGACGCTGATGGCAGGTCCAGGGTTGTTTGGAGGTGAAGGATGACTGCACCTTCAACAAACTGTAAACCTGGTGCTGCGAGAGCAGTTTGAAGTGCTCTGCAGGGAGCGTGTTCGAGCAGCACCCCCTGCCTCGCGCCTGTCTGGTTCCGATCTGGACTGAAAATCCAGGAGATCCAGATCAACGGTTGTGTATAGAGGAAGAAATTCAATCCCTCATACTAAAACACGCTATTCAACCCGCACAAAAATGTCCGGGTTATTATTCAACCGTGTTCCTAGTGACAAAAAGCAGTGGAGGGTGGAGACCAATTCTCAACCTCAAATCTCTCAACAGGTTAATCCTCACACCAAGTTTCAAAATGGAAACTGTAAGAACGGTGTTAGCAGGATTGAGGAAGGGAATGTGGACAACATCAATAGATCTAAAAGATGCCTATTTTCACATTCCCATTGCGAAAAGCTTTCGTCGGTTCCTGGGATTTGCATTTCAAGGCCGCCAATGGGAATTCAAGGTTCTCCCATTTGGTATATCGACGACTCCTTGGGTCTTCACTCGAGTGGTCCAAGCTATGACGTCATACCTCCGCAGAAGACGCATAGCAATCCACACGTACATAGACAACTGGCTGTTAAAAGCACACACTCAAAAAAGTATATGAGCAAATCTGGAGATAGTTTTGAAATCTCTTACAGATCTAGGCTGGGTAATCATTTTTCAAAAGTCGGAGCTGACTCCATCCCAGAAGTTTGTTTACCTGAGCATGTTCTTCGATCTAGAGATAGGATATGTTTACCCATCTCAAGAGAGAGTAGAAATACTCATCTCAGTCATTCAGTCAGTGTGCAACAGTCGTCATGTCCTGGCACGGGTCTACTTGAGAATGTTGGGATTGATGGTTTCTTTGGACCCAGTCATTCCACATACAGCCGTATGCCGGTGGCCGATCCAGTTATTTTTCATGACAGTGGGCCCAGAATACGGGTTTCCTGGACTCAAAGGTGTCAGTGTTGTAACCTCTTATTCACCACCTTCAATGGTGGATGAAGAGAGAAAATCTCCTGGCTGGGGTGACGTTGTCACCTCCCCACCCTCAGTTAACGATGTACACAGATGCATCAATGGAGGGATGGGGAGCTTGCCTGGAAGAAAACAAAGTATCAGGGCTTTGGAATCTGGATCAGTCAAAAGAACATATCAATCTGCTGGAAATACGAGCAGCAGTCTTAGCCATGGAACACTTCCTAGAGACGGTCAAGGGCAAGAGTGTTCTGGTTCGATCAGACAGTACAACAGTAGTGACTTACATAAACCGCCAGGGCGGAATGAAGTCGCCCAGTCTGTATGATGACATGGAAACTGCTTTGCTGGTGCCTAGATCATGGGATTTCCCTGAAAGCAGTTCATATTCCGGGAAGGCTAAATCTATTAGTAGACTCATTGAGCCGAAGAATGCAAATTCTTCCCACTTAATGGCAACTAAATCAATGTGTAGCTGATCGCCTGTTCAACCACTGGGGCAAGCCCAACATAGATTTTTCGCAATGAACCAGAATGCGAAGATGACGACGTACGTCTCTCCGATTCCAGATCCGAGCGCTATCGCAACAGATGCATTAGCTATCAGCTGTGAGGGAATGTATGCGTACGCATTCCCGCCAGCAATCTTGATTCCAAAAGTTCTCCAGAAAATCAGGCAGCAGGAATGCCAAGTGCTTCTGATTGCCCCAAATTGGCCACGCCGATCATGGTATACGGATCTGCTGGACCTTCTGGTCTGCAATCCTGTTCCTCTGCCTCTGATGGACAACATAATCTTCCAGGGTAAGGCCTTGCACAACAACCCGTCAATGTTCCAATTGACCACATGGATGTTGTCAAGGAATCAGCAGTTAAGGAGGGGGTTTCTGAGCAAGCAGCCATGTTTATGGCAAAAGCCGGAAGGGGGTCAACCTCCAGAGAATATAATTATAAAATCAACAGATTTGCTGAATGGTGCTCAAAAAGATGTATTAATACAATGGAAGCATCTATTCAGGTAGTAGCCGATTTCTTCTGTCATCTTTTTGATGCATATAGCCTCAAGCCTAACTCTATTGCTGGCTACAAGTCAGCTTTTATGTCAGTTATCCCTTGCTTAGCTAATACGGGAAGTGATGAAGTATGTAATCTAAATACTTTAATCAAAGGCATGGGTAATCTAAGACCAAGGAATCCTCCAGTGATTCCGTCTTGGAGTTTATCGTTAGTACTTCAAATATTAGCAGATAAACCCTTTGAACCACTACACTCCATTTCCATGAAAATGTTTACGCTTAAAATAGTTTTTCTGATTGCTGCAGCTTCAGCTGGATGAAGAAGTGAAATACATGCTTTGTCAGCTGAGCCAGACCGTTTTGTGGTGACAGGGGAAGGCCTTAGGCTTCTACCTAGAGTTAACTTTATGGCGAAAAAACAGTCTTTAAAATATCCTGGTCAGCCTATAGTTTACCCGCTTTGACTAGGTTTGATCCTAATTCAAAGGCTTGGTGTCCATGAATTAACACGTTATAATCAACGTACACAGGAATGGTACACGGCTCTGTTTAACGGAGTGTCGGTGGATGACATTATGTCAGTAGCACAATGGCACTGTGAGTCTAGTTTTACAGACCATTATCTCCGTGACACGTCAAATCCACTTGCCGTATCGATTTTACATAAACGTTAAATCTGTATATATTTGTAAATATTGTATATAAGGCCGTTGACTCACACACAGAGCAATTTAGTGAGGCAATCCCCGCTTTTCTGTACTGTACCTATCATCGCCAGCGGTGATTAAAGGGAATCTTGTCAAAATAGGTTAGTCCTATATTTGGTGATGGTTATTTTTTGTCACGATTTGTTATTACTTACTAAAATGGTGATGGTTTTGTGTTCTTTGTAGTTCAATCTGAGAGTATACGAAATGAAGCTTTCGTCCCATGTCTTATAGTACTTTAGCACGAGTACATAGAGAGCGTATAGGACATTGAGGTCATCGCTCCTTCTTTAAAAGAGGGGGTGGGGTGGGAGCAGATGTTAAACTGTCATTACACTCAACATCGGTCGTGTTATCCGATGTTCAAATCATTTCCTGATTGTGTTTACATACACAATTTCAGATGTTTGTTGTGCTCTAAAAGCAAAAGAGCTTACTCTTCCAGGGATGAGCCCATCTTCTGACCTTCGCCTCCCTCCCCACCGAATTCTCCTACGAATTCTGGCTATATCATAGAGTATCAGGGTGGTAAGTATACTCTTGATGTGAAATAAACAAAATCACGGATTTATTTTTTCACGAGAGAGTTGATACTTACCACCCTGATACGATCCCGGCCTCTCCGCCCCACAGAGGCTCGGTCTATCGTCGTTTTATGTTGCAATTAGGTCAGCCAATATTTTGGAATAGAATGAGTCAGCCCCGCGCATGTGCGAGTTTGGGCTGCACTCCGCTGGACTGTCAGTTGAGTAACCTGCCCAGTGGGGGCGGTTTCTTTTTAATTCTGAGTATTATCGAAGCTAGGTCGATAATTAGGAAATATCATAGAGTATCAGGGTGGTAAGTATCAACTCTCTCGTGAAAAAAGAAATCCGTGATTTTGCTTTAGAGTACCGTACCCTTTTTCGGTACCTTCCCTGGCCAGCCCGGGTTAGCGCTCTTTGCTAAACCAGGAGTCACCTTTCTGCCGGGAGAAAGAGGACTATCTGCTGTGTTTTCCTGATCGGCGCTGCCGATAGCCGCCTGTTCTGCCCGCATTCCACGACTTGCCGATGGATGTGCTGGGGTTGGGCCAGACCATGGTTGTGACTTTTATTACACCATCGATGCCATGGATCCGACTATATATACTAACCCTCATGGGCTCGTATGGTGTGGCCGGTTTACCAGGTGTAGGAGGAAATCATCTGTTCCGGCCACTAGTACGGTTGCGAGTGATAACACTGATATAGATACTCTAGATATCTATGACGATGAAGGCCTGTGCCTGGTCGAGCACTCGCAAGCGTCCACAAATGATAGGTTTTACGCTATGCCAGTGAACGCTGGTAATTGTCAGACTAGACCTTGTTGAACCGCCGTCTAGCCAACGGGACCAGTGCCCGTATTTCACATCATGAGAACATACTTACCTCCCAAACACTCTTGATATACTAGTATATCAGCTCTAAGTTCAATAATATTCAGAATTATAAAAATTTAAGTGCCCCTAATGGGCAGGGGTGTGTACACAGCCATGCACATGACAGACCCCACCTACTGCGCATGCGCATACTGGTACTTCTGTTTTTTAATATATTGGCTGACAAGCTACATGTCGAAAACATTTCCAATCTCTTTTTTGAGAATTTCATTATTAGTTTTAAATCATCTTTTCACGCTATGGCGGATAATAAATCATCAAAGGAGTCCTCCTCGTCTTCCGTTAAGGTGATATTGTTCCATATATTAATTAAGATTTGTAACTTTTATGTGTTACTGGTTTTCGTTCACAGCCAATTTGGCGTTAACGCGATTTCAGGCGCTGGGAATCCTTGTAAAATTCTCCCAGCACCTAGGGTTATTAAACCCTTGTGCTTTGTGTCCACAGGTTCTACATATGGATGGAATAACGGTTCCTGTTCTTCTCGGAGGTTGTTCACGTGTCTTTTTCTGACTTATCATTATGATATGTCTAAGGGTGAGAGATATAGCATGAATAAATATCTCCCTCATCTTGTCCCATCCCCTTCATCAGTCTCTGCAGAAAGAAGAGTCTCAGCGGATGGATGGACGTGTTCTGCACAAGAGGATGGCTTGCCTGTGCCCAGGATAAGGGAGTTTATTAATTATGGCACCTAATTATTTGAAAATATTTACAATTTCTGCTGCCATCTTTATTTCACTGTATTCTCTCTTGTATGTGCATAGACTCTCGGATATATATATAATTTAATATTATGTTATTCTTGAGTAATGAATGTTTTAGTCACTAGATATTTGTTGTATTCATGAAGGAGCTATTGCTTTGAGGTTTGATGTCATAATCAACCAGAGATTCTTCTCATTCCTTGATATCATAATCTTAGTTTAGAGAAATCTTATGCATATTGTTATCATCCTTTATTATGAATGTGGAGAGATATCTAGATAGTCATAATCTTTCTCTCGTCCTCTTCCATTCTTAATTCGGGTCCTGGTTGTTCTTTTTTGTTATTGTTAACAAGAGAAGTCATCTGTCCCTTCGGGGTTGTCAGTAATAAAAGTGGGTGTCTTCTCTCTCGAGTTTGTTCGTTTATTTACTAAAAAGAAATAACAAACTTTAAACTGTAATACTCATTGTCTTCATATGGCTTCCTTTCAGAAGTCATGTCCATCTTGTTTCACATCCATGAGGGCTAGATTCTTCCCCCACCCTTGCCCATCTTGTACTATTTGTAGGCTGTCCATCAAATGTGCCATTTGTAAAGAGGTGGGGGGGTCTAACCTCTGAATTCTTTGCATTACAGGCAAAGCTGATGGTCGAGGATGGCAAGAAGGCGAAGAAGAAGGGTAAGAAGAAGGCCTCTGAGAATGATGAGCTCGAGGCCTTCAAGGTAGAGTTGGTGAGTGAGATGTGCAGGACTTTGAAAGATCTGATGCCTGGCATGCTTCGCGGCATGTTGCTGGGCACAGGTGTTTCAACTTCCTGCGCATCTACCTCAGTGCAGGTAGACCCCGTCCCTGGATCATGCCCTACTAGGTCGGACAAAGTTTTCAGTGATCCAGGGGCGGCCGTCTTGGACCAAGGCTTGATGTTCGCATTGGCTGGTGATCCAGCGGCGCGAGCAGCATCAGGTGGGACCCAACCAGCGGGCCTGACCTCGATCACTTGCGGAGTTCCCTCATCATCTGCGCTCTGGCATTCTCCTGGTCAGTCTGGGATGGTGTTTCTTGCTAACCCAGAGTCTAACTGTCCTGACCAGGAAGATGATGAAGACTACCTGCTCGACCCACAGGGTGGTCATGAAGAAAGGGATGCGAGCGTCTACACTACTGTCATGGGGAGTGCGGCCGCTCGCACCTATGGTTCTGTTCCCTCGGGAGCAGCTTTCATGATTCAGCCTGTGGGCCACTTTGGAGCGGACGGCCGCACGTATAAGATACCATGTCTAGACGTGGAATCTCATGTGCATGATCCGGGCCGCGCTAGTGTGCTTTATTCCCCACACACGAGCGTGACCCTGATGCTCGGCCAGCCTGTGGAGAATGTCATGCCAGCTCTCGCGGGCCCGTATGCATTCCCTGGGCAGCCGGGTTCGTCTATAGCCTCCTCCCCGGCCCTACCTGCGAATGCCATTGTCGGCAATTCGCAGGTAGCTCTCCATGGACGAAACGGCCGCCAGTAACCCTCAGGCATGGTTACAGGCAAAGCCGTTGGCCAACACGACTCAGGCTCTGCCATATGCTGAACATATCTATGGCGGCAGAGGAGTCGATTAGACCAAAATGTTGCCTCACGAAGCCCCCCCCCCCCCGCGAGGTTGCTAGGCGATGTCGAGTTACTGCTCTGGGAGAAGATACGTGGCCGGGATCCCATGCTGACACGGGAGCGCTGTGCTCGGGCGCTATGCGCTCGGCTAATGCCGCCTTGCATGACACTGAGGAGAGCTCACGAGCAGAGATCAGTGCGCTGTTTCACATGTTTCAGCTGCTATCGGGGGTAGTAGCAACCTCGGTGCATCAACAGCCTAGTCCGGTGACAGTGCAACGAGCCATCCAGGATCGGATCAACCTGGCTTTAGACTATCTGACTAGGTCAGTCACCAAATCGCTGAGGACGAGGCGCACTTGTTGCAAACGCCGATGGCGGGCCCTGGTCTTTTTGGAGGTGAGGGTTGTCGGTTCCTCCAGGAGACAATTATAGTTACAGGTGAAGGCCTTAAGCCTCTACCGAGATTGAATTTCTTGGCTAGGAATCAATCTTTAAAATATCTGGGTCAACCTATTATTTTACCTGCCTTAGCCAGATATGATCCCGGTGCTAAAGTATGGTGTCCTGTCCGTGCTTTAAATAAGTACAAGAGAAGAACTCAGGTTTGGCGGATGGACCCATGCTCCCTATGGTTGTCATATATTGAACCCCATGGTAGGGTGTCAAAAGACGCTATTTCCAGATGGATAGTAGAATGTATTCAATTCTGTCATAAAACAGCCACTGGAATTCAAGTAGATAGAGCCAAGAAGGCTCATAGTCTCCATGGTGTGGTAACTTCCACGGCATTATTTAATGGTGTTTCTATTGAAGACATTATGTCAGTAGCCAAGTGGCACTGTGAGTCCAGTTTTACCGACCATTACCTCCGTGATACTTCTAACCCACTCGCCGTCTCAGTCCTCAGAAAAAAATTAAATGTAGAGTTATGTATTTGTAATTAGTTTTCCTCCTCTGCTATTTACAAATATCACATTTGTTGGTAGGGTATCCCTACTATTATCTGGTACCATTCTCTTCATCCGGTGGGGAAAGAGATGAGTTCCATGCCCAAGACATCAGAGATCAGTATATGTGACTATTTTGTTTTTTGTCTTGGTGATGGTGTCATATTTTTAATTTTTAATATGGTGATGGTTAATGTCTCTTAATTGTGGTTCTTTCAGAGAGCAATTCTTCTTTTTCCGATGTCTGGTAATACTTTTCATCAAGTATTAGAGAACGTGCTAGTCATTTAGAGCAGCGTTTTTTCCTAACCTTCCTCAGAAAGAGGTGGGGGTTGGGGGGGAGCTCATTTGCCTTTTGATCAATCTCTCTTCATCGGTCGATTATCCGATACAAAATTCTATTCCTGGTTGTGTTTCAGACACAATTTCAGATGTTTTAAATCTCTTGAAAATTCAAAGAGCTAGTCTCTTCGAGGGTGTGCTGGTTTTCAGGACCTTGCCTCCCTCCCGCCAAATTGACTTTCAAGTTCTGGCTTTTATCAAGAGTGTTAGGGAGGTAAGTATGTTCTCATGATGTGAAATAAGAAAATTTACCAAATTTCTTTTTCACGAGTGAGATGACATACTTACCTCCCTAACAGGATCCCGGCCTCTCCACCCCACGGAGGCCTGGTCCTTTGGTTATTTGAATAGTTGCTTCTATGTCAGCCAATATTTAGTAACAGAAGTACCAGTATGCACATGCACAGTGGGTGGTGTCTGTCATGTGCATGACTGTGTACATCCACCTGCCCATTAGGGGCACCTAACTTTTTATAATTCTGAATATTATTGAATTTAGAGCTGATATACTAGTATATCAAGAGTGTTAGGGAGGTAAGTATGTCATCTTACTCGTGAAAAAGAAATTTGGTAAATTTTCTTATTTTCTCGCAGTCTTTCAAGATATTCAACTGAGAATTGGTACATTACTTTATTATGAGAAATTACAGACCAAGTTGGCGTTTCAGGCATTTGCATCATTTTTTGATGGCGTTATGGCGCCTTTTGATTTATGAAATACAAACATATCAGCTTTGAAGACTTTTTCCTTCTTCAAAATATATAACTGAGACTTGGATTATTTCTATGTTATGAGATGTTACAGATCATGTTTGAGTCTCAGCTGCTTTTGACAAATTTTAATGAAATTTTTGACTCAATCTCTAAAGATTTATATCACCAGGTAGGGGACATGTATTGCAAAGCAATACTTACAGAATGCATGTTTAAACCTTGTATCTGGTGGCAAAAATCATGGGGTGTGGAGACCAATTCTCACCCTCATGCCATTGATTGAACAAATTCATGCACACCGAGTTCTCAAGATGGAAACAATCATCAAAACGGTGTTGGCAGGGTTAGAGAGGGGAATGTGGACAGCATCAATAGATCTGAAAGATGCATATTTCCACATTCCAATTGTGAGCAGTTTTTACACCGGTTTCTGAAATTGGCTTTTCAGGGCTGTCAATGGGAATTCAGAGTTCTTCCCTTTGAATTTTCGACTGCTCCTCGGGTCTTCACCCGGGTGGTTCTAGCTATCACAGCATACCTCCGCAGGAGAAACATAGCAGTCCACTGATACATAAACGGCTGGCTATTTTAAGCACCCAATCAGGAAATTTGATCAGCAAATCTGGAAATATTTTTGAAAACTCGGATTTAGGCTGGATGTTAAAATTTCCAAAAATCAGAGCTGACTCAATCCCAGAAGTTTGTTTACCTGGGCATGTTCTTCGATCTGGAGATCGGGTATGGTACCCATCTCAGGAGAGAGTGGAGACACTCATCTCAGTCATTCAGTCAGTGTGCAGCAGTCGCTGTGTGTCAGTGTTGGAACCTCTTATTCACCACCGTTAGTGGTAGATGAAAAGAGAAAATCTAGCGGCGGTGATGCTCACCCCTACCCACCCTCAAATAGCGATGTATACAGATGCATCTATGGAAGAATGGGGAGCTTGCCTTGAAGAACCCACATTACCAGGGCTTTGGAATCTGGATTAGTCACACGAACATATCAATCTACTGGAATTACGAGCTTAGAGAAAGTCCAGGGGAAGATAGTTCTGGTTCGATCAGACAAGTTATCAGTAGTGATTTACATAAACCACCAGGGTGGAACAAAGTCACCCAATCTCTGTATGATGACATGGAAACTGCCTTGCTGGTGTCTAGATCATGCGATCACCTTGAAAGCAGTTCATATTCAGGGAGGGTTAAATCTATTAGCAGACTCATTGAGACGAAGGATGAGTATTTTACCTATGGAATGGCAGCTAAATCAATGTATGGCGGTCTGTCTGTTCATCCACTGGGGATAACCCAACATAGATTTATTTTTAACGAAGAATGCGAAGATGACTACGTACGTCTCTCTGATTCCAGATCCGAGCGCTATCGCGAATGATGCACTCGCTATCAGCTGAGTGGAATTGTTTACATTTACATACCCGGCAGCAATCCTGTTTTCCCAAAATTTCTTCAGGAAATCAAGCATGAGGAGTGCCAAGTGCTTCTGATCGCACCTAATTGGCCAAGCCGATCATGGTACACGGATCTGCTGGACCTTCTGGTCTGCAATCCGGTTCCTCTGCCTCTGATGGATGATATTATCTTCCAGGGCAAGGCCCTTCACAAAACTCCGTCAGTGTTCAGATTGACTGTGTGGATGTTGTCAAGGAATGTAGAATTAAGGAGGGCTTTTCTGAGCAAGCAGCCATGTTTATGGCAAAAGCCAGAAGGGGTCAACCTCCAGAGCATATAATTATAAAATCAACAGATTTGCAAAATGGTGCTTTGAAAGATGTATTAATCCAATGGATACATCTATTCAGGTAATAGCCGTTTCCTCTGTCTCCTGTATGATGCCTATAGCCTCAAGCCTAACTCTATTGCTGGCTTCTAGTCAGCTTTAATGCCATCTAATCCTTGCTTGGCTGTTAGGGGAAGTGACGAAGTATGTTCATTAAATACTTTAATTAAAGGCTTGGGTAATCTAAGGCTGAGAAATCCTCCAGCGATTCCGTCTTAGAGTTTATCTCTAGTGCTTCAAGTTCTAGCTGATAACACCTTTGAACCACCAGGCTCCATTTTCAACTAAAATGTTGACACTTAATCGGTATTTTTTATTGCTGCAGCCTCTGCAAGGTGTAGAAGCGAAATTCACGTCTTTTCTGCACAGCCAGACCGTTTGTGGTTACAGGGGAAGGCCTCAGGCTTCTACTTACGGTTCATTTCATGGCAAAGATTCAGTCATTGAAATACCCAGGTCATCCTATTGTTTTACCAGCTTTAACTAGATATGATTCTAGTTCAAAGGTATGGTGTCCAGTCTGCACACTTAGTCGGAACAAGCATCGTACCCATGAGTGGAAGATGGACCCTAGTTCCTTATGGTTGTCTTATATTGAGCCCCACGGCCGGGCGTCAATAGACCCCTTTTCTCGGAGAATTGTGGAATGCATCCAGTTTTGCCACATATCTGCCTCTGGTAAGCAGCAACCACTTTTGTATTGTTTTCATTCTTCCCCGAAGGGATGATGATGATGTCCAAATCAAAGATTTACTAAGTAAGTCGTGTGTCTTGTGTTGTTTACATAATTATGTCACGTTACCCGTTCTATAATGGTAATGGTTCATGTAATTTTATGGTTCTCTTATGAGAGTTTATGAAATGAAGCATTTCATTCGACGTCCTTTAGTACGTTAGCACTAGTACTTAGAGAGCGTTTAGGACACTGACGAATTCTGGCAATATCATAGAGTGTTTAGGAGGTAAGTATCTCTTGAAGTGAAATAAACAAAATCACAGATTTCTTTTTTCACAAGAGAGTTGATACTTACCTTGTAAACATGGCCTCTCCACCCCACAGAGGCTCGGTCTTCAGGCATGTTATAGTTGCTTTATGTCAGCCAATAAATTATGAGAAGGAAGTGTCAGTCGGCGCATGCTCGGAGGTGGGGCCGCCATCCGCCCGCCTGTCATCTTTCTCCCTGCCAAGTAGGGGCACCTTACTTTTAAAATCTGGGGGGATTATTGAGTGTAAGTGGATATTTTGAGAATATCATAGTGTTTAGGAGGCATGTATCAACTCTGTCATGAAAAAAGAAATCCGTGATTTCGTTTATCTTGTGTTAACATTTGAGCCAAATAGGACCATTAGTTTTCAAATTATCCATGTATTCAGAATTTGATTTACTCCGGATCCAGGTTGTTTATCCTGATCACCGACATGTCTGGAAAGCCTCTGTCATGGGATGATCCTCTGTTGGCCTCAGAAAGCACTATTCTGGTTTGCTTCAAATCTTAGCTCAAGAAATCGTGTTACCTTACACTAGGATTCCACATCTTTCCTGATCTGGAAAATCTAGGAAGTCCGGGGAAAAAGTACAATGTGACCAAAAATGGGAGGGTACAGGGCTACAATCTCTGATTACTGTTGCTCATTAATAAAGCCAATGGACCTTTCCAGTTTATCCATCCATTATATGATGTCATAATCAACTACGTGACATGTTACGATGTAGGATGACATAATCAATGATGTCATGAATGACGTAGATAATTTCACCACGCACTCATAATTGATGACGGACTAAGCATTGTACGAATTGTATGTCTACTATTTAATAAACATTCTGTTGAATATTTTGAAACTAGTTTGACTGGGCGCTGTTGCTGCCTATGGCAGAAACAGCGCCCAGTCAAATTAGTTTCAAAATATTTTAAAAAAATTGCCTGTATAGTTTTCTGGAAATTGATAATCAGGGAGTTCAGGAATCAATCGATTCCGAAGTGTGGGTGGAGCTTAGCTAGAGATGGGCGGGGCATAGCTAAAACTGGATTCCTCCATTGACCGATCATAACTATGAGTATACGTTTAGAGATCATGCTTGCTCCAGTATGTTTGCTTTTGTTTGGTCGGTCCTCGCCTCTTTGTCAGATATAGCCATCATCTGCCTCACCTCTTGTCATCAGATATAGCCATCATCTGCCTCACCTCTTATCATCAGATATAGCCATCATCTGCATCACCTCTTGTAATCAGATATAGCCATCATCTGCATCACCTCTTGTAGTCAAATATAGCCATCATCTGCCTCACCTCTTGTCATCAGATATAGCCATCATCTGCATCACCTCTTGTCATCAGATATAGCCATCATCTGCATCACCTCTTGTAGTCAGATATAGCTATCATCTGCCTCACCTCTTGTCATCAGATATAGCCATCATCTGCGTCACCTCTTGTAATCAGATATAGCTATCATCTGCATCACCTCTTGTCATCAGATATAGCCATCATCTGCATCACCTCTTGTAGTCAGATATAGCCATCATCTGCATCACCTCTTGTAGTCAGATATAGCCATCATCTGCGTCACCTCTTGTAGTCAGATATAGCTATCATCTGCGTCACCTCTTCTCATCAGATATAGCCATCATCTGCCTCACATGCCCCTGACACACTTTATTCTCTGCCATTCCATCATCATCATCATCATCTGCCCGTATGTACTATAATGCTCTTAGTCGATAGTCAAATCAATTGTCCGCCTTTACAGTCTGTGATGCTCTTAATTTACAGTCAAGTCATAATCATTTATCCTTATGGCCCAGAATCATCTTAGTCTACTGTCTATTCATTGTGGCCCAGGATGCTCTTATTAATACCGGATAATCATATTCGTAATTCACAATTTGTCCACCTTTCTGCTTCATGCTGTGATGTAAACAAGGTCAGATCACCTATTTTCACTCATAACGCTTTATAATCTTGATGTACCAGTGGGTCTCAATAGTATTGTCTATGGCTGTGGCAAGGTGTGAGTAGATATAACTGAATGTGTTCCATATTGCCAAATATGTAAATAGTGTATAGTTTTCAAGCTTTGTCTCTCGTTATTTGCTTAACATAGTGAAATTACTGTACCTGTTTATAAGTTGTTAATGAGTGCTTAATCATGGTTATCTTTGCAGGCTCAGTGTCTGATCAATGTAAGCGGTGATGCTGTGAGGATGCTAACAGATTCAGACATTCAGCTGTCAACGAGCCTCGCTCCCATACCAGAATCTAGTCACCGGAGATGTGAGAATAGCTTTGATACAGACTATTCGCCTGAAAGAACCACTGTATGCTAATGAAAAGAGGCCAGGGGGTGGTGGGGGCCATTTATCTCATTTATAATAATCAGCTCTGGGAAAGCAAAAAGGCCAAAAATGTAAAAATACATTTTTCTGTTCCAGTGGACTGATGTTTTCGGTGATGCCAAGTTTTCAATTTGGGGATCCCATCTGCAGCAAGTGTGACAGGGTATGATGACTGTGAGGCTGACATCTGTCAATTAAACACGACTTCAACATGAATTAGTGTCTAAGATTTGACAAAGTAAAGGAGCAGCGGCTATTCTTGGTTAAGATTTGTGTTTGGCTATGCTCTGCCTTTTCTAACCAAATTTTATATAAATTAAGTTTTACTACCTCAGTAGTTTAAAGGTTTACCAATCCACGTGATTAATACATATGGGATCCATACAGTGGAGGTGGTGGATCCAGAATTTCTCACGATCCTTGCGGGGAGCCGTTGCTCCTATGCTGTCGGGGTCGTGGCGGAGTACTTCTATGATCCTATAGTTTAAGGAACAGTGGTTAGTGAGATTAAAATGAATGGTGACAGGTGTGTCTTTCTTGTTCTTAATGTCCCTAAAGTGTTCCTTAATACGTACTTGGAATTCACGTTTTGTTTCTCCCATGTACTGTTTGTAACACTTGATGCATGTTAATAAATAAATAACATTGCTAGTTTGACAGAATGTTTTTGTTTTTATATGATATTTAAGCCCCGTGTGTGAGCTTCTGAATGAGTGAGATTGGCCCATGTTGTGGCAAAGGTTGCAATTGCGTTTTGTGCATGGTTCGATTGGGTTGGCTGTGGTTTTGCCCTGTTGTCCTGCCCTTTTTGGGTCTGTAAATTTGGCATTGACTAGTGTGACTTTAAGAGACGGATTGCGTCTATAGTCAAACAGAGGCTTCTCTGTGAAGGTGGATCTTTCAGATGATTTCTTTTGGCAAGTTCACTATGTGTGTGAAAATCAAAAATGTACAGAATCCTGGTGTTTTGTTGTGTCTTTTGTTTGGGTTTCAGGAGGTCTTCGCGTTTGGCTTTGGATACTTTGGTCAGGCTTTCGTCTAGCTCATTTGCTGAATAGCCTCTGTTCATATGGTGGTGAACAGTGTTATGGGCATGTTTGAGAAAATCGTTCTCATTGCTACAGATTCGTTTTAATCTTAGAAGCTGACCATATGGGTTTGCTTTTTTGGTGGATTTATGATGGGCTGACGAGTAGTGCAGATATCTGTGGGTTTGGTGTGTAGGTCAAACCCTATCTTTTTGTCCGTTTTGATGTAGATGTGTGTGTCTAGAAAAGTGATGGATGTGATGGATTTCTCTGCTGTAAATTTGATGGTTGGATGTGAGTTATTCATATGTTGTATAAATGTTTCTAAATTTTCCAGACCCGATGACCATATTGTAAATATGTCGTCAATGTATCTGAGATAGAGTGCTGGCTGGTGTTCTGCTTTTGAGAGAAGGGTTTCATCTAGATTGGCCATAAAGATTATGGCATAGCTGGGTGCCACTTTGGTGCCCATGGCTGTACCCCCTTTCTGGAGGTAGTGCTTGTTATCGAATTCAAAATTGTTGCATGTGAGAACAATTTTGAGTAGCCGTAGTAGAGAACGTGGTGTAACGTTCCCGGGTGTTCCATTCTTTTGTAGAAACTGCGCTACTGCTCTTATAAAGCTCTAGTACAGCATCTCTATCAATACTCCAATGCATTTATCCTGTTCTGGCCTATATTCTTCAGCTTATGGACATTTTCATTTCAGGGGAGGTTTTCCGTTTGGTAGGACTTATTGCATATCCACAAGATAGTTAAGTGTTGCGTTTAGCTCTGCTAAAGACTGAGTTTGGCGGGACTTAATGCAACAGCTCTGCTATAGATGAACGATGACATTGTCACTTCAGGTTAAGTTTTGTGAACATAGTACATACTGTTTCAATGTTACGTTTATTTCTACTACTGCTAACCAATCAGTCTGAAGGTAACCAAACCTTATTTTTTATTGCTGTCAGCATGTCGATACTAGCAATGACCTGTAATTTTACCATATATAGAGACTTTGACATGTCAGCTTAAGATTGGCTTTTAGTTATACTTAACTGTCTCACACTGCACACCACCTGACAATAATTTCAATGTGCAAAAACTTTAGACTTGCTCCATATTTTGAAACCAAAATGTGACTGAAAGTTGTTGGTGGTTTGGCATTAAGTTCATGTTATGCATGTAGACTAAGGATCTTTAACCCTTTAAGGGCCAAGCCGGCCTCTGTAGTGATCTTGAGGAATGTCCATTTGCAGGAAAATAAAAAACAATTTTTGAAAATTTACCACTGGAATGCCTTGCTCGGTTACTGAGCCAGTCATTCCAGTGGTTAATTTTCAAAAATATTCTTTTGTCATGCAAATGAACAGCCAATAAGTAAATGTTTAAATTTTCTTGATTAAATTTGATCAGTAAAGGGTTACAACCACAAACAGCAAGCTTCATGCTTCCATTGCAAACACAACCACCAAGCTTCATGCTTCCATTGCAACCACGACCAGCAAGCTTCATGCTTCCATTGCAACCACAACCATAAGAGCTTCATACTTCCATTGCAACCACAACCAGCAAGCTTCATGCTTCCATTGCAACCACAACCAGAAAGCTTCATGCTTCCATTGCAACCACAACCAGCAAACTTCATGCTTCCATTGCAACCACAACCAGCAAGCGTCATACTTCCATTGCAACCACAACCAGCAAGCTTCATGCTGCCATTGCAACCACAACAAGCAAGCAAGCTTCATGCTTTCATTGCAACCACAACCAGCAAGCAAGCTTCACGCTTCCATTGCAACCACAACTAGCAAGCAAGCTTCACGCTTCCATTGCAACCACAACCAGCAAGCTTCATGCTTCCATTGCAACTACAACCAGCAAACTTCATGCTTCCATTGCAACCACAACCAGCAAGCAAGCTTCTTGCTTCCATTGCAACAGCAACCAGGAAGCTTCATGCTTCCATTGCAACCACAGCCAGCAGGCTTCATTCTTCCATTGCAACCACAACCAACAAGCTGCATGCTTCCATTGCAACTACAACCAGCAAACTTCATGCTTCCATTGCAACCACAACCAGCAAGCAAGCTTCTTGCTTCCATTGCAACAGCAACCAGGAAGCTTCATGCTTCCATTGCAACCACAGCCAGCAAGCTTCATTCTTCCATTGCAACCACAACCAACAAGCTTCATGCTTCCATTGCAACCACAACCAGTAAGCTTCATGCTTCCATTGCAACCACAACCATCAAGTTTCATGCTTCCATTGCAACCTCAACCATCAAGCTTCATGCGCCCATTGCAACCGCATTACTGCTTATAACTATTACATGTGTAAGATTTTTCGAATAATAACACTACATCTGCTGCTTTACTCCATCAAATCTCTGACATCTGTTTACTCTGGCCTCAGTTTATCTGATGTCAGTTGATGTGATGTCAGTTGAAGTGATGTCACTTGAAGCGATGCCAGTTGCTGTGATTTCAGTTGATGTGATGTCAGCTAGATAATGAATATAAGTTTGATTGACAGATAAGTCACATTGTGTTTCTATGTCTAACGTTTGTGGAACATGACTGATGTACAGTTAAATTATTTATGTTCTGATACATAAAAACTAGTTTATAGATATGTGTTAATTTATGCATAAATGTCTTATTGAATGAAATATATGCATCTGAATACAAGTCTGTTTTCTGTCTCTATGGCTACCTTGTTATGCTGTCAAGCATGTTTAAGGTAAGTAGAAATGTGTATGCACCAGTCCTAGAGAATATATCTGGATGTGGTGAATGGGTGTGGACATGGTGAGTGGGTGTGGACGTGATGAGTGGGTGTGGACATGGTGAGTGGATGTGGTGAGTGGGTGTGGACATGGTGAGTGGGTGTGGATGTGGTGATTGGGTGTGTGTGGACGTGGGTGTGGACGTGGTGAGTGGGTGTGGACATGAATGTGGTGAGTGGGTGTGGATCTGGTGAGTGGGTGTGGACATGGTGAGTAAGTGTGGATGTGGTGAGTGGGTGTGGATGTGGTAAGTGGATGTGGTGAGGGTGTGTGAATGTGGTGAGTGGATGTGGTGAGTGTGTGTGGATGTGGTGAGTGGAAGTGGTGAGAATGTGGTGAGTGGACGTGGTGAGTGGGTGTGGACGTGGTGAGTGGATGTGGTGAGTGGGTGTGGACGTGGTGAGTGGGTGTGGCTGTGGTGACTGGGTGTGAATGTGATGAGTGCGTGTGGTGTGGTGAGTGTGTGTGGTGAGTGGATGTGGTGTGAGGGTGTTGATGTGGTAAGTGGGTGTGGACATGGTGAGTGTGTGTGTGGACGTGATGAGTGGGTGTGGATGTGTGGACATGGTGAGTGGATGTGGTGAGTGGATGTGGTGAGTGCGTGTGGATGTGGTGAGTGGGTGTGGATGTGGTGTGAGGGTGTTGATGTGGTATGTGGTGAGTGTGTGTGGATGTGGTGAGTGGGTGTGGATGTGGTGAGTGATTGTAGATGTGGTGAGTGGATGCAGTAAGTGGATGCAGTAAGTGGATGTGGTCAGTGGATGTGGTGAGTGGATGCGGTGAGTGGATGTGGTGAATGAATGTGGTGGGTGAATGTGGTGAGTGAATGTGGTGAGTGGATGTAGTGAGTGGATGTGGTGAATGAATGTGGTGAGTGGGTGTGGTGAGTGGATGCGGTGAGTGGATCTGGTGAGTGAATGTGGTGAGTAGATGTGGTGAGTGGCTGTTGATTGGGTGAATGAGAGTGGATGTGTGGTGGGTAGATGTGGTGAGTGGGTGTGGTGTGTGGATGTGGATGTTGTGAGTGGATGTGGTAAGTGGGTGTTGCAAGGTGAAATGTGGGGGTGTCTAGGGTACTGAGAGGTTATCTAGGTCAAAGGTCAACCTAGGTCGTGGATAAGAACCATGAAAATCACTATTGAAGCGAGTCTAGTGGTTATAAATGACCAACTAATACTTTGAATGAGTTGATCGGTCGATATGGATTGATATATGACCTGTATCGACCTCAATGCATGCCTAATATTTGTACCAAGTTTTGCAACGATCGCTCAAGTGGTTGATGATAAAGTGTTCAGCTCGTCTAGAACTAATTGATTGACTAGTAATGGATGATGACAGACTTATATTCCCCTCAAAGCATAATAATTGCTTGTACCCAAATTTGATGGTGATAGTGCGAGTAGATGGCATTAAGTTATACTCGATAATGCTCTCGTGGATCTTTAGTGAAATTGAAATGGCAATATTTTAGTCAGAATGACTTATTGAATAATAGTGGACAGAAGTAGGAATGGACTGAATGCAGTCCAAGTTTTGCTCAGGAAACTAAATAAGGAAATTCATCGACTAAGGACGGACAGATTGAATCATCAGAATAGCGGGAATGAGTGATGCATCAGTGACAGATATTAGATAATAAACTATGGTGCTTATTTTAGCCAAGACAATATGTCTATACCGTACTTAAAGGTCACTCATGTCCACAGATTTTATCAAGTTTGATAACAGATAACAGAATATCAGGGATCAAATTTGGGTAACGTCTAAATGTGACTAACCTCTAGATTTTAAGGCTATTCTGGTGATGAAGTCTCTCTGCTGGACTAGGTTGTAGACATAGAAACCTGACTCAACCTGCCTCTAGCAGTTTTAAGTATAAGAATGAATTTCTCATAACTGGAATATAGCGAGCCCAATAAGTATGAAGGATTGGAATTGCTAAACTCTAGACAGCACGAATAGGTCAGGAAACTACAACAGACAGGGAGGATCAAGATAGCCAGAAACTAAGATTGAAAGCTATGTGGAATTTTAAACCATTTATTTGTTCATATTTGTACAAAAAGGTAGTCAGACTGGTGGTGTGATGATATAAATATTGTAATATAACTGAATATCACCGAATAATATTGAATATTGGTTAACAGTAAATAAAAAAAATATTGTTAATGTTAACCAATGTTAAATTATTAACCCTTTTCACGCAAATGACATGACTAGATATTCCTAGGAGGAGCAGGGCGTAAACTATCGAATGTTTCAAATCTAATTTGGTCAGGACCCGTTGACAGCAAAAGATTCCTATCAAATTATTCTACAGCTCAATCATACAGATCATATTAAATCCTACTATAAATATTTTGGGTTTCAAAGGGTTAAACTGTAAAGTCATATTGATCAATGACAAGACCTAACAACTAAAAAGTGGTTAGTCCAAGATACCCGGTGGGGGTGGAGGGGGGGGGGGGGGAGTTGCAGAAAAAGTGTGAGTTGTGTAAATGTTGAAACCTGTTTTGCTCTGATCAGTAATAAATATAATAATCGGAATGTTAGGTCTACCTGAATTTGGATGACGTCACATCAGAAGATGGTAATAGTACATGTCGATATAGCACTGGTTCCACAGAAAGGATAAGCGCGCGCCAGACTCCAGAGAAAGGGTGGTGTTGATATAGCACTGGTTCCAGAGAAAGGATAAGCGCGCCAGACTCCAGAGAAAGGGTGGTGTTGATATAGCACTGGTTCCAGAGAAAGGATAAGCGCGCCAGACTCCGGAGGAAGTGTGGTGTCGATATAGCACTGGTTCCAGAGAAAGGATAAGCGCGCCAGACTCCAAAGAAAGGGTGATGTTGATATAGCACTGGTTACAGAGAAAGGATAAGCGCGCCAGACTCCGGAGGAAGTGTGGTGTCGATATAGCACTGGTTCCAGAGAAAGGATAAGCGCGCCAGACTCCAAAGAAAGGGTGATGTTGATATAGCACTGGTTACAGAGAAAGGATAAGCGCGCCACACTCTAGAGAAAGGGTGGTGTTCATATAGCACTGGTTCCAGAGAAAGGATAAGGGCGCCGGACTCCAAAGAAAGGGTGATGTTGATATAGAACTGGTTCCACAGAAAGGTTAAGGGCGCCAGACTCCAAAGAAAAGGTGATGGAGATCATGTTTTGGATTCCATCACGGCCACCGTATGGAAAAAGTCTAGGCCTACAGAGGCAGGTTCTAGATAAAATAAGATTAGGTCACCATTCCGGTCATCACATACCACTGGTCAGTCAACAGGTCATATAATAACGGATGTCCTAGACATCACTAATGGCTGTTCATGCCTCTATAATAAACATTACAAGCACGTGAGCCAGCAGGAAAGTTCAGAAGACGGATAACATGATGACAGGTGAAGTAAATTTATGTGATAGCACTGTCTGGCTGTTGTCTTACCAGATTCCCAATCCAATAATTCAATTGGCCGTCACAACTAGCAATAACATAACGTCCTTCATAGTTTGCATGTAACAGGCTATTTTGCTCCGTTGTTAGCTTCAGGACCATATCACCAATGCCAAATTTTCGCTCTCTAGCTTTTCTGTCAAACCACATTTCTGTTCTTGTTGGCTAACCTTTAAATTGTCGGCTATGAATTGTCTTGTATTGCTCAAGCGAGTGCATAAATCTGACATAATCAAATTATGGTAATTTTTGGGGTGGGATCTTAATGGTCGTTCTTTCAGGATGGCTAATGGACTTCGTACAGTATGTTCGAAGACAAACTCATTTGGGGAATATCCCAAAGACTCTCGGTGTCTTGAATGTAGAACATTAATAGTTTAACGCCTTCATCCCAGTCATGCAGGCTTTTATGACAAACTTCATGCAGCATTGTTTTTACATCCACCTCTGGACAGCTCACTGGCAGAATTTGGTTTGGATGCGATAGAGTATCTTACAGTAGCAAGAGTCAGCCACGTGTGGAAGGCGATCAGCTCTAATCTGTTCACCCCTGAAAATCACCATTTGACAGCTCCATCATTAACCTATATGTCTGTCTAACGATCAATTAGAGTTTACTATGCTGAGTATGGCTACCCATAGATTTATTGACATGATGTCATATTAGACAGCCTGTCTGACATCCAGTTAGAGTTTATGATGCTGTTACTTATTGACCTGTCAACATAATATCATACCAAGCATATCTGGACTTTGCTGAGATGTTGGCTATGCCGATAAAGGACTACACCTTTCCACCCAAGGAAATAGAGGTGCATATCCGCTGACAAGCAGGTGAGTGATGGCAACAGGAGATGACAGGACTACAAAAATGTCGAAGAATGGGAGAGGATTCTGCATGAGTGTGTGTGTGTGTGTGTGTGTGTGTGTGTGTGTGCGCGCGTGCGTGCGTGCACATACCTGTTCCTGCCTGCGTGGGTAGGTGTAAATGAGTATTAGTGCAAGAAAGTCAAACAACACCAGGGGTACTATCAAGGGGACAAGGTGAAGTTCCACACGTCGTGATTTTAAAAGCTACTGGCACCGGAGCAGGAGCTGTATGACAGGTGTCTATGGGAGGTATGTCTCCACACCAAAAATCTGGCACGTTTCGCCAGGCTCTTTACGATGATTCTCACAATGACTCATCAGAGATTCTACAGGTGATGCAGCGCGAGTACACGTTTAAGCCTACATATATACTGTGGCTAAATCAGAGTGGCGAAAACAATCTGAATTATATCTTGCCATGACACCTAATGAGGGTGGCAGAGTCTACAGCTGGTGACTCCAGCATATCAATACTATCAGACAAAATCTCATCCACAAGGCTAAAACGTATAGAGTAGAACACATAGACAGGCAACCTCCTTCAACAGTCTGGCATGGGCAACCACAGCTGCTGGTGTGATTAGAGTCAGTGCGGACTTGGTGGCCATCGCCACCTTTGCTACAAGAGTGGGAGAAATTGTCGATATCCTGCTGGGTGGAGTGACACTTGGCACTACTGTTCTGTCCACCGGGCTGGGAGTTGGCTAGCACCAGGTCAACAGCAAGCTAGGGAAGCATGCTCAGTATGTGATACTAGCAAAGAGCAGTCAGGATAGTCAGGCCCGCCACCAGCTCAACTTTCCCATTTCTCTACACCTTCGACTGAACCCAAGCAACGTGGTCATGAATTTTGAGGATCTGATGGTCAGGGACTATAACAACATGATAGTCGAGGGAAGTTCCCCCGGTGTCCATTTCGGATTCAACACAGACATCAACTTGCTCTCATGTGCAATCCCAGCCACAGTTGGGACAAGCAGGCCTCCATTCATCATGATAACAGATGGGGCTATGGAGCATGTGGATGGCGGGGTGAAGCAACCACTATCTGGCATGAGCGGGCATCGGAATGATGACAGATCGGGAAAATAGCTCTACGAGTCATGTCAGGCATACCTATCGCTATGCTCGTCACTAGTCTACCCTGCCCCCGGTAGCAGATCCTCTAGATCATCCCAACTTCAGTTGCTGCAGGTGCCATGGCTGCCATGATACACCGACTTAGTGTGCCTGACTGCCCCCGCAAACGCCCCCAGTATACACAGAAAAGGGCTACACGGTTCAGTGGTGCACCCTTTTTCCAGCTTGTAGTAACACGGAGACCAGTCCAGCTTAGACTCGAGAGATGCCAGGCAACAGACTAAGCCACTGGCAGTTCATGTCGGCAGTAATGTGGCGGCGCTGTGGTCAAAATGACAAGTGTTAATGAGGTCGTTCCTGTTATTGGTGCCACTGTCCTCACTACAGTGGTGAGTGGGGTTGTCAAGCACTATCAGGGAAGAGCTCGCTCCATTCCAAAGATCGCCATCATTGGTGCCTTGTATACCATTGCAGCGAGGTTTATGGGAGAGCACATCCCAACAGTGGAAGCAGTCATGCTCGGTCCGATTATGAGTGCTATGACTGAGATTGTGGCCTATGTTTGAGGAGGGATATATAGAGATGGACTATGACTCACACAGTCTATGGGGCATGGCGTGCCATGCCAGCATTAAATACATCCTATGATGCAAGGCGTGCTATGCCAGAGTGAGTAGCACATAGTCGAGCATGATGACTAAGGATCTCCAATGCAGGGGAATTGCTGTTATCACACAAGGCAAGTCTGTTCAGAGAGGGTCAGTATCCTGAGCACTCCTACCTCCCCCTATTGCCAGCAGACTCAACCTATTCCCACCTGGTACGCTAGGGATACGATTAAATTTAAGATGTGAATTATAATCCACGCCCAACATGACTTTATCATTCAGAACTAGAAAATGTGGAACTTGGTATTTTGGCCCACTTTGTCAAGGCATACCTCAGTTAGGATGACACTGTTGTCCCAATATCATTCCTAGACTTCCACAAGGAGGCAGAGCCCAAGGAGGTCCTAGGTCCTATCCCGGCTAGAGAAGTTGTCGGAAGCACTGAAACGCTAGGCCAATCGGCCATCAACATGGCCAAGACTATACACGGGCTGAGATGCGGGACATGTTCAGAATCCATGAGGCTGGTGCCTTCACACGTGTGCCATCAATGTGATGGCAGAGTCCTATGCAATGACCTAGTTAAAGACCTGCTGACACTACGGAGCAATGCCACCTTGGAGATAGAGATATCCCACCTAATCATTGCACGCAGCTCAGCTTCCATATTGGAAATTTCATAGCGGGCACACTTGGTGGAAGTGACAGCGCTGTACTTCGGCTATGCCAGGGTCTCGCAGAATGGATGTATTAAACTTGAGGGTATGTAAAGCATGATATTTGCTGTTACAGTCCTGCTCTGAGCACTACTACTATGGCTTCTTCTGCTCAGATGACGCCTCATAGTCAAGGGTCAGCTCAGAGAGCCTTACAGCCTCGTAGTACTCATCGAGACTCTCATCTACCCCTCCGATGGTTTGAGCAGCCTGAACCATGAACTGCTGCATACGTGTCTCCTTTGGTGCATGTGATCGAGTGCATTGTTGTGTTCAAACCTCTCCTTCGCCAGCTTCTTTGTTGCCTGGTTATGACGTTTTTGATCCACTTCTGTCGCATTGTGGACAGTGAAGCTCAGTCCCAATTTGCCAATGCAAAGACGCCAGCATTCAGGATCGTGGATCCAATCCTCTACTTTCTCTATTTAACACCTTGTGTCAACTTAACCCATTATGCCAAGCTGGTAAAAAACGTCATCTGCAGCAATCATAAGGATGTCAATTTTCAGGCTAATTCAAGATTATTTTTTGAAAATTTACCACTGGAATTCAAGTCTTGAATTTTAAAATATAGTCTTATCTTGGCCTACAAATGAACACAAACTAAGGAAAAATGTTTATTTACTTATCCATTAACCCAGCTAAAAGTGAAATAGTCATGAGAAATATCCATTTGCAGTCCAACAAAAAATCTATTTAAAAAAGTAAATTACAGTGGTAAATTAAAAACATGTGTATTAAAAGTCGCCTGCACATGGACATTCCTTGAGGAAACACTTCAATTTTTGTAAAAAAAAATCTTGACCATTGAGGGATTAATTGATAGTAGTATTTTGCATGCCTTGAAGGGCTGTTGACACAAGAAAGGTTAAAGCTCTCGTATAGACCCGATGTACAAATCCGAGGCTTTTGAGGATCCAGTCCATGATGATATTGACGATGTCGACGATGACTATGAAGGCGGTGACTATGATAAGAGCCAGAACCCTGCAGGCTAATCCACCGACGAAAGGGGATCTATCACACCTATGTGAAAGGCTGTCTCTCTGGTGGTTGTCAGGGCTGTGATTGCTTTGTTCATGACAAAGGCTGGTGAGATGGTCCACAAGATCGCTAATAATGCTGCCCAGGGAGTTGAGATTATCACGGAGGCTATTCTAGCCATTACTTCAGGTGTGGATATCTTGCTTGGAGTAGCCGGTCCATGGCTCCCATATGTCAGTGGCACTCGCAGCCATCTGGCCTGCTGAATATTTAAGACATACTTTATAGTATGGCGGTGATGTGTGATCAGATGCTTAATGTCCGTGAATTGGTCAACACACTACCCTTCTCTGAGGACCCAGCAGAAGCCAGCCGACAGTGTGTCTAGGTATTTTGAGGTGTTCAGTGATGGTCAATTGAAAGACAACTGTCTTCGTCTGTCTCGATTTCGCCCACGCCATACATGATACGATAGGAGTAGAAGTAGGTGATGAAATCTGAGAGTTTATCAACCACCTATTTTGAGGAGCTCTATTACAGGCAAGTTGCCTATCACCGTGAGCTAACAAACTATGGGAGGTGGCACACCAAAATAATCATCATTTCCCCCTGGAGAATGTCAGTTAGTGGCTTGCCAGGCAGGCAATGTGGCAGATATACAGAGCGACATTAGGCGGGTACACTTCTATGAACCTGTCCCGAACCAGAAATGCTGGTGTCAGTTTGCTCACAAATCCAGCAGAACGACCAGGCTGTGCCACTGTCCAGTCACCATGTGTATATGCTGTTTCTCCCGCATGACCGTGTGGGTCGCAGGACCTACAAGTACTCCTTCACCATCGTTGATGTCACCAGCAGGTACTGCTCATGGATAAGTATGTGGGCCAGGTGGCACAAGCAATCACAAAAGCCCCTCCAGTGGCCAGAGTTGCTACAGGTGGATGAGGGTAAGGAATTTAGAGATGAGACTGCAGCCCTGATGCACAAACATAGTGTATCGAGTATGCAAGGTGAGGTTGGATATCGCCGCGGTAAAGCTATTGGTGAGCGTTGGAACTGGATATTAGCAGAGGGGTTGTATCCACACCAATATGCTCAGGAGATGTCAGGTTCTGGTAATCGTTCCAGAGTCTGAGTGAGAGGCTTCTCCATTGCAGTGGAGCGATCCAATGATGTGGGCACTCGCCTAATTGGGCAGAAGGCAGTACAGGTTATCTAATATCTAACGTTCATCTGTTTCCAAGCCTACAGAGAGTATCAATGGCAGCTTTCCATCAAATGTCCTGTTTCGCTACCTATATGGGCCCGGCGAGCTGAAAGGCTGTTGAGGCATGCAACAGATCCTAACTGGTCGATAGATCTCCACAGACTTGACAGGTATGTGGAGACGATGGTGGCTGCCCATATTGTACTACCTGGCTCATTCAGATTGCAGCCCTAGACAACCTTTTTTACGCGTGGAGTATAAACTGATGCCTGTGGACACACAGCTGCCATCACCGGGAGAGTTCAAGTTGTGTAGACGTCCCCTAGGTCATAAACAACAGCATC
Source organism: Chaetoderma sp. LZ-2023a (assembly GCA_034401795.1). Classification (NCBI taxonomy): domain Eukaryota; kingdom Metazoa; phylum Mollusca; class Caudofoveata; order Chaetodermatida; family Chaetodermatidae; genus Chaetoderma; species Chaetoderma sp. LZ-2023a. Next base: position 195,646,307 of record CM067370.1, on the reverse strand, counting down.
AATGGGACTACAGGTGTCAAGTTGTTTATTGTTCCAGCAGAACTATCAGTCTGTGTCACTGTCCCGACTGGCAGATGGTACGCGATTGGCTTGGTATGGAACCATCTGGCAGCACATGCCACTTATCATAGTATGCTGAGAGGTTTTTTAATTCATCGGACAACATAACCTTGTAGGCTATGTGCATACAGAGACCTCTGTGGCTCTGTCCACTACACCATGGAGGGCGCTGTAGAACCTCTGCCAAGAGATATCATTATGGTGCTTAGACGTTCCCTTAGCTGAGCACATTCTCCACGTAGTAGCACTTGGACCACAGTGTGATAGCACATATATATATTCGAACGCGAGCTTGAACCATCCCAGAGTCCATCCAGACCACCCTTTCCAGCCAGTCCTGCTTGCATGCCTCATACTCTGAGCGCATCTCCAGACGTATCACATCATTGAGGCTGGAGCCTCTATGGAGATATATACATAGTCAGTGTCCATCTGGCGATACTCGAAGCTGTCGCATGCCACATATTGATCCAGAAAGTCGTTGTCAGCTTCGCGAGCTCATATACTATCATCGCGAGCTGGTAGGTTTGACGAATAGTGAGATATCCTTATGGTTCTGTACCTCGTATGATTCAACTATCTCCTCGAGATCCTCGAACCATGCACTGCCATGCCCTCTATCCACCACTCACATATCTTTGGTGAAGCTGGTATTGCTATGACGCTCCAGTGCCTCAATCAGCTCGCCATAAGCATGGTTGTCTATCAGTTTGAAGAGATCTGCCACGGGTGCGTTGCCCTTATCCGCATCCCCTGAGTAGCGAGCCGCCATCACTGTTTTCACGAAACACTCAATCGCTTTTTTGTGGGGTGTAGTCTATTGTGCGGTATACAGCAGTGATTTCTCTGCTATGGGTGATATACCATTTGGGTGTCGGTGCGTAAAGAAGCCTCTTTACTAGAGAGTGCACTGACAAGTTTACTGGTGGTGGAACGCTTCCACCCTGTCTGCTTTAGGTATGCAAACATCTCAGATGCTACTAGTTCAGCTGAGATCTAGCGATTATGGAAAAGAAGTGGCAATTCCCTGAACTGCACCCATAGGTTCGTCAGTACCTCTACATCCACCACAGCGAACCCAAACCAGCGGTCTGCTAGGAGATCCTCTATACGGTGTTCTACGTCAGAAGCTCCTCCCCACTGCCACACTGTCTTTTTATCACATGACATCTCTTTGACCATCATGGACAGGTAGAGGGCATTCATGTGATAGCTGTGGAGACATTTGCAGACATGTTCACCATCACGGCGCCTCTTTGTCTGGGGAATAGAGACCTATATATGGCATGTGCTGAAGGGGATACTGTACAGGCGAATCCTGGAGAGACAGTGCATCTTTCAGGATGTCTATACCTCGTTCTGTGTAGAACTGTCACTGCTCTAGGGCTCTGATGATGGATTGACATTCAAGTTGTTGTAGTATCGCAGTCAGTCAGCGAATGTCCGCATCTCCTTCTCTTGGAATGTCTATGCTCATTTTTTCCACTCTGATAGCTTACCTTGACCTTAGAGCACCATGATGGATAGTCAGGGAGCCCTGGATAGCTGAGCTTCTCAGGAGCATCAAAACATTCATACGGAACCAGCTCTTCTGCTATATGTGCCCTCACTATCAGATGACATTGAAACTGAAGCCAAGATATCGAGAAAAATCTTAAGTGAAATAGGAGCAATTAAACAAAAACTATGAACACCTTAGTGACCAAGTACTAAATCTTCAGACTGCCCAACAGTTAATCTCTCAGATAACAGCTGGAAACCAAGAAATACTCGCGAAATATACTATGAAATCACTTGGTGTGACTCAAAACAAACCTCAAAGTATTAGAAATATGACCAACGTACCAGTCGTAAGACCATACACGCAGCAACCATTACATCATACCAGAGCCACCTCCACCTTGACACATTTTGATTTCGGTCACAGGCAAGGAAGGTGCAGCTACAACTAACGCTGCAAATAGAAGTTGCAACAACAACCACACAATCTCTGAAATTTCTGATAGTACTCAAACCAGCCACACAGATACAAACTCTGGACAACTATACAAAAGACACAGCGATATAGTTTCTGCTATCCCGGTCCATGTAACTAGCTACACAAACCAAAACACTAACAATGGAACAAATAACAGAAATAGCTACACAGCACATGACAATTCATACTTTCCACCTCGAAATCACATTCCAAACCGGTCTGCACCAAACCCAAGAGTTAAAAATGTCCTCGTTATTGGCAGCTCAACACTGTCAAAACTGAGCGATACATGTCAACCGGACAAACAAATATAATGATCCCTTCCTTCTCAGGTGCGAGAATCAGTGAAATAACTGACAAACTGGATTCTTATCTGTTATCCAATCATTATGATGCCATCATCACACATGTTGGCTCTAACGATATTGGTAAGCGCAAACCTGAGGGGATGATAAAGATTACAACAACCTTATTGATAAAGTTTAAAATATCTCACCTGACACACAGATCCTAGTGCCATCCCTGCTACCCCGTCCATCCTAGCAAGATACACACGAAAACGACCAAGTTTACCAATTCAATACAATGCTTTATTCCTTGGCAACCCACTTAAATATCATGTACATTGAGAACACACACTGGTTCACTAGAAACCGGAGAGATAAAACACGAGGTGTATCGAGATCACATACATCCCAACTATCATGGACTCTGTTTGCTTTCAGACAACGTCACAAGTTGCCTATATTCTACACTACATCAAGGTCAGGATTTTTTGCAAGGCCCGGTACCAGGAATGCGAGGGGTATGACATACATAGCGTTTCCAAACCAGTTACTCTGTCAAGCCAGAGACGTAACAAATCCAAACCGTTTTATGTTCCTTAAGGATGAATTAAACTAATCCAAAGACATAGAAAACCATTGACGCCGCCGTTGTCGGAAATGTGATACCTATGTCTCGCAGGCGAGACAAAAACGCATTCATGAACCAGAGTTATGGCCCTTGTTTAAGGGCGTGGCGACTTCATTTTAATAGCCCAAATAGATATTACCTAAAGGACAATGTCTGCCAAATTTGGTTTTAACTAATTGATAAATGACGAAACGTGGCACAAACGTATGTTCCCCATAGGCTTCAATACTTTGAAAATATAGCAAGGGACATAAGTCTGCTATTTGTGGGCGTGGCCACTTCATATTCCTAGCCCAAATAGATATTGCCTAAAGGATCATATCTTCTGAATTGGGTTTTAATCCATCGATAAATGACGAAATGTGCCACACATGTATTGTTCCCATATGTTTCAATACCTAACAAGAATTCCGCAGAACAAAATGTCTCGCCTGTCTCCTGGATGCAGTTGCAATAGGCTTTACCAATCCTGAAATAAGCTGAGAAGTTTTGTTAAACGCAAAAAATTAATGTTGAAATAACATAGTTCTGTATCAAGGTCACAGTGACCTTGACCTTGTGACCCCAACATCATCATGCTGCTTCCTATCATTATAGGTAACCGTGTATCCAAGTTCAGTTACAATAGGCTTGGCCAATCCTGAAATATAAGCGGAGAAGTTTTGTTAAACACAAAAACTTAATGTTGAAATAACAGAGTTCTGTAACAAGGTCACAGTGACCTTGACCTTTGACATGGTGACACCACCATCATCATGCTGCTTCCTCACATTAAGGTAACCATGTCTCCAAATTTAGTAGCAATAGGCTTTACCAATCCTGAAATAAGCTGAGGTTTTCTAAACGCAAAAAATTAATGTTGAAATAACAGAGTTCTGTATCAAAGTCACAGTGACCTTGACCTTGTGACCCCATCATCATCATGCTGCTTCCTCACATTATAGGTAACCATGTATTCAAATTTAGTAGCAATAGTCTTAACCACTCCTGAAATATAAGCTGAAAGGTTTTCCTGAACGCAAAAACTTAATGTTGAAAAAGCAGAGTTCTGTATCAAGGTCACAGTGACATTGACCTTGTGACCCCCATCATGCTGCTTCCTATCATTATAGGTAACCATGTATCAAAGGTCAGTTCCAATAGGCTTAACAAATCCTGAAATATAAGCTGATAAGTTTTGCTAAACGCAGAACCTTAATGTTGACGCTGCCGCCGTCGAAAATGCGATACCTATGTCTCGCTTTTTCTGCTTCTCAGGCGAGACAAAAACGCGTTCATGAACCGTAGTTTTGGCCCTTGTTTAAGGGTGTGGCCACTTCATATTTATAGTCCAAATAGATATTACCTAAAGGACAATGTCTGCCAAATTTGGTTTTAACTAATTGATAAATGACGAAACGTGCCACAAACGTATTTTCCCCATAGGCTTCAACACTTTGAAAATATAGCAAGGGCCATAAGTCTGCTATTTGTTGGCGGGGCCACTTAATCTTCATAGCCTCAGTAGATATTGCCTAAAGGAACATATTTGCCAAATTTGGTTTTAATCCTTTGATAAATGGCGAAATCTGCCACAAACATATTTGCCCCATAGGCTTCAATACTTTGAAAATATAGCATGGGCCATAACTCTGCTATTTGTTGGTGTGGCCTCTTCATCTTCATAGCCCCAATAGATATTGCCAAAAGGAACGTATCTGCCAAATTTGGTTTTAATCTATCAACAAATGGTGAAACGTGCCGCAAATGTTTACAGACGACGGACGACAGACAAAGCTCGATTGTATAAGCTCACCTAGGTGAGCTGATAAATAACTTCGTAATGCACCTGATTGCTGGTTTGAGACCTCTGATGGCGTATATATGGCACATCGTATCATATGAGCAGGGACGATATCATTCTGGTCAAGAGTGAGCGCTTGATGAAGGCCATATAATAATGACCTCATTAAAGCTCTTGACCAATCAGAAGTGTATGCAACAGAGCCTTACGACTGCCACCACTGTGCAGATTTGTATCTCGCGAAATCTCCTTCGATTCGAGATCGAGAAAAGTATCTCGTATGAGTAGCCATTGGCGTAGTGATTTCCACCAGAATATGGTGGTAGAGAGAATTGAAACTTAAAAGGACACGAGCGCTACTCTCCTCATACCAGACACTATTAATTCACGTAAAACGAGGTGATATAAAGCCCGTAGTCGTCTGTATGACAAGTAGTTAACAGAAAAATAGTCCCTCTGAATTATTGTTGGGAATTTGTACTATTTTTGTGATCGATGATTGGTTTTATATATTAACCAATGATCAAATAATGATTGATGATAACAGGTTCTCATTTTTTACCCATTTTGAATGCAGTAATTATAGCATGTTCAAGGATAATTACCCCTTTCAAATCAAGTCGCAGGTATGACAGATTCTTAATAATTTAAGAAATAATCTGTTGGGTATTTTTGAAACTGATTTGAATGGAAGATGTTGCAGCAACGGCGTCCATCGGGTAAGTTTCAAAATATTCAACATGATATTGGTATGGTTGCTTTGAAATTAACATACTATTTCAGTGCTGAAATCTGTCTATGGTCATGTCATGTCTATTACTAGCTAACCTTCTCCTACTTTGGAGTTTGTATGTGTGTTAGAATCGATCTGTACGCATGGTGTAATCTGCTCTTATACTATGAACCCTGAACTAACAGAACCCCAACCATGGCAGCAGTTCTCAATCAAGCTAGTATCAATGTTTTTCTTTTATATGTGTCTTCCTAAAAACGTAACAATATTCTACATGACTGCATTCCAATTGCTAGTTTATGCCTGACCTGTTGATGACACCAAATACGTTTAAAAACTCACCCACAATTCTTAATTATTGCTATTTGACACTTGACACATCTCATCCAGTGTATCCACTGGTCAGATGGGGTTATATATAATTAAATCACGATAATACCCAATATTACAGCCAAATAGATAACTCTATTCAGTCCTCCAAATGACCCCAATAACCTCCCTCTATTCAGTAGTTCCGTTGCCTTATTTCCTCCCTGTCCATATTCCCTCTAACCTGACCCATGCCCGCTATATTCCCTTGCTCATCCTGCAGGAAACCTGCTAATAATAATAATCAGAGAGCACTACTATGTGACTTATGTAGCACATGGATTCATCTAAGTTGCTTCAAACTAACAACATCTAACTATCGCAACCTCGAAGCTGACGACACCTGCTGGTGGTGTACCAACTGCAACAAGTCACCTTTCCCCTACAATCATTACAATGACAATACAGACTTCACACTGGCAGTTCTAAATCCATACTGTAACCGTGCTACCACTGAGGCTACTGACGACAAACACCCCCACTCTAAACCTATTCGAATTAATCCTATCCCAAAACCACGGGCAGGGGAGGTGGTGTAGGCATGGATGTTAAAGAAAATATCCAATTCATTGAGCAAAATGACCTTTCTAATTTTGAAGAACATATTCAAACAATGTTTATCGAAATTCAAACACCGAAAGGAAAAAACAAAATTGTAGGTACAATTTATAAATCACCTCAATGCAATAAGGAACGTCTTATTGAACTATTGGGGAAAACTTTGGAAACTATTCAAAAGGAAAACAAAACTGTGACTACAATATTGACCTGATGAGACAAACTTGCTTTCATACACAAAACTTTATAAACTTACTAAATGCTCATTCATTCTACCCAACCATTACAAACCCACTAGAATAGGTGATGTTTCGACCACAATTATTGATAATATATTCAGCAATAACATTAATTTCAGTAATAAATCAGAGGTAGGAATTCTCGTTACTGACACATCAGACCACCTACCAATTTTTCTTCTCGAAAGACAGCTGACCTGCACAAAGCCATTCAAATATGAAAAAATTAAATGCAGAAAAATAAATCAGGACAATATTGAACAATTTAAAAAACACATGTCTGAGGTATATTGGCATGCAAGTCACGGACATACAGTACTGCGAAAATGCCAACACCAAGTTCCACGAAACTTACACGCACATCTTCGAAAACAGCTTTCCCATGAAAGAAAATAAATTTAAACACAACCCGACTAATCCATGGATAACAACTGGACTGATAGCTGCCTGTTATAAAAAACATAAACTTTATTTGACGTTTATCAAATGTCAAACAAAGCATAATGAACTGAAATTCAAGAAATACAGAAACAAGTTGGACCAAATAATCAAAACAGCAAAAAAAACCTTACTACCATAACAAATTTGAACTATGCAAGAATGACATAGATGAAACTTGGAAAATAATTATATCAATTTTGAATAAATATAACCGCAAAGCGCAACAAACACAATTTCTTTATAATAACAAGATAATAACAAATGATTTAGAAATTGCAACAGGATTCAATGACTATTTTGTTAATATAGGTCCAACACTTTCAGATAAAATCAAATCAACATCCTCTAATAAATATAGTGATTATCTCACAGGCGACTATCAATCCTCTTTTTTCGATATCCCGGTCACAAATGAAGAAATTTTTAGCATTCTTAACAAACTAAACCTTGCAAAAAGTGCTGGCTTGGATGGTTTCAAGTGGAGTATTTTCAAACACTGCACGCTAGCGCTACTAATACCCCTTAACCACATCTGTAACTTATCTTTCACTCAAGGCATATTTCCATCAAATATAAAAGCACCAGGAGTAACACCTATATACAAAGCAAAGGATTCATCTAACTTCACACACTATAGACCTGTCTCAATACTTCCACTTTTCTCCAAATTAATGGAACGACTTATGTACAATCGGCTTATCAGCTACTTAGATAAAAAGTCAATCCTCTATACATCACAATACGGATTCTGTGAAAAACATTCAACAATGCTAGCACTAATTGAAATGACAGAAAAAATAATGGACTCAATTGAAAAGAAAAAAGCACATAATAGGCATTTTTTACCTTTCAAAAGCTTTCGACACTATCAATAATAAAATCCTACTAGAAAACTTGCCTATTACGGAATCCGAGGAAGTGCACTCATCTGGTATGAAAGCTATCTAAGTGACAGAACGCAATGTGTGCAATTCAATGCAACTTGCTTTGAAAACAGGAGACTAACTTGCGGTGTTCCTCAGGGGTCCACCCTTGGCCCTCTGCTGTTCCTCTTGTATATGAACGATCTGCCTAACATATGCAAACACATGTCACTAATACTATTTGCTGATGACACGTATGCCTTTTGCTCTGACGAAGACATACTTACATTATATAAATAAGGAAATGGAAGAAATTACTAACTGGTTTTCATTAAATAAATTATCACTAAATGTGGATAAAACAAACTATATGTTATTTCCAAAATCCAGAAAAATAATAAATAAAGAGGTTCCAAAATTGTACATTAGCAATAAGGAAATTGAAGAGGCCCGTATGCAAAGTTCCTAGGAGTATATTTAGATAAAAAAAACTTGACCTGGGCCAAACAAATTGAAACAGTTACTGCAAAAGTAGCAAGAGGAATAGGTGTCATCCAAAGACTAAAACCATATATAACACATGACACGGTTAAAACACTGTACAGCACCTTGATCCTCCCGCACCTCACTTACTGCAATGCTGTTTGGACTAACACCTACAAAAACAGAATATCCAAAATTCAGTCTCCAATAAAGAGCATCAAACTATTTTCTAGGCCAGCAGAGGGCCAAAACATGTTCAAAGCAGAAAAATTACTATGTTAAAATATTAACATCCACCAACATAACACTAGAAGCAGACATAAACTACATGAGCAATACACACGGACAGACATAGGAAAACACCGAATATCATTTGCAGCCACTAAGTTATGGAACAACACAAACCAGGAAACACGTGAGAAAATTTTATCAACAAAATTGTGCAAGAAAACAAAAAAAAACCTACTTGATTAACACATACTAGTACTATCTAATTCAGCAGTATAGCTAAAAAATGGCATGACTCATCTACAAAACAAGGCGTGTGCGCGTGTGTGGGTGTGCTTGCGTGCGTGTGGGTGGGGGGCGGAGGGGTGGTGGTGTTTCCACTTGACCTGCGAATTGACATATTTCCGTTGAAATTTAAACTGTTTATGTGGATCAGGGGGCAAAGGGTTAATAAGGAAGTAGTAAATGTAATGTCTGAATTTATAATTGTAAGTTCTATCTTATATTATACCTGTATATATGTGTAAGGTGTCCGCAATAACAATAGGCACTGCCTTCGGCGGACAACCTGGTATGACTCATGAATATGTTTATCTTGGAATTATTGAATAAATAATCTTGAATCTTGAATCTTGTCGTAAAATTAAAATCTGTCGCACGTCTACCGCACACAAAATGAGGTCAAGAATTTGCCGACGTTGCGTGAATATTGATATCACACGAACCACTTGATTACAGGTTAAGATGATACCAAAATCAACATGATCCATAGTATTCCTTTCACAGTCCGCTACGGAGATGGACTGGGTCCCGAGATGTCTGGTCGCCGAAGTAGAGTCTGTGTAACAGTCTAGTCGTTGTGATGACGTAATAAGATGGCCGGTCAATACATTAGAGGTGTATTCTCGTAGAAGCCACGCCTCTATTTTTAGATTGCACTGGGTATACAGCATGGGCGGATCCACCTCCCGTAAAGTACTCATAGTTTATAATAGGCAAAGTTAGAAAGTATAACAAATGTTGTTATATATCACTAAGAATGCATGAAATGGCTTCTCACAGAATCTATTTTTCACTGGGATTGAAATTCCATACCCCCAACCATAGGAGTGTGGCTAAGAACCCCACCCAGACACCCCATTTCACCTCACCAACCAGTCTTAGATCCGAACATGATATACAGATCTAGGAGTAGGATAATAAGTCAATGATCTATGCTAGTTGTGTGAGTTGCTAGAGAGGTCATAAACAATCTTTTACATTTCAGTTTCGACTCTGACGTGACGTCATCATGTGGTGTGTAAAAGAGGCGGATGTGAAACGCTTACCCCTGCAGGGGTGGATCCAGGAATATCTGAAAGGGGTGTCCGACTCATCAGTTGGGGGTCTGGAGAGTCCTCCCCCGGAAAATGTTTAAATCAGGATGCTTTCAGATGGCCTCTCCTGCATTTCTGGAGGTGAATATGAATCATCAGTTGGTTGATAAAATTATTATATTTTATTTTGCCAAAGAATTTGCCCCCTCTGACTATGGACCGGCTTTTAATTGACACAGACGAAGTCTATAGTGTGGTAAGGGTTGTCTTTCAGAGGCTTTAGGATCTGAGGTGCCCCCACTCCTACCCCGCCCCCTAGAAATGGGTAAATCTCATGACGAACAAAACCGAAACTGTTTCACCAGTGCGGGGGTGGGGGGGGAGTCTGTGGGTAAACTAGATAAAAACATTTATATTGTCAGAACGAGGCAGCTCCAGGATGCTTAGATCATATTGTAACGTAGTAAATGGTTCATTGTTTCTCATTGGTATTACATTGAGTGTTACTGGTTAGGTAACAGTGCAAGGGAGATAACTGTTAAAAACGGCTGGGTTAATTTGGTTAGTTAAATACAAGGGAGGTAATTAATCAAATTTGTCATTTGTATTTTTGCAAAGTTATCTGTCTCGCGTGGTCTAGTCCTGTCTATATCTATGTTTGGTGTAAATATCAATCTCGTCAATGACCCTTTTACGGCAGGATAATTGATGTGTTTTTTAAACGAGCGTTTCTATGTTTTTTAAGATTAAGTTGTAATCACAATTATCCCTGTAAATGAATTGCGTAGGTAATTCATGAATTAACATCTTCACGCGATGTGTAATGTCGCTAACGTAGGAATGTGTTCGATTTTAGTGTCTGTGGATGAAGAGGTTAAACAGGTTTTTTCCTTCCTCGTCAAGCTCGGGTTTTGATATGCAAATGAGATTGCCAAAAGGCTGGAATGTTAGTGATGTGTAGGTGGATTGATTGACAGGTGTCGATTTCGGGTGAGAGTTGAGATGGTAAGGTGTGAGTGCGATTTAGGGGCACTTGAACAAACAATTGTCAGGTCCGACACATCACCGCTTCAGCATTTTATTACCCATCACGCAACAACATACGCCTCACCCTGTAAAGAATGAAACAAGAGTAAATTATCTTTGTCTATAACAAAACGAACAATGTACAATCCTACAGTCTATTTACTTCAAGACCACATGCTTCTCACCAATTTAATCTTTGACTGCGACTTCATTCTATATTACTGGCTATCAGGGACAGCTAATTTATTATTGAGTATTTTAAATCAATAAAATCAAAAGAGTTTACCATTCTAAAACAGCAACTCTTCTGAAGACTTTGATTAACAAAACAACCAATAATTTAATGCTTATTTCAAACTTTCTTCCAAACTTATATTGGATATCTGGACACGGTATTCCATATCAAGTAAACATCATTTCTTATTCAGAGTTTCCAAAATCAGGACTTCCTTTTATCAATACATGAGAACTTTAGTTGTCAAAATCACGGCTTGATCTTATCAATACATGAGAACTTTAATTGTCAAAATCAGGACTTCCTTTTATCAATACATGAGAACTTTAATTATCATAACTTAAATAAATTGCTCATACATAGCTACACAATTTATTTATAGTTTGCTTTACGGATTTTCGTCCCTAATGAATACAATATTTAACACGACCTTTCAGCTTTAAATGTTCAATCATGTTACCATCAGGACCTAGTTAGAATTTGATATTGGCATAGCATCCATTGCCATGCAAACTATAACTTGTATGGCGAATAGAAAAAAATGTCTAAGTTTTTCGCCGATACATTTCAGTGCAAACAAATAGGAGCTGTTGAATATTTTGAAATTATCATGGCTGCAAGTCATTTACAGTCATGTTAACCCAAAATTACCCAACAAAATACTGCATACATTGTAAAGAATATACATTTCCAGTGATCTGGCCTTAAAAGGGTTAATGATAGCAATTTGAAAATCAATGATAAATTCCAATCGTGTCCTAATCTTTCATAGCAGATACAACTATGCATGTCGCAGAATGTATAGCCACTACTAATTGAGAGGCGATACGATATATACATTCTGTTCTGAATATATAATACAAGCAAACAAATGCCCTGAAAACCAACACAGATTTACACCTCTATTCACAATCCATTGACATGCATTTACTATGCATATGCAGACACTCTACAATAACTTAATATTACGGGCAAATGGGGTCATATTTAACAACAATACTATGCTAGGAATGTAAACCGAGCAGACTACTGTTCCCAATAACAACACCAGATCTCTCACGCAAATAATATAAGTAACCTATATGACATATACTGGTAGAAGTGTAACTTAACATCTGATACCATTCCCTGATTTTGAAGTGAGCATATCCCGTGAAAACCTTAAAACCTCATATTTTAAATACATTCAATCAAAACGCTAATTACCTGGCTACCGTCTACCGATCGAAATAATGACGTCATAACCTCTGGCCGATGACACTATTGATATGACATTTTACCACGGATTAAATTCGGAGCTAGTTATAGTTTACCGGAAATAAATCCCACTGGTAATTTGCATATTAACGGTTAATACAAGATTAAAATGATCAATTTAGTTACCAGGTTCAGTTCAGTTCAGTTTACGTAGATCCCTCCTATGTACAGGAGCACCTCCGATTGGAGTATAAAAGACCACCGGCTCACGCACACGATTCAGGTCAATCTCATTTGTCTTAACTGTTCGTATATGGTTTAGTGTGTATAGATACTGTCGAATCAGAGCTTCTATTCTGGTAAGGCAGGGGCAGGACTCCCTCACACTTGTCAGGTAGATGGATGGATCCAGAAGGAACGAGGTTATTGTTTTGCTATGAGTCCAAATATGATGAGTTAGCGGAGTACACATATCACACAGGTTCGTCTGGATTAAAGGCAGGTATTTTCGCCTAGCGTCTTCCATGGCACTGCACGTGGACAGGAAATGTGTGCTGTCTTCTGGTCCATCATGACACAGGAGGCAGGTAGGATTAACCGTGTGCTTGTTGAACTTGGCTCTATTCGATTGCAGGATGTAGCAGCCCGTTAGGAGCCGCAAACGTACAGAGAGTGCGGATATCGCGAGGACATGTAGTTAGTGATTCAACAGATGGATGCGGAGTCATACAGCTGGCTGGGTACGCGTGAAGATACTGCAGTGTCGAATATAACTGTGATTGCTGATGTAGTTTGGTGGACCATAGCTCATTTACGCGTGTCTTTACGATCCTCTTCCAGGGTCCTTTGTCAGGTGGGTTTTCAATAAGGTCGTGAATGGATGGTAAATTGTATTTAGCTAGAATGCTGCGTATCTCAGCGAACCAACTGTTTTGGAAGAATCCTTTCATGATAGTTTGACGGACTGCGATACGGAAGAGAATACTTGCTGGATCTGATATGATGTTTCTGAAGAGAGTAAGCTTCTGTGAGTCGATACGTCCTTCAATAGGCAGTGTGCCAAGGAGAAGATATGGTGATGGATATGCTACTCTTTCTGGTAACCCAAGGATCTGAATGAGCGTTCTGTGGAAATATTTCTCCATCAGTTGCAGCTCTGTTTTATTTGGAAGTAGGACGTCCATGCCGTGCAAGAGGATCGGGAGTACGTAGATCTCGAGGAGATGCAGAGAGACAGTTGGCGTTATCCCATTGATGCCATGCAACCCAGCACCCATCAGTGAATATGCCGCTCTTCTGGCCTTTTTTATGTTTTCCTCCACTGATACCTTGGCACTCGATAGACGATCTGTTCGCTGTATACCTAGATGGGAAGCCTGTCCTGGAGTTGACAACTCTTTGCCGTTCAGTAAGACTGCTGGTTTCTGAGATTTACAGTCAGACAGGAGAGCACATTTAGTGGGTTGAAGCTCATAGAATTCATGGGTACTGTAATGGTGCGCAATGTCTAGCAGTGTCTGCATTTGGAATTCGTCGTTTGCAATGAGGCTGACATCATCTGCACATGTTGGAGAAGGACACGATATGGTACCGATTCTAACATTGTTATCTGTCGAGTCCAGATGATTCAGCAGATCATTGATATAAAGCTTATAAAGGTCCGTAGAGAGGATCCCACCTTGTCTTACACCTTGAAGGAATGGGAGCTCGCTGGAATATTCGCCTGACCATTTGACCTTTGTTGAGGCATTTCTATGCAGATCCGTAATGAGAGTCCAGAGAGCACCATCGATCCCTGCGAAATATAGCTTTCGTGCAAGGCTAGCATGATTGACCACGTCAAATGCAGTTTTGGCGTCTAGAAGTGCGACATACGAGTCTAGGTTTTTGGATCTGGATTCAATACAAGCCTCCTGTAGCAGCAGAGCACTATACATTGGAGATATCTTAGCTGTGAATCCATATTGAAGTGGGTGTTGAGCATCAAGGATTGTTTGCTGGATACGTAGCTTTAGGATCATCTCTAGCATCTTACATACTGAGGATGTGACGGTTATGCCCCTGTACCAGGTTTAATCATGTTTCATTTTAATATCCACGTACCGCTACGAACAGGCCACTCAAATCAGTTCATTATCGCCACTCTACAAGCTATGATTAATAACCAATTCGAGCTCTACAAATTACCCTAGCAACATTACACATACTCACTATGTAATTTGATCCCGGTACCGGTTTTTTTATACCCTTCCCAAAATCTACATTATGGCGTTTCTTCAACAAAACAATCGCCCCGACAATTATTTAAAAGACTACTGGCAACTCACTCGTCACACACGTCTGCGGCTATCTCGTTATCCAGTGGCTCATCTTCAGTCACAACTGGTTGATCGAATTAACGGATTGATGTTGTCTGCTGACAATTGTTTGTTCAAGTGCCCCTAAATCGCACTCACACCGTACCATCTCAACTCTCACCCGAAATCGACACCTGTCAATCAATCCACCTACACATCACTAACATTCCAGCCTTTTGCCAATCTCATTTGCATATCAAAACCCGAGCTTGACGAGGAAGGAAAAACCCTGTTTAACCCCTTCACCCACAGACACTAAAATCGAACACATTCCTACGTTAGCGACATTACACATCGCGTGAAGATGTTAATTCATGAATTACCTACGCAATTCATTTACAGGGATAATTGTGATTACAACTTAATCTCAAAAAACATAGAAACGCTCGTTTAAAAAACACATCAATTATCCTGCCGTAAAAGGGTCATTGACGAGATTGATATTTACACCAAACATAGATATAGACAGGACTAGACCACGCGAGACAGATAACTTTGCAAAAATACAAATGACAAATTTGATTAATTACCTCCTGTATTTAACTAACCAAATTAACCCAGCCGTTTTTAACAGTTATCTCCCTTGCACTGTTACCTAACCAGTAACACTCAATGTAATACCAATGAGAAACAATGAACCATTTACTATGTTACAATCACCTCCACTTAAGATTTTTGTCGCCCTCGACAAAACACAGACACATCTTCAATGAATAACTACATCCAGTCAAGAAAATTAATTACAAATTTATTCCTGATAAGATATACACAATTCTTCTCCAGTCACCATATTATATCCCCAACTCCAGCGAAAAGTAGTTAATATTAACTAAATCTTTTAACCCAGAAGGATATACCGGACTCGCCACTATTGGAAATCTACATTAGAAACATATATTTTTCATCAACAACTACATTTCCATATAATTATTCCAAATTGCTATTCAAAAGGATCAACCTAAAGTTGTTCTTATAGACATAGGATTACTCCTTCCATGTTTATTAAATAAAAGATATGCAGAACATTTTTTTACCTACATATAATTCATTGTCAAACACACAACTTTTCCTAATAAACCCTGCTGTCCTTCAGACAAATTGCTATTCAAAAGGATCAACCTAAAGTTGTTCTTATAGACATAGGATTACTCCTTCCATGTTTATTAAATAAAAGATATGCAGAACATTTTTTTACCTACATATAATTCATTGTCAAACACACAACTTTTCCTAATAAACCCTGCTGTCCTTCAGACTCAGCCTAAAATCTCATAGCAAAACATAAAATTCTTACTCCTTGTCAGCACTACTTTACACAATCACTCGCCATTGTTTACTTAGTTGTCAATTACTGGTTATTTTCAAATCCACCATTAATTATACACTAATTAAACACTACATATATATGTATACAGATATACCCACATATACATATATATTAATTAATTTGTTAACTGTTCATCTTATTTTACTTGCTCCACAATTGAATAATATACTCAATTGGGAAATCTGGTTGGGAATAAAAATTGAAATTATTCCCTCTAGAGTCCACTCCCAAAATACATCTCAACATAGGGAACTAGTGCACTACAAATTCAATGGATTGTGATACCTTATTTACATGCTTATGTATATATATACATTGACTTGAAACAATCCATCAACATCAGAAAATGACAGGGACCAACCTTTATCCTAGTATGTAAACGTTTAATTTTCAACCTAAGAGCAAGCCAATATCTACCTACGTGATTGATACCACCAATCAAATGAGTATGAATTAATCGATTGAACAAACTGGGACAGTTTCGTCTAAAGACAATTGACATTCATTTAATGGAAGACAGACCAGACATTAAGAATATAAATAACTAACTAGCACTTATCCCTTTCTGGTGCTGACAGTGCCTGTCCTCTACTCCGGGGATGTTCAATTCGACAGATCCTGGTGTTACTGTTATCTGTTCTTGCTCAATTCACGCACGATCCTCCAGAATGTTGAAGATCTACCTAAATGGTTTTCAGTGTTCCTTTCCCACAAATTAACATGCTAATTTAAGTGTCATTGTAACGAAAAATTTGGAGACTACCATTATTGCATATTTCCACATCCCTACTAAGCTGATTGCAACTTTACGAAATCCTAAACTACTGACCACCTCTAAGATATAATATAATGAAATCTACTATAATACGCTAATTACATTAATCAATACATTAAATCAAATTTATACTTAACCCTAAAACTAAATAATCCTACTCATAGCGCCAATTTGTAAGGGAGCTAATCGTATGAATTGTACGTCACAATTTTATGGACGTTGATTGGATAGTGGCGATCGAAAGTGTAAATTGTCAACTTTCTGACGGGAGTTCTAAAGCCTAATTTTTTAACGATTTCCTAGAAGAATTTATGGGGAATATATTCCTTAAAAAGCTTCAGTCCACTTACATGGTTCGAAGGGTCAAATTTGATCTACAGGGCTTTAGTAATTATAGGATTTTTCAATATTTGCAATCAGCCCTTAGTAGAGTAAGGAAGAAATATGCAACGAACGAGTGATAAAATTCAAAATCAAATGTTTACTTTCTTTCTTTATAATGTACAATATTTATAATTCTAAATAATACCTAATCCTAAAATTATCCTACATGTAATGGTCCAAAATTTTGAAGAAGTTGACAAAACCTTTAATTTTTCATTAACTTAAATTCCTTTCATTGATAACTTGACATCCAAACTTCCAGTGTCCAAATTTTATTGCATCGATTCACTGACTGATCAATGACACCATCTCTGCTCCGGTACAGTATTGAATTTACATGAGTAAAATTTCTCCCCTCACTGACCCCCTGAACAACCATAAAAAAAAATATCAGTGTGAATGGTGGGTGATTATTGATGGTCAGTTACTTATGTGAATGGTGAGTGATTATGGATGGTCAGTGTCTTATGTGAATGGTGGGTGAGTATTGATGCTCAGTGTCTTATGTGAATGGTGGGTGAGTATTAATGGTCAGTGTCTTATGTGAATGGTGGGTGATTATTGATGGTCAGTGTCATGTGAATGGTGAGTGATTATGGATGGTCAGTGTCTTATGTGAATGGTGGGTGAGTATTGATGGTCAGTGTCTTATGTGAATGGTGGGTGAGTATTAATGGTCAGTGTCTTATGTGCATGGTGGGTGATTATTGATGGTCAGTGTCTTATGTGCATGGTGGGTGATATTGATGGTCAGTGTCTTATGTGCATGGTGGGTGAGTATTAATGGTCAGTGTCTTATGTGCATGGTGGGTGAGTATTGATGCTCAGTGTCTTATGTGAATGGTGGGTGAGTATTGATTCTCAGTGTCTTATGTGAATGGTGGGTGAGTATTAATGGTCAGTGTCGTATGTGCATGGTGGGTGAGTATTAATGGTCAATGTCTTATGTGCATGGTGGGTGAGTATTGATTGTCAGTGTCTTATGTGCATGGTGGGTGATTATTGATGGTCAGTGTCTTATGTGAATGGTGGGTGAGTATTAATGGTCAGTGTCTTATGTGCATGGTGGGTGATTATTGATGGTCAGTGTCTTATGTGCATGGTGGGTGATATTGATGGTCAGTGTCTTATGTGCATGGTGGGTGAGTATTGATGCTCAGTGTCTTATGTGAATGGTGGGTGATTATTGATGGTCAGTGTCTTATGTGCATGGTGGGTGAGTATTGATGCTGTGTCTTATGTGAATGGTGGGTGATATTGATGGTCAGTGTCTTATGTGCATGGTGGGTGATATTGATGGTCAGTATCTTATGTGAATGGTGGGTGATTATTGATGGTCAGTGTCATGTGAATGGTGAGTGATTATGGATGGTCAGTGTCTTATGTGAATGGTGGGTGAGTATTGATGGTCAGTGTCTTATGTGAATGGTGGGTGAGTATTAATGGTCAGTGTCTTATGTGCATGGTGGGTGATTATTGATGGTCAGTGTCTTATGTGCATGGTGGGTGATATTGATGGTCAGTGTCTTATGTGCATGGTTGGTGAGTATTGATGCTCAGTGTCTTATGTGAATGGTGGGTGAGTATTAATGGTCAGTGTCTTATGTGAATGGTGGGTGAGTATTGATTGTCAGTGTCTTATGTGAATGGTGGGTGAGTATTGATTCTCAGTGTCTTATGTGAATGGTGGGTGAGTATTAATGGTCAGTGTCTTATGTGAATGGTGGGTGAGTATTGATGCTCAGTGTCTTATGTGAATGGTGGGTGAGTATTGATTCTCAGTGTCTTATGTGAATGGTGGGTGAGTATTAATGGTCAGTGTCTTATGTGCATGGTGGGTGAGTATTGATGCTCAGTGTCTTATGTGAATGGTGGGTGAGTATTGATTCTCAGTGTCTTATGTGAATGGTGGGTGAGTATTAATGGTCAGTGTCGTATGTGCATGGTGGGTGAGTATTAATGGTCAATGTCTTATGTGCATGGTGGGTGAGTATTGATTGTCAGTGTCTTATGTGCATGGTGGGTGATTATTGATGCTCAGTGTCTTATGTGAATGGTGGGTGAGTATTGATGCTCAGTGTCTTATGTGAATGGTGGGTGAGTATTGATGGTCAGTGTCTTATGTGAATGGTGGGTGAGTATTAATGGTCAGTGTCTTATGTGAATGGTGGGTGATTATGGATGGTCAGTGCCTTATGTGAATGGTGGGTGAGTATTGATTGTCAGCGTCTTATGTGAATGGTGGGTGAGTATTAATGGTCAGTGTCTTATGTGAATGGTGGGTGACTATTAATGGTCAGTGTCTTATGTGCATGGTGGGTGAGTATTAATGGTCAATGTCTTATGTGCATGGTGGGTGAGTATTAATGGTCAGTGTCTTATGTGAATGGTGGGTGACTATTAATGGTCAGTGTCTTATGTGCATGGTGGGTGAGTATTGATTGTCAGTGTCTTATGTGCATGGTGGGTGAGTATTAATGGTCAGTGTCTTATGTGAATGGTGGGTGAGTATTAATGGTCAGTGTCTTATGTGCATGGTGGGTGAGTATTAATGGTCAATGTCTTATGTGCATGGTGGGTGAGTATTGATTGTCAGTGTCTTATGTGCATGGTGGGTGATTATTGATGCTCAGTGTCTTATGTGAATGGTGGGTGAGTATTGATGCTCAGTGTCTCATGTTAATGGTGGGTGAGTATTGATGGTCAGTGTCTTATGTGAATGGTGGGTGAGTATTGATTGTCAGCGTCTTATGTGAATGGTGGGTGAGTATTGATGCTCAGTGTCTTATGTGAATGGTGGGTGACTATTAATGGTCAGTGTCTTATGTGAATGGTGGGTGAGTATTGATTGTCAGCGTCTTATGTGAATGGTGGGTGAGTATTAATGGTCAGTGTCTTATGTGAATGGTGAGTGAGTATTGATTGTCAGTGTCTAATGTGAATGGTGGGTGAGTATTAATGGTCAGTGTCTTATGTGAATGGTGGGTGAGTATTGATTGTCAGTGTCTTATGTGCATGGTGGGTGAGTATTGATGGTCAGTGTCTTATGTGAATGATGGGTGAGTATTGATGGTCAGTGTCTTATGTGAATGGTGGGTGAGTATTAATGGTCAGTGTCTTATGTGCATGGTGGGTGAGTATTGATGCTCAGTGTCTTATGTGAATGGTGGGTGAGTATTGATTCTCAGTGTCTTATGTGAATGGTGGGTGAGTATTAATGGTCAGTGTCTTATGTGCATGGTGGGTGAGTATTAATGGTCAATGTCTTATGTGCATGGTGGGTGAGTATTGATTGTCAGTGTCTTATGTGCATGGTGGGTGATTATTGATGCTCAGTGTCTTATGTGAATGGTGGGTGAGTATTGATGCTCAGTGTCTTATGTGAATGGTGGGTGAGTATTGATGGTCAGTGTCTTATGTGAATGGTGGGTGAGTATTAATGGTCAGTGCCTTATGTGAATGGTGGGTGAGTATTGATGGTCAGTGTCTTATGTGAATGGTGGGTGAGTATTAATGGTCAGTGTCTTATGTGCATGGTGGGTGATTATTGATGGTCAGTGTCTTATGTGCATGGTGGGTGATATTGATGGTCAGTGTCTTATGTGCATGGTGGGTGAGTATTGA
Organism: Chaetoderma sp. LZ-2023a; assembly: GCA_034401795.1. Classification (NCBI taxonomy): domain Eukaryota; kingdom Metazoa; phylum Mollusca; class Caudofoveata; order Chaetodermatida; family Chaetodermatidae; genus Chaetoderma; species Chaetoderma sp. LZ-2023a. The sequence continues at coordinate 195,625,416 of CM067370.1, read as the reverse complement.
TGCTCAGTGTCTTATGTGAATGGTGGGTGATTATTGATGGTCAGTGTCTTATGTGCATGGTGGGTGAGTATTGATGCTCAGTGTCTTATGTGAATGGTGGGTGATATTGATGGTCAGTGTCTTATGTGCATGGTGGGTGATATTGATGGTCAGTATCTTATGTGAATGGTGGGTGATTATTGATGGTCAGTGTCATGTGAATGGTGAGTGATTATGGATGGTCAGTGTCTTATGTGAATGGTGGGTGAGTATTGATGGTCAGTGTCTTATGTGAATGGTGGGTGAGTATTAATGGTCAGTGTCTTATGTGCATGGTGGGTGATTATTGATGGTCAGTGTCTTATGTGCATGGTGGGTGATATTGATGGTCAGTGTCTTATGTGCATGGTTGGTGAGTATTGATGCTCAGTGTCTTATGTGAATGGTGGGTGAGTATTAATGGTCAGTGTCTTATGTGAATGGTGGGTGAGTATTGATTGTCAGTGTCTTATGTGAATGGTGGGTGAGTATTGATTCTCAGTGTCTTATGTGAATGGTGGGTGAGTATTAATGGTCAGTGTCTTATGTGAATGGTGGGTGAGTATTGATGCTCAGTGTCTTATGTGAATGGTGGGTGAGTATTGATTCTCAGTGTCTTATGTGAATGGTGGGTGAGTATTAATGGTCAGTGTCTTATGTGCATGGTGGGTGAGTATTGATGCTCAGTGTCTTATGTGAATGGTGGGTGAGTATTGATTCTCAGTGTCTTATGTGAATGGTGGGTGAGTATTAATGGTCAGTGTCTTATGTGCATGGTGGGTGAGTATTAATGGTCAAAGTCTTATGTGCATGGTGGGTGAGTATTGATTGTCAGTGTCTTATGTGCATGGTGGGTGATTATTGATGCTCAGTGTCTTATGTGAATGGTGGGTGAGTATTGATGCTCAGTGTCTTATGTGAATGGTGGGTGAGTATTGATGGTCAGTGTCTTATGTGAATGGTGGGTGAGTATTAATGGTCAGTGTCTTATGTGAATGGTGGGTGATTATGGATGGTCAGTGTCTTATGTGAATGGTGGGTGAGTATTGATTGTCAGCGTCTTATGTGAATGGTGGGTGAGTATTAATGGTCAGTGTCTTATGTGAATGGTGGGTGACTATTAATGGTCAGTGTCTTATGTGCATGGTGGGTGAGTATTAATGGTCAATGTCTTATGTGCATGGTGGGTGAGTATTAATGGTCAGTGTCTTATGTGAATGGTGGGTGACTATTAATGGTCAGTGTCTTATGTGCATGGTGGGTGAGTATTGATTGTCAGTGTCTTATGTGCATGGTGGGTGAGTATTAATGGTCAGTGTCTTATGTGAATGGTGGGTGAGTATTAATGGTCAGTGTCTTATGTGCATGGTGGGTGAGTATTAATGGTCAATGTCTTATGTGCATGGTGGGTGAGTATTGATTGTCAGTGTCTTATGTGCATGGTGGGTGATTATTGATGCTCAGTGTCTTATGTGAATGGTGGGTGAGTATTAATGGTCAGTGTCTTATGTGCATGGTGGGTGATTATTGATGGTCAGTGTCTTATGTGCATGGTGGGTGATATTGATGCTCAGTGTCTTATGTGAATGGTGGGTGAGTATTAATGGTCAATGTCTTATGTGCATGGTGGGTGAGTATTGATTGTCAGTGTCTTATGTGCATGGTGGGTGATTATTGATGCTCAGTGTCTTATGTGAATGGTGGGTGAGTATTGATGCTCAGTGTATTATGTGAATGGTGGGTGAGTATGGATGGTCAGTGTCTTATGTGAATGGTGGGTGAGTATTGATGGTCAGTGTCTTATGTGAATGGTGGGTGAGTATTAATGGTCAGTGTCTTATGTGCATGGTGGGTGATTATTGATGGTCAGTGTCTTATGTGCATGGTGGGTGATATTGATGGTCAGTGTCTTATGTGCATGGTTGGTGAGTATTGATGCTCAGTGTCTTATGTGAATGGTGGGTGAGTATTAATGGTCAGTGTCTTATGTGAATGGTGGGTGAGTATTGATTGTCAGTGTCTTATGTGAATGGTGGGTGAGTATTGATTCTCAGTGTCTTATGTGAATGGTGGGTGAGTATTAATGGTCAGTGTCTTATGTGAATGGTGGGTGAGTATTGATGCTCAGTGTCTTATGTGAATGGTGGGTGAGTATTGATTCTCAGTGTCTTATGTGAATGGTGGGTGAGTATTAATGGTCAGTGTCTTATGTGCATGGTGGGTGAGTATTGATGCTCAGTGTCTTATATGAATGGTGGGTGAGTATGGATGGTCAGTGTCTTATGTGAATGGTGGGTGAGTATTGATGGTCAGTGTCTTATGTGAATGGTGGGTGAGTATTAATGGTCAGTGTCTTATGTGCATGGTGGGTGATTATTGATGGTCAGTGTCTTATGTGCATGGTGGGTGATATTGATGGTCAGTGTCTTATGTGCATGGTTGGTGAGTATTGATGCTCAGTGTCTTATGTGAATGGTGGGTGAGTATTAATGGTCAGTGTCTTATGTGAATGGTGGGTGAGTATTGATTGTCAGTGTCTTATGTGAATGGTGGGTGAGTATTGATTCTCAGTGTCTTATGTGAATGGTGGGTGAGTATTAATGGTCAGTGTCTTATGTGAATGGTGGGTGAGTATTGATGCTCAGTGTCTTATGTGAATGGTGGGTGAGTATTGATTCTCAGTGTCTTATGTGAATGGTGGGTGAGTATTAATGGTCAGTGTCTTATGTGCATGGTGGGTGAGTATTGATGCTCAGTGTCTTATGTGAATGGTGGGTGAGTATTGATTCTCAGTGTCTTATGTGAATGGTGGGTGAGTATTAATGGTCAGTGTCTTATGTGCATGGTGGGTGAGTATTAATGGTCAATGTCTTATGTGCATGGTGGGTGAGTATTGATTGTCAGTGTCTTATGTGCATGGTGGGTGATTATTGATGCTCAGTGTCTTATGTGAATGGTGGGTGAGTATTGATGCTCAGTGTCTTATGTGAATGGTGGGTGAGTATTGATGGTCAGTGTCTTATGTGAATGGTGGGTGAGTATTAATGGTCAGTGTCTTATGTGAATGGTGGGTGATTATGGATGGTCAGTGTCTTATGTGAATGGTGGGTGAGTATTGATTGTCAGCGTCTTATGTGAATGGTGGGTGAGTATTAATGGTCAGTGTCTTATGTGAATGGTGGGTGACTATTAATGGTCAGTGTCTTATGTGCATGGTGGGTGAGTATTAATGGTCAATGTCTTATGTGCATGGTGGGTGAGTATTAATGGTCAATGTCTTATGTGAATGGTGGGTGACTATTAATGGTCAGTGTCTTATGTGCATGGTGGGTGAGTATTGATTGTCAGTGTCTTATGTGCATGGTGGGCGAGTATTAATGGTCAGTGTCTTATGTGAATGGTGGGTGAGTATTAATGGTCAGTGTCTTATGTGCATGGTGGGTGAGTATTAATGGTCAATGTCTTATGTGCATGGTGGGTGAGTATTGATTGTCAGTGTCTTATGTGCATGGTGGGTGATTATTGATGCTCAGTGTCTTATGTGAATGGTGGGTGAGTATTGATGCTCAGTGTCTTATGTGAATGGTGGGTGAGTATTGATGGTCAGTGTCTTATGTGAATGGTGGGTGAGTATTAATGGTCAGTGTCTTATGTGAATGGTGGGTGATTATGGATGGTCAGTGTCTTATGTGAATGGTGGGTGAGTATTGATTGTCAGCGTCTTATGTGAATGGTGGGTGAGTATTAATGGTCAGTGTCTTATGTGAATGGTGGGTGACTATTAATGGTCAGTGTCTTATGTGCATGGTGGGTGAGTATTAATGGTCAATGTCTTATGTGCATGGTGGGTGAGTATTAATGGTCAGTGTCTTATGTGAATGGTGGGTGACTATTAATGGTCAGTGTCTTATGTGCATGGTGGGTGAGTATTGATTGTCAGTGTCTTATGTGCATGGTGGGCGAGTATTAATGGTCAGTGTCTTATGTGAATGGTGGGTGAGTATTAATGGTCAGTGTCTTATGTGCATGGTGGGTGAGTATTAATGGTCAATGTCTTATGTGCATGGTGGGTGAGTATTGATTGTCAGTGTCTTATGTGCATGGTGGGTGATTATTGATGCTCAGTGTCTTATGTGAATGGTGGGTGAGTATTGATGCTCAGTGTCTTATGTGAATGGTGGGTGAGTATTGATGGTCAGTGTCTTATGTGAATGGTGGGTGAGTATTGATTGTCAGCGTCTTATGTGAATGGTGGGTGAGTATTGATGCTCAGTGTCTTATGTGAATGGTGGGTGACTATTAATGGTCAGTGTCTTATGTGAATGGTGGGTGAGTATTGATTGTCAGCGTATTATGTGAATGGTGGGTGAGTATTAATGGTCAGTGTCTTATGTGAATGGTGGGTGAGTATTGATTGTCAGTGTCTAATGTGAATGGTGGGTGAGTATTAATGGTCAGTGTCTTATGTGAATGGTGGGTGAGTATTGATTGTCAGTGTCTTATGTGAATGGTGGGTGAGTATTGATGCTCAGTGTCTTATGTGAATGGTGGGTGAGTATTGATGCTCAGTGTCTTATGTGAATGGTGGGTGAGTATTGATGGTCAGTGTCTTATGTGAATGGTGGGTGAGTATTGATGGTCAGTGTCTTATGTGAATGGTGGGTGAGTATTGATGGTCAGTGTCTTATGTGAATGGTGGGTGAGTATTGATGCTCAGTGTCTTATGTGAATGGTGGGTGAGTATTGATGGTCAGTGTCTTATGTGAATGGTGGGTGAGTATTAATGGTCAGTGTCTTATGTGAATGGTGGGTGATTATGGATGGTCAGTGTCTTATGTGAATGGTGGGTGAGTATTGATTGTCAGCGTCTTATGTGAATGGTGGGTGAGTATTAATGGTCAGTGTCTTATGTGAATGGTGGGTGACTATTAATGGTCAGTGTCTTATGTGCATGGTGGGTGAGTATTAATGGTCAATGTCTTATGTGCATGGTGGGTGAGTATTAATGGTCAGTGTCTTATGTGAATGGTGGGTGACTATTAATGGTCAGTGTCTTATGTGCATGGTGGGTGAGTATTGATTGTCAGTGTCTTATGTGCATGGTGGGTGAGTATTAATGGTCAGTGTCTTATGTGAATGGTGGGTGAGTATTAATGGTCAGTGTCTTATGTGCATGGTGGGTGAGTATTAATGGTCAATGTCTTATGTGCATGGTGGGTGAGTATTGATTGTCAGTGTCTTATGTGCATGGTGGGTGATTATTGATGCTCAGTGTCTTATGTGAATGGTGGGTGAGTATTGATGCTCAGTGTCTTATGTGAATGGTGGGTGAGTATTGATGGTCAGTGTCTTATGTGAATGGTGGGTGACTATTAATGGTCAGTGTCTTATGTGAATGGTGGGTGAGTATTGATTGTCAGCGTCTTATGTGAATGGTGGGTGAGTATTAATGGTCAGTGTCTTATGTGAATGGTGGGTGATTATTGATGCTCAGTGTCTTATGTGAATGGTGGGTGATTATGGATGGTCAGTGTCTTATGTGAATGGTGGGTGAGTATTGATTGTCAGCGTCTTATGTGAATGGTGGGTGAGTATTAATGGTCAGTGTCTTATGTGAATGGTGGGTGAGTATTGATTGTCAGTGTCTTATGTGAATGGTGGGTGAGTATTAATGGTCAGTGTCTTATGTGAATGGTGGGTGAGTATTGATTGTCAGCGTCTTATGTGAATGGTGGGTGAGTATTAATGGTCAGTGTCTTATGTGAATGGTGGGTGAGTATTGATTGTCAGTGTCTTATGTGAATGGTGGGTGAGTATTGATTGTCAGTGTCTTATGTGCATGGTGGGTGAGTATTGATGGTCAGTGTCTTATGTGAATGGTGGGTGAGTATTAATGGTCAGTGTCTTATGTGAATGGTGGGTGATTATGGATGGTCAGTGTCTTATGTGAATGGTGGGTGAGTATTGATTGTCAGCGTCTTATGTGAATGGTGGGTGAGTATTAATGGTCAGTGTCTTATGTGAATGGTGGGTGAGTATTGATTGTCAGTGTCTTATGTGAATGGTGGGTGAGTATTAATGGTCAGTGTCTTATGTGAATGGTGGGTGAGTATTGATTGTCAGCGTCTTATGTGAATGGTGGGTGAGTATTAATGGTCAGTGTCTTATGTGAATGGTGGGTGAGTATTAATGGTCAGTGTCTTATGTGAATGGTGGGTGAGTATTGATTGTCAGTGTCTTATGTGCATGGTGGGTGAGTATTGATGGTCAGTGTCTTATGTGAATGGTGGGTGAGTATTAATGGTCAGTGTCTTATGTGAATGGTGGGTGAGTATTAATGGTCAGTGTCTTATGTGAATGGTGGGTGAGTATTGATTGTCAGTGTCTTATGTGAATGGTGGGTGAGTATTAATGGTCAGTGTCTTATGTGAATGGTGGGTGAGTATTAATGCTCAGTGTCTTATGTGAATGGTGGGTGAGTATTGATTGTCAGTGTCTTATGTGCATGGTGGGTGAGTATTGATGCTCAGTGTCTTATGTGAATGGTGGGTGAGTATTAATGGTCAGTGTCTTATGTGAATGGTGGGTGATTATGGATGGTCAGTGTCTTATGTGAATGGTGGGTGAGTATTGATTGTCAGCGTCTTATGTGAATGGTGGGTGAGTATTAATGGTCAGTGTCTTATGTGAATGGTGGGTGAGTATTGATTGTCAGTGTCTTATGTGAATGGTGGGTGAGTATTAATGGTCAGTGTCTTATGTGAATGGTGGGTGAGTATTGATTGTCAGTGTCTTATGTGCATGGTGGGTGAGTATTAATGGTCAGTGTCTTATGTGAATGGTGGGTGAGTATTAATGGTCAGTGTCTTATGTGCATGGTGGGTGAGTATTAATGGTCAATGTCTTATGTGCATGGTGGGTGAGTATTGATTGTCAGTGTCTTATGTGCATGGTGGGTGATTATTGATGCTCAGTGTCTTATGTGAATGGTGGGTGAGTATTGATGCTCAGTGTCTTATGTGAATGGTGGGTGAGTATTGATGGTCAGTGTCTTATGTGAATGGTGGGTGAGTATTAATGGTCAGTGTCTTATGTGAATGGTGGGTGATTATGGATGGTCAGTGTCTTATGTGAATGGTGGGTGAGTATTGATTGTCAGCGTCTTATGTGAATGGTGGGTGAGTATTGATGCTCAGTGTCTTATGTGAATGGTGGGTGACTATTAATGGTCAGTGTCTTATGTGAATGGTGGGTGAGTATTGATTGTCAGCGTCTTATGTGAATGGTGGGTGAGTATTAATGGTCAGTGTCTTATGTGAATGGTGGGTGAGTATTGATTGTCAGTGTCTAATGTGAATGGTGGGTGAGTATTAATGGTCAGTGTCTTATGTGAATGGTGGGTGAGTATTGATTGTCAGTGTCTTATGTGCATGGTGGGTGAGTATTGATGGTCAGTGTCTTATGTGAATGGTGGGTGAGTATTGATGGTCAGTGTCTTATGTGAATGGTGGGTGAGTATTAATGGTCAGTGTCTTATGTGAATGGTGGGTGATTATGGATGGTCAGTGTCTTATGTGAATGGTGGGTGAGTATTGATTGTCAGCGTCTTATGTGAATGGTGGGTGAGTATTAATGGTCAGTGTCTTATGTGAATGGTGGGTGAGTATTGATTGTCAGTGTCTTATGTGAATGGTGGGTGAGTATTAATGGTCAGTGTCTTATGTGAATGGTGGGTGAGTATTGATTGTCAGCGTCTTATGTGAATGGTGGGTGAGTATTAATGGTCAGTGTCTTATGTGAATGGTGGGTGAGTATTAATGGTCAGTGTCTTATGTGAATGGTGGGTGAGTATTGATTGTCAGTGTCTTATGTGCATGGTGGGTGAGTATTGATGGTCAGTGTCTTATGTGAATGGTGGGTGAGTATTAATGGTCAGTGTCTTATGTGAATGGTGGGTGATTATGGATGGTCAGTGTCTTATGTGAATGGTGGGTGAGTATTGATTGTCAGCGTCTTATGTGAATGGTGGGTGAGTATTAATGGTCAGTGTCTTATGTGAATGGTGGGTGAGTATTGATTGTCAGTGTCTTATGTGCATGGTGGGTGAGTATTGATGCTCAGTGTCTTATGTGAATGGTGGGTGAGTATTAATGGTCAGTGTCTTATGTGAATGGTGGGTGATTATGGATGGTCAGTGTCTTATGTGAATGGTGGGTGAGTATTGATTGTCAGCGTCTTATGTGAATGGTGGGTGAGTATTAATGGTCAGTGCCTTATGTGAATGGTGGGTGAGTATTGATTGTCAGTGTCTTATGTGAATGGTGGGTGAGTATTAATGGTCAGTGTCTTATGTGAATGGTGGGTGAGTATTGATTGTCAGTGTCTTATGTGCATGGTGGGTGAGTATTAATGGTCAGTGACTTATGTGAATGGTGGGTGAGTATTGATTGTCTGTGTCTTATGTGAATGGTGGGTGAGTATTGATTGTCAGTGTCTTATGTGAATGGTGGGTGAGTATTAATGGTCAGTGTCTTATGTGAATGGTGGGTGATTATGGATGGTCAGTGTCTTATGTGAATGGTGGGTGAGTATTGATTGTCAGCGTCTTATGTGAATGGTGGGTGAGTATTGATGCTCAGTGTCTTATGTGAATGGTGGGTGACTATTAATGGTCAGTGTCTTATGTGAATGGTGGGTGAGTATTGATTGTCAGCGTCTTATGTGAATGGTGGGTGAGTATTAATGGTCAGTGTCTTATGTGAATGGTGGGTGAGTATTGATTGTCAGTGTCTAATGTGAATGGTGGGTGAGTATTAATGGTCAGTGTCTTATGTGAATGGTGGGTGAGTATTGATTGTCAGTGTCTTATGTGCATGGTGGGTGAGTATTGATGGTCAGTGTCTTATGTGAATGGTGGGTGAGTATTGATGGTCAGTGTCTTATGTGAATGGTGGGTGAGTATTAATGGTCAGTGTCTTATGTGAATGGTGGGTGATTATGGATGGTCAGTGTCTTATGTGAATGGTGGGTGAGTATTGATTGTCAGCGTCTTATGTGAATGGTGGGTGAGTATTAATGGTCAGTGTCTTATGTGAATGGTGGGTGAGTATTGATTGTCAGTGTCTTATGTGAATGGTGGGTGAGTATTAATGGTCAGTGTCTTATGTGAATGGTGGGTGAGTATTGATTGTCAGCGTCTTATGTGAATGGTGGGTGAGTATTAATGGTCAGTGTCTTATGTGAATGGTGGGTGAGTATTAATGGTCAGTGTCTTATGTGAATGGTGGGTGAGTATTGATTGTCAGTGTCTTATGTGCATGGTGGGTGAGTATTGATGGTCAGTGTCTTATGTGAATGGTGGGTGAGTATTAATGGTCAGTGTCTTATGTGAATGGTGGGTGATTATGGATGGTCAGTGTCTTATGTGAATGGTGGGTGAGTATTGATTGTCAGCGTCTTATGTGAATGGTGGGTGAGTATTAATGGTCAGTGTCTTATGTGAATGGTGGGTGAGTATTGATTGTCAGTGTCTTATGTGCATGGTGGGTGAGTATTGATGCTCAGTGTCTTATGTGAATGGTGGGTGAGTATTAATGGTCAGTGTCTTATGTGAATGGTGGGTGATTATGGATGGTCAGTGTCTTATGTGAATGGTGGGTGAGTATTGATTGTCAGCGTCTTATGTGAATGGTGGGTGAGTATTAATGGTCAGTGCCTTATGTGAATGGTGGGTGAGTATTGATTGTCAGTGTCTTATGTGAATGGTGGGTGAGTATTAATGGTCAGTGTCTTATGTGAATGGTGGGTGAGTATTGATTGTCAGTGTCTTATGTGCATGGTGGGTGAGTATTAATGGTCAGTGACTTATGTGAATGGTGGGTGAGTATTGATTGTCTGTGTCTTATGTGAATGGTGGGTGAGTATTGATTGTCAGTGTCTTATGTGAATGGTGGGTGAGTATTAATGGTCAGTGTCTTATGTGAATGGTGGGTGATTATGGATGGTCAGTGTCTTATGTGAATGGTGGGTGAGTATTGATTGTCAGCGTCTTATGTGAATGGTGGGTGAGTATTGATGCTCAGTGTCTTATGTGAATGGTGGGTGACTATTAATGGTCAGTGTCTTATGTGAATGGTGGGTGAGTATTGATTGTCAGCGTCTTATGTGAATGGTGGGTGAGTATTAATGGTCAGTGTCTTATGTGAATGGTGGGTGAGTATTGATTGTCAGTGTCTAATGTGAATGGTGGGTGAGTATTAATGGTCAGTGTCTTATGTGAATGGTGGGTGAGTATTGATTGTCAGTGTCTTATGTGCATGGTGGGTGAGTATTGATGGTCAGTGTCTTATGTGAATGGTGGGTGAGTATTGATGGTCAGTGTCTTATGTGAATGGTGGGTGAGTATTAATGGTCAGTGTCTTATGTGAATGGTGGGTGATTATGGATGGTCAGTGTCTTATGTGAATGGTGGGTGAGTATTGATTGTCAGCGTCTTATGTGAATGGTGGGTGAGTATTAATGGTCAGTGTCTTATGTGAATGGTGGGTGAGTATTGATTGTCAGTGTCTTATGTGAATGGTGGGTGAGTATTAATGGTCAGTGTCTTATGTGAATGGTGGGTGAGTATTGATTGTCAGCGTCTTATGTGAATGGTGGGTGAGTATTAATGGTCAGTGTCTTATGTGAATGGTGGGTGAGTATTAATGGTCAGTGTCTTATGTGAATGGTGGGTGAGTATTGATTGTCAGTGTCTTATGTGCATGGTGGGTGAGTATTGATGGTCAGTGTCTTATGTGAATGGTGGGTGAGTATTAATGGTCAGTGTCTTATGTGAATGGTGGGTGATTATGGATGGTCAGTGTCTTATGTGAATGGTGGGTGAGTATTGATTGTCAGCGTCTTATGTGAATGGTGGGTGAGTATTAATGGTCAGTGTCTTATGTGAATGGTGGGTGAGTATTGATTGTCAGTGTCTTATGTGCATGGTGGGTGAGTATTGATGCTCAGTGTCTTATGTGAATGGTGGGTGAGTATTAATGGTCAGTGTCTTATGTGAATGGTGGGTGATTATGGATGGTCAGTGTCTTATGTGAATGGTGGGTGAGTATTGATTGTCAGCGTCTTATGTGAATGGTGGGTGAGTATTAATGGTCAGTGCCTTATGTGAATGGTGGGTGAGTATTGATTGTCAGTGTCTTATGTGAATGGTGGGTGAGTATTAATGGTCAGTGTCTTATGTGAATGGTGGGTGAGTATTGATTGTCAGTGTCTTATGTGCATGGTGGGTGAGTATTAATGGTCAGTGACTTATGTGAATGGTGGGTGAGTATTGATTGTCTGTGTCTTATGTGAATGGTGGGTGAGTATTGATTGTCAGTGTCTTATGTGAATGGTGGGTGAGTATTAATGGTCAGTGTCTTATGTGAATGGTGGGTGAGTATTGGTGGTCAGTATCTTATGCGAATGGTGGGTGAGTATTGATTGTCAGTGTCTTATGTGAATGGTGGGTGAGTATTAATGGTCAGTGTCTTATGTGAATGGTGGGTGAGTATTGATTGTCAGCGTCTTATGTGAATGGTGGGTGAGTATTAATGGTCAGTGTCTTATGTGAATGGTGGGTGAGTATTGATTGTCAGTGTCTTATGTGAATGGTAGGTGAGTATTAATGGTCAGTGTCTTATGTGAATGGTGGGTGAGTATTGATTGTCAGTGTCTTATGTGCATGGTGGGTGAGTATTGATGGTCAGTGTCTTATGTGAATGGTGGGTGAGTATTAATGGTCAGTGTCTTATGTGAATGGTGGGTGATTATGGATGGTCAGTGTCTTATGTGAATGGTGGGTGAGTATTAATGGTCAGTGTCTTATGTGAATGGTGGGTGAGTATTAATGGTCAGTGTCTTATGTGAATGGTGGGTGAGTATTGATTGTCAGTGTCTTATGTGAATGGTGGGTGAGTATTGGTGGTCAGTGTCTTATGCGAATGGTGGGTGAGTACTGATTGTCAGTGTCTTATGTGAATGGTGGGTGATTATTGGTGGTCAGTGTCTTATGTGAATGGTGGGTGAGTATTGATTGTCAGTGTCTTATGTGAATGGTGGGTGAGTATTAATGGTCAGTGTCTTATGTGAATGGTGGGTGATTATGGATGGTCAGTGTCTTATGTGAATGGTGGGTGAGTATTGATTGTCAGCGTCTTATGTGCATGATGGGTGAGTATTAATGGTCAGTGTCTTATGTGAATGGAGGGTGAGTATTGATTGTCTGTGTCTTATGTGAATGGTGGGTGAGTATTGATTGTCAGTGTCTTATGTGAATGGTGGGTGAGTATTAATGGTCAGTGTCTTATGTGAATGGTGGGTGAGTATTGGTGGTCAGTATCTTATGCGAATGGTGGGTGAGTATTGATTGTCAGTGTCTTATGTGAATGGTGGGTGAATATTAATGGTCAGTGTCTTATGTGAATGGTGGGTGAGTATTGATTGTCAGCGTCTTATGTGAATGGTGGGTGAGTATTAATGGTCAGTGTCTTATGTGAATGGTGGGTGAGTATTGATTGTCAGTGTCTTATGTGAATGGTGGGTGAGTATTAATGGTCAGTGTCTTATGTGAATGGTGGGTGAGTATTGATTGTCAGTGTCTTATGTGCATGGTGGGTGAGTATTGATGGTCAGTGTCTTATGTGAATGGTGGGTGAGTATTAATGGTCAGTGTCTTATGTGAATGGTGGGTGATTATGGATGGTCAGTGTCTTATGTGAATGGTGGGTGAGTATTGATTGTCAGCGTCTTATGTGAATGGTGGGTGAGTATTAATGGTCAGTGTCTTATGTGAATGGTGGGTGAGTATTGATTGTCAGTGTCTTATGTGAATGGTGGGTGAGTATTAATGGTCAGTGTCTTATGTGAATGGTGGGTGAGTATTGATTGTCAGTGTCTTATGTGCATGGTGGGTGAGTATTAATGGTCAGTGTCTTATGTGAATGGTGGGTGAGTATTGATTGTCTGTGTCTTATGTGAATGGTGGGTGAGTATTGATTGTCAGTGTCTTATGTGAATGGTGGGTGAGTATTAATGGTCAGTGTCTTATGTGAATGGTGGGTGAGTATTGGTGGTCAGTATCTTATGCGAATGGTGGGTGAGTATTGATTGTCAGTGTCTTATGTGAATGGTGGGTGATTATTGATTGTCAGTGTCTTATGTGAATGGTGGGTGAGTATTAATGGTCAGTGTCTTATGTGAATGGTGGGTGATTATGGATGGTCAGTGTCTTATGTGAATGGTGGGTGAGTATTGATTGTCAGCGTCTTATGTGCATGATGGGTGAGTATTAATGGTCAGTGTCTTATGTGAATGGTGGGTGAGTATTGATTGTCTGTGTCTTATGTGAATGGTGGGTGAGTATTGATTGTCAGTGTCTTATGTGAATGGTGGGTGAGTATTGATTGTCAGTGTCTTATGTGAATGGTGGGTGAGTATTGGTGGTCAGTATCTTATGCGAATGGTGGGTGAGTATTGATTGTCAGCGTCTTATGTGAATGGTGGGTGAGTATTAATGGTCAGTGTCTTATGTGAATGGTGGGTGAGTATTGATTGTCAGCGTCTTATGTGAATGGTGGGTGAGTATTAATGGTCAGTGTCTTATGTGAATGGTGGGTGAGTATTGATTGTCAGTGTCTTATGTGAATGGTGGGTGAGTATTAATGGTCAGTGTCTTATGTGAATGGTGGGTGAGTATTAATGGTCAGTGTCTTATGTGCATGGTGGGTGATTATGGATGGTCAGTGTCTTATGTGAATGGTGGGTGAGTATTAATGGTCAGTGTCTTATGTGAATGGTGGGTGATTATGGATGGTCAGTGTCTTATGTGAATGGTGGGTGAGTATTGATTGTCAGCGTCTTATGTGAATGGTGGGTGAGTATTAATGGTCAGTGTCTTATGTGAATGGTGGGTGAGTATTGATTGTCAGTGTCTTATGTGAATGGTGGGTGAGTATTAATGGTCAGTGTCTTATGTGAATGGTGGGTGAGTATTGATTGTCAGTGTCTTATGTGCATGGTGGGTGAGTATTAATGGTCAGTGTCTTATGTGAATGGTGGGTGAGTATTGATTGTCTGTGTCTTATGTGAATGGTGGGTGAGTATTGATTGTCAGTGTCTTATGTGAATGGTGGGTGAGTATTAATGGTCAGTGTCTTATGTGAATGGTGGGTGAGTATTGGTGGTCAGTATCTTATGCAAATGGTGGGTGAGTATTGATTGTCAGTGTCTTATGTGAATGGTGGGTGATTATTGATTGTCAGTGTCTTATGTGAATGGTGGGTGAGTATTAATGGTCAGTGTCTTATGTGAATGGTGGGTGAGTATTGGTGGTCAGTGTCTTATGCGAATGGTGGGTGAGTATTGATTGTCAGTGTCTTATGTGAATGGTGGGTGATTATTGGTGGTCAGTGTCTTATGCGAATGGTGGGTGAGTATTGGTGGTCAGTGTCTTATGCGAATGGTGGGTGAGTATTGGTGGTCAGTGTCTTATGCGAATGGTGGGTGAGTATTGATTGTCAGTGTCTCATGTGAGGCGGGTTGTGTGTCAAAGATGATGAGGAATTAACACGGCAAAGCAGACTGGAATGATAGGTCTATACATACAGTACATTGGGGGGGGGGGATTCTTAGTTCTTTATCTATAGATAGGGTCTCATTGCATCGCCATAGTAACTAGTAAGTTGTACTATACTATCCAGCTATAGAATGTATTCCGTCTCATTGTATCAGTATAATAACTGCTAATGGTACTATATTACTATATCTGCTTGAAATGTACTTCCATTATCATCATTATTAAAGACACATGGAGAGAAATGGATGTCTGGGTGGATGGATGTCAGGGTGGATGCATGTCTGGGTGGATGGATGTCTGGGTGGATGGATGGATAAATGGGTGGATGGATGAATGGATGGATGGATGAATGAATGAATGGATGTCTGGGTGGATGGATGAATGCATGGATGGCTCGTCTCTAGTACACTTAAGCAGGCTATCAAATCCACTGACCTAAAGATAAGACAAGAGCAGCCTGTTTCATTGTGTATATATGTATTGTGTGCCAGCAGGCAGTGACTGCACAGTTCACCTTGTCATGGGGCACCTGGGTCTTACATATAATAAATGTGATAAATACAGATAATGTTTTCATGTTTTATTCAGCACCTATCTAGAGGTCGATATACTATATGTTTATTAACCATTCACATGTTAAAGGTCATTCTTGCCAAAAATGCTATTAGCACTAGCCCTGAGAAATTGCCATTTGAAGGCCAAGGGAAAAATATTTCTTAAAATTTTCTACCAAAATGACTGGCTCAGTCATTCCTGCAATAAATTAAAATAAAAGTTCTTTGCCTACAAATGTATATTGAGTAGGTTGTTGAATAGATGATTAAAGGGGAACACAGACGGTGAAGTGTCAAAACACACCAAATTATGTTTTAGTATAATTTAAATTAAACGCTATTAGCCGCCAGTTTCTTCTAAATGAAAAACATGTGAGCATAATCTGAATCTATGTGGTTAATAATTCACGTTTAATGGCATGTCAAAATTCATGACTTTAACCAAAATTTTAACAGTGATAGGGTTTGTGAAAATCTGTCAGATACTTTTTATATAATCTGACAATAACCTTTATTTTTAGCGGTTTTTATTGAAACCAAATTCGCGTTTGTGATCTCCTTTATGACTCATATGAACCAGATCCATTATGTCCACATGTATACAATATTCTGTTCCTATCTTCTAACTAATATGGCCAGAAGCTTGCAGGCAAATTACCTTCAAAATATCCCACTGATTAGCAATATCATGTTTGGAGTTACTGTGAAATTTAGAAAGTGAGATTTCTTGGGATGAGAGAGGTGCCATTGTACTATTTCCTGACATCTTGTGATTTACATAGGCTCATATATATATACACCTGTGCAAAAGTTAAGCACCACCCTATTTTTACGCACATGCGAGGGTATATTCATGTGCTATGAAGAAAGCAATAGCATAAACATTTATGTACCCATCCATCTTAGTGCAAGAGGTAATAATGCAACTAGAGGAATGCTGATTATGATGGTGGGGAAACACTGTATGTTTTTGTTTGAACTTGAAAACGAGGCCTGAATATGGTTACGTTGACACAACTGACAACTATTGCCCTACAGTTGACACACGTGGCTAGATTGTCATTAATGGTGTCTGAAAACGAAGTTTAACATCTGTGCACGAGTTTGAGACTGTCATTATTAATACCGGGTATATCCACCTTGTGCCTGGATGACGGCCTGGACACGACGTCTCATGCTGGTCACCAACCGACTGATACGCCATTGTGGTATTCGTTGCCATTCAAGATGGAGTGCGTCTGTTAATTCCTGTAGGTTCTGCACAGGAGGATCCGTCCTTCTCACCATGTTTCCCAGAATGTCCCAGATATGCTCAATAGGGTTCATGTCAGGGCTCCTTGCTGGCCATGGTAGGGTTTCGATGGCATTCTGGCGGAGGTATTCATGCACAGCTCTAGCACGATGTGGTCGGGCGTTGTCATCCATGAATATAGGGTGGGTTCCAGGTGCATGATTTACAAAATGAGGGACCACAACTCTATCCAGTATGGAATCTTGATATCTTTGTCCATTTAGTGTTCCAGGTACAGTCAACAGATCCAGCTTACAATCAAATGAGATGCACCCCCATATCATAACGGAACCTCCACCAAATGGAACTTCTTCCATGATGTTACGTTGGTCGTACGCCGTGCGTCTGGACCTCCATACACGAGTTCGACCATCTGTGGCATGAAGCAGGAACCGACTTTCATAGGACCAGTGTACCCATCTCCAGGATCTCATGTTCCAGTGTCTTCTTTCGTTGCACCACCTGACGCTCCTCTTTGTGGTGTGCAGTGAGGAGAGGACGTCTGACAGGTCTCCTAGCTTTCATGCCAGCAGCATAGTCTCCTTTTGACGGTAGACATTGACACTCTATTGCGCGTTTCCCATTGCTGGCTGAGCACTCTGCTGTTGGTGAATGGAGATCTCCTAACAAGGCGTACTAGGGCTCGATCATCACAGGCAGTAGTCTTCTTCGGTCTTCCAGATCTAGGCCTGTCCTTCACCTCGTTAGTTTGCCCATGTTTTGCAATCAAACGACTGATTACAGTATGGTTAATGTTCAGCTGTCTGCCAATCTCTCTGCATGACATACCGGTGGTATACATGCCTATGATTTGCCATTTCACATGATCACTTAATCTTCGTCTTGCCATAGCGGTTCACAATCAAGAGCTAATTCTCTCTGTACAAATAAACCACGGTCATGAACACAAAATTCCTAATCTTGTCGCCTAAATCTGTATGTAATGTTCTACACCTCAAACTGGACTTTTACATAACTGAACACGTGTGCTGTTTCCCGCCACGCACGGACATCAAGCGGCGTGAAGTCATGCATGCATGTGCATTTCGTACTTGGAATTATGTCAGCTAACGCGGGGACAAAAAGTAGTTGTACCATCATGTTTCTACGTTCTATTGTTTTTGCTGGTGCTTAACTTTTGCACAGGTGTATATATGTGGATAGTTTGATCCATTTAACCATAGAAAGTGAGATTTCTGGGGATGAGAGAGGTGACATTGTACTATTTCCTTACATCTTGTGATTTACATAGGCTCATATATATGTGTGGATAGTTTGATCCAT
Source organism: Chaetoderma sp. LZ-2023a (assembly GCA_034401795.1). Taxonomy (NCBI): domain Eukaryota; kingdom Metazoa; phylum Mollusca; class Caudofoveata; order Chaetodermatida; family Chaetodermatidae; genus Chaetoderma; species Chaetoderma sp. LZ-2023a. Next base: position 195,607,655 of record CM067370.1, on the reverse strand, counting down.
GTAACCATAGAAAGTGAGGTATCGGGGGATGAGAGAGGTGACATTGTACTATTTCCTGACATGTTGTGATTTACATAGGCTCATATATATATGTGGATAGTTTGATCCATTTAACCATAGAAAGTGAGATTTCTGGGGATGAGAGAGGTGACATTGTACTATTTCCTTACATCTTGTGATTTACATAGGCTCATATATATGTGTGGATAGTTTGATCCATTTAACCATAGAAAGTGAGATATCTGGGGATGAGAGAGGTGACATTGTACGATTTCCTTACATCTTGTGATTTACATAGGCTCATATATATATATATATGTGATTAGTTTGATCCATTTAACCATAGAAAGTGAGATATTGGGGGATGAGAGAGGTGACATTGTACTATTTCCTTACATCTTGTGATTTAGATAGGCTCATATATATGTGGATAGTTTGATCCATTTAACCATAGAAAGTGAGATTTCTGGGGATGAGAGGTGCCATTGTACTATTTCCTGACATCTTGTGATTTACATAGGCTCATATATATGTGGATAGTTTGATCCATTTAACCATAGAAAGTGAGATATCGGGGGATGAGAGAGGTGCCATTGTACTATTTCCTGACATCTTGTGATTTACATAGGCTCATATATATGTGGATAGTTTGATCCATTTAACCATAGAAAGTGAGATTTCTGGGGATGAGAGGTGCCATTGTACTATTTCCTGACATCTTGTGATTTACATAGGCTCATATATGTGTGGATAGTTTGATCCATTTAACCATAGAAAGTGAGATTTCTGGGGATGAGAGGTGACATTGTACTATTTCCTGACATCTTGTGATTTACATAGGCTCATATATATGTGGATAGTTTGATCCATTTAACCATAGAAAGTGAGATATCGGGGGATGAGAGAGGTGACATTGTACTATTTCCTTACATCTTGTGATTTACATAGGCTCATATATATGTGGATAGTTTGATCCATTTAACCATAGAAAGTGAGATATCGGGGGATGAGAGAGGTGACATTGTACTATTTCCTGACATCTTGTGATTTACATAGGCTCATATATATATGTGGATAGTTTGATCCATTTAACCATAGAAAGTGAGATATCTGGGGATGAGAGAGGTGACATTGTACTATTTCCTTACATCTTGTGATTTACATAGGCTCATATATATATGTGGATAGTTTGATCCATTTAACCATAGAAAGTGAGATATCGGGGGATGAGAGAGGTGACATTGTACTATTTCCTGACATCTTGTGATTTACATAGACTCATATATGTATGTGGATAGTTTGATCCATTTAACCATAGAAAGTGATGTATCGGGGGGATGAGAGAGGTGACATTGTACTATTTCCTGACATCTTGTGATTTACATAGGCTCATATATATGTGGATAGTTTGATCCATTTAACCATAGAAAGTGAGATTTCTGGGGATGAGAGAGGTGACATTGTACTATTTCCTTACATCTTGTGATTTAGATAGGCTCATATATATATATGTGGATAGTTTGATCCATTTAACCATAGAAAGTGAGATTTCTGGGGATGAGAGAGGTGACATTGTACTATTTCCAGACATCTTGTGATTTACATAGGCTCAAATATATATGTGGATAGTTTGATCCATTTAACCATAGAAAGTGAGATATCTGGGGATGAGAGAGGTGACATTGTACTATTTCCTGACATCTTGTGATTTACATAGGCTCATATATATGTGGATAGTTTGATCCATTTAACCACATCATGATGAAGCTGGCACAAAACCAGCCTATGCACTTGTCTTCAGGAATGCCCATTTGCAGGTCAAGAACGCTATTTTTTAAATTTGACCACTGGAATGATTGGCTCGGTAACCAAGCTGGCCATTCTAGTTGTAAATTTTCAAAAATACTCTTCACTTGGCCTGGAAATGGACGTTCAATAAGCAAATATTTCTATTTCCGTCACTAAATTTTGTCATTCACGTGTCAATTCTCAAGACTGGACAATAAAAACTATAATTCTCATCAATGAATGGCCGTTTGAGGGTTTTGAAGTGTTAAATTTTATCACTGCAATGAGTGTCTCCGTTACAGACAGCTATTTCCAGCATGCCATTTGTGTTACAATAACTATCTGATCGCTGTCTTCATGGGAAACAGCGACCTTCAGTCAATAAGAAATGAAGCAAATAACATGTAAATAAGATAATAATAATAATAATAATAATAATAATAATAATAGATACATGTTACTAACACCTTAGAATCAATTTTCCTTGTAATGGAATAAAGAAGGTTATGAATAAACAAATTTATCTATTAATAGTTCAAATTGTAATTAATATAGACATTTCAGGCAACATATTATATATTGTAAATAAATCACATGCCATAGAGAAAACTTGTCTGACTACCGATAATAGCAGCATAGAGAAAACACAAGATAGCTGTTGTAGTATCGCATTGTCTAAAATTCGCTATGTTCTACAAGCATGAGCAATGATAGGAAATGTCCTGAATTAATATCACAGATAACATGGATATGGCTGACTTAACGGTAAACATTGGATGACTTGGTAATCAAGGCGCCAATGCTAACCATTGGCTGACTCGGTAACCAAGGCGGCAATGCTAACCATTGGATGACTGTAACCAAGGCAGCAATGCTAACCATTGGCTGACTCTGTAAACAAGGCGGCAATGCTAACCATTGGCTGACTCGGTAAACAAGGCGGCAATGCTAACCAAGGCTGACTCGGTAAACAAGGCGGCAATGCTAACCATTGGCTGACTCGGTAAACAAGGTGGCAATGCTAACCACTGGCTGACTCGGTAAACAAGGTGGCAATGCTAACCATTGGATGACTCGGTAAACAAGGCAGCAATGCTAACCATTGGATGACTCGGTAAACAAGGCGGCAATGCTAACCATTGGATGACTCGGTAAACAAGGCAGCAATGCTAACCATTGGATGACTCGGTAAACAAAGACGACGCTAACAATTTTAAAGTAAACGCTGCCGTATCTTATACTATCGGTTTATGGGCTACAAAATGACACAAACTATGCAGGACATCTTTAACTTTTTATCATACCGCTGAAGAAAGATATCTAGGGTTTCATAGGTAAATGCTGATACATTTCTCCAGTCCCTGAAGACGGCCATAACTTACTTTTCAACCCATCAAAAAGAACCTAGGCTGCCTGCCTCCTTATACATGCCCACTCAGAAAGGCGACATCTATTGTTTGACAGCATGGGGGAAATGCAAACATAGGTGTTAAGCTGTTAAATATTTTGAAACTAACTTGACTGAAAGCTGTTGCTGCCTTAGACAGCAAGACCTTCCCATCAAATTAGTTTCAAACTATTACATCACATCACACACTCACGTTAGGAGACAAAATGGTGACGAGCGCTAAGCAAACATTCTGATACAGATACAGAAAGAAATGTGTGTCAGGAAACGAATGATAGGCCAATAGAGAGCGCCTTGCTAGAGAAACACTGGTGACAGTTTTGCTTACTTTGAAATCTGGAGAAATACTGGCATGTTAGTGTTGATAAGATTAATGTTTAAAAGTTTTCCAAAAATGGTCTTCAAGCTGACAGTAAACAAATGGTAAATGAAGATAAATATTTAAGAAATAACCTCTTGAGTGTTTGGATGGAGAGTGAGATTGCAAGATGAATAACATACCTTGATATCAATTATAGAAACAGATAACGGCTACACAGATAATGGCTACAGGCTAATTCTGAGTATAATTATATTCGGAATATAACATAATTATTAGATTTATTAATAATGGATCATCTAAACAAAATATCACAGAAAAGGACTTGAGTACTACTAAGGCTGGATTGCCTAGATATAAAGCAATGAAGCTTTCCAGTTTTAGCTATGCCCCGCCCATGTCTAGCTAAGTTCGACCCACACCTTGCTTGTTGGGATCAATCGATCTCTCAACTTCCTGACTATCAATTTCCAGAAAACTATACAGTTAAGCTGTTGAATATTTTGAAACTAATTTGACTGGGTGCTAATTAGTTTCAAAATACTCAATAGCATGTTTATTAAAAAGTAGACATACAATTCTTACGTGGTGTCGGACTATTAAGAGTTAAAGATGGGCCTAATAAAATCATTTATGATGTCATGATTATAATGTCATCCTACACACCGCTTAGCTGATTATGACATCAGATCATCAATGGATACTTTGGACAGGTGAATTAGCTAAATCAGGGAACAACTTCTATTGTGATATATTACAGTAGTCAGAAATAACTTAATGTTTCCAAAACAAAAAAGAAAACGTACTGTTGAATATTTTTAATATAATTGCATTATTCATTACTGGCCTAGGCAGCAATGTCTTCCAATCCAATTATGTTCAAAATATTCAACAAACAATTTCTTATTAACTAACATGTTTTTTAGGTTTTTTGAAACATGTGAGCTGATTTATGAACATTATTGTAATATATACACATTACCATGGTAACAGAAGAAACAGTTGATATTTTATAAGCCTGTCTATAATGGACAGTATAATGGCCATAAGAAAGCGGTCACTTAAATCACAGGGCTCAGAAAATAACCACAGAGATCCTGTACAATCCAATCCATAACATTGGTAACAGTATCACCAGCGATAGTTTGACATATTCACTAGCATTGTCATCACAGGCGATACTAGTCTGATTATTCACTAGCATTGTCATCACCGGCATTACTAGTCTGACATATTCACTAGCATTGTCATCACCGGCGATACTAGTCTGACATATTCACTAGCATTGTCCTCACCGGCGATACTAGTCTGACATATTCACTAACATTGTCATCACCGGCGATACTAGTCCGACATATTCACTAGCATTGTCATCACCGGCGATACTAGTCCAACATATTCACTAGCATTGTCATCACCGGCGATACTAGTCTGACATATTCACTAGCATTGTCATCACCAGCGACACTAGTCTGACATATTCACTAGCATTGTCATCACCGGCGACACTAGTCTGACATATTCACTAGCATTGTCATCACCGGCAATACTAGTCTGACATACTCACTAGCATTGTCATCACCGGCGATACTAGTCCAACATATTCACTAGCATTGTCATCACCGGCGATACTAGTCCGACATATTCACTAGCATTGTCATCACCGGCGATACTAGTCCAACATATTCACTAGCATTGTCATCACCGGCGATACTAGTCCGACATATTCACTGGCATTGTCATCACCGGCGACACTAGTCTGACATATTCACTAGCATTGTCATCACCGGCAATACTAGTCTGACATACTCACTAGCATTGTCATCACCGGCGATACTAGTCCAACATATTCACTAGCATTGTCATCACTGGCGATACTAGCCTGACATATTCACTAACATTGTCATCACCGGCGATACTAGTCTGACATATTCACTAGCATTGTCATCACCGGCGATACTAGTCTGACATATTCACTAGCATTGTCATCACCGGCGATACTAGTCTGACATATTCACTAGCATTGTCATCACCGGCGATACTAGTCTGACATATTCCACTAGCATTGTCATCACCGGCGATACTAGTCCAACATATTCACTAGCATTGTCATCACTGGCGATACTAGCCTGACATATTCACTAACATTGTCATCACCGGCGATACTAGTCTGACATATTCACTAGCATTATCATCACCGGCGATACTAGTCCAACATATTCACTAGCATTGTCATCACCGGCGATACTAGTCCGACATATTCACTAGCATTGTCATCACCGGCGACATTACTCTGACATATTCACTAGCATTGTCATCACCGGCGATACTAGTCCAACATATTCACTAGCATTGTCATCACTGGCGATACTAGTCTGACATATTCACTAACATTGTCATCACCGGCGATACTAGTCTGACATATTAACTAGCATTGTCATCACCGGCGATACTAGTCTGACATATTCACTAGCATTGTCATCACCGGCGATACTAGTCCAACATATTCACTAGCATTGTCATCACCGGCGATACTAGTCTGACATATTCACTAGCATTGCCATCACTGGCGATACTAGTCTGACATATTCACTAGCATTGTCATCACCGGCGATACTAGTCTGACATATTCACTAGCATTGTCATCACCAGCGATACCAGTCTGACATATTCACTAGCATTGTCATCACCGGCGATACTAGTCCGACATATTCACTAGCATTGTCATCACCGGCGATACTAGTCTGACATATTCACTAGCATTGTCATCAACAGCGATACTAGTCCAACATATTCACTAGCATGGTCATTACCGGCGATACTAGTCTGACATATTCACTAGCATTGTCATCACCGGCGATACTAGTCTGACATATTCATTAGCATTGTCATCACCGGCGATACTAGTCCGACATATTCACTAGCATTGTCATCACCGGCGATAGTAGTCTGACATATTCACTAGCATTGTTATCACTGGCGATACTAGTCTGATATATTCACTAGCATTGTCATCACCGGTGATACTAGTCTGACATATTCACTAGCATTGTCATCACCGGCGATACTAGTCTGACATATTCACTAGCATTGTCATCACTGGCGATACTAGTCCAACATATTCACTAGCAGTCATCACAAAAAATTGATGACTCAAAATTTTGAATGGAAGTTCGAGCCTATAATAATAATACAGCCAAATTTGGCTGAAAACGGTTAAAATGGTAAGAAGCAATTTCAAAGTTCTGAACAGATATTCTAGATCCTACCACCATATGATCTTTCTAGCTAAATCTGGTTGAAATGGGTCAAGCGATTTGACAATTTCCTGTAAATTTTTCTTAAAATTATACATTTACACCCAAATAGTTGATGAATTAAAATTCTGAATGGAAGATCTAGAGCCTAATTAACATAGGATCCTTTCAGCCCAATAAATGTTAAAGAGAAGTAATTTGACAATTTCCGGTTAATTTAAAAAATAAAATCTAAGATTTTCACCAGAGAATTAGCGAAACAAAAATTGAACATAGGATACTAAGATTTCAACCTCCAAAAATTGACAAATAATAATTCTGAATGGAATTTCTGGAGCAGAGCAGATTTGTTTATAATCTGGTCATTGGCTAAGGAGTAGTGTTTTAATGCAAACGTTGATTTTGAATCAACCCCCCCCCAAGTGGTTTCGGAGAACATTTTTAGATGTTTCTAAAAATTGGCCAAATCCAAGATGGCTGTCGGCCAAATTGGTCGATCGACTTCGTTTGAACAAACTTGGATCCATATGCCAAACGGACAATTCCTGCCAAATATACTTGAAATTGGCCAAGCGGTTCTCAAGAAGACATTTTTAATTTCCTATTGGTTTAATATATGAGTCTTTGGTGGGAAAAGGATCCAAGATGGCCACCAAACCATTTATCCGACAGTTTAAACCAGAAATGTGATTTCAATGCAACCATGAAGCTTGACTTTACAACTTTGCAATGAACTATGAAGCTTGACTTCAAACATAAAATAAATATAGAAGGCCCTGTCAACAAGAGTCTCAAGGGCCTGTAACACTAAACTGGATCATTAGGACTTGAACCATTTGCATTAAAATACCGATGGATGAAGGATAATTTAAAAAAAAATCCAAGCTGGCCACCCAAGAAATTGACCAATCAAATTCTCGTTTGATAGGTTTAAGCCTACTTGCCACCCAAGTTTCATTGAAATTGGCCCACTAATTAAGGGGTAGCATTTTAAATGGTTCAGGAAGGTTTAAAAAAATCCAAATAGCCACCAAAAAATTGACCTACCAAAATTCTGAATAAACAATCTAGAGCCTACCATTATAGAATCCTTCCAGCCAAATTTGGCTAAAATCCACCAAGCGGTTATGGTCAAGATGAATTTTTTCATAAATTTTATGATTTTCACCAAAAAAATTGATCCATTACAATTCTGAATAGATGTTCTGGAGCCTACTATGATAGGGTCTGTCTAGCCAACTAGGGATGAAATCATTCAAGCGATTAATGATGAATAGAGTTAAGACAATTTCCGGTATTCAGCAAAAAACGTGACCAATCAAGATTCTGTATAGAAGTTCTCAAGCATATCCCCATAAGGTCCTTCCAGTCAAAGTAAGTTGAAATCTGCTGAGCGGTTAATGAGAAGTAGCATTTTGACAATTTCCGGTAAATTTTTCATAAAATCTAAGGTTTTCACCAAAAAACCTGACCAATCAAAATTCTGTATATATGTTTTGAAACAGAAAGCATTAGGGCCCTTCCAGCCAAATTAGGTTGAAATCCGCCAAGCAGTTAATGCGTAGGGTTTTGAACATTTTTGGTAAATTTTTCATAAAATGTAAGATTTTAACCAAAAATATTGACCAATCAAAATTCTGTATACAGGCTTTGAGCCAGGCATTTCAGTGGTAAATTAAAAAAAAATAGTCTTCTCTTGGCCTGCAAATGGACATTCCTCAGGACCACTGCAAAGGACGTATTAGGCCAGCTTGACCATTAAGAAAAATTCTGTTGAATATTTCGAAACATCTCCCAGGAAAATTAGTTTGAGAATATATAACGGCTTACCTGTGTTGTTACCGTGAAATTAAAATACTGCAAAAACATGGTTCAAAGTGTTACAATTGATTGACACTCACGTACAGAGAGGACGGAGCTAAGCTAGCAATGGGCGTGTTTAGTGCTCTCTATATACACCCCTCTACAGGGCACACCCCTCTACTGGGCGTGTCTAGTGCTAAGTGGGGCAAAGATATACTCTCAGACTCTATATACACCCCTGTACTTGCTAGTATCGCTTATGAATATTCAATTCTCTGCGGATCATAAGAAAACTGTGTTGCTGTTGCAGGCAACTTTCTGCGAAACTGTTTGCTAGTTTGTAATGATAAACAAAATTTGACTTTGGCACTAAGAGTTCTATCCAATGTAGTATAAATATTTTGCTAAGACAAACTATTATCAGTGAAGCGGCGAGCCAGAGCAATGAGCCGAGTCTATAATTGAATTCCAACAGAAAGTTGATAGATTTAGTGGCATTTCAATGAGATCATCGTCCATTGCACAATCTGGAGGTAAATCAGCCAGAATTCGGCTCAGATTCTGGTGCAGTCCGGAGGATGTCATATCTTTGTCTATCCTATCTATATCATCTAATTTTGCTGGCGACCAAGTAAGAAAATTCTGACTACCAAAATCCAACACAGATCCATTTGGTGTTTTTATTGTTCCAGTTGCCAGCTTAGCCCAAGCATCCACACTCTTCCCTGGGGTAACAAGTTTTCCTGGGCTGCCAAAATCTGTACATAAATCTTTTGGAAGAAGATCAAGAAAGCTATTTTCCACGCTATTACCGCTTCCTGTATGAGCCCCGTGAAGAGGAGTCAAGTCTCGAATCGGTGATAGCCACTTAGGTGACGGGATTCCCGCTTTCAGTGGAGTTGATGTTGTTAAGAAATTATTTTTAGGACTATTTAACAGACTTAGTGCAGGCCTAGGAGGCGTATCATTATCACTGTATAAATGAGCGCTCCTTGCTACAAAAATACTAGTGACAGAACTGCATGGAGTACCTGTAGATACAATAACACCAGTGACAGAACTGCATGGAGTACCTGTAGATACACTAACTCTACTATTGGAAATGGGCGCAGAATTGTGTGTACACCCTACTTCACGATTGTATGCTGTAGCAGCACGGAGAGACTCCTCCCTTTCTGATTTTGTAAGATACATGACTGGCTTTGGTAAACCAGTTTTAACTTTGTGACGTTTTGACGGCCGTTCATTCGACGGACTAGAATCAATACTTAGATCTAATGGCTTCTCATCTGCAGAATCAATGGTCTCTATTTTTATGAAAATCTCCTTATCGGTTACTGTATTCTGCTGAGCGTGGCTGGTAAGATGATTTTTGTGCTTATCACGTGACCTTTTTGAAGGCGTTGACAATGTCTGCATGTTAGACCCTACGATGGTACAGGTTGTAGTCTGATCACGAGGCTGGACAGGCTTTGGACGAATTTCTACAGTAGCTGTAAAAAATAAGGCACAAGTTAAGATTTAAACAGACTGATTGTAATGGTTTAAAGTCCGTGAATCCCTGATCCCTTAATGAATTTAACAAACAATGCTTTCAAAGTTTTATACAACAGTTTTAAATTTTATACTAAAGGAATATATGCAATATTATCCTATAGTACAGTACAGCTCATAAATAAGTAAGATTTTGTCCAAAATAAAAAACATGTTATTTTTAAAAAATTAAGAAATGTTCTGTTGACTATTTTGAACATAATTGGATTGGAAGATATTGCAGCAATGCCTTCCAATCAAATATGTTAAAAATATTCATTTTGTAAACATGTTACATTATGTTTGAGCTGTACTGGAGCTAAAAGAACATGTTACATTATGTTTGAGCTGTACTGGAGCTAAAAGAACATGTTACATTATGTTTGAGCTGTACTGGAGCTAAAAGAACACGTTACATTATGTTTGAGCTGTACTGGAGCTAAAAGAACATGTTACATTATGTTTGAGCTGTACTGGAGCTAAGAGAACATGTTACATTATGTTTGAGCTGTACTGGAGCTAAAAGAACATGTTACATTATGTTTGAGCTGTACTGGAGCTAAGAGAACATGTTACATTATGTTTGAGCTGTACTGGAGCTAAAAGAACACGTTACATTATGTTTGAGCTGTACTGGAGCTAAAAGAACATGTTACATTATGTTTGAGCTGTACTGGAGCTAAAAGAACATGTTACATTATGTTTGAGCTGTACTGGAGCTAAAAGAACAAGATGATCATCGGTCAGACACTTAAACCTCTGCACCTTGAAAAGATACTGAATTCGTAAGGAATTTCAAGATATTCGATATAAATAACTGAAAATAATTGAGAATTTACTGTCTGTATGGTTTACTATTGATTCTAACACGCACACGCACACGCACATGCATACGTCCACCAAAATGCTTGAAAATAAAATGCTTAAAATTGTATACTTTTAGTGGCTTAATTTGTGTGCCTTAGATATAATGAAACAAAATAAATATTAATATAGGCTGATTTTATTACATATAAATTAATAAATTTTTTTTAAGTTGTAAAATTGAAATAGAGACACGAGTCCCTGATTCACCTTCATAACTAAAAAAAATTATATTAATTTATACAAAATGAAATCACCGTATGTTAAGTTCTATTTCATTTCATTACATTGAGGTACACAAATTAAGCCTCTAAAAGTATACAATATTAACAATTTTATTTTCAAACATTTCGGTGTGAATGTGCCCCTTTAAAGAAACTATAATCTATAACCCTAGTGCAGCACTGCATCGCAGAAGGTAGCCCTGCACCACCACCCTGAACTAAATAGTGCAGTGCCATGAAAGCTACGTCATTACAGAGATGCTAGGTTATCGTCTACATACAGTTTGCCATTGTGGACCCTATTTTTCTACATGTAGTAATCTAAACTATAGATCTATAGTATACTATTCCTTTATTTGTGTCGATTTTACTCTTTAATGGACGAGCCAGCAAAAAGCTTGTGCAGTGGTCAAGAATATTCCAATTTTTGCTTAATTCATTTGCAGACCATAGACAATTTTGAAAATTGACCACTGGAATGACTGGCTAAATAAACGAGCCAGTCATTCCACTGGTCAGTTTTCAAGAAAGTCTCTTGATCTGCAAGTGGGAACTGATTAAGCCTTCTAAAACAGCGTGTGCAGTAATCACAAGAAACATTTGCAGGACAACAGAAATCGATTTTTGCAAATTTCATTTATAAATTTACAAAGAAAATATTTTCTATTCGTCTACCCGTATAGAAAAATATGGAGAGCTATAGAAGAGAAAAGTGGAATGATTCAAAGTGCGTATTGTACGGGTTTTGCTGAGTAAGTAATCAAACAACAATAAGACTTAGTTCAAAATATTCAAGAGTTCTCCTCTATCTATATCTTATTCCAACTATTAACGGGTGCATTTGTCAGTAATGAGATGAATGACTATTAAATACAGCCAGGTCACCTCAGAGCATGCTTAGCAGATTTATTCAGTGACATCCAGTTCTGGCTTTGTATGCTCCAAGTAGGGCGAATTCCAACTCTCTGTGCAGACATCTCTTCTGGCATCTTTAGCACATGGCCAAACATGGACCATCTTTGCTGGGCGACTTTTACAGACAGGGGCGATGTATTGCATATCTCATCTGGCCATCAGTGTCCAGTGATGGTGCATAGGTGTTTCCGGTGGCAGGCATAAAGTTTGTCTAGAGCTGGCTTTGGAGCTGCCCAGATATACAGGAGATAGACCATCTCCCTGTGGGGAGCCGATTGATGTCTCAAACTCTACAGACTTTACTGACTTGACTCATACTCTCAGCTTGGTGTCTGCAAGTAGTAGTCTCACTAGTCGCAGCTCATCTACTGATGGGAAGGTGATGCATAAAAGCTGAATTGATTAGTTGCGGAATCGGTTTTGAGTCATTTGCATATTTGAATAGTTCATTGCTCATGCCATCAGGTCCAGATGCACATCCATTTTTCAGGGCTTTAAGTGACATCTCAACTTCTGCTGTTTTAATTGGTGTTAGTAATGGCCTGGGGTCTCCTGAGATTGGGTGCAAGGGCTCATCATCATGGTCAGTGAACTGTTCCTTGAACCATTCTCGAATTGCCTCGGCTTTACCCTGGTCAAAGTGTCCTTCAGAGTTGTGCACGGTGAGTGGTGGTGTGTAGTCAGTAACTCATGGAACAAAAACACGCCACATACTGGGGGTTTAGGCTTCGTAATTGGACCAAGGCTCTTATACCATATCATTAGTTTTGGATACATCAGTGATTGCGTTGCATTCATCGACCTGGCTATACCAACCCGAAAACGCCCCACCACTAAGTGTCACATTGTCAATTTAAATGGCCCAACTACCGAAAATGTCAAAGAGAATCCAGCAATATTAGATTGTTTCTATGCAGAAGTGAGCCCCACCATTACAATTCCAGCCAGATGGCAACTGTTTGTGTGTGGAGATTTAAACTCCAAGCAAGTAAATGTAGCTCGTTCAATGCGCTGCCCTGCGAGTCCCTCGGGGTTTGCCTCATACCCGAGGTACGAATCGGCCCAACGATACTGTTAGTTAGCCAGCTTCAGGCTTTCTCCGTCCGCAAGAAGACTGCAGGCATCGGGTTGTACAAAAACCAACCTCTAGGGCTGGTCGAATAATCACATTCCAGTGGGGCTGGGCGAGCATCCCCGCCAATGCCGAACACAGCGGTATCATCCGTGCTATTGGTATACCATGTGTGACGATTAATTATTATATACTGTACAGCGAGTCGAAGCTGGTCAGTCACTTATACATGTATATGGTTCATAGTATTTCAGCGCCGAGTGGTATCTTGCCAGAGACCTTAGTTTATCCAGTTATATATAAAAGTATATGACGATAAGTAATTCCTGCAAGGTCTAGGTAGCCATCAGTTTAATATAAACTAATTTAGATGACCTCGTGGTAAGCTTACACTTGGTGCGAAGTATGTGCCTCGCACGGGCCTCCGACGCTATATAGGTTATAAGACCTCTTAAACGAGAAGCGTTTACCGCAGCGAGAAGTATTGCCTCGCGTGGGCCTCCATCTCAGGAACAACCTCTACACCGGAGCGGAGAAGGAGAATCGGCAATACCAATTTCCTTAGTAATCAATGAAAGTGTGACTGATTTGTGTGAGTGTTAATGTTTGTTTAAGGGATGCACGCTGTTTTACGTTGAAACAGCAAGTCAATTTCTACAGAAATCGACTTTGCCGAAACCCTAACTATAGTAGGTTAGTCGATGCCATGTTATTTTGATGGGCCTTCTAGTGGATCTACACACACATTTAGTTTTTAGGTACAAACACAGAAGTTTTTATGCCTCAAATGGCTTAAGCCTACTTAACGTTCGACAAAGTTCGTCTTCCTGGGGCAATCGCTCAGGCCCCATCTTGGGTCTGACTTATTGAGTGCCTACCTCAGGCTGACAGCGCGTACAAGGTTGCCAGGATGACTGGTACTGAAGCCGAAAAGCGACTCCTAACCAAGTGTCTGACACAACCACAAATATAACAAAACAACAGGAAAGCACAAACGCATTAAATAAGCACCATATCTAGTTAAGACAGGGCCGAAGAAGCGGATAGAGAATTATGGCGTGAAGGACTCACTTGACCCTTCCAGTCACCACAGAGTTAGTTCGCTATGAGTGTCTTTTGCCGTAGTTGAAGTGCCGAGAACAAGCTGTTTTAGACTGGGTCCCGCGGAGCTAATGTTTTTCTGCATTAGGGTTATTTGAAAGTGTCCAAGATTCACTGCTGGGCCAACTACTAGTAATAATATTATTTCGCAGTGAATTCCTACTTTGTCATAAAAGATCCTAATCTAACGGTATCACTGAAGATACTGAGGGGGTGTATAAGTCGTCCTCGTTTAGCCCGAGGCTGTCGAGAAACTTATGAGATTTCAAGGGTCGGCTCCAAAACTAACCGAAGGCATGAGTTAATATAAGTAATACTATCTTGGCCAAAGAAGGCCGGAGTTAGTCACAAAGTGAGACAGTTGCCATAGTAACTACATGGTCTTTATACATTCATGACCTGTATCTAGACTCTTTTGTGATATACCACTAGACTGTGGCATCGTAAGTGAGCTTTACAATAAACAGCTGCTTCAGCAACTGCCTCGGCTTGTTACAAGAATCCTGACTGAAATACATGAGCTAATATTTAGCTAGGGTCATTGCGCCGTGTCTCGAGTCTATGTTTCGGCACAAGAGACAGCCCTATTGGAAATATATTGCTATTAAGAACAAGTTTAGGTGATGTGATATTGAATGTCTGTAATAGGCATTTAAGCGAGTGTATATTTCTTTTGAACTTAACAAAACGTAGTTTTAAACAGTCGATATCGGTAATCGAAATGATATACGTTTGGCTGACCTGGTTACACCTACTTGTAATCAACGTATACAAAGCAATACAGTAATTAAAGAATGCCTAATAATCGTTGGTGTATCTAGAAAAATAAGTTGCGACTTTTAGTCATCGGCGACAGAAGTAAAAATGCATGCCTACATTTAAAAAGGCACAGCTATTATACAATTATAGGAAACAGTAATTATTGACGGCAGAAGATTGATGATCTCAAGTATCAGAAAGCGTCAGGATGAGTTTGTGGCCGGAAGTAGATACAAGATAATATACACACGTGAAGTAATGATGGCGTGGCAGAAGCTTTAGCACAAGACGAATGGCATCACTAGCTCAGGCACCACATCGGAAGCAATGTTCAACAGTGAAACGGCTCAAGGTTTCATATAAGTAGTCTTAAGTATGATGTGTGACATCACAGTATATGTGAGACATCACAGTATATGTGTGACATCACAGTATATGTGAGACATCACAGTATATGTGAGATATCACAGTATATGTGAGACGTCAGATTATTAATGCTTTAATTAATTTAGGGAACATGGATATGATGGGTTAATCCAGTATTACCATTTATTCCCGCTCCACTGTCCATGTATTCTATACCTATGATCATGAAATAAATGTCTGATTGGATAGTTCCTAATTCATATGCTGATTAGGCTCCTGGCTGTGACTGGTTACCAGAGTAAATAGAATTGTACGATCTGTCTTAACATCCCAAGTCCATCCCACTATGTAACTCGGTAAACTATTGATTGATCTAGTGTTTTTGAAGTCAATGTTTGTACGGTAAATCAGGCATCAATATTACTTCAAATTAACATGACACATTCATTGCACATGATTGGCGCCATTATGATTGGAAAATAGTTCCTCTAGATTTTATTATATTGGTCAATTTAATTTCATAATTACTAAGTTTTCTTGTATAATTATTATTTTTGAGTTTCTATTTTCAAGTGAGTTTTATAAAATTTTAATATGATAAGATTGCCACCATATTTAGACATTATATGAATGTCTGCGCATTTATACATCAAACCATGTGCTCGTTCATCAATCATGTGACAGTGCTTTGGTGGGAAAATCGTCAACTCCCACTCATCAGTTCGAAACATATCTCTAAGCGGCCCACACATCATCTAGGAGCCGCTTATTTCAAGAATCCATGAACTCACTATGTAAAAACATTATGAAGATAATAGTGTGCCTGTGTCGTCTCGTCTTTGTCATCGTCTCAATGTAGTCACCATCATCAGCCATCAGTCGATTTTATCTGGCCAGTGATGTCCATCTCTCGGCCAAATCCTAAAGTGAGAGGAAACTCTATTGCCTCCTTTGGGTGGGTAGTAGTCTAAATTCTCTACCCATGACGTCATCAATCTAGTCACCTTCAGACCAAATCCCAAAGCAAGCGGAACCTCGTGCCTTGTTTGGGTAGGTAGAAGTCTATCTTTTCTACCTGTGATGTCATCAATCTCGTCATCTTCATGACGTTTTCATCCTTCTGAAATGTTCAGACTTTATTAGTGATTCCGGTCATCTTTTCGATTCTCCGCCATCTTTCGGCCTTTATCTTCTGTATCAGTAATTAAGCCAAGTTATCACACAAATCATATCAGTGTCTTCGAGCTTCTCAGTTCAATATCTCGGATCAACATAGGGCCTTCAATCTTTTCAAGTTCTATCTCGGAATACAGAACATTCTTCCGGATTCGTCATCTGTTTCTTCACGGTTAGTGGTCTGGAGTGAAGTTGTTCGTGTATTTTCACTCCCGGCGCCATGACAGATCAGATCATCATCTGTTCGCCTTCATTCCATGACCAGACTCCTGTATTCAGCATATTCAACGTATCTAACTTTTAACTGTGATTTCTGAAAATTATTTCCCATACACCCGACCAACTCGCGTGGTGCAGACTGTCCAGATTCTTACCTATGCAACCAAATTTCAAAATATTCTATAAGTAAATTGTCATACTCTCTTATTCTTGAAATTTTTCTATTTAAATTGATTGAATATTTGTTTCATTTCGTGGTTATTATTATTATTTCAAATAACCAACAATCATTCAGTAACTGTCACGTACACTTAGTTTCTAGTTCCAGGGCCTGAGTAACTAATCAACCAATTCATAACGTAAGTTCTAGATTGGTTGAGTAGTCCATCAGTCTTTTTAATTACCCGGTATAATTTCGTTATTATTAGCCAACCGACTAGTGGTCAACTCGTTATCAAAATACCACTCAACTTATAATGCATAATCCTTGAATTAAAATATGCATTCAAATTGATTATAAGTTTATTATGCTATTTGGTGATTGCTTCTTTAATAAATTAACCGTTAATGAAAATTAAGGGCTGATTGATTAAAATTTCAATCATCAAATTTCCCAACATAATTTTCTTTCCACATATATATTAATTTATTCAGGTGCTATCTTCGTGTTTGTAACGCATCACTGACGCTTTTAAAATGTAATAAATTATAGCGTCAATTCACTACTGCATTCATACTATATCGATATCAATTTACATACTCCATTTCATCTGTAATGAATGAATGATTAAAGTTTTTTTGTGTTTTCAGAATTTCATTTACAGAATTTACTCCACCGCATGCAGATTAACCATCAAATAGTATCATTTCCAGATAGACTGGTTTTCTGGTTCTGGTAAAGAAGTTTAAACCGCTCTTGTCTTTTGAAAGACAGATTGGAACTGTTTAACCCTAACTGCTAGAATTTGAATCGAGGGATAATGACGACGTTCTGAGCGTGTCGGTCCAGGGAAGGGGTGGAATTCTCGTCATCTGGGTCTGACGTAAGAACCTGGATAATTCTGAACTGCATGTCAGGCTCTTGTGTGTCCAGGTCTGTGGAAGTGTCTGGATACCGAGGTGTCATATCTCTCACTCTTGTAGAGGTTTGATACTGATCTTAGATGTTCTTGGATTCACATCTTGAAGGTGCGCAGAGGGGATTCTCCCACGTACTGCTTGTTGCATTTTCTGCATGTGAGAAGATAAATTCACAACCAGTAAACTTGACTCCAACCGGTAAAAATTTACATCAACCGGCAAAAAACCCACTAAGCCATCACACATCTGAACCGGTTAAAACAAAAACCAACAAGATTTTCACAGAACCAGTAAAAATTTCAGACAAGGAAACCTGCAATTTCCAAAATTTCTGCCCATATTATGCCCAGAATCACCCAATCCACAAGCCGACCCCGAGGAGGGTATATAAAGGACAGAAAAATTAGTCCAGATCATTCAGACGTTTGGTCTCACATTGAAACCAAGCATCAGGCTAAAAAAACTCATATACGGGTTTATACATCTGACTACGTCGTTATTATCAACTGAATTTGAATCGATGCATATCTGGGTTAATCAGCCTTAGATTTTCCCATTACGACTTCAACATCATTAAAAAGATCTACAATATTATTGTGGTCAGTTAATGAGGAGCTCTGGTGGTGACTGAGCAACATGCAACTTTGACCAAGTCATACATATCTGAATTTTGATCATAACTTGATCACTGGTATATTGATACTATTGATCATGTTTGGTCAAAAAGCAGAGACATGTGAGCTTTAAGTTCAATCCGGAAAGATCACCACCATAGTTTGCCATTATCCAATCCCAATAATCTAATTTGAGTTGCAGCCATATCCATACCCTATCGCCCCTATCTCCTCAACGTCTTTCATTAAATCCGGAATCCTTTACATTGATACAAAATCCCTTCTATGTCATATAGATCTGGTGTCCTGATACCATAAAATCTACAGCGGCAATATCCATGTAATTCCTGATCAATTGATACTAAACATTCGAGCCATTTAATTTACAGCACTTTGGGCGATTTCCTGTTAACTTGAAACTTCTTATCCGATTATCATCAAATTTGGTACTTATCTCATTGACAGGCCTTTGAGTTCATAGAGGTCAAATTAACACCTGGGTTGACCTACTCGTCCAAACATCATAGACTGTCGAGCCTTATAACCCTTAGATTTGCTTCCATTGCATAACCATACTTTCTAGGTCATGACCTTGAAATAACCTTTGCATCAAATTTGACATATTTCACCTAGATAAGTCGACATTCCTATGATATAAGCACTTATAGAAATGGTACAGATGGCGTGTACTTTTACTCTTTACACTCTTTTTAGACATGGCCCGGATAAGAATTGGCGAGATACACATGGCCTAGAGTTCAATTCCGAGATGTTATGTCATCCCAAATGGCGCCGTTTACCGTAGTCTTTAGTTCACTTAGTGCACCACCAGTAGTCTCTGGTGCACCGTGGGATGGCTGGGTGAACCTTTCTTTAGTTAGTTATTAGGGCCTATTATTATTAAAGAGCCGTCCAAAAAATGCTTCGGCACGAGTGCCGGAGTGGGTCTCCGATCACAGGTTCAAATTTTTGACATAATTATGCAGGTGTAGATTGCAAGAGTGGCTGCTCAGCGTAGTGTTATTTATTAAGTTTCAAGGAATGATAACCGTATTGGAATACATTCCCGTCTCAACTGAGGAATAATGCCCGATACGGCTCGTTATATAGGATCTGGTGACCAATCAGAAGCCATTAGAAGCGCTATTTAGCGGATTTGTGTTGCTGAACAAATCCTGGTAATGATTCATACCAAGATGAAGAGAATGGTCCTCATATCAACCATTTGGTGAAACAGGCAATTATATACACAAAAGATGCCATACCCCACACTGTCTATGCAGCATAATAGGGCTATCTCAAATGATGTGCATGCGTAATGTGTGCTTTTACGGACACAGCCATTTTCTCATTCCTATCGAATGTGGCTATGTACGCGGGCCCATAGGTCCATGCAGGAGGGTGCGTTTGGGTCAGTCCGATCCGGGCCGATTCGGTCCGCCGTCGGTCGATTAGCGCTACACCAACTCGCCAATGCGGACAAAAGTTCAGAACTTGGGTTATGTATGGGATCGTATAGAGGGCACATGCAACAGCAATGGAGATGCACTGGTGGCATTCCTTACTTCCAATGCCCTATTTGTTACAAATACAGCTTTCAAACACCTATGGCATCACCGGACAACATGGACAGGACACATAGTTGATTGCAAAGCCCCAAAAGGCTCTAAGGCTACAACAGCAGTCTTCAACTAAATAGACGTCATACTATGCAAAAATGAGCAAAACCACTATTTCGTGATGCTCGTTCCTATGGAGGCGCAAGACCTAAATTCTGACTATAAGCCAGTCATTACACGCCTTCAGATGAACAATCTCTACCTTATGTATAAATGCCATACCAGGCAAGAGGGTAGTCACCTCTAGCCTACCCAAGCTCATCAGTGACACTGACACTCAAATGTCATACAAAAAAGCCCTCGGGGAGCAGATAGCTAACATCGATGTCAGCTCCGATCCAAACGAAGCCATAACCAAAATACTTCGCTATTGGAATGTGAAAATAGGTATCTTTTAGATCTATCGATGCAGTCCACACAACCTTGCCAACACCATTCTTAGTTTTCATTTTGAGTCTGTGTGAGAATGAACCGGTTTAGAGGTTTGAGGGTTGAGAATTGGTCTCCACCCTCCAGGGTTGAGAATTGGTCTCCACCCTCCAGTGCTTTTCCTTACTAGAAATATGGTTGACTAAAATCCGAGACAATTTTTCTGGGCTGGCTGAATTGCCTGTTTTTGTATGACGAATTTATTTCCTCCTCTGGATATGGATCTCTTGGATTTTGAGTCCCGATCGGTACCAGAGAGAGAGAGCAGCGATGGTGGATTGTTGTCTATCCAGTCGGGATAATATCCAACTGAAATCCATTGCAAGACTAAGCGGTCCTCTGTCACCCGCTTCTACTCTTGGACGTGGGAGGCCAAACGGCGTCCCACAAGCCCATCTTGGGACTGAGATGGACCTGAGAAATTCAAGAGCACCACTGTCTCCGTTGCTGTTCCCAGCAACACTGTGGTCCTTGTGAGAGAGGCACCCTCAGGTACGACCCCCATGCCCAGATCCACGCCCACCGCTACTGGCTTCTCGAGCACCACATTTCGAGAGCTGCCTGGTGATTGGGGAAGTGCTCCCCCGTCCACACCCCATGATGTTGGACCCTGACTTGGCACACCACCTCACGACTGCTGCGGATGGTGAACTGGGAAGTTTCAACAAGGCGAGGACCTTCACTGTCTTCCACAACATTCCCAGGTGGATAAGTAGCTAGTGTCATGGAAGCCCTCGTATAGCCAGGCATGGTGAAATGCATGGCGACACGGTCCATGCCTTCCATACCAAATCCAAGGGTTACCTGAGGGATTCTGTATGACCGACCATCCGCACCAACTTGGCCAATCCGCTGAGCTGAGCTGAGAAATTTACCCCGGATTGTTAACTCCGTGGAAATAGTCACCCGTTTTCCCTGAGGTATCCATTTCCGCGGTCATCGACTTGACCACTTAACAGGAATTCCTCTTCATCCTGGCCAGAAAGCTTAGATGCCGGATTAGCAAAAAATACTAATACTAATCCAGCTTGGGGAGGATGGGTATGGCTGGAAGAAGTGATACCCGGAGGTGGCAGCTCAAGGGCGGTTGATAAGCAGCCGTTCAAACTGACAACTCCTGTCCCCAGGTCAACAGGCACTCCGGTACATCAAGCCTGGACAGACAGTAACCAGCTCTAGATCTTTAACGAAAACTGGCTTAGCCATAGTGGAAATACCAGATCCAGAGGCAAGGAATTCATGATCGAGCGCCGATGACGTAGGCCCTGAAGCATATGATGCAGGAAGCATGCTGCGAAGCATCTCTGACATCATACCCTTCTAAGACTTTTCCTTTTGCCCATCATCTCCAAACGAAAGGCTTCTATATCTGACATGGAAGGCCTACGTTTCTTACCATAACCCTCCTTCCAGCGAGCAATATCATTCACATTCTCTATCCCCTGGAGTTTTAAAAACTCCAGGAATAGCTCATCTGACTATTGGTCACAGATGGTACATGTACATCTGAAACTATGGTCACATATGCTACACTTGGAGCACGCATGATTAACAAACTTCAGTGTATCTATGACACAATGGACAGTCCAAAATGATTTTCTGAAATGACACACCGTCAAAAGCAATTAGTTTTTAGCTGTTAGAGAAATAAAGAAACAAAAGAAAATAACGCAACTTTTAAACTTTGAACCTTAAAATCAAGGAAGTTGCTTGGTCAAGAAATAATCAAAATAAATTAGAGATTATGGCATCATTTTCTTAAGGGAGATAGTCAGTTAACGAATAACAATCTAATGTATTATTCCATAATCTGGAGACTAATCAATATCCAGCATTCACACGCACACATTCATTCGAGATCCGTACTCCTATTATAGAACCGACCTACGAATGACTAGAATAGACCAATACTTTACCGTGCTGATAAAGCAGGAAAGAAGGCTAGGCAGCAAAGTGTTAAAATTGTTAAAAACTTTGAGAGCCCTTCTGCGACCTCCCTACCTAACTTGAATATCTCCAGTATTAGCCTACACTAAGATGCTGCATCCATGAGAAAGCCGCCGGTGTAAAGCTCTGCACAGCTTCTGGAACAGGAGGTCCAAGGGCAGAGAGATGTTAGGGTTTCTGTTACATACCCTTACTCCATCCCTGAATACATTTAATGACTAACATTGGATTTAGGGAACCGGTGGCAATTACAGACAAACTTTGACTTTGTGGGGTTTGAAAAATATAAAACAATATGGAATTAGCTATTTGTGACCTCAAAAACGAAATCGAAAGCGAATCCTGGAAACGCATTACACTAAGTGCTAATGCTAAATTTTATAAGAGTACACCTGATAATTTGTTTCTTGTGAATCATCAGGCATCTTAGAATGTTCTGCCATCTTTCTAAATATTATTTAGCGCCTTAGAAGAAACTAACAAAGGAGAATTTTTACCGGGCAAAGCAAAAGCAATGAGACTGAAAAAACGTGCTCTCTATTGTCAGCAATATCTAGCAAAAGTGACTAGTCACTCTGCACATACGCACCATTGGGCCACGGATGCGCAGAGTTTGACAGTTGTGTAACCTGCCTAATAGGGGCAGTTTAATTTAAATTCTGTGTTATATTGAGCCAGAAGGATATATTAGCATAGGTCATAGAGGATCAGGATGGTAAGTATACGCTTGAACTGAAATCACCATCTCAGTCACTCCAGTGTAAGTAAAAGTTTTTCACTCCATAATAAGGAAAACTAGTTACCTCAACCCAATACATCACGGAGGTAACAAATTCTCCTTATTATGAAACAGCGTTGGACTGGGATCAACATTTTTGGAAATAATCTTTTCGTGTTTTTGCAAATAGACATTTTTCAAGATCACTACAGAAGCCATTTTTGGTCAACATTAGTGTAAAGGAGATCTGAAATCATGTCACCATTGATAAAAACACACACACACACACACACACACACACACACACACACACACACTCACGAACATGCACACACACCACAGGCATTTGCATTAACATAAACACACACAAACCTGTAGCGGTGCTAGCACAATGGGATGTGCGACGGGACTGTGATGACACCAAACTTAAACTAGGCTGACAATTCCCAGCATTGACGCTCCCAATTTGGACTTGTGTGGCTGGCATACCCCGCACTCCTACAGCTACCGGCCCCATACCAGGGATGCTAGTTATTGGTTGCAAACATGCTTGTGTTGTCGAGACTCCTGATGTGGACAGGCTTTGTATTGGTATCAAAGCATATGCCTGAAGAGGATGAGATGGCCCTGGTCTTGGAAGAATGGGTGGCGGTCCTGAATATAATATACAACATAGGTATAACATGCCATAAACCTAATAATGTTTGACTTACTCTAAGTAAAGCAATTCTTATCATCATCATCACCATTTTTATCATCATTTTTATCATCCTGATGATGACGACGACGACAATAAAAATGATAACGGTGGTGGTGCTGATCATCACCAGCACCACCACCATCATTTATAACATGAGGTATCAGAAGATGCCAATATCTCACATTTTTAAGTTACCGCAGGATCCGGCTGCTGCAGGACACGGTCTGCCCAGGACTAAATATTCTGCCCTCAGATTGACCTAAGAACAAAATAATTTGTTGTACTGTGGTCTACTAACTACAAGCTTCAAAATGATATGTGGCATGACCAAATTAGATCAAATTTATTTTCTGCCCACCATTTCCCCCACACCTGCCCCTGGGGGTGATATCAAAATTCCAATGTGTCATGCACATCCATGGCCATATGTGTAATCGTACCAAAGTTTCAAGTTTCTATGTGAAATGGTCTAGGAGTTGCGGTACAATCATTTGGTGCCCACTTTTGACCCCGCCCCCTACTCTCAGGTTGACCCAAGATCAAAATAATATCCTTGTACTGTAGTCTACTCATCATTGGCTTCAAAATGATATGTGACATGACCACCTTTGGAAAATTTTTATTTATTATCCCACATATTCACACCCCCCCCCCCACCTGATGAGAAAGCGATGCACGGCGGTGCGCGTGGAGGTCACAACCGGTATTGACAGCTCAGTGTCATTATTTAAATTGGACCCCTCCGTTGAATGATGCCGTGTTAAAGGCGCGATGCTAGCATTACAGTAACAAGAGACTGTTGTTCAAATTGGAAAATGACCTATCAATTAAATAATATATTTGAATCAATTTATTGTTTTTGCTAAATAACATTTATACAGTAATATTCTCAGTGTTGCTAAACTTTTTTGGTTCAGTATATAACCTGCATACAAATCAGCCATAAAATAATCTATCATCTATCTATCAGTAGCAGCAGTTCAAACAATGAAAAAATCCAGAAAAAATGTCAAAGTTGTCTTTTGATGTGGACTAGTCCTAAGCATCATATAGAACAAATCTGTGAAGTTTTATTCAAATCTCTCAACCCTTGTGGGTGTAAATGTCATTAGAAAATACCTTAACACAGCCAAGAACCATAACCAGGATATAATCTGCATGCAAATCAGCACTAAAATAGTCCAAGTTCAAACGCCGAAAAAATCAGGAAAAGATTTGAGTCAATTTCTTTTTGACGTGGACTGGTCCTAAGCATCGCATAGAACAAATATGTGGAGGTTTTTTTTAAATCGGTTATCCCCCTTGTGGGTGAAAATGTTGTTTTAAAAAAACTTAACGCAGCCAAGAAAGATAACTCTTGACACATAAAATATTTTATGTTCAACCATGATAAAAGTACGGGAAAAAATTATAAAATAAATATAATTCTGATGCAGACTAGTCCTAAGCATCCCATAGAACAGATCTGCATAATTTTTTTTTAAATCGGATAACCACAAATACCGTTTAAAAAAGATTAAACTGTCCGGATGCCAACGCAAACATTTTTCCCTTCTCCCAAAATCTTTTCTCAACTTTGTGAAAATGCGAGATAAAAATCACTTTTGAAAACCAATTTCTGTAGACTAGTTCTAACCATTGTGTAGAAGGAATGAGTATAAAGTTTTATTCA